>OX376364.1:4326246-5563766 GCA_947369235.1 Udea olivalis | reverse complement strand
CTAGAAATAAAACTGTTAGTTTAGAGAGTCTTCATCAAGGAAAAGGGATAAATATTTTTAAAAAAGTCAAGAAAGATTCCGATTATGTTTATTGGGATGATCCCAATGAGTTAGTAGATCGATTAAAATTACTATTTGCTTCTCGAGATGCTGGTAATACTGGTTTAGAAAATGAAATAATTGCAATAATCGAGGAATTGAGAGAAGCTGGTATCATTAACAAAACCTAATATAAATAAGATTTTATGAAAAAACAATCAGTACTTAACAACAGCTGTAAAAAACTAGCATGAATATAGATAAATTTGGGCATCATGTACATAAGCGTTTACGATTAGCTGAATTAACTGATACTTTCCACGAGACATTAGTGAAATCAGAAACAGGAGATTACGATGTAAAATCATCGAGACTGAAAGGTTTGGTATCTCCTGAAAATGACGATGAAGCTGTGAATAAAGCTTACGTTGATAACATTATTCAGGAAGTTAATAACGAAATTATCAAAGTTCACAAAAACGTTAAACGTTATCTAAAAGACTTGGAAAAATTGACTTCTGAGAGATTAAGTACTTTGTGTTACTCAAAAGAAGAAATAGATCATATGATTAAATCAATTTCTAATAAAAATGAGTAAACAAGATATAGTCAATGAACTTCATAAAGCAGCAAGGAGGAATTTTCCCCGTCGATTTACAATTATAAAAGGAATTGATGATTTGTGGCAAGCTGATCTTATAGATTTACAAAAATATTCTCTATTTAATAAAGGATATAAATATGTGTTAGTAATAATTGATGCTTTATCAAAGTACGTATGGGTTGGTCCTTTAAAATCAAAGGCTAAAGATGCAGTTATGAATGCAATGCAAAATGTTTTATCTCATTCATCACGAAAGCCTAAAAATTTGCAAACAGATATGGGAACTGAATTTTACAATGACGTTTTTAAACAATTAATGTAAAAATATAAAGTTAATCATTATTTCACTTACTCCATTAAAAAAGCTTCAATAGTAGAACGCGTAATAAGGACAATAAAATCCCATCTTTATAAACTTTTCAGTTTATATGGACAATTTAAATGGCTTGGAAATAATTTGAGCTCTGTTGTACAGAATTATAATAAAACTATACATCGCATTACGAAATTTAAACCTGTTGATGTTAATAAATCAAACGAAATAATAGTGAAGTTTAATATAATACAATCTCAGAAACAAAAGCCAAGTACGAACTATGCGTTTTGTGTTGGGGATCATGTACGTATAAGTAAATACAAAGGTGATTTTTACAAAGGTTATACTCCGAATTGGTCCACAGAAATATTTCGGGTAGTAAAAGTTAACCAAACCAACCCAAAAACGTATCAGATAGAAGACCAAAATAAACAACAAATTTTAGGACTCTTTTATGGATACGAATTACAAAAAAACAAGTTTCCAGACCTGTACCTCATTGAGAGAGTAGTAAAAAGAAAAGGAAACAAGCTTTTCGTTAAATGGTTGGGATTGACAGATGACGAGAACAGTTGGGTTGATAGGAGTACATTAGTTCTATAATATAAAATCGCTGGATTTAAGCTTTAAGCTTATCAATGAAGGAAGGAAGTGGTATTATCAATAATTTAATTAACAATTTACCTTTCGAATTACATTTACCTGGATATCAATTTTGTGGTCCCGGAACTAAACTAGAAAAACGGTTACAAAGGGGTAATAAAGGTATAAATAAATTAGATGAAGCTTGTATGCACCACGATATTGCTTACAACAACAGTGATTTGAACATTCGACGAAAAGCTGATTTAGATCTTTTAAATATGGCTAAAATCAAGAGATTGAATAATGGTTTAAAATGTTTTTTTTGTTTGTCCACAAACCACAAAGACAGAATAGCCACTTACGTGATAACATACTTAGAAATAATAATATTATGTATGTTTACGTCGACTAGTACAGTGGTTATTTTTCCCTTTTAGAGGCACTCAGTAAATTTTGTACTTACTGAAGAGGTAATGATCACATACACACTACATTTTCAAGCCAACAAACCTATCTACTTTTTGCTTGCATATCAAAACATCCATGGCTAAGTGGTAAGAGTACCTAACTCACCCCGATGTACCTAATCATCTAGTGACAAGAGTTCGAATCCTGATCGAGGTTGTTGTTTTTAGAATTTTGGGTGTTCACCAAGCATTGATGACTGGATTTGCTTTAGAGCGAAATAGAAAAAAAGATAATATATTATTGCACAATAATGAACTCGCACTTGACTGTTCCCATGTTTATGATGACAACAGTCTCTTTTTTCTGCCAAAAATACCACACTCAAACACATGCACACACACACACACTTAAAGAGACTTATCTCATACAATGTTTTTTGATGACTACAGTCTTTTTTTCTGCATAAAAATACGAACACTGAGGGAAACTTTATCATTTCTCGCGAATTATTTCAGTCACACAGTGCTCGTGCCTACATAGTATTATAAGTAGTTGTGTAAAGTGATTGTGAAAAAAGTCTATAAAAATGTAAGTAAGTAACCTTGTTTTTTAAAAGAATTTAAATTCTGCTAACATTGTTCTGTGAGTTATTTTTATAACCAAATTTAATTCCTACAGGTCTGACTCTGAGTTCGAAGCGCCCTCAGTAACCTCAGAAGTACCTCTGAAAAAGAAGAGGGGCTCAACCAACACAGGTGCCAAAGCTACCAGCAAGCGCAGGAGCAGTGAGGGCAAACGTCTTTCCCAGGCTTCGAAGCCACGAGCAACTTCACCAGCGCCATATGAATTTCCCACGTTTAACAAGTATGTAACACATTTTTAAATACTGCACTTTGACAAATTTGTGTTATAGTTTCCGCTTTAAAATCTTTCAACCTTAGATTGTAGTTAAATCAGGACTTTCGTTGAAGTGTTAACATAAGTACCTTCGTATTAATGACGTTACATAGATTCATGATAGTTATGCTATCTTAATAATGGTTAAAAATGTTTTTTTTGTTTGTTACAGAGTGAACAAGAAGCGAGACTTGTTCCATATTCTGCAGTCGGAGGAGGCAGCGAGTAGCGAACCAAGAGCTGGCGGCACTGCAACGTCTAGTTTCAGCAGCCGGGTCTCGACCGGGACGAGTCGTCGCACCACCTTAACCACGGGTAATTTCTTTGTAGACCTTAAGGTTTACATAACGGCAGACTACAATAACCACCCGGTTAACGTTCGGTACAAGACGGCGCTGGTGTCGGTGAAGTTGCAGTGCGACGACTCTTCATCGTCGTGGGAAGCCCTACAACGTTTTCTGAGTCAGGCGTGGACGGTATTCGAAGATTCGGACCCTGTCCACTACTCTGACAAAATTAGTTTGAAATGAGTAGGTAAAAATATTTTAGTATTTAGTGTTGAAATAAATTTAAATAAATGTTTGTATCCTTGTAAGTTATAGTGGTATTTTAGTTTCATTGTAGGTAAAATGCCTTTCTGTGCGACGTGTAACACAACTGTTCCTAATAAATCATGGGTGGGTCATTTAAGAAGTAATCTGCATAGACAAAATAATATTTCATTGAAACATAGTGATGGGGTAGAGATCATCACATCTGCATTTCGTAGTCGTATTATTACATATAAAATAGTAGCTATAAACGATTTTCAGTTAGGGTCAGTGGACAGATTTTTTGATGAAATATGGGATAAAGTAAAGTCTCTCTTAAACAACTTTCATAAAACACATACATGTGTAAAAGTGAATTTTGAGCTATTTGCAATATTTTTAAAATTTAACGATAATTCACAGGAGGTCAAATCTTTTGGAACGAAAAACAAAACATTGTTTTCTAATTACGACTTCGATAGTTTTTTTCGAGATATAGTTAATTATCTTAAGACTTGTATTGAGGAATTTGAGCACCGTGATAGTGGGTGGGCCTTTTTAAATAATTCACATTTAGAGATCAATCTCAATAAGTACCAGCCACTTGGAGGTGCTAGTTTCATTCCGTTGCCTTAATCAATTCAATTAAAAAAGGCGTGTTTGAATATCAAGAACAAAGATCAGTGCTGTTTCTTATGGTGTGTGACCGCTGCTCTTTATCCTGCTAGGAAACATCCAGAAAGAGTTTCATCATATCCGAATTTCCGGGGATTGTTTGATGTTTCTGGAATGTGTTTTCCTGTTACTTTCCAAGATATAAAGATCTTTGAAAATAATAACTTAAACATCAAATTCATTATTTATGGTTTGAAAAATAACAAAACTTTGATAGGTCCTTTATATAAATCAGATATTAAAGGGAAACACAACAATACAATTATACACTTGTTATTGATTGAAAATAATGACACCACCCATTACTGTTTGATTAAAGACTGTTCTAGACTTTTTAGAAGCCAAGTTACTTCTCACCATGGAAAGCTGTATTTTTGTGATTTGTGTCTTGTGTTTTTTAACACTGTAGAGGAAGTTGATAAGCATTTATGTAGTGGTATAGTAACAGTATTACCTGAAAAAGGTTCGGTTATTAAGTTTAAAAACTATGACCGTAAACAAAATGTACCATTCTATATTTATGCAGATTTTGAATCGATGTTGCAACCCAATTCTACCCCCAGCTGTTCCTCAAACACTACTTTTTTGCATCACCATGTACCCGTCGCGTTTGCATATTACATTGTTTGTCGTGATAATCCTACTTATAACCGATATGTTTCACATCGCGGTCCTGATTGTGTTGATAAATTTGTTGACTCAATAATAAAAGATGTGCAGGTAATTTATGAAAAGTTGAATACTATCACTCCCATGACATTTACTGAGGAAAACAGACATGATTTTAAAAACGCAAAGGTTTGTCACATTTGCCAAAATTTTCTTTTTTCTGATAGAGTTCGTGATCACTGTCACGTGACGGGACAGTACCGTGGAGCCGCGCACCCATATTGTAACTTGCATTATAAACGTCCGTCATTCGTTCCTATATTTTTTCACAATTTGGCTGGGTACGACTGCCATTTATTTATAAAAGCGTTGGGTGAGGTGTCTGGTGGTATTAAAATAATACCAAAAACCAAAGAAAATTACATCTCATTCACAAAGTTTGTGAGTGTTTCAGATAATATTTTTTTTCAACTACGTTTCGTTGACTCGTTCAAATTCTTGGGAACCAGTTTAAGTAAGTTAGCAGATACCCTAAAACCCGAAGAATTCAAACACTTAAAAAGCTTTTTTCCCAGTGAACGTAAATTTAGTTTACTCACTCGTAAAGGTGTTTATCCTTATGAGTATATGAACTCCTGGGAGCGTTATCAAGAAAAATCTCTCCCAAAAAAAGAATGTTTTTATAGTTTACTCTCGGATCAAGACATTTCTGTTGACGATTATCAGCATGCTCATTTAATTTGGTCTACCTTTAAGATACAAGACTTAGGAAGTTATACAGATTTATATCTGAAAACTGATGTGCTTTTACTAGCAGATATTTTCGAGAATTTCAGATACACCTGTAAATTACATTATCAGTTAGATCCGGCTTTTTATTTAACTGCGCCTAGTTTATCTTTCGACGCGATGTTGTTGAAAACTGGGGTACAACTCGAACTTATTGATGATTTGTCTATGGTGAGAATGTTACAAAGTGGTATTAGAGGTGGAGTGTGCTTGTGCTCTCATAGATATGCCAAAGCAAATAATAAATTTCTACCAGACCATGACCGTTCTAAACCTAGTTCTTTTATAACTTATATTGATTGCAATAATCTTTATGGTTATAGTATGTGCCAATACTTACCTTTATCAAATTTTAGATTTTTAGAACAGAACGAAATTGAAATTTTCGATGTGAATGCAATTCCATCAGATGCTGCTAACGGTTATATACTTGAGGTAGACTTGGTGTATCCTAAACACTTACATCACATACATAATGATTTACCTTTTTGTCCTGAACAATGCATCTCCCCCGGAGGTAAAGATAGTAAACTCGTTCCAAATTTGTATGATAAATTTAATTATGTCATACATTATGTCCATTTAAAAACTTGTCTTAAACATGGTTTAGTACTCAAGAAAATTCATCGAGTTATAAGTTTTAGACAGAGCACATATTTGAAACAATATATTGATTTAAATACAACTTTACGACAGAAAAGTTCATCAACGTTCGAACAAGATTTTTTTAAACTCTTAAATAATAGTGTATTTGGAAAAACATTAGAAAACAATGAAAAGCGAGTCAAAGTTGATCTAGTTAATCAGTGGTCTGACCAAAACAACATCACCAAAAAAAGGAAAAGTGCGCAACAGCTTATTGCGCGACCTAATTTCCATAGTGCAACAGTATTCTCTGAAAATTTAGTTGCAGTGCAGTTAAAACCGGAGGAAATTATTTTAAACAAACCAATATACATTGGGTTTACGGTTTTAGAGCTATCAAAGAGTCACATGTATGATTTCCACTACTCAGTTGTAAAACCCTTTTATAACAATGATGTGCAGATGTGTTACACGGATACCGATAGTTTTATTTATTTAGTGAAAAGCCCTGACTTTTATTATGATGTAAAAAAACAGTTTTTATCTTACTTTGATACAAGTAATTTCCCTAAAGATAATGAATACAATCTACCAATACAACATAAAAAAGTCCCTGGCTTATTCAAAGATGAAATGGGGGGTAAAATAATATCTGAATTTGTAGGGCTTCGTTCAAAGCTGTATTGTATTAAAACTGTAGACAGCACAATCAAAAAAGCGAAAGGTATTCAAAAAAGTGTAATTCATAAATTCGATGTAACAGATTATGAAAATGCACTTTTCAAAGGTGAAATTGTACGAAAAACAAACATCTTATTTAAGTCAATTAAACATGAAATTTTCACATGTGCTGTGAATAAAATAGCTTTTTCTGGTAATGATGATAAACGCATGATATCTAAAAATAAGGTTAAGGAATACTTCAGATGAAACAGACCATGAAAGGGATCGGTTTCTTATGCTTGGTGATGACTGGAGAGATTTGAATGACCCTTCACTAGCATTAAGGTCTTCTGGTGCTTCTACAAGAGTTTTGTTAGGTTTTTCATACAATTCATTGTTTGAATGGTGTTCTTCTTCGCTGTTAGATACATCATAATCTTCACCGGATGAATAAGATACTTGGCTTTCATTATTTTTACTTCTTTTTGCTATACTTTCTTCTTCTTCATTGTGATGAATCTGATTTTTCTTGTTAGCTATTAGTTTAAGTGGGTCAGATATAGGTTTGAACAATGTTTCTAAGGTCATGTTATTTGAATTTTTGATATCTTTTATCATTTCAACTTTTCTTTTTACAGCTGATGCGGATTTCACAATTTGTTGTTTAAGATCTTTTTCCATTTTCATTGGGGATTCTACTCAGTCCCAAAGCGAAAATAAGAATGACCTTTTTTTGTTAATACCACTACTTATGAATATCAATCTACCACTATAAATGTATCAAACATCATTCTATAACACCCCTTGTTCTTTTCACAGTCCTTATTAATCACCAAATAACTAAAAGGTTTACTCCAAACGTTTGAACACATTTCACGAAATTGAGACCATGACATGTCAGACCCTACATGTTCATCATAAACGTGTTTTAAATTTATATCATCTTGCTTAAATAATATTATGAGATTAGAGTTATCCCTTATAAGTTGTTTAGGAATTTTGGAATAAGTTTGGTTGATATAAAAACAATCAATGTTTTTATGACGTCCCATGGCAAAATAATCTCGGATGTTGTTTTGCTTCTCACATGCTACATCATCAAAAATAATTATTGAGTTAGGTAATGCTTCATGTGGACTTATGATCTCGTTATTATGGTTATATTTACTATAGGATATATCTGGAACCTTATTCAACACCTTCTCTAAAAAAATATATTTCGGTTGATATAATGATTTGGAATACACATAAAGGTTACAAAAACGTGGGCCATTTTCATGTAGCAATAAACTTATTACTAAGTTGGTCTTTCCACAATTTGAAGGTCCGCAAACGATGCTACGTATTGTGTTTGGTAATAAGTTTCCATGACGCTTTGGTTCTTTTAATAATGCAGGACCGACACACTCTAATTTTAATGATTCTTTTTGTTTAAGAAATTTCATAGCAGCTATCAAACTCAACTGTCCTGTTTAAAGGTTTGTAAGAAAATGGTTATTAATGGATTATGACAAATTATTGAAAAGCCTTATTAGTGATATCCTGAAGGTAAAAACGATGATAACCAGCAGCCAAACCTCGCCTCAAACTGTTTGCCGCGGTGCTTTCAACCAATCATGATTTTATTTATAAAAGTTGCTCTCAGACATTGTAGTTATTGGGAATGCTACCACAGCGAAGTGAGAGAGGGCTTAAGCCCGAGCGAATGAAGCTGGGGTAGAATTCCCAATAACTACCTACTGATGTGTTTGTTCCGTAGGTTTCGGTAGTTCAGTGGTTAGAGCAGTCACCCGGATTGTGATAGACGCGGGTTCGATTCCCGCTCGATATCATCAAGGTCCAAAATCGAGTTTTTTCAGTTCTCTATCTTTTAGATATAAATATGCGCCTACTATGTCGACAGACGACGTAGGTATGTATGTTGTAGTATGTTTAAGTAGATATTGTTAAGGTTAGTTTACTAGGTTAAATCCCTGACATACACAAATGAAAAAACAAAAGGAGAGACAAGCTAGAGTCTACATTGAAATGACGACCATTTAACGAGATTCAAAATGTCTTGAATTCTAATCGAAAAAGATTCTGCCTACTCATTTAAACCTTTGGACTTATATATCAAGTTATAAATCATTCCACATAATAGCCATCCAGTTTTCTATAAATGAAAATACAAGGCATTAAAAGCAATCCTTAGAGATTTATTAGGGCATACATTTGTCATAGGTTCCATACCCTCGTCATTTTTGGAGGCCAAAAAGGTATGTCAAAGAAAAGAAATATAGTGGCTGGTAAGACCGGTGGTGGCTTGAAGAGCACCGCTATTTAGGACGAGTTCAAATGAAAAGGTTCCTGTTCCACAAACTACTCCTACGAGTACTCGTACAGTTAGATCCACTTTTAAACGTAAATTTAATCTGTAAACTCAAACTCAATTATCTTTATTTAAATAGACTTAATCAGTACTTTTAAATAGTCAAATATATACTACATAATAGACATAAATACTATTGAATGAATAAACAGTATACAAACATAATGCGACTCTACCACCGCCTCGGAGAAGTTGATTCTTACTGAGAAGACCCGGCGAGTAACCAGTAGTTACTCTTTTAAACTTGTTGTGGTTTTACAATGCGAGTTAGTAGAGTACAATTTGTTTGTTGATAAAAGAAAATCCTAAAATTCTAACATTAAAAAATAAACAGAACAACTTAACAACTGTAAAACTTGCAGGTTAGGTTTCAGTTTAGAGAGACACCTTGCCTGCAGCATAATGGCGTCACAAAGGTTCCCTAGTGAGTCTCGATATTAAAAACATAAAAACTTTAAAACACTAACGCCCGAAAGGATCGACACTGAAAAACTGAAATTCCAAGTATTTGTTGTGGTTAGATTCCTAAGTTTATCCATCATCAGTTTGATTCCTAGGTGAATCGTATGTATGTTTTGCAGTTTTGGGGCAGCCTAGGTATGTAGACTTACCTTATTTTTACTAATTTAATTTTACTAATACCTTATTTTTATTCATATTAATTCAGTAAATTTATTGTAGTATTTACAGATTGCTTAAATAGTTTCAAGATTAGCAAACAAATATATTATGTGCATTTGCACACTATAAACCATATTATTATATTTATGTCTATTTTTGTAACCTATGCCTTATTTTAAGTGTCAAAATAAATTTATTTATTGTTCTATTTCTATGAGTTCACAAAAAAAATATCAGTTACTTAATCGATGTTAAAATAGAATATTTTAAAAATATGCAATTAAAAAAGCTTGTAATTTTTTTCCCAACCGTAAATCATAATGGTATACATTATTTGCTTACTCAGTCTGGCAAACCGAACTCATTTCTTCAAGATTTTAAATAACAAAGTCATATTCATCTTTTTTTTGTATTCACATCAGGATGTCATAACTTACTTCATAACTTACTGTTTGTCACACAACGTTTTACTTAAAATAGAATTACTTATTGTACACCTACATCGCGTTTTCCTTCACTTTCCCTGATCCCTCCACATCCGCAATACTCAGTAAACCTTATTAAGCTAGCTTGCTAATTTTCAAAGGCTTTTTTGGACCAGATTATACCGGATGAGGAAAAACAATAAATTAACTGCAGACATTTAAATCTCATAAAAGTCTTATACAAAAACGTAGACTCAGCGTCTGTTTCGGTCTGGCGACTTATCCTTATAATTAATTACGGACCCTACTGTAAATCATTTTCCCCAATAAAACCTGCTGATCTAATTTGAGCTTTATTCCGCACTCGTAAGACGCTAACACCAATCAATTTCGTTTTAGGAAAATCGCCTTGTTTTATTTGCTACGCTGTTTTCAATCTTAAAAGTTTGCGGTTAAGAGTCTACACACGCAGCCTGAGAATAAAATCAAGGGAACAAATATGCTCGGATACAGAGTTAGACACAATTTCCGTTAAACCAACATCCTTGCAATTTATTTCTGAGTACCGCGCAGGGATGTGTGATTTATGTTTTCACCTGATATTTGAAAATGTGACGGGAACATCTAGTCTGTAGGTTTAGTTCGAATATACTGCGAGGTAATTTTGTTTCCTTTTATCGAAAAGGAGCATAACACAGAATTTAGTGTGGTAGAAATTGAAATATTTATCATATTACATTTATAATTATAGTTCCTTGAAAATGAAGGCCTACAATTGAGAACAATTGTGTTGAGTGTTTGAAATAGGATACTGTTTAATTATAATATATGTAAATAAATATGTGTTTTCTTTTTAGTAAGGCATAATTTAAAAAATCGCCGTGTTGTACACACATCAAAAGTGTCTAGGGATCAAGCATTTTTATGCGGATTTCTTGAGATTGAGATGTGGCTTTGTAATAAATTTATGATTTTATAAATTTATATGGATCCTTTTTGGTGCATTTCATAATTTGAAACAGGAACTGTCAATCAAATTCGAGTAAAAGATGAAAATCAGCTGTCAATATTTTCCCTATAAAAACATACAACGCATTGAAGACATTATTAGTGCTACTGTTTCCCTACTACTGATTAAAACCAACGTTATTATGGAGCGGCGACGTCATTTAAGCAGGGAAGAAATGCTCAGAGCCGTGGGAATGATAGAAGCTGGTTCCCGGCAACGTACTGTGGCTTTAGCTCTGAATACAAGTCAGAGTGTTATCAGTCGACTTTGGACACGTTACCGAAGCACTGGTACCGTGGCTGAGCGCCATGGAGGACGGTATCGCTGCACCACACGGAGACAAGACCGATACATTCAAATCACAACTCGAAGAGCTCCAACAATAACCGCCATGATGTTAGCCGTGAGGCTTCATCACTCTTCAGGGAACTTAATTAGCGACCAAACAGTCAGAAACCGCTTGCATGAAGTGAACCTTCATTCCCGAAGACCGCTAAGGGTACCACCTATAGCAATGCACAATCGTCCCTTATTTCAGTTAATGCATGATAATGCACGACCGCACACCGCAAGAGTTGTAAGACAGACTCTCGCCGCAGCTAACAGCAATGTCCCGCCCTGGCCTGCTCAGTCGCCAGACTTGAACCCGATTGAGCATGCATGGGATATGCTACAGAGAAGAGCTCTGCCGAATATGGAGGGTATCCAGTCGCAAGAAGACCTTTTTTTTGTTGTTGCAACGAACATGGGCGGCCATTTCACAGCGTGATTTGGATGAACTCATTTTGAGTATGCCAAACCGATGTTCTTGTGTTGTTAGTGTTCGCGGTAGAAACACGGATTATTAATTGTTTAAGTTACCCAATAAAATTTTAAAGAAAACTGTTATTTCAGTCTTTTTTTCGAACTTTAATGTTAGTGGTTCAAATGTCAAAAATCCCTTTATTAGGAAAATGGCAAATTTCTTTATTAATGCAAAGGTGACTTGGTTTATCGTTACTGTAGACAAACGAAAACACTTTATTTGATGAATCCTTAAAGAAAATTTTAATTAATATCAATCAGGAGAAAAGTTATTGCAAAAATATATGTTGATCCCTAGACACTTTTGATGTGTGTATTTGCTATGCTGTTTTCAATCTTAAAAGTTTGCGGTTAAGAGTCTACACACGCAGCCTGAGAATAAAATCAAGGGAACGAATATGCTCGGATACAGAGTTAGACACAATTGCCGGTAAACCAACATCCTTGCAATTTATTTCTGAGTACCGCGCAGAGATGTCTGATTTATGTTTTCACCTGATATTTGAAAATGTGACGGGACTAGATGTTTCCGTCACATTTTCAAATATCGTTTACCTGTAGGTTTAGTTCGAATATACTGCGAGGTAATTTTGTTTCCTTTTGTCGAAAAGGAGCATAGCACAGAATTTAGGTTGGTAATTGAAATATTCATCATATGACATATTATAATTATAGTTCCTTGAAAATGAAGCCGTACAATTGAGAACAATTGTGTTAAGTGTTTGAAATAGTATACTGTTTAATTATATGTAAATAAATATGTGTATTCTTTTTAGGAGGGCATAATATGAGTTTGTGACCTGTTTGGATTTTTATGAGATCTCTATCGAAATGGATAACAAAAGCTGCTGGAGAAAATTTTTGTGGTCAATAAGATACAAAAAAATTCAAAATGTCATTATTTGAAATTAAATTAGCAGTTGCTTTATATGCGTTACACAAAATGACCTGAGATTTCTAAAGACTAGTGATAACCCTCGGATACACACACACACACCACTGTTCTGCTATAATTACTCAGAGGGGCTACTAATTTATATTCATTTACTTACACGAGTGCCGACAAACAACATAAATAAGCATTAAGTAAGCCAAATATTGTGTTGCTACTCGGTAGGTGAACAAAGATGGCAATCGTTACTGAAAAAATATTTATGTTGGTATAACTGAAGTTAAAAAAACGATCCACTAAGGAAAAGACGACAAATAATATAGATATAGATAGAGATACCAACACGGTAAATGTTGGTCTTTCGAGACGTACGATCAGTTATTTGTTGATCCGAAAACAAATGTTGATCCGGAGGCCTTATGTTGATCCATTACGCTTTTTCTCATACTGATGTGTCTCCGATCGGATCAACCTTTGGCATTTTTGTCACATGACTTAGCTGCCAATTACGCTTGTCAAATGTGGCTCCCATATACAAATCCGCTACGATAAATGTTGATCCGATTCAAACGGACCAATCAGGATGAAGCACTTTATGACTTTCTCTGCGATTGGCCGATGGAGGTCAATACAACGTTGCCGTTTCGCTTACTACAGTTGTTAGTCCGTTGAGAATCGAAAATCGAACTTTTAATAATAGGTTGGGGAATAAGGTTTCTTCGCATTTTTTAGGAAAATTCAAAACATTTCTGAATATAGTTTATTTAGATTTAACTTAAGTATGTAGGTGCCATTTTGTTCGATTACTTTTCGTCATCTTGCAGGTGTAGGGACATGATCCCATTGCTATAGGAATTTTGAGGCTTCTGATCAAAATACCGCGACAAGTGGTTTTGCGGTCCTTTCGTGATGTTAACCTGACACTGCCTAAATAATTCTGAAGAGACCGAAACAGGTGGAAATCTGAAGGTGCAAGGAAGGGAAGGAAGGTCAGGACCATACGGCGGATGCATTAACACCTCCCAGCCAAAGTCTCTTAACTTTTGCTGAGTGGCTAAATATGTGTGAGGTCTAGCGTTATCGTGATGAAAAACCACTCCCTTTCTGTTGATTAATTACGGCCGCTTTCTCTCAACTTCTTGCTTTAATCTCATCAGTTGTTCGCAGTAGAGTTCAGAATTGATGGTCCAGCCTGGTGGTAACAGCTCATAATGAATAATGCCCTGATGGCAGGTGGAACCACCGGGAAGCTAAGAGGGCTCAGGCATGGCAGTGCAGTGGACATCCCACCCACCCATTGCCTGCCGCCGGGTGTGGTGGTGCTATGGGTATGGGTGCCCACCACTGACCGCCTAAAGGGCGCAGTGCCTTAAGAGCGCGAGGTGGGGGCCGCAGTGCACAACCGTTTGGAGAGGGTCAGTGATCCGCGGCGGCCCCCCCCCCCCACTGTGCACTGCGTCTCGGCGGGGCCGCACCGCCAGGTGCGGCAGCGGATCCACCTTCTAGGTGGATTGTGGTTGTGGACCTAGTAGGGTCCGCGTACGGTGGGACGGGGTGCTTTTGCCCGCAATGCACGGCTTTCACCGCGACGGCGGAAGTACCTGTGTGCTCCAGGACTTCCGTGCCCTCCTCCCTTCATTGGGGGGTTGGCTGGAAGGGGCCCCAATACGGGGAAGCACTGGCGGCGGGGCGTTGCGAAACTTTCTAGGGAACCCGCCTCGCCGCTGAAGTGTTGAGGTCGAATCCCGTGGGGTTTTAGTCGGTAGAAGTCCGACATACCCTCGTCGTTCTCCCGGGCGGCGAGGTATCCATGAGGATTTCCCCACGTTAATAAAAAAAAGAAAGGTTTTCAGATACTCGTAGTGCGGTGTCAGTGGTGTCATCGATAATGTTAAATCAACTCTGTGATATTGTTTTTTTAAATAGCGTTTTATATAGGGTGACTTTGAATTAGTTGTTGATAGCGAACGATATGAATGTACTCGTAATTACAGATAACTTTCCCAAAGAAATTGTCTCTTTAAAAAATATTTTTAATCCGCGGTCATTGACCGCCACGATGCACGATCAGCTGTTTGCCTACGAGTCGGTCGCCCAGGAGGGGCGGGGTAGGTAAGTAAGTGCAGTGCGGTGGCTCAGCACGCGTTATTGGCACAAAGTGACGTGATAGGTACATAAACAGCTGACAAACGGTCAATGACCGCATCGTCGCAAAAAAAATTAACTGTTTGTTTCGTTGGGAAAGTTGTTTGTTATCACGAGTACATTTATATCTTTTACTATCAAGTAAAACTAATTCTAAGTCACCCTATATAAAACTGGCGTTTTTTTCGTGATTTCAGAGTTAGTCCTAACCAACAGTTCATACTACGGGACCAACTCTAATAGACTTATAACTGAACTTACCTACCAACGCTAACTGGCCATACTCTAATGACGGACCAACTCTAAAAACATTTATTTTCAGTGATACGTCATCATACGCCAGAGCCTTTATCCGCGACTTGGGCCACCGCCTGATTGATTTAAAATCTTAATATAAATTACTGAAATATTCTTGGAAATTATAATATGGTCTTTCTATCATCATACTAATATTATAAATGCGAAAGTTTGTGAGTGTGTAGGTATGTATGTTACTCTTTCACGCAAAAACTACTGAACGGATTTTATTGAAATTTGGCGTGCAGATAGATCATGGCTGGATAAACAGATAGGATACTTTTTATCTGGATAATGCAGACGAAGTCGCAGGCAAAAGCTAGTACTATCTAAAGGAGTTTAATATAGTAGGTACACAGAATATCTAATAGTATGCTACAAGGGTCAAAAACAAAAAAAATACAACGATCGGGGCAAGAAGACCTGAAATCTATAATTAGAGCAAAATAAATCTGGATAAACTACCATGCTATCACCATACCATACCTGTGATGACGAATAAATGAATTTGGATTTGAATAAAAGTTCATTGAACCCATCTACTAATGCAAACCATTTTTCAAACGACACGAAACGATACGATAACTAAAACCAATTTTACCAATTTTACCTTACCCACTTCTCTTATTTTATTAGTAAATTCCTTACACGTGGGTTGCCTGGAAGAGATCGCTTCCTAGCGATAAGACCGCCTAAATTGTACTAGACTAAGTTTTTATTCGTTTTTAGGCCCTGTTGTAATTATTTTCTAATTAGTTGTACAATAAAATATATTTATCTTTATCTTATCTTACGATAGAAAAGTATAACAATTATCGCAAATACGCTACAGTTTGCGTATCGTAGTAGAGGGTAAGGTCACGCGCTGACCCCACCCACCTTTACTTTGGTCACACTATGATACACAAGTTGTGACGTGTTTGTGATAAAATTGCTATTGTTTTTTATCGTATCGTTTCGTCGTTTGAAAAATGGTAGATGGGTTCTACTTATTTCACCTGTAATTCACCATGAGCCCTGGTTTACAGACACAGATAAGTTTTTACACTTTCATCACAAAATACCTCATCATCATCCGTGCGGTCTATCCCGGTTGTGAACTCACACTGGTGTGTGGGGTCACAGGCTCCGCCTTTCTTATTTTCTTGGCCCACTTCAGTCTTGTGCATCCTCAGTGGTGAGTTGGCTGGCACGCATGTCACCCTTAACAACGTCGAGCCAGCGACCTTCTTGGGTCAACCTTTTCTACCAGTACCTGGCGGGGGCGGCATGGCCAGACATTTGTTGCCCACGTAGTTTGTCGATCTCCGTGAGACATAACCATACCAACGAAGGCGGCACTCCTGCAGCTTGTTTGCGATGTCACGAACACGAAGGCTGTCGCGGATGTGGGTGTTACGCACGCGATCTTTGCGTGAGACTCCACACATTCACCGCAGCATCTTCATTTCCGTGACGCGCAGCTCCTGCTTGTGTCGCTCTAGTAACGGCCATGTTTCACTGCCATATAAAAGGACAGGCCTGATGATAGTTTTATAGACCTGCTCCTTCAGCTTGATCGGCATTTTGGGGTCACAAATGACACCAGTCACCTCACGCCATTTGGCCCAAGCCGCGGAAATTCGGGCTCTGACGTCGCGGTCGATGTCCCCGGACGCACTTAACACAGATCCTAAGTATTTGACACGGTCCGTGCGCTCGACCACGTCAACGCCTATGCGGATTGTGGTGTTGCAGGCCATGCACTCCGTCTTCGCCACATTAAGTTTCAGACCGCCGTTTTCAAGTGAATTTTTCCACTTATTCACCCGTTGTACCAGCCGTCCCCTGTCCGAATCTGCTAGGGTAATATCATCAGCATACATGAGCAACCAGGGTGGTTGCTCGTGGTGGTCTCGGATACTGTTTGACAGAACGTCTTATATTACGCTGAACAGAAACGGGCGAAGCACGGAGCCTTGGTGTACTCCAACGGTGATAGGAAAGGGAAGCGTGTCACCAACCGCAGTCCTAACTATGGAACTGGAATCGTGATACATGTCCCGGATAATGTCAATTAAGACTTAGGGAACGGCCCTGGACCGCACTTCCGAGCTGATCATCTCACGAGGGACACAGTGGAAGGCCTTCTGCATGTCTAAGAAAATGCAGAGATACATTTTTCAGTCTGTATTCCTCCATGAGCGTTCTCAAGGCAAATACGGGGTCCTTGGACCCGCAACCCGGTCGACACCCATACTGACACTCCGAGATTGTACACTCCTGTCGAATCAGAGAGTCCACAATGCGCTCGAGGAGCTTCATGGTGTGGGACATCACCTTTATGCCGCGATAATTGCTGCACTCCTGCACCGAGCCCTTGCCCTTGCCCTTGAAGACCGGCGTGATAATGCTCAGTCTCCATTGGTCAGGTATCTTCCCGGTGAGGAGAATGGGGTTGAAAAGGTGGAAAAGTATGCTCACACCACGAGAGCCCATCGATTTCCACGCTTCGATAGGGACTCTATCGGGTCCGACAGCTTTCCGGTTCTTCATGCGGCGAAGAGCCGACTGGACTTCATCAGGCGTTACCGGGGGCACTAGTGCCTGATTTGGAGGGAGTTTAGGTGGCTGCACCTCTTTGTGCTGCTTGTTGAGCAGCTCGTGGAAATAAGAGCGCCATCTCTTCTTCACCGTGAATCCTCGCATAGCAGGTTACCGAAAGTGTCATTTACACAGCGGCACATGGAGATATCCTGGGCCGCTTTGACTCTCGATCGTGTCAAGTTGTAAACGAGCTTCTGCCCCTCAGACGACTCCAACTTATCGTACAAAGGCACGTTTGGCATTCCTGTACGCGGCGCGATCTTCAGGAGATTTAGACGCTTGCCACGCTTCGAAAAGGGGCTTTCTTTACCCTGATCTCCTTCTGAATTGCTTCGTTCCACCACCAGGTCTTCTTGTCAAACCCACGTCCACCCCGAGACACACCAAACGCCACCCTCGCCGCCCCGTCGATAGCTGTCTGACACCTATCCCAGAACTGTTACCCGGACTCACTAACTGGTGCGATGCACAGGTCACCGACAGCGGCAGCGAATTCATGGGATCTGGCTCCTTCAAGCGCTCCCGGCATTTGCCTCAAGGCTTCACTCGCAGGTCCATCACAAGTAGACAGTGTTGTTCAGTAAGACTCTCTCAAAGATAGCTAATTAGCTACCTTGCCGATCTGGGCTCTCTTTATGAGAAAGTAGTCGATCTGGGTTGCGCTCCTACCGCTCTTGTAGGTGATCAGATGCTCGGGGTTCTTTTTGAAGAACGTGTTCACGACGGCCAAGTCGGCAGCCATACACGTCCGGAGAATCTCTTCGCCTTCAGCGTTACGACTGCCAAAACCAAAACCACCGTGAACACACCCGTATTCCTCACACTGTTCTCCTACATGACCGTTCATCACAAAATACCTACATAACATTAAAGTATGACTTTACATGAATAACTATGCACAATTCTGATACGATACGACTCAAAGTTTAACTTGATGCCTGATTCGAAATTATTAGAAACGTAGGTATTACTTAAATCGAGTTATCTACAGATAAAGTACATAGCGGCACTTTAAAAACAATAAACTCGGTACTCACCACTCTCCAATCCTGAAGAATCACAAAGTGAAGAGTAAACGAGTCACGAGTAAAGTAAAATACATACGCGCAAGCATGTTGTCTCACTTTCACTTGAAGTAGGAACGTATGTTTGTTTCATTGGCACAAATGCGCGACGTTGCCGTACTTACATTTCTTAATCAGCTCCGGAGCCACATTTACCACTAAGTCGGATATAAATCGGAGCCACATTATGCGCAAACGGAAATTTTTTTTGACCGTTAGTGGATCGACAATTTACTTAAAATTTTATGACGAGTTTATCGAAAACGGGTATATGCATATCCACTGACGTCACGTGCTGAATTCATTTATTCGTCTTAAACAACCATATCTCAATCCAGAGCTGAATGTACACACAAAATAGGTGGATCAACATTGGTTCTAAATTGGTACTGGATCAACTTTTACCGTATTAAGAAAGCCTATCTGGGCCGACCAACTGGAAGGCGCCCTGTCGGCCGGCCCAGATATCGCTGGGCTGATGTTGTGCAGGCGGATCTCTGCGAGTTGAAAGCCAACGATTGGCGTGTGTTGCGAACCCCGACGTGATGTCACGTCGGGGTCCGCACCACTGTTGCAGTGCTGTCGAGGAGACGCAATAAGACACTTTTGGACCTTAAGAATTACTATATAACCACAGACGGAATGGCAGTGAAATGAGACAACAGTTGGTAATAGTCTGGTTTATTATAATTCTACTAAAGCTTATATACGAACTCATACACGTACACTGTGTGGTGTGTGCCTAATCTTACTACGTGACCATCCAGCACACAACTGCGCGGGATCGTAGCAAGTGGCGGAATATTGTATCGGAGGCCAAGACACACTTTGGGTCGCTGAGCCATCGGAGTAGTAGTAGTATTTTTATTTTATTTTAATAAATAAAATAAAAATAAATTATCGATATTATTTGCTCACTAAGTGTAGTACATAGTAGATCTTATACTTACTTACTTACTCACTCAGCTGGCTCAGCGATCCGAAGTGGATGTTGGCCTCCGACACGAGATGGCGCCACTGCTGCCGGTCTTGCGCCACTTCGTGCGCGTCAATGGGTCCGCGTAGCTCGGACAAATCCTTGATCGCCATATCCTTTCAGTACTTAGGCCTCCGACCGGCCGTCGCCCACGGGGCACTCCAAGGTACGCGCGCTTCACGGCCCGATTCTCCTGCATGCCCTCTACTCGGCCCAGTCAGTGAAGCCTGTGCGCCATCGTCTCCCCCATAATGTTTGGCTGCGCCACCAGCTGCTCCACTTCGCTGTTCTTGCAGATTCTCCAGCTTCCGTCCTCTCTCTTCGTTGGTCCCAAGATCTTCCGCAGTATTTTTCTTGCCGCCACAAGTAGTTTGACCTCCTCCTTCAGCGTAAGGTTCCAAGCATCACAGCTGTTCATTAAGATCGGGCGGATAACCGTCTTGTAAATACGGATCTTAGTTGCTCTGCTTAGGAGCTTGGAGACCAGCACCGAGTGAAGAGCAGCGCTGCATCGCAGAGCATAGTAGATCTTAAGTACAACATTATTGTGCTTAAAACTTAGTACCCTTTTTATTTCAAACCATATTGCACATGATATAGCCCTCTGAGATAGCCATATCATGAGCAATTAAATAGTTCTCTTAAATTTTCAAAGAACTATTATGAAGGCAATTTTTTAACTGAACCGAAATCCCTCTTAGGTTCGTACGTCGCTCAGAAAGATTTTCTCGCAACGCAAAGTACCAATAAATCAGAATTTTGAAACACCGTTTATTTCAACAAGAAATTGAAATACTTGTGAGAGTTATATTGGCCCATTTCTTTCACTCCTAAAACGCCAAATCTCTCATTTCATACTCCCATTTTGTGTCCTATTCATTTTGAGTAATACAGTTCTATGTTGCGTGAAATACGTTAGGATTGTAGTGCACAGACAAGTGAAGGCGAAAAAAAAATGTGTTACTAAATTAGACTTTAACTTGTTTAGGGGAGTGAAACTTTCGAGTGATCCATTGCTGCATCAACTATATAACTATGAGTAAAAACATATCTATATGATAACTCTGTGTGTCACGTACGTCTACCATGAGTTACCAATTTAAGTTTACGTTATCGTTCGCGTGAAATATTTGTGTTGGGATTTCGTACCGCGCCTCTGTTGAGTCGAAATATCACGAGTTGCCAATTTAGATTTACGTTATCGTTCGCGTAAAAACATTTTATTGGGATAACACATGACATGACAATGTCAAATCCCAAATATTTTTTTTAATGTAAATTTAAAGTGGCAACTCGTGGTAGACGTTATCAATTGTGGGTATAATAAATGTTCAGGTCGGCAGGGCAGATGATCTTGGTGTGAGCTGTTTTAGAAGTTATTTATCTGGTTTATTTGACACCTTCTATTATGTAAACTAGATCATAAGACTTCGGACGTCAACGAATTATCAAACAATAGTTAGTAGAATCTTTAATCGCATCGCTTCTGCTCCGATGTATGCTTCAAGCGTTACCGTTTGGTTGGGGTTTCGGGACGCTCTTCACATACGTAATGCGTCCACTTTTGCTTCCCTATAATTGAAAGCCACCTTTGCACCTTTGAAGCGTGGACATTTTTTTGTTAGCAAAAGGTCTGTCTCGTTTCTGCTTTATTTGGGAAAACCAGTTCCCTTTACTTACAAGAGAAATACGATATAAGAGAAGTAACTGGCTGGGCTATGGCTGCCTGACTGCCTCCATGTTCTTCTATGGTCTATTTATGTTTTGTGGTTGGCTAAGTACTATCTAGAAATTACATCCAAGTCTTCGCGCTAACGGTAGCTGGTGTCGCGAGCATAAATAAAATGTCCAAGCGAATTCTAAGTCAAGTTTAGGCAAAACGTGTTCTCTAGTTTCATAACTTGTTCTGTTTAATTTCCTGAAAGTTTTTAATTAAGGCAGCATTCGTAATTGAGGCCTGTGCCTCTAGAGCTGGTATCTTTAGATATAAAAGCGAAAAGTGACTCACTCATCACGAAATCTCAGAGACTACAAGTGCTAGGAGTTTCAAATTTTCCATGGGGGTTTATTAGGACGTAAGTACTTCTAAGACGGGATTTTGCGAATTTCGACCCTCTAAGGAATTGTTTTTGGGGTTGATAGTTTATATGAAACTTCGTTACTACAAGTTCTAGGAGCCTCAAATTTTGCATAGGTTTTTTTAGGACATACGTGGTAACTAGACGGAATTTTGCGTATCGCATATCGTAAGTCGGAGAAAATCCTGTATATCAAAATAATTTAGTTCTTAAATATCTAAAAAACCTCACACCGAGATCATGTGATCCCAAAACTAAGCAGAACTTGTATAATGTAAAATAACAGTTTAAAAAATCAGCTTTTTATGTATTTTGACTGCTGAAAACTGTTTAAAAATGTCTAAAGCCAACAACGCACGACTGGTGCCCCTGGTGTTGCCGACCATTGCCTATTTTTGTGTCAGTAAATTCCCTGAGTTCGGTACACCTAGGATATGTAGGCCTCGGAACTCTTTGTAAAACAGAGCCCCCTACCCAGTACCCTAAACCTGACGGTGGTCTCCTTCGGCGCAGAATGGAAGGGACCCGGGATCCCCAAATAGAGACTACTCTCGGGACAATTCAGCGCGCAATGCCGCCTGGCAACCAGATTGTGGAGGAGCTAGTTCAACTCCAGTGCACGATTACACAAACCACTGTGTCCGAAGACACGCGTAACCGTCATCCTCGGGATCGTAAACCGAAACACATGCAGGCGTTTCACGAACCCAAGGGCCCTTTTCGTCGCCTTTTACGACAGGCAGGGATACCTCGGCAATAATTTAATTCCCTAACCGCCTGCGGTTGAATCCCTGCATCTGCCGGCCATAGCCTGCGGTAACCAATTACCATCAGACGGCCCGCGTGCTTGTTTGCTGCTGTATTATTACAAAAAAGGCATGCTCAATCCTTCTACAATTATTAACAATTACGTCATGTCGTTTGCAGCCTCAATTAGCTTTATGTTAAATAAAATGATGATAGATAAGATAAGAGGCAAGAGTATAAGAAAACCTTAATGAACTTAATATTTATTTCGTAATAAAAACGAGTTTTAAATAATAAAATATGTTTTAGCTAAACTATATTGTTTTTCCTCGCTTGTTTTTACTAACGTGGGATTTGTAAATTTTAGTACCAATCAAATTCTTAAATAAAATCTTGTCATTCTCCTAACACACGATCTCAAGTTGTTTGCCATAATTCCGTTTGAAACTAACTCTCTTGGCAGGAAAAGGTTACTTTTTGCAATTAAGAGTCTTACTTCCTAATTAAGGGCAAAACATCTTTTACAGAACAATTTGTATATATATTACGACAAAAATTTTAACAAAAAAAACAACAACCAAGGAAACACTACAATATACCTAGCAATATACCTATTTCTTAAATATCACGTTTACGTATGTATGTAGGTAGTTACAAACGTACATTGGCTGACACCGACTCCAACAATAACTATAATTGTACCTACATTATATTATCGTATAAGTTTTAGAAGAATACGCAATTATTTCTTTACTTTTTAGTTCTTTGTTTTGGAATAGCTTTTTTTGAAGTTGGTTTTTTTTTTGTTTAAAATTTTTGTTTATTTCTTGATTTTCAGTGAATAGTTCTTATTTATTTTATACATCGAAAAAGTATCGTCCAATTGCTCCTAAGAATTGAAGGGTTCCGTTACTGTTGGCGTGTAGAACGCAACCTCGAAGTATGAACGCATCTAATGTAGTTCGCATTTAAGCCGCTGTGCGGCGTTAATCTCGATAAGTTGATCGGGCGTGAGAACTTCGTAACTTGGAAATTCAGTGTCCAAACTTATCTAGAACACGAAGACTTGTGGCAATGTGTGGAGCCAAAAAGTGACGTACCTGTTGATGTAAGTAAGGATATCAAGGCGAAGTCCAAAGTTAATATTGCTGCTAGATCCGCAAAACTATGTACATGTACAAAGTTGTAAGACCGCTAAAGAAGTGTGGGAAAATCTGCAACGCGCGTTTGATGACAATGGCTTGACCAGAAGAGTCGGACTATTAAAAGATTTAGTCAATACTACTCTAGAATCTAGCGGTAATGTGGAGTCGTATGTCAACAAAATTATGACCACAGCCCACAAACTACGTAACATTGGGTTTGAAGTCAACGATGAGTGGCTGGGTACCTTGATGCTAGCAGGTCTGCCAGACGTCTACGCTCCGATGATTATGGGGCTTGAAAGCTCTGGCGCGAAGATAAGCGCCGATCTTATCAAGACCAAGCTCTTACAGGAAGTTAGATCAGCAGATACCAGTACTGCTTTGTATGTTAACTCAAAACAATGGAAACAACGTCAACGTCAGCCACAACAACCAAAGGCCAAAGGGCCAAGATGCTACAACTGTAACAGTTATGGCCATTTCGCTAAGTTTTGCATCAGTGCTAAGGGGAACAAGACTGAGAATGAAAAGGGTCAAGAGGATGCAGGTTTTATTGCAGCTTTTTCAGCATTTTCAGGGGAAAACCATAACAAATGGTTCATGGACTCAGGTGCATCTATGCATATGACTGGGAATAGACAATAGATGTACAATGTCACAGAGCCACCGGTGAAGGAAGTAACAGTAGCTAATAAAAAGCCGCTGTCCGTTGGAGGAGTTGGATACACTGATGTCAGACTAGTGCAGGATGTCAACAGGCTGCCTGACTGTGTCAAGGGTGTGAGTCTGGCTAATATTGAGAGTAATGTGATGAGATGTGTCCCCTGCTATGAAGGCAAGCAGTCGAGGCTGCCATTTAAGAATATTGGTTCCCGAGCTACAGCACCATTGGAACTTGTCCATTCTGACCTCTGTGGACCCATGGAGAACTTGAGCTGCTCAGAGGAATAGTACATCAGACTTCCACCCCCTACACCCCTCAACACAATGGACTAGCTGAACGGATGAACCGGACACTGGTCGAGAAAGCTAGGTGCATGCTGTTCCATGCCAACCTACCAAAGAAACTATGGGCCGAGGCAGTAGGGACTGCAGCATATATTTTAAACCGATCACCTAATAAAGCTTTACATGGTAAAACTCCATTTGAATTGTGGAATGGATATGAACCTGACCTGTCTCATCTAAGAATATTTGGCACTGAGGCCATGGTTTTTGTACCAAAGGAAAAACGTCAGAAGTGGGACAAGAAGTCAAAAAAGATGATCCTAGTGGGATACTGTGACAATACAAAAGGATATCGTTTATTAGATGAAAAAACAAACAAAGTTATTAAGAGCAGAGATGTTGCCTTCTTTGAGAGCTGCCAAAGCTTAGATTTAACATTAATGATGTTTCAGCTTCATCTACTACCTATCAAGCCAAACAAGTGAACTCACAGTTGTATGGCAGTCCATCTACTTCCACAAGTCACAGCTGCAGTGTCCCTGTGCCAACACTAGCACCCCTGTTAGAGCTAAGAAACCCCACCCCCGCAGATGAAGAAACTACGGGTGATTGTGCAACAAGTGAGGATTGTGATCAGGATTCTAGTGAGTATGAGACAGATACAGGGGATTTGGATATAACATATGTCCCACCGAGATGGGTAGACTCACAGTATCAGCAGAAGAATATCACACTGAGGCCTCGAAACAGAACACAAAGGAATATCACAGATACAGATGAAAACAGTTTGTTTTGTTTACTTTCAAGTTTCTCTGATCCGCATACAGTTGAGGAGGCACTATCATCACCATATGCCAAACAGTGGAGACAGGCAATGGACGAGGAGTACAACTCATTAATGAAAAATAATACCTGGAGTTTAAAAAACTTGCCTTTGGATAGAAAGGTTTTACCATGCAAGTGGGTATACGAAACTAAAACTGACCAAAGTGGTAATATAGTTCGTTTCAAGGCCAGGCTCGTCATTAAAGGATATGCTCAGAAGAAGGGCACTGACTACGAAGAAGTGTTCTCACCTGTTGTAAAGTACAGTACGATACGCTATCTAATATCACTAGCTGCAAGATTGGGGCTTGAAATTGATCAGCTAGATGCAGTATCAGCATTCCTTCAAGGAGACATTGATGTGGACATATATATGACGCAGCCAGAGTTGTATGAACAAGGGCCTCAGGTATGTCATTTGAATAAATCTTTGTATGGACTAAAACAGGCAAGCAGGTTATGGAATTCAAAACTAAACACAGTGCTGCAGGATATTGGGATGAAAAGGTCAAAGTTTGACCCATGTGTATATTTTAATGTAGACAAGAATACCTACATTGCTGTATGGGTCGATGATCTTATTTTGTTTACTCCTAATATAGTAGAAAAGGACATAATAAAAAATAAACTTATGCAATACTTGGAAATGAAAGATTTAGGCAGAGCCAGTCAGTGTGTTGGTCTGAACATAACAAGGGATGGAGGCATCATTATGATTGACCAAGAAAAATATATTAAAGATGTACTAAACAAGTTTGGTATGTATGATTGTAAACCATGTAAAACACCAATTGAAGTTGGTCAGAAGTTTACTCAGAACACTGATGAGAAGGAAATGGACTACCCTTATCAACAAGCCATAGGCTGTCTTCTCTATATTGCTCAAGGTACAAGGCCTGACATTTCCTTTGCAGTTAATACTCTTAGTAGGTTCAACAAAGAGCCAAGAGCTGAACACTGGACAGCTGTCAAAAGGGTCCTACGATACTTACAAGGAACCAAAGACATGAAGCTCACTTATACCAGTGACGGTGAAACAACCATGAGGGGCTTCTGCGACGCAGACTGGGCCAGTGATAATGTCGACCGTAAGTCCTGCACGGGCTATGTTTTTATTTCTCAGGGAGGTGCAGTATCCTGGTGCTCGAGGAGACAGCAGACGGTGGCTCTGTCGACGGCCGAAGCGGAGTACATGGCGATGTCATCGGCAGCACAAGAGGCCTTGTGGCTGCGACAGCTGCAGGTCGAATTCGGTCAGCCCCTAGCCGGACCCCTTCACATATTCAGTGATAACCAAAGTGCTATTAAATTGTCTACCAATGATTGTTATCTGCCTCGTTCCAAGCACATTGATATAAGGTATCATTTTTTGAGAGAGCATGTAAATAATGTAGAGATAAAGTTTAATTATTGTAGAGGTGATAAAATGATTGCAGATATACTTACTAAAGGTACAACTGAACACAAAAATTTGTATTGTATAGCAAAAATGGGTTTGCGTTCAGGGGTGGTTGTTGGCGTGTAGAACGCAACCTCGAAGTATGAACGCATCTAATGTAGTTCGCATTTAAGCCGCTGTGCGGCGTTTTTTTTCTCTTACTCGAAAACTGCCTTGTAACTGTGTTTTACTTTAGCAAATAAATTGCACGAATAAGTTATTACTTGCTTTATTGTTAATATTCCTACAGTTACTTTGTCATGGATTCCATAATCAGCACCTAACCAAACTCGCATCAAACTACCCTTGAAGTATATCCTTTCCAATAAAAAAGAAGCATCGAAATCGGTTGGCGTGTTATTGAGTTATTCGTCCATTTGTCGCGCATATTGGTTTATCTAGATTTAAGACTTATATGGATTTCCCATGGATGCCACTGTCAGAACTGGACCAAATTAAAATGGGACCACACGGGCAGCATCAGCTTTCAAATAAAAAAAAATAAAAAAATCGGTTGGCGTAATATTGAGTTACCCGTCCATTGTCGCGCATTTTTTCTATCTACATTTAAGACTTATATGGATTTCCCATGGATGCCACAGTCAGAACTGGACCAAATTAAAATGCGACCACATGGGCACCATTAGCTTTCGATTAAATAAAGAATTATCAAAATCGGTTGGCGTAATATTGAGTTATTGATCCATTTGTCGTCCATTTGTCGCGCATTTTGTCTAGATAGACTAGATATCTAGAATCTAGATAGATTTAAGACTTATATGGTTTTCTCATGGATACCACTGTCAGAACTAGCTAACTAAACCAAAATAAAATGGGACCATTCGGGAAGCACCAGCTTTCAAATAAAAAAAGAATGATCAAAATCGGTTTACCCAGTCGAAAGTTATGAGGTAACAAACATAAAAAAAAACATACAGTCGAATTGAGAACCTCCTCCTTTTTTTGAAGTCGGTTGAAAATATGTTTTAGCTAAACTATATTGTTTTTCCTCGCTTGTTTTTACTAACGAGGCATTTGTAAATTTTATTACCAATCAAATTCTTAAATAAAGTCTTGTCATCCTCTTGGCAGGAAAAGGTTACTTTTTGCAATTGAGAGTCTTACTTCCTAATTAAGGGCAAAACATCTTTTACAGAACAATTTGTATATGTATTAAGACAAAATTGTATAATTATGTATTCGTGAAAAGGCTTCATGGGTTATATTTTATCTTATTAAATAAAGCGGTTTCGTTTGTTAGTATATAACTATAATATTACAATAAATTCAAGTAATAACATTTAGAACACGAAGAAATATATTTATTCCTTACATCCAAAGTCACGGCTTTAAGTGAGTATTGAACTTACAACTTTTACGATATTTCATCTAAGTATATATTCTTTTAAGACTTGAAAATATGTTTTGAGGTCTTACAAAGGTGAGTACAGACCAACGTTACGCGGCGTAATGTAACGTACTGTGTGTGTTACACAGCGAGCATTCGTGCAGTCAGTACGTAGTGTTACGGGTAAACCAGCGAGCAAGAGCCGCTCGCTTTGAGTGCTCCACTGTCGGTTTTAACCGACAGCAGCACGAGCGGCTCGTTGCTCGCTACTTTCCTCGTAACACTACGTACTGACTGCATGAATGCTCGCTGTGTAACATATCACATTACGCCGCGTTAACGTTGGTCAGTACCCACAGACACAGCGTACATGCTCGATGCGTAACATGTTCGCTGCGAATGTTTACATTACGCCACGTAACGTTGGTCAGTACCTTTAGACTGGAGTACCAGCTTACCTAACAGTCCATTTCTATCACTACTATCATCTTGATGTATATCTTAATTCAAAAGCCGTCTCGAACTTCCAACTTCAGACTTAACTAAAAAATCTACTTTTAAAAAAGTCTAAGATTGCAGACAGACTCAGTTCAAATGCCTCGAAAAGCAAAGCATTGCGACTCAAAGTGTCATCGAGGCATTTTAAATTCTAGCTTCAAGCTAGGCACTGCAGCCAACTCGATGGTAACTGGCTAAAGCGGAGCACATGACTAGACTGCCACATTTATACAATCCCGGCTATAACTTGCTTCTAAGGGCTGAGATACGCGTGAGATTTTTACCTTTTTTAAACGAAGCCATATTGCTCTGTTGCGTTGCGTAACTCAACGCAATAACGCACTGTATGCCACACGTGCAGTGCCAAAGCTACAGACATATCAACCTTAAACTTTACGATCAATAAATAAATAAATAAATATCCCTGGACATTATTCCACACAGCGCCATCTAGCCCCAAAGTAAGCTAATTAAAGCTTGTGTTATGGGATACTAGACAACGGATAAACATACTTAA
Organism: Udea olivalis; assembly: GCA_947369235.1. NCBI lineage: Eukaryota > Metazoa > Arthropoda > Insecta > Lepidoptera > Crambidae > Udea > Udea olivalis. The sequence goes on along the minus strand of OX376364.1, from coordinate 5,534,332 downwards.
ATACATTTTCTTTTGTAAATACATACTTATTATACATAGGAGACACCCAGACCAGTACAAACAGACATGTTCATGCACACAAATGTTTGTACTGTGCGGGGATCGAACCCGCACACATCAATCAAGCATCAATGGTACAACATTATGGTTTGCAATTAATACCTCGAATCAAAGGTAAAAAGTAACGACGGTATGGCTATGCTCTAACTGAATGCTACAGAAATAAAGTGCTCGTGCCTTAAAATTCATTTATTCATATCAGCAATGCATTTTCTTACGTGTCATGTTATAAAAGGGCCATAATACCTACCATTCAAAAAACATGAATGATATGAAAGCTAAGCTGCACAAAATTCCTGTCATGCTCATGCCTAAGAACAGCATGTCGGTACAGTATCATTTCAAAAAATGGTGCACAGTTAAAATTCCAGGTAGGAAAAAAGGGGAAGGAGGGCACTCCTGGGAACATTCAAACCGGAGACATCGTGTGGCTCCAAGATAAATGGGCGGGCCGGCTATGGAGAATAACTCTTTTTCCTATGAATTCTAACGGTGCAAGCAGTCGTGTCAGTACGAAGTCTATCAGACATTATCAGTATCACAAAATCATTTAGGTACGTTTATTGCACTTTTTCTCAAAGTCGCTCAGTTGTCACAACCCTAACCCGCTTTTTCTTACTAGCATTTTCAAGACTATTTGACACCTAGGATGTGTTTTAGAAATTGGATTTGTCTTATGTACAGGCTACATACATGAAATCATGATACACACCTTGGTTTTTCTTGGTACAATGGCTGCGAAACTACGAAAATTCAGTCTACGAACACTTTTTAGTTTTTTATTAATATTTATTTTGCACATTAACATTTTATACGTAATATACCAAAAACTAACAACCAATTAAAACTATGTTTGTAGCAAAACCAAAAGACTGTTCTCAGCTAAGTAAGATCTATAGATCTCGGCATAAGATAAGCCCTCGTAAATGATAAAAATTTGTTTCGATAGGAAACCGATCATCTTCTAATTTTTTTTAGCGTACTTCTTATTTGGTTAACAAGAAATACTTAAAAATATTTAAAAAAAAAATGAATTCCATCTTATTCCACTTAGATTCTTATCGCATTCCGTTCCGACTTCTAGAAGCGGTTTCTTATCTTAGTAAAACTTTTATCGAGTTCCTAACAGTAATTAGGGGTGGTTTTAGCAAACTTTGCTTGTAGTGGGTCCTTATTTCAGTATTTTTGGTATGTTTTCTTTGCTCATTTTTAGTAGTCGCAGGATACTGGTCAGAATACTTTGCTTGTAACTTGTACCGATGACTTCATTTAATTAAATGATGGAGGCCCCCCCAACAGTGAGACAGTATTGAAGCTAATTGTTACTTAATAGTACAGATTCACTCTGGGTGGCTTCAGGGCATAGTCGAAACTACCATGATTAAAACATAGACATACACTTCTTTTCATTTCATCATTTCAGCCGAACGACGCCCACTGCTGGGCATAGGCCTCCCCCAAGGATCTCCACAACGATCGGTCCTGCGCTGTCCGCATCCAGCGGCTTCCCGCGACCTTGACCAGATCGTCGGTCCACCTTGTAGAGGGCCTGCCCACGGAACGTCGTCCGGTACGCGGTCGCCATTCGAGAACCTTTCCGCCCCAACGGCCATCGGTTCTCCGCGCTATGTGTCCCGCCCACTGCCACTTCAGCGATGCAATCCTTCGAGCGATGTCGGTTGTTTTTGTTCTCCTGCGGATCTCATCATTTCTGATTCGATCGAGCAGGGAAATACCAAGCATCGCTCTCTCCATTGCTCGCTGGGTGATCTTGAGCCTTCTTATGAGACCCATAGTAAGGGACCACGTCTCACTCCCATAGGTCATTACTGGCAACACACACTGGTCAAAGACTTTTGTCTTGAGACACTGAGGTATTTTGGACGCAAATATATGCCGGAGCTTCCCGAACGCTGCCCATCCGAGCTGGATTCGACGAGAGATCTCTTTCTCGAAGTTGGACTTACCTAGCTGGATTGTCTGTCCCAGGTAAACATAGTGGTCAACAACTTCGAGTGTAATGTTCCCAACGTTAACTGGAGCGGGTGCAATATGGGCATTTAACATGATTTTCGTTTTGTCCATGTTCATCTTAAGACCCACTCTTTGAGAAGCATTACCGAGATCTTCGAGCATTATGTTCAGGTCTTCCAAGGTCTCAGCCATAAGAACTACATCATCGGCAAATCGCAGGTGTGTTAGGTACTCGCCATTGATGTTGATGCCGCGTCCTTTCCAGTACAGAAGCTTGAAAATATCCTCCAACGCAGCCGTGAACAGTTTCGGAGAAATAACGTCTCCTTGTCTCACGCCTCGCTGTAGTTGGATCGGATTAGAGCTCTGGTTATGTAATCGGACCGACATGGTGGCGTTCTGGTATAAGTACCTTAGCACCTCAATGTACCTGTAGTCTATTTGGCACCTTTGGAGAGACTGCAGTACTGCCCAGGTCTCAATCGAATCAAAGGCTTTCTCGTAGTCCACGAACGCTAAGCAAAGTGGCAAGTTATACTCTTCGGTCTTCTGTATAACTTGCCGCAGCGTATGAATATGGTCTACGGTACTATAGCCTTTTCGGAACCCTGCTTGTTCGGGAGGTTGGAAGTCGTCGAACCTGCGAGCGAGACGATTCGTAATGACTCTCGAAAACAGCTTATAGATATGGCTCAGAAGCGAGATGGGTCTGTAGTTCTTCAAGAGAGTTTTGTCATCCTTCTTGAAGAACAGCATCACATCGCCTCTGCCCCATGCCTTTGGCGTTTTTCCCTCGAGGATGACAGAACTGAAGAGCGTCTGGAGGACCTTAAGTATCGGCTTACCGCCCGCTCTCAGGAGCTCGGTTGTGATTCCGTCATCACCCGCCGCCTTGTTGTTTTTAAGCTGCTTGAGAGCCATCCTAATCTCGTACAGGCTGACGTCCGGGATATCTTCGGTATAGTGTCGGGTAAGCTTGGCTCTAGGATCTTTAGCCTTGCTTTCAACAGGTGTTTGCGTGGAATATAACTGTCCATAGAAACTCTCAATCTCCCTCAGGATTTCAGGTGTTGAAGAAATGACGCTACCTGCCTCAGTTTTCAGCCTCGTCAACTGGCTTTGCCCAATAGACAGATCTCTGGCGAACACTTTGGAGCCTTTATTCCGCTCAATTGCCTCTTTAATACGCTGGGTATTAAATTGGCGAAGGTCGCTCGTCAAAGACTTAGATATCTGTCTATTGAGTTGCCGATAACGATGGGCATCCGCTGAGTTCTGTAGCCTCATTTCGTTTCTCTGATCCATGAGTAGGAGAGTCTGACTGGAGAGTTTCTTTGATTTGGGACGGCGGGTTTTAAAGTGCTTGGACCCTACCGTACGGACAGTGTCCACCACCATGTTGTACAGATCGTCCACATCGATGCTGTTCTCAAGGGCTTCGAAGCGGTTTTGAAGCTCGAGCTGAAAGCACTCGGGGTTTTGAATTTGAGCCGGTATTGGTCGGAGCGTGGATTTTATCAGTCGCGCTCTCTCAAGCTTTAGGTCAATATTCAATGTGCCTCTGACCATACGGTGATCACTTCCTGTCTTAGCAGCGTTGATCACAGTGACATCATTGAATATATGCTTCTTCGTCGACATGATAAAATCGATCTCGTTTTTGACTTTACCGTCCGGACTGATCCAGGTCCATTTGCGGCTTACGGGCTTTTTGAAGAAGGAGTTCATCATAAAGAGGTTCTCCCTCTCCATGAAGTCTGCCAGCATCTGGCCCCTGTTGTTCCGTTGCCCAAATCCAAATTGCCCCACTCTCAACTCATCACCGCAACGTTGCCCCAACTTTGCATTAAAATCCCCCATCACAACCGTGTAGTGGGTTTTATAGCTATGCATGGCTTTAGAGATCTACTCATACATAGCCTCCACTTCGACATCGTCGTGCTTTGAGGTCGGAGCGTAGACCTGAATGACATTCAGCGAATATCGTTTCGATATTCTGAGTATCAGGTACGCTACCCTGCTCGAAACACTTCCGATAGTAATCACGTTGTTGACAAGGGATTTGTGGACGATGAACCCGACACCACCTAGGGACTGTTGGTCGCCCTCCCGGTGGTATAGTAAGTTACCGGATTGCAGGATTATCGAGTCCTCCCCCTCTCTTCGGACTTCAGATAACCCAATGATATCCCAATGTAACTTACTAATTACCTCTTCCAACTCTATGAGCTTCGCGTCGAGCCTCAGTGTGCGCGTGTTATATGTTGCCAGGTCGAGTCGTCGTTGTTGGCAGCCGGATCTTACCCGGGGATTCCTAGCACCCCCTGCCCCGCCGTTACCATAGCCGCTGCCGTAGCTAGGAATAGCAGGGCCGCCGGGGACTGGGGGCCGATTTTTTGGTTGTGCAGCCATTTTGGAGGGGGTTTGCCATAATCGCCACGCTTGGCAGGCGGGTTGGCGATCGCAGTATGGCCTGCTGTTATCCGGAGACGCTGCTGCCCATCTCCTTATGGCAATTTTCCCTCGGTCGGCTCATACGACAGCCACGGGAAGAGAGGGGGTAGTGCTATTCTTTTTTATGTGCCGGCACTACACGGCACATAAAAATTCATTTAGTTTTAGGTAAATGTCAAAGACAATTGAAAGTTAGTGATGATCAAAAACCCTGATTGTGTGTTGAAAACTTCTAAAATACACAGGCACAGAACAAGAGTAAATGTTCATCACAATGAATAGTTATTCTCACAGATGTTCGTAGGGGGATTATCATTAAATTTACAGATGTATAGATTAACTCTGAACCCCAGGACCTACGGACTTCGACAGAAGCTGGAGGTGTCCATGCTCGGGGAAAGTGTATTTTGTTTATCTATATTTTGGATGATGAATTTCAATATATTCAAATACGTGTATGAGATTGTTGTGTCGTCTATATCGATTTAAGTCTGTGGTAGGTACCGCAATCCCTACTCGTAAGCGTAAGTACGTAAAACGCAAATTTATGCGGAATCCCTTTCGGCGTCGTTTTAATATTTCATCTTTATCTCGCATCCTTTTTATGGACTTGGCATAAGGAGTTATGTACTTAACCGAGTTAGCTGACACAAATCTTTTTTGTTTGTAACTGAGAGCTTTGAACAGATTTGTATGGAATTCTTTGGTGTTGGATGGAGTTTTTAAGTTAGTTGGTAATAAGTGAACTTCAAACGATTGTTTTGGTCTTAATCTCCAGTATTTATTAATGTTTTTAGACGACACGATTGGCGTAGTGTGCTGTAGCACGGTTGCCTTGCTTAACGTAGTTCAATTCCCGATAGAGTCAACTCAGGTTTTTTTTTTTAAATTGGCAAGGATCTGGATGTGCTGGGAGACGCCGCTGGCTTAATTCCTTTGGTATCTGGTAACTCGTAACATAGGGATATTTATCCCTACTTTGAGACCATGACAAGGTTGTGTGTCTGGCCCATTTTATATTTATTTATATTTACTCAATTTTGATTGTTTTGTGAAACTGTTTTACCCTGTGTACTGAAGGTAAAAGTAAAATTATAGTCTAGCTTTAAAAATACCGCGTTATTATTCATACTATCAGGAAAATTATATGGCATATTCAGTAAAGGATGTAGATACAATCTAAGAAAAAATACTAATTCTTTAAATGAATATGCCATATTTTCATTTTCCTGACAGTAAAAACAATCACCCGGTATAAAAGTACAGAATTAAAATGAAATCCATACAGTAGTTTTCACGTGATTCTGGAACATAAAAACAAATACAAAACCTAAAAAATCTGTGTCGTTTGTATGCTACATCACTTTTAACTTTTCCGGAAAATATCAAAAACACAGTTTTCGATCCTTTACTGTTGACATACTTAAAAAAACCTAGGCGGTGTTCATCCCAAAAGCAAACTAGAACGAATTGAAATCCAGGAATCAATTTTATTGCTAATATTTGAACTGAAAGCTACCCCAAAGGATTATTTTGGTTCTGAATTCAGCGCTCCAGTTAATATTTACATATTTGCATTCAGGAGAGCGTCGCGCGTCGTGGAGGAGTTAGCACCCAAAATCAGACGGTGGATCATGTAGTCCCGAGTTCAAATCTGGCCAGAACCTCATTTTTGTGTTCATTGTTGAACCGACTGACTCTACGGCAGTAGAAAACATCGATGAAAAACCAAATCAACCCGGATAACGGCGGTGGCTCACCATACGTTGGGTTCTAATTCCATTGGTGAAAAGTGGGCTTCTGAGTGATTCGTTCACGATTATGGCAACAGTCACTTGCCTCTGACTACCCCGTTTTGGGTTAAAGTCGTGATAGCATGTGTGGATTTACGTATGCATTCAGTACGATGAAAATTTGTATTGGGATTTGACATGACATGACATGACAATGTCCAATCCCAATACAATTTTTTACGCGAACGATTACGTAAATTTAAAGTGGCAACTCGTGGTAGACGTACAGTATCAAATTTTCAAGTCTAGACATGTAATCTTGAGTTAACAAGATTTTTTGTTGAGATGAAATAAAAAACAGCACAAGAAAACGGATTAAGAGCTTATAAACTATGTTGCTACTCGTAGAAAAGAAAAGTACTTATGATAAGATAATTCTTTAATTGCCTAAAACATGGTACAGTGAAGTGAAGAATATTTGACGACCGACTTGGTGTAATGGTTAAGAAGTTGGCTACTACACCAGAGGTCGCGGGTTCGATCCCCGCACAGTACAAACATTTGTGTGCATGAACATGTCTGTTTGTACTGGTCTGGGTGTCTCCTATGTATAATAAGTATGTATTTACAAAAGAAAATGTATTTAAGTATGTTTATCCGTTGTCTAGTATCCCATAACACAAGCTTTCATTAGCTTACTTTGGGGCTAGATGGCGCTGTGTGGAATAATGTCCAGGGATATTTATTATTTATTATTATTTATTTATATTTTGGACATGCATGTTTTATTGATCAACGATATGAAAATATTTTGTCGTCATGCAATTAAATAACATCAAATTGTGTCATTTCTTAAGCACAATAAAAGTTTTAATTAAATAAATTACCTAAATAAAGTTAATACAGTAAAGTTAGTGAATAAAATTTAATTCAGATGTCAAAAGTTCAGATAATATCACGGTCATAAAATAAATCTCTGGTAGTACAATGTCAACAATGAAATTAGTAGTTAGTGGCTTATGGATATAAAAGAAAAAACAAATGTCAATAACAATTCGTTTGGTGACCAGCACGCCAGAAATTTATAAATTCATATATGTCATAAAAGCAGTGGTCAAGTAGAATTTTGTGAATATGCTTTTTAAAAACATTTAGATGTGCATTCTGAAAATGGTTCGGTAACAAATTAAACAGTCAAACGCACATGCTATAGCTATTTCTAGCAAAATCAGCTGTGGCTGCAACTCCACAGACAACCGCACAGACAACTTCCAAGGGTATCTCACTGTACCATCACGACTACAATTATCACGTTTTCTTGTGAAGAGGTGAATATTTTTTTTGGTAAACATTAAAATTTCAAAAATGTATGAGGATGGTGATGCAAGAATGTTTAGCTTTTAAAAGAGACGCCTCCACGATTCCATCTGTATCTACATTAATATTATAAAGAGGATTTGATTTTTGTTTTTTTTTCTTTGGTTCAGATTCAAATTCCTTTATTCGCATACAAAATGGTAGTACAGATTACAAAATAGATACATAATTGGAGCTAACGTTTTGTTTAACAAGGTGACATGCAAAAGTTAAATTAAAATCATCGAAATAATTATTGTTCAAAAATATTACACCAATTATCGCTTAAATTACGAAAACACACTTGTAGCTCGGCCTAAAATCCTGAGGTCGAATCTAAGATCAGGCTTAGGGCTTTTCCGATTTTTCAGAAAATAGCCTGGGGTAGTGATCGCCAAGTATATAGACAGTATATTATTGGCTCATATACTTTTTTCATTTTTTTACAAAATGAAGTTATGTTATCAGCTCTCCTACTCCCGTTCAACTTACGGCCGAAGTTTCGTTCGCTATCCTGCTCTCGCATACCCGTGCAATCCGTAGTGAAAACGGAATAGCGCACGAAACTTCAGAAGTAAGTTGAACGGGAGTAGGCCCTCAGTAACATGGGTTACAATTTTGGCTATATTTTAACGGAAGAAAACGGAACAGCTTAAGCCGTGTAGTACACATGGGCAATTCATTTGCAGAAAGCTAGTATAAACCGATTAGCTCTGTAGCTCAGCCATATCTAGTACCAATTTTATTTTTGCTTCTCAAAAAACTAACTATTCTTAACTTTAACATCCACAATAAAAAGCTCGGAAATACTTCTGGCTACGAAGTATACAATTACACTACACACAACTGCCAAAATGGTTCCTAATGTCAACAGCATAAAAGCTAGTTCTAATTCCATGTATTCACTCCAGGACATGTTGGCGGCTGGTGACCGTAGATGCTTTGCTCCTTTGTGCCGTATTACGAACTCTGTCCACCAGACAGCCCGTTCTAAGGGTGATTGGGGCTGGTCTCGCATCATTGTTCTCAGTCGGACTATGTTGCGACGATAACTGAAATGTTGAAAGTTATTTACTTGTACATTTATGTAGAGCAACTCGATAACTCAAAAATGTTTTGCCCTTTGCTTTTGCATCCTAGTTTTTTACACACTGGACAGGGTTATACCACTGTCACATAAACGGTTGCGATGTTAGTCAGCGGCTAGGAAAAATATAAAACATTGTCTTTCAAATTATGAAGCTGACACCTGACCCCTTATAGGTATTGCCCATTTATCGTCATTCAGTTTGAATATGAAAAAATGATCACTGAAGGTTCTGATGGTTTCTTGAGCAATATTATATTTAAAAGAACCAACATCAAAGCTTTGTAAATTATTCAAAATCTTTGTGGATTTTCTTTTGTACCTTTCATCAAGTATGACAGAATTGACAGCATTCTTGAACTGTTCCTCAGTAAGGTTCTCCATGTCCACTCTTACTCCTATTCCGTGGAGTCTATACTGTTCCACATTGTACCACTGATCACCAAGCATGGGCATTCCTAAAAGTGGTACTCCAGCTGTGATGGCTTCATCAGTAGATTGTAAGCCACCTTGTGTTATGAACAGCTTTATTTTGGGGTGTCCTGAAATCAAAATGAAAGATCATTTTGTAGTATTCTGAACAGAAACTTGGTGCTTGTTTTTGTATATTATTCCAGTATCTTAATATAGCAGTACAAAGTATGAATTAGTCTGTCGCGTACTTTATGAAGCCACCTCCCTTAGAATAGCGGTAGCGGAGCACTGGGCAGCTGTTATATACATAGTTGTCAACGAATAGGATCATCGACATGACGAAGAAGAAGAAGAACGCCTCGTGTAGTGGCCGCGGCTAGCAACCCAATCTGCAGCAGCACTAATATTGTATGTGTGCGTTTGAAAGTCCTGATATCTTCGAATAGCGCAAAGTATTTGTATTTGCCAGTGGCGTAGATTCCGAGCAAAGATATTTTCCCTGACGAGATATCAAGACATGCGAGATAATAACAAGATAAGCAAGAATACTGACTCACTTAAAAGATCAGACTGTGGCAGCCACTTGGATATCCTTATATTCTCAGCTTTTCCGGGAAGCTCATCCTTATCCCACTTCCACAATACGTCGTAGGGAAGTCTGGAGAAGACTTTCACCAGAATCTGTATCTTTTGCGCAGGCAGCTGTGACGGGTTCACGTTTGTCCCAAAACTGATGTAGATTACGCCATTTTTAGAACTGTCAAGATAAGATTTCAGCTCCTGAAACAACAGTAGGTTTAGTAACGAGTAAATTAGGTATTAGTTGAGCCTATTTTGCGCCTCTAAGACTGAGTAGTAGGAATGCTTGGCCCAAGATCGGAAGCCCAGGTCAGGAAAAGTGTGTTTTTGGATTTTTCGTAACAAATAAAACATTGTTTGTGATCGCTCACTAGTTTTGAGCAAGCATATTGATTAGGTTAATACCTATCAACGGTAGTGATGACTTGAGTTCAATGATGGAAGCCTTTGCCCAGCAGTAGGACAGTTTGTATACTAATTACTACTACTACTGAGCTAATTTTAGACCATGTTATTTCGTAAGCTAGTTGCACAGGAAACAGCTATTTCCTATTCTCGTTGTTAGGGTTGCAACCAAGCTAACCAAAGGACGTTAGTTTAAAGGACCTATTCAGATGCACAAAGCTTTGTCAAGAAACGTTTTGATTAGCCGTTGGTACAATGGCAGAGGCCCTGCCTATTGCATTGGAGGTTGTGGGTCCGTTTCTCGTCTAGTAAAATTAAGTGGTTATTATTAGCGTTAGATCTGTGTCTGTTATTACCTAACTAGGTATGCTTTAAGAAATATGCAACATTTTTTATTACTAGTCTCTGACATCCATAGCTCTGTTTGGTACGAGTATACATACGGTCATGATCGTGGTGTATGAGGTCCCTGAAGCCGTGGCCAAAAGCAACATGCTACTGCGTTTCTACTTAGAAAACTATGGAAATGCCATTAAAAGTCACCTTGAATATCGTCGATTGGGCTAGTACCAATGTCATTTCCACGAATTTTTAACTATTGACACATAGAAACGCCTGTACGCTACCTACTTTTAAAGGCATCTAGAATTAGGGATGAGTTTAGTTACCTATCCATTAATTTTTCAGCAAAAATCGTAATTAATCGGAACTTAAATCTGAATTGATCCAAAAAAGAATGAAAGTGTTTCACTTTTGTTGAAAGGTCTGAAAGGGTTAGCGCGCTGAGGTGGCAATGGACAAGCTGCGCTTTTAGGCACGTACAGATGCGCCTTTTGCCACACGCGCAACTCGTACGAGCGTTGACGCACTTGCAAGCTCGTAAAAGCGCGCACTGATTTCTGACACCACTACCGGGACCCTTCGGCGCCCAAGCAGATAGCCTCAGGAGGAGCAAGCTCAACTCAAGTTCACGATAACACAGACCACTGTGTCCGGAGACACGCGTTATTCCGAAACACACGCAGGCCCCCCACATACGCACTTTAATGACGTCAAGGTCCCTTTTAGTCACCTCTGAAGACAGGCAAGGCAACCTCGGCAGTATTCTACTAGCCAAGCGAAGGGATAATCTACAATCACCCCCTTTTTTTCGCGTCAGGAAATTCATTAAGACATTCCCAGGGCCCTGGGTTCGGGACACTTGGGATATGTGGGACCCGTAACTCCTGGGAAAACTAAGACCCCTATTTACTTAAACCTGACAATAGTCGTCTTCGACGCAGAATGGAAGGGACTCCTCGCAGAACCCTTCAGCGCGCAAGGTCGCCTGGCAGCCAGCCTTGGGAGGAGCAAGCTCGACTCCAGTGCACGACAACACAGACCACTATGTCCGGAGACACGCATCACCGTCGTCTTTGGGACCGTAAACAGAAACAACGCAGCTTCTCTATATGCGTTTTACCACCCCAAGGTACAATCGACCCTTTTTTTTTTATTAACGTGGGGAAATCATGGAACCTCACCGCCCGGGGGAACGACGAGGTTATGTCGGACTTCTACCGACTAAAACCCCACGGCACTCCACCTCAACACTTCAGCGGCGAGGCGGAGTCCCTAAAAAGTTTTGCAACGCCCCGCCGCCAGTGCCTCCCCGTATTGGGGCCCCCTCCAGCCGATCCCCCAATGAAGGGGGGAGGCCACGGAAGTAGCTGGAGCACACAGGTACTTCCGCCGTCGCGGTGAAAGCCGTGCATTGCGGGCAAAAGCTCCCCCGTACTCAAGCCCGCTGGCTCTCTCCGTACGCGAACCCTACTAGGTCCGCAACCACGATCCACTTAAAAGGTGAATCCGCTGCCGCATCTGGCGGCGCGGCCCAGCCGAGCCGCAGTGCACAGGGGGGGCCAGCCGTCGATCACTGACCCCCTCCAAAGGTACAATCGGCCCTTTTTTTTTTGCGTCAGGAAATGCATTTAGGCATTCCCAAGGCCCTGGGTTCGGGACACCTAGGATATGTGGGACTCGGAACTCCTGGGAAAACAGAGACCCCTACCCACTAAAACCTGACGGTGGTCATCTTCGGCGCAGAATGGAAGGGACACGGGATCCCCAACGAGGGAGAGACTCCTCGCAGGACCCTTCGGCGCGCAAGGCCGCCTGGCAGCCAGCCTCGGGAGGAGCAAGCTCAACTCCAGTGCACGATAACACAGACCACTGTGTCCGAAGACACGCGTTACCGTCATCCTCGGGATCGCAAACCGAAACACACGCAGGCCCCCCCGCGTGCGCTTCGCGACCCCAAAGGCCCTTTTAGTCGCCTCTTACGACAGGCAGGGATACCTCGGTAGTATTCTCGTCCCCTAACCGCAGGGAACATCCGCAGGGAACCCTTTTTTTTTTTGCGTCAGGAAATGCATTTAGGCATTCCCAAGGCCCTGGGTTCGGGACACCTGGGATGTGTGGGACTCGGATCTCCTGGGAAAACAGAGACTCTTACCTACTAAAACCTGACGGTGGTCATCTTCGGCGCAGAATGGAAGAGACTCGGGATCCCCAACGAGGGAGAGACTCCTCGCAGGACCCTTCGGCGCGCAAGGCCGCCTGGCAGCCAGCCTCAGGAGGAGCAAGCTCAACTCCAGTGCACGATAACACAGACCACTGTGTCCGAAGACACGCGTTACCGTCTTCCTCGGGATCGCAAACCGAAACACACGCAGGCCCCCCCGCGTGCGCTTCGCGACCCCAAGGGCCCTTTTAGTCGCCTCTTACGACAGGCAGGGATACCTCGGTAGTATTCTCGTCCCTTAACCGCAGGGAACCGCGGGGATTACGCACCACCACCCCGGCGGCCTCGCCTCCGACGTCGGGCGGGATTGTCCAGCTCGCGCTGGCGCTCGGCGCTCTCCTTCTGCGACACGACGGCGTCGCAGAAGGAGAGCACCGCGTCCCACGAGCTCGCGCTCGCCACCATGGCAGAAACCACGGATGGTAGCGAGAGGTAGCGCCCGATCAAGGCGGTGAGCGTCTAGCGCTCGTTTGCCCAAGCTGGGCACACCTCCAGCGTGTTCTGAGCCGTGTCCTCGCTGGCGTCACAGTGGTGACAGGCATCGCTAGCCTCTCGTCCGATCCGGCACAGATAACTCCCGAAGCAGCCGTGCCCCGTGAGTATCTGCGTCAGACGGTACGTTACGGCGCCGTGACGCCGATTCAACCACTGCGTGAGGACAGGGCGGATCGCCTGGATCGTGCGATGGCCCGATCCGGGATCCGCGAGCCGCACATCCCAGAGCTCCACAGCAAGTGTGCGGAACTCTTCCAGCCAGGATGAAACCTGGCATCTGCAGGGAACCCTTTTTTTTTTTTTTTTTTGCGTCAGGAAATGCATTTAGGCATTCCCAAGGCCCTGGGTTCGGGACACCTGGGATATGTGGGACTCGGAACTCCTGGGAAAACAGAGACCCCTACCCACTAAAACCTGACGGTGGTCATCTTCGGCGCAGAATGGAAGGGACCCGGGATCCCCAACGAGGGAGAGACTCCTCGCAGGACCCTTCGGCGCGCAAGGCCGCCTGGCAGCCAGCCTCGGGAGGAGCAAGCTCAACTCCAGTGCACGATAACACAGACCACTGTGTCCGAAGACACGCGTTACCGTCATCCTCGGGATCGCAAACCGAAACACACGCAGGCCCCCCCCGCGTGCGCTTCGCGACCCCAAGGGCCCTTTTAGTCGCCTCTTACGACAGGCAGGGATACCTCGGTAGTATTCTTATCCCCTAACCGCAGGGAACATCTGCAGGGAACCCTAACTCAACCTAAATAGCTGCTCAAAAACACTCCGTATAATCAATCTATCTTTAAGTGGGTCTCAAACAGAACACTGCAAGAAGTTCCGCTAAGTTGTAAACTAAATGTAAATTACGCCATTCGCGAACTTGTCCACGCGCTAGACATTGTAGTTGTATTGCTTTAGTTTTGAATTTAATTACGAGTTTAAAACATACTTTGGTGGAGTATACTTTGTGCGAGGGTGAGTTTGGGAGACGTATGCCTTGGCACACCTGCTTCTACCGTACGAAACGATATGCCAGAGCTTCGTTCTTGAACGATATTCTTGAATCCACTCAGTACCACTACTACGATTGTACCTCAAGTAAACTACCATTAGTTATCTAAAGCAATTTGTTAGCCATTTTTAGTTTAATTTCCGTAAGTCCACCACGAGTTGCCACTTTTAATTTACGTTATCGTTCTCGTAAAAAAATTGTATTCGGATTTGACATGACATGACATGACGATGTCAAATCCCAATACATTTTTTACGCTAACGTTTATTTAAATTCAAATTGGCAACTCGTGGTAGACGTACTGGTCACTAAAAGCGCTGCGCTGTTCTAAAATCCTATACAAGAATTTGACAACAGATGCTAGAAACTGTCACTGGCGTAATCTTTAGGTGGGGTACAAGAATCTGAAGTAGATAAGAAATTATCATAAACACAGTATTCTTCCCTGTTCAAGAGAAGAGCCTACATGATTGGAATTAAGTTCTCTATGAAATTGATGGTTTTTGGCTTCAGAGTAGCGAGAAAATATATTGCTGTCTATTGCAAACCTCAAGCCCCAAGCAGAGTGCGATAGAGACAACTGAAACTCGGGCTGAAATTTGAAAATCGACGTTTCGTTGTCCGCAGATCCCTTTCCGAAAAATTTACTGATTTAGTTACTTTTTACAATAAAAATTTAGTAATTACTTTGGCCGTGTTTCTACGTTTTCCTTTTTTTATTTAAACAAGTCAAATAAATTTTCTGGATGTTTGACAAATATTGTGTTTTCTATGTCTGAGACGTAAGCTCCTGTTACACATGCTTCTTCTTCGTGTCGATGATCCCATTTGTTACACATGCTTTAAAATAGCATACTTAAAACGAGCATGCTCATTATTAGCAATACTTCGACACAGATGCTACTAAGTAGCAATTGCTCAATGGTAGCATGCTTTCGTGCTAGTAATAAACATGTGCAACTGTAGCTTTTTTATATTTAAAATAAACACTTCAGTCTATTGCACCGACTCCAAAAGCTCTGCTTGGGTTCAGATATTCATTACATTAAACATGCACGCATTGTGGTTTAAACTGGATAATCAATTAGCAGTTATAAATTGATTATCACTTGTTTTAACAGCGTGCGCTAGGTGCAGTTTGGCAACGTCGCATTTCTGGAAGGTCTTCGTGAGTATTTCGTTCAATTCAAATAAAGGTTATATTTTTTTTCTATATGCACACAACGACATCAACTTACAGA
This sequence comes from Udea olivalis, assembly GCA_947369235.1. NCBI lineage: Eukaryota > Metazoa > Arthropoda > Insecta > Lepidoptera > Crambidae > Udea > Udea olivalis. The sequence goes on along the minus strand of OX376364.1, from coordinate 5,518,968 downwards.
ACAAGACTGCTCCTTGTTATTTCATAAATATAACTGTGAGTAATACCGAATCATCTTATTTCGTTATCACTTTCTCAGTAAAATTATTTAAACTTAATTTAAAAAATATATAGCAATACGATGACAACTACCTCATATTTGACGCTTCAGTATGTTGCTCAGCAGAATATGCAAAACATAGCAAAGGAAATAATTATAAAATAATCTGGAAAATATTCCCAAAATGGCGACGTTGCCAATCCGCCATGAGCGCGCGGTCTTGATATCTGCACTTCAGTATAAGTGTAGTATCACTTAAGGTGATTAAATAAATTAGAATGTCAATTTTTAGAGGGTTTGATGCAATAAGGTATTTCAATAGTTAGTACCTTGAGGCCCCAGCAACCATTAGTAAAATTGTTTTTTTTTTAACCTTGAACAACAATTTTTAGGCACATACCTTTGGCAACTCTTTAACAGGATTTTGATGAAGTCCTCCCATGAATATGACTCCTGGGGGCACAGGTCTGTTCGAATCCCAAATTGGATGCACATTCAAAAATAACATATCCACTTTTTTTCGCAATTCCGAAAGACAAGGCAGTTCATTGCCAAAAATTCTTCTTACTATTCCATTTCCGGAATCCAATAACGAATCAAACAAATACAGGAAATAGTAGTGGTTGTACAACTCTGATAGCTTTTCATGAAGCGTTAGATTGACTAACTTTTGTCGTAATAATGTCGGATACAAAACTGGATGTACTGGAGTGCCCATAGCTTGGTAATTATAAAAGAATCCTCCGAAAGAACTGACTTGAATGACAGGAGTTTTAATAACATGTGATAAGGCCAAAGCTGGTTCAACCAACGCCTCCAGCATTAGTAGGTCGAATTGATTGTTTTTTAAAATATTCTGCACCTCCTTTACCTGCATTTGGTAAGCAAATATTTCCCCAATCAATTCTAACCCTACTTTTATTTGTGTAAAGATGTCGTCATTGTTTCCAGTGGACGTCTTGAGGAATTTCGCTCTCCACATATTGTAGGACACATCGTGCACATCAATTTCTGTCAAATTTTCTGGTGATTTTCCCTTGGGGAAAGCAGGATCAGGGGTAATGATTATCACTTCATGGCCTCTTCTAGCCAATTCTTGAACTAAAGGCCTAAATACCACTTGATGGCTGATAGATGGCGTTGGAAACACGCCTAAAATCCTTGCAGCTTCAATTTCACTTAACGCCAAACCAACCGACACTAATACAAATTTAACTAAACGCAGCATAATTTGAGTCTGAATCTGGAAGTTGGCAGAATTTAGATTTTAATTTATTCAAATTTAAACATAGACTTCCGTTCTGCTAGTCTTTGAAACTATAAACTATCACCCATGTGTTGTTCTAACTAAACTAATACTAGGGAGTAGCCAGTGTAGTAAATCTTTATAAAGGCCAACAAATTGTACAGCTTCAAGTAATGATTAGGAATGACTTGGTATAGTTTTTGCTATGTCACGCGGAAATAAGGAGCTATTTGCAACTATGAATGCACCATTTATAAGACCATCAAGTGGTCGTCTGTTTCAGGTTTAATTGCGCCTAATTTAATACAAATGCCATATAATAAGTAGTTTTACTTTGGTACTATAGTTTGCCAATCTACGTAGCACAGTGGTTTGAGCGGCTGTGACACAAAAAGGATTGTAAGTTCGATTCCCGCACGGACACGGTCACTGATTTTAAATGTACGTGATGTCTTGATTTATGAATTTATTTCAAATTATTCAAAAAGGTATCTTAGTAAATAATTGAACAACTCCGACGCGGTGGAATAGTTGCATTATATCTGTGAGTAAGTAAACCTTGTATTTATACATATATCCATATTGTTTTAGTATTTAAGTCTATTATTTAGTATATTTTGTTTTAAATTTGACTATTTAAAAGTACTGTGAATGTCTATTCAAATAAAGTCACTTATTTCAGTTTGAGTTTGAAGTTTATTGGATGGTTGAATCATGTGATGAAAATTAGTTTCGTGCATTGGAACTTCATTCTTCAAATTCAAACTTAAATAACTTTATTCACATAGACTTTCACAGCAAGTACTTTCAAATCATCAAATTTAAAGCAAGATATACTAAATAATAGGCATGATTACTGTAATATTAAAGATATATAAATACACAGTATACAGACATAATACGACTCTACCAACGCGTCGGAGTTGTTTCTTGCTGAGAAGACCCGGCGAGAAACTCAGCAGTTACTCTTTTAGACTTGTTTTGGGCTTACAACAGGCGTTAGTAAAGTACAATGTGTCATTTTGATACAAGTAAACCTACTGAGTGTCTGATCTAAAGAACATAAAACAATGGAAAAAAAACAAACATAAAAGAATGTAAACGTAAGGCCATTAAATCAATTAAGAAACAAAAATTGTTAGTCAGTACTAACTAAGTATTAACAAGGTATTCTAATAAAATATCTGTTACAATAGAGTTATTTAATCCCGCATCGAGCAGAGAGCTTACACCCAGGCATTTTTATCTATAAGGACTACCTTATTTAATTTATTTTGTTTTATTGAAAAAGGGCTAATAAGCCACAAAAGACTACTTTTGTGGCTTATTAGCCCTTTTTCAATAAAACTGCTTTGATGTGATTTTGGAAATCTATGTAGTGGTAACTCACAAATGGTTTTTGGGATCTTGTTGTAATAATGTATACCTTGCCCCATAAAGGATCCAAAAACTTTTTTAGCCTAAAGAGTGGAAGCGCAATTTTATCCTGATTCCTAGTATTTTTGCAATATCTTCTAGTTCGCCTTTGACCTCTCTTTTATCCTAATGAGACACTCACTTACACTGAAGTACCACGTTCATTTCAATATTTATGTTTGCAAGTAAAATTTGAAAAAAAAAAATAGGTACACTTTGAAAAACGTTGAAAATGAAAACAACATGAATTATTGCATGCCTTAGATAGGCAGAATATAGCAATGTACTTTATCACTACTCTAATTACCAGTAACACCTGTATTCTGTGCTATTAAATATATTCTATTCTATTCTACATCTTTCTTTTTATCTATGTATCGATAATACAGTTACAGTCGTGAAAACAATTCAAAACAAAACAAAACGCATTTTTGCCAATCTTTATGCGAAGCATACGTGTCGTGAAGCTTGTAAAATAAGTTGATGCCATCACGATATGTGTATCCGACCTATAATCTCATGAAATGTCATCACGTCGGAGTTCAAGTGGGGCACAAGTCACAAGCAAACTTCTAAGGCCTCCGGCTCGGTGCGTTTTCGTTTCAGCCTCTGCACCGAATCTGTACAGAATTTCTGCTGATATACATTACAGAGGTGACAGGCCGGTAATGTTCATTCGATGTAATTGCTGTGAGTGAGCGGAACCTGCTCCCAGTGGGAGCCTCCCACTCGGCCTGAACACTCCTCGAACACTTTCAACGCAAGACCTGTGCCGCGTTCCTTACGCTCGCTACCTAACCGCTATCGCGATCTATTTTTCCGTTGTTTAATTTCATTCTTGCTCTTCACCTATCATCTGTCTATCTCTGTGCTCTCTCTGGTCATGGTCTCGAGTAATGATCAATTTCATTGTGATACGAGGTACCAGACAAGGATTTAAGCCAGGAGCGCCTCGCAGTACACCAGACCCGAGCCAAGTTACAAAAGATCGTTTCCTGAATTGACCCGACCGGGAATCGAACCTGGGACACTTTGGAAATCGAGAAGCAAAAATATATAAACATAACAACTGAAGACGCTACCCCTGGCCCTTGGCTCATCTTGGGCCTTTAAAGGCGGCGTTACAAGAGATTGTTCGGAAAACCTTTTTTTTCGATTCAATGGTTTAGGTGTTTATTTTTAATAATGGTCTTGCAAAACATATATGATATGCTTAAGGATATTGTCTAGAACCTGTGCTAAATTGTTACACGATAGGATGTACTTTAGTCGATCATAAAAAAATCCGAAAATAGGCTACGATAAAATTTTTGAATGAATCATTAGTGGGTAAAATGTAAAAAAAATCGCATCATTTTTATATAGAAATATTTGTCTTCGAATTCTATAGTGACTGTGCTATTTTTCTTTTTTCAACAGTTACCCCTTATCTGTTTAAAATCATATTTTATCCCGAATATATATCGTTACCCAGCGTCTGATGACACGCCCCGCCGCCCGTCATCCCGCCAGTCGCGCTCAGGCGCTTGCCAACGTCGGACTTGCGGCAAATTTCCTCCACAATAATGTGTTTTTTTTACCTTCAACACTTATCGTTTGAATTAGAATATTCTAATATAGTATATTAGTTCTTCATTTTATTGACAATTGGGGGAGACACAATATTTTTTAATGGTTCAATTATTTTACAAATGAATTTTAAAGTTACGCTATGTGACTGCCATCTAGCTTCGAATAGGCAAAAAGCAAGCAAATGTGTTGTGTCAAAGTCATACCAACTTATATTTATTTTATTTCAATGAAATATGATCCTTATGCCGGTGTGCTTGAAAGTATGGTAAACGCATTTATGTTTTTCATGGAGTGACAATAGGATGTGACGCATTTTTACATGTCACTGTCTGAAAAAAATGCAGAAACGATATAATATACAACGTGTTAATTAAAAAGCGCAAAACCTCAGACCCCAACTTATTTATATTATAAAAGAATTATGTAAATTATTAAATTAAATTTTCGGGTATTATTCACGAAGATATTATGTTTTTTATATGTTTTTTTATTTCTTGTCTTTGTTGCAAAATTAAAAAGTCTATGGTAATAACGCGCGACCTAGTGCGACGTTCCCGCTTTGCGTGCCGCCGCAATAATAGAGTTAAGTAATGAATAAACAAGGCGTAATGAAAATATTTTTTCGGTTAAAATTTTACCCCTATTTTTTATTAGTGGAATCGATTCTACACTCGATTCTGAACAAACTAATTTCAGGTTTTGCGCTTTTTCATTAACACGTTGTAGAGTGATGTTTTAATAATTGAAAACATTTTTGGAACTAATTAATTTCATATACTTAAGAATGAAAAGCGAATAAAAAACACCAGCTAAAACATTATAAACACACTCTCAGAAAATGGTATCACAAAGATTGAATACTAAAATTAATATACTAATATATAGGATAACTTTTAAAATTTAGAAGAATTGTTTCATACAAAAAGGCTCCATAATGTAATGCTGAAAATAACAGTCAAAATTATAGCATTTTATAGATGTTAAGTATATTATATTACATAGTAATATGAATATCGTTCATGTTATAGTAAACGCCCTAATTGTCGTTCTGTCCGAGCTCTTCTTACAATAACTTGGCACTTAGCACTTATGGTATACTACTTGAAGCATAGCCGGTACGCCTAAATATTTATGGCATCACCACGGATGGCCGGACTCGCTTTTTATAAGTTATTAATTAATATGCTATGTTTATACCTACATTCACCCATTCAACCTTCTTCGCTTAGAAAATTGTGTAGGTATTTCCACACCACAAAACTCAGTTTCACTTGACAAAATCACAATTATCTCTACCATTCATTTGGCTGAAGTAATCACCACATGTAAAAAAAAACATTCGCTATTGACATCAAACAATGTGTAATAGCATTTGTTTGAGTACTTTGAAGGTGCCAGCTCCCTGATTATCTTAAGGTGAATGTACAGAGTACAAGTTTTTAGAAAACCAATTGAACAAATAGGAGTTTACGTGAGGATATGCTAGTATTAGTAAACTTATTAGAAAAGTTTAATTTTTGAATGGGGTACATTCAAAATTCTAACAGATAAAATGGCATATTATAGTTTCGGAGGACAGCAGGTCATCCTTTACTGTAGCGATGACTTGATTTCAGTGATGGAAGCCTTAGCCCAGCGGCAGCAGTTGGACAGCGTATGTAGACATTCACAACTACTAGATATCACTCGAACAGTGAAACCGTACAGTACAGTATCACTCAAAATAATAGATTTTGAGTGATACTGTACAAACTTATCGTTCCCAAAAAAGGCCATTGTGAATAATGGTTTATATTCAATTTGTCAAAAAACTGTGAAATAATAATAATAACGATTTTTGGTAGTTTTCGAGTTATGTTATTTTAAAAAAAAATTGAAAATTTCTGGGTTGTGTCACTTTATTGGTTACTTTGGCTCAAATAGTTGAGGTACATGCTTAATTTTTTTTTAATTGTTAGCTGAATACTAAGTCCACTTGATTCAGAAGCATTTATAACATTAGGAAGAAGAAGCTGAAGATTGAAGTTTGTTTGAATAGCTGCACAGAAAAAGATGTTAAATTTCGCACTTCAATCAATTTGCATTTTGGAACAGTGGACTTCGACTTACTTTTAAGGTCCAGTATATTCTAAAATCTACGGTTCGAATCCCACTCACATACGACTTTTTGCTCGAGTTAATTGGTTCAGTTTTATTATTTATTGTGTCCCTATTAAACACTGATTCAATGAAATTAATATTCTTACGAGAAAATTATTTTAATTTTCATTTCAAGAGTTTTCTTTGCATATCTGCCTGTGGCTGACATTAACTTAGACAAAGGATATATTATACAGCCATTCAGTATTTTTATTTTTTTTATTGAAACATCAATATTATTGAAAACTTAAGCAAAAACTTCGTCTGGCTCCAATGATTTTCCAGAAATGGATAGTGCACGTCATACAATATGCGATGTGCTAACAATTTTTCACAATATGTTCTATCAGTCCTATTGATTACCTCTTTACAAGTTTAAATCTATGATCAAAGCAAAGTTTATGAAAGACAAGGGTATTTATGAAGAGGAGTACTTGAACAGCAAGAGTTTGTGGTGATAGTAAGTAGGAATAATCTGCTCCTCAGCTCAGTAGGTTTTTTTTTTGACTTTGCTCTGAATACATCGGCTGTAAACCAAAACAAAGATCAATGGGATTATGTTTTATATGTACAATTTTAGTATTATTTAAATCACGTCTATATTATTTATGTACTTTTACGTTGTTGACATGTCATAAGTGCTCGCTACAAGCTAAAATGATTGAAAAAGATATTTGTTCTTTCTTTCTTTCTTTCGAAGTCCTTGTAATTCAAATGTCATTGTCTGGATCTGCCCTGTTTCAATTAATTCAAATGCTAACGATTCAACAAGTGCAACAGAAGTCAAAGATTTTTTGCATAATACGTGCGCCATCTATAGTTGACTAGATTATTGAAGACCAAACATTAAAAAATAGTCATAAATGCAATGAGGTAACGACTAAGGAGAAAATATTATGAAATAAAGGGGGGCAATTCTTCAAAGGGGTATGTCCCCCCGCAGCATTTGTCAAATTTTGACAGGAATTAAATTTGAAATCTCTTAAAAAAAGTAAGTACCTAATCATTCAGACATGTAGTAACTTGGAATGGAATAAGTACCGTTTTTTTGTCAACTGGTAGTGAATTACTATTTTTTTAAATTTAAGTCCCTATAAGTACCGATTTATTAATATTTATTGAAATTGAAAATGTTGCCTTTTGTTTTTAAGCTTTATATTACCAATTCAGTGGTATATCATAGCTCTGAAAACTTTATCAATCTTTTATAAATTATGGACTCAGAAAAGGATTTGTATGAAAAAAAAAATTAGGTATTATTTACCTTCAGATTTTTTGATCATATAAAAAAAAACACAAATGCTCGTCACTCAGACCCCGCCCTAACCCATATCCGCTGAAAGCATTGCCCGGAAAATAGCCGCCCCCGTAATGTCCGGGTCAATGATGGAACCCCTGTGAGGCCACATTACCGCAAGCTAATGTCTGGTACCAGCTGGCTTCGACGCATTATACCATGGTAAGTATTATGGTATGATCAAGGGAGTTTTTCGAAAGTAAAATTTAAAAAAATATATTATCTTAGATAATAGATCGATGGCAGCAAAGTAGATCCGGGCATCTAAATTTTTTGCGAAAGTTTTTTTTCTCAAAATTAGGTTTAAAAAAACCATATCTAGAAGTCTGTATTCAAATTATTTCAAATTTCAAAATAATAAGCAATATCTAGCACGTAAATTAATACATCTACACTCAGTTTTTAAAAAACACTGCTTTAGAAACGGACATTTGCACTTACCCGCCATTACTTTGTAACTTTAACAGGTGATTCAAACGTCAATAAAGACATCTGCTACTTGTCTCATTGAAAAATGGGTGTCTCAAGGAATACATTACTGTTAAATATGGCCTAAAAAGGTGTACAGAAGGATATCAATGTGATTTCGGATTTGACAATCTTAGGGGGGAGTGGGGGAAACGCGAACGCGGGGTAATGCCGAATTCAATGGTTTTAATATGTTAGAAAGAGATAGCCATAGTTTGCTTGCCGCCATTTCGGAGATCACGCCACCACTAGTGCCAGTCAACAACACGGGAGACGCGGACGCACGTACTTATCAAGGTATGAAACTTTCAATATTTTGTATGTTTTTAATGTAATTTTTTAGTAAATTCAAGTTGGTGTTGCTTTATTTCTATCTACAAAAGTAATTTAGCTTTTACATAGTGGAATAATCACATAATAATCAGCTAAATGACAATGACGCAGTTGGCAAAAGAAATTAACCTAATGTTTTTTTTGCCATTTTATTATCTTCGATCCCGCGGGGTAAAAGCGAACACTCTATGTTGGGCAATCTCGAACGTTCGCATTACCCTTTTGTCCCTTTTGTTGGTTTTATTATTAACTTTTTTTTATTATTGTTTCAGATGCCTCGTACTTACAAAAGAAATACCGTTTAAACTGTACTTACAAAGTACAGTTTAGAAGATCTCAAAAAGCAGTAGAAACTTATAATGTTCCAAAAACAAAAAAAATTGACCACCTAAAGAAAGAAGTGATGAAACAGCCAAGGTCTGGATAAAACCTTTATTTACAGACGATCAGGAAACGCAATTTGTCGATTTTATCATAAAATACAGTAAACTCTATAATGGCCTAATATCTGTCGTTAATAATGTTAGTTCGCAACTACCCCACTTGGTGTTCGTATTTACCCGACTAATGTCGGGTAAAGCCGAACACTAAGGATTTTGTTTTTCTTTCGTAATGTTGCAATTTATTCAAAAAATATAAATGTTGGCTGGTGAATTCGTCAGACAGATAAGTAAACATTAAAATTTGAAAAATAAAGAAACTCTGTGATCAAATTCCACTGTTTTATTTGAGTTTTCCCTTAGGTGTTCGTATTTCCCCCACTTTCCCCTAAAGTAAGAAGACATCTAGCAGATATACGGATGTATAAGAAGACATCTGGCAGATATCTTATTTTACGTCAAAGTTTTTAGAAGTAAAAAACAATTTATAGATATAAACTGTTACATAAACAATATATAATGTTAATTAATGCATCGTTCAAAGTTTCATGATAATCGGTCAATAACTCTCAAAATGACCACTATTTTTTACTAAATGTGTTCTCCTGTAAAATTGTATTTTTCTACTTTGCTGCCATCGAGATTATTTTAGACATATTCGTTTGTATGAAACTAGGACCATTTCGTTCGCCCGTAGGCCCCCAGAACACCATCAATTTGAAGGGTGCTCAGCTCTGTTAGATTAAGAGGCCGTCACTAAAATTACGCTACGTCACCAAAATAGTCATTAGGTTTTTAGGTCTAATTCACTGATTAGGTTGTTAATAAAACTTTTCAATTAAATAAAGATCATCGGTATACTGTCATTATTTTTTAAAAGTTATGCTTTATTTTTATAACAAAAATCTGTCGTAAACTTCGGCTATTATTCAGGGAAATTGAGAACATAATATTTTTTTTTTACAGTCATATGTATCTAGTTATCAGTTTGTGTCAACAAAACTATATATCTGATGTTTTGGTCTTTTTTCTGCAGTTAAATTAAGTTTCAATCAGAGATTTAGCTACTTGAAGTTGACACGATAAGACTTTTTCGTAAATCGAGGTGCCGAAATGATCATTTTATAAAAGAAAAAAGATTTCATCTACAAATGTGTTTCATTATGTGTCAATACGAAAGGTTGGACTGTGTTTTGCATATTGAGCAGTAAATTTTTTATCCGAAGGTTTTGAAATTAGGCGCTTGAAATGTTGGATCTTGCGCTCAAAATGATAGCCGGCTCTTAACAACTCGGGGATGTGACTTTAAAAATAACTTAAGTACGTATATTCTTATCAGTAAATCGGATATCTTTACTGAAATTATTAAAGTTATATTGTTATATCGACTTCCCTTCTCAGAAGCCGTCTTCAATATCAATATCTAGTATATTCATGATCTCAAACCTCCTTTCTGAGAATCTTTAATCAAGTTAAACAAAGAAGACGAAAGTATTCATTTTAATACATATTTTACTACTATTAAGTGTTATTATACCGGGTAGCTGAAATGAGCTACCAAGCTGAAATAATCACGTTACATAAATTTAATTTTCTTGAACATCAAGGATAAATTTATTTTACGATCACCTGACGCAAACTAAGCAGGGCTTGCATTTTAGTTGTCAGCGACTGATAAACAGATCTTAAGGCTGGGATTTAGCACGCCGTCCGATAGAGCATTCGGTGGGCCACTGATTATACCTTGTCCAATTTAGGATGATAATTTTGACAGTTCATGCCTATGAAGTATTGCAATATTTTTCGGTAAAGTGTTATACAGATAATATCGTACTTTATTGCGGGTACCGCCCACTTAGTGAATTGCCTTGCAAACGAATAACAAAAAAAACAGAAATTTTTAGAAAATCTGTTGTGAACATAAGAACTTTGTGATCATCGTTTGTACAAGAATTGATAATATACTCAAGGTAGAGTTCATTTATTGATGTTGACGATGATGATTATGAAAGTGATTTAGGGTGTGCACCATTATATTAGTAATAACTACTAAATCCTAATACCTACCTAATTTACTATGAAAGCCCTCAAGTGAATTAACTTGAGAGCTTTTAAAGTCGTAATATATATATTTAATTATCTCTTCATTGCACATTTAAATAAACTGACGATTCCAAGTTCTATGAAATAATGATTCGATATTCGAATTGATTCACTTACGATTAGAAACTACCCCATCCCTATTGTAAGCTGTCAAAATTATCATCCTATATTGGACAAACTATAGTTCGGCGCGAACGGAATAACGCCGCGGCTTATGTTTTCCTGTAATGAATTTATTATGAAATAACTTTATTATAAAATAAAATATGCAAGACTTATCTATATATTTTTTTTTATTGCAAAATGTTAATAATGACTGACCTACTCGTAAAATTTTCATTTACTAAAATATCTTTAAATTCAGTAGTTACTTCAAACAAAGTCGATCAAAAATTTAGCATCTTGGGGAAGCATAGCCTTAAGAGCGGTTTCAGTTGAGACTAGCAAACCTAGCTCGATTTTGAAGGCGCATGTAGGCACGTATAACCCGATTTTTATAAATGTGCACTTCGAGTTGTCAAAATCGTTAGGTTGGCGGCACTGAATTTCACCCGCCCGCAAACTTCCTCACCACTCCGCTGACACGCTGGCGGTTGACTTTAACAACTCGAAGTGCACAGTTATAATAATCGGGTAAAAGGCGCTTTTGCCACACGCGATACTCGTACGAACATTGACGCGCTTAAAAGCTCAGATAATCTATATAGATACTTAGTCAGTATGGAGTTACTAGTATGGACTACCGGTTGGAGCGAACACTCCGGAATGAGTTTGTTTTTTGGAAGCGCGAACTGTAGTGCGCTTGTATGCAAAAGCGACCGTATAAGAAATAATGTAATTACAGGTTTAATGTAATTACTGTTTTCTTAAGTCGTTTAAGGCAATTTCATGTTTTGTACTTAATTTCCTTTTTTTGTCGATTCGAAGAAAATAGTGACAAGGTAGGTATTACCGTATATACCCGTTTCGGTATAAAGTAAATCAATTACAAAAACCTAAGGTACCTAATGTAAACAACATTAAAATTAATTACACAAATATATTTAGGCGAACTGTAACCGAGAACTACTGCCGATTCACTTTTTCATTGTGAAAAATGTATTTTTTGAAATAAATAAATTCAAAAAAACATAAAAAGCGCGAAAAAACCGCGAGTCTGAAGTCAGAGCGACTTCAGACTCGCGGTTTTTTCAAAATGCAAAATCCTAACTCAATATTATAATTATTGCCTAAGTAACTCTGTCTGTTTGTTACATTTTAACGCCTCATTTATTGAAACGATTTGTGTAAATTTTTGGTTCAGAGATAGGTTTATGAAAAAGGACATTATGCTTTTTGTCTTAATAGGGGTAAAACAAGGGATGGAAGATTAAATTATAAAACTCCTGATGTTAAAGATATCAAAATGTACGTTGAATGTGCCTATTAAAAAATTAAAAACCAAAAACGAAGAATAGAAAATCAACCCTTATGGAGTAGGAAAAACTACTTAACACAAAAAAAGCTAGTTAAAGATACCGGGTGATTATCAAAAGCCTTACCAAAACGAAGTGGCATAGTCAGTAAGTGAAATAGTAACTATGCTATCAAAAAACAGTTTTTTTCAACAGATTTTAGTTTTAAGGTTAAGCATTGTTATTATTGTTTGACGACACGATTGGCGCAGTGTGCTGTAGCACGGTTTCTCGCCTTGGCTTCCGTGGTGTCCCGGGTTCGATTCCCGGTCGGATCAATTCAGAAAAATGACTTTTTCTAAATTGGCTCGGGTCTGGGTGTGCTGGGAGACGCCCCTGGCTTATTTTCCTGTCTGGTACCTCGTAACACAAGGATATTTATCCTTACTTCGAGACCATGACAAGTGGTGTGTGGTCTGGCGCATATTTATATTTTATTTATTTATTTATTGTTATTGCCATATCGCTTTTGTAAGTCTTTTTATAATCACCCGGTATACACTGAACCAACTCAAATGTTTGTCACATCTCCCAGATAAATTGTTAAGATTACACACTAGACGTTATACGAAATGACACACTAGCTAGACGGTACGTTGGGAGACGCTTGATATGCAAGATGATTTGAATTTGTTTGTATTAAAATGTAAATTCTTTACATTATGGTGAGATTTTTTAATAGCCAATCTTGTTCAAATTTTTCATTCATATAATTTTACTGTATAATACACGGTCTTATTAAAGTTTACTTTCCAATAAAGTTTTCTTCATGAATATTTTAAGCTGATTTGAACATACTCGTATCTAGTTTTATCATTGGCTCCTTTTTTTTTTAGTGCCCGTCAAGATGACCGCACTCCACCTGATAGAAAGCGGTCGTGACGTCTAGATATGAGGCTGACAAGCACAGTAATGCAAAGCAATGACTGAGCTGGTCATACTTATCTTGAAGGCCTGCAAAAATGCCTTTTCACGCCCGCTTCAAGACCCCGGGACTATGAGAGGAAGGAAACACATGCGCTGGGAGAGCATTCCACGTCTGAAGGTCCACTGCTTAACATGGGCCTCCCCTATTACTTTGACAAAGTTACCTTATACTGTCTACCATGAGTTTTAGTCACGTAAACTACGATAGTTGGCTTCAGAAATTTTGTTGCATTTCTAACCAGTACGCTGTACCCTCTGCACCGTGTGTACCAGCGGATGATTCGCTCTCCGTAGTGGGCGCTCTGCGCCCTAGGCGCGGGCTGGGACCTCAAGTCACAGATTACTTAATATTGACTACGTAACAGATAAATAACATCCAAAGAAAAATGACAATTTCCTAATCCTAAATGCGTGCTGTCATGTGACAGACATATTATATTGCCAAGGCCACCTCTTTCGATATAGGCAGAGTCAGTACGTCATCGCGTCAGTTCAACCGCTAAATTCGCCTACAAATGCTCTACGCGGCTGAAATCAACTGCCAATTGAGTCATGGAATACCCGGCGCCTGGAAGGTAATTATCGCGCGCAAGTACATGCAGTGACAGAGTCCTGCTCTTGTGGCTGCTTTCGTGGCGTGGAATGGCGGGAGGATCCCGCGGGTGGTCTCTTACAGCGGGCCGCCATTACCCAGTGGTTCCAGCGGGTCAGGTCGGGGGACCTTGATCCGCATTGCACAGATCTACTAGCTGGAGCCAGACTTACCATCAGTCACGAGGACGGCGTGGTCATACTGCAATGGAAGGTTCCTCCGTACCGTTGTTGAGGGCAAAAATTCAGGTTTTTAGTCGATAGCGTCTGACTTAACCGCGTTGTTCCCCCGGACATCGTGGTATTCATGAGGATTATTCAGACTAAAAAAAAGGGCACTGTACCCTTACAAAAACTACCACCTGCAATCACCTACACCCTGAAACCTTTTTACAGAGGCACAACTATCATTTTTAATATAAATATACACAAAGATATACCAGTCTTATTCAAAAAGACGTCAATAAAAAATTACCTCTTTCTTAATGACGTCTTTTTTAAATAAGAATGTTTTAATATTATGTTTCATTAGACGCCAAAACTTAAGAGTTTGGAGACAGGGGCCTAATAACAATCGCTTATATCCAGGCAAGTTAATTCCCTAAACTGAGGGTAGCAAGCAATTTCGTCAGTAAAATCCAGCCGAGAAGACTCGTTAGTGCCGGTAACCGATGACTGGCTGGAAATTAAAGATCATATTATATACGAAATTGCTAAGTTTAGGGAATTAACTTGGCAATTACAAGGGATTGTGATAAGGCTGACCTCAGCATCCATAAAATTTTCGGTCGTCACAGCTGGTTTGTCATTAAACGACTTGTGCCTACAATCCTTACAAACTTAATATGGGCACAACTACCAACTCTGCCCAAAATCTTATATTTAGCGGCGTTTCACCTTGTTTACAAACTACAGCTCGTATAGAACTTACTATAATGTCACCGAGATCCAAATTACCAAGACCCCAAACTAATCAAATTTCCAAACGAACGAGACCGTTGACAAACACAGAGGAAGGTCAATGTGAACTGGTCAAATTTTCATCAGACCCATGGCATAGCAAAACTTCGATATTCTACTGACATGAAAACTTACCTACCACAGACATACATTGAAATACATAACGCAAGTGGTTCAGTCTGTTAAAAACAAGCTACTTAAGTGTCTAAACACACTATACCGACCGCGACCGAAGTTAATACACACACAAAGTTAAGCTACTGAATTTCTACGTCCGTTCGTAAGTTCGGCCTTTATGTTATGTCATATCAGCCGAATACGTCGGAACGTAAAATCAACCGCGGCATTTCGGTCGCGTACCTTCGGCATAGTGCATGTGTTAAAACACTAACACTTTTGACGCTTATTACCTGTGTCCTCACGATATCTTTTCGTTGATCAATAAGAGTTCTTCGTTTCTCAATAAATTTTTTTTAGTGCATAGACTCAGGAATGATATATGTGAATCTTATCGATTTCGACAACCGTTGTCATAACGATAGCCGACGGACCAACTGAAGAAGCGTCTAAATAAGTTAAAAGTAAAAAAAAACACTATTTTTGTATACACTAGCTTCATCCATTTAAATTTACGTCTCTGTTACTTACCTTACATATGGCGCAAAACACGAACATAACGTCTGTCTTCACGCTTCGAAAGTTAGCAAAATGGGCCATAAAAAAGTTTGTAACATAGTACTTGGTTATTGGGTGCCGAAAAATGGGGGATACATGATAAAAAGAGTTAGAATTTCGGAACAATATGTTGATGGTTCTATGAATATTCAACTTGGAAATGGATAAGGGGGAATAAAGTTTCATACTTTATATACCTAAATTTGACAAAGGTTGACAAAGAGTAGCGAATATCACGAGGTTTAATAACCATGCCACGCAATGTGGGCTGTCCTGTCGCTCATAAAAATATGCATCAAATGTTTTTCGTTTGGTTATCATAGCATGATTTCATGTGCATTTATGCTTTTATATCAATAACTAGGGCATGGTATTATCTGATTCCAAACTATATAGAGTTTATTGTGGGTATCAACAAAAAATGACCGTTACTAGAGCGACACAAGCAGGAGCTGCGCGTCACGGAAATGAAGATGCTGCGGTGGATGTGTGGAGTCTCACGCAAAGACCGCGTGCGGAGCAACCACATCCGCGCAGCTTTCGTGTTCGTGACATCGCAGACAAGCTGCAGGAGTGCCGCCTTCATTGGTATGGTCATGTCTCACGGAGATCGGCAAACTACGTGCTACTACTCGCCCGGTACCGGTAGAAGAGGTCGACCCAAGAAGCGGTGGCTTGTCGTCGTTAAGGGTGATATGCGTGCCTACAAACTCACCACATAGAATATCATAGAAAATATACCATTTTATCAATTGTAAATGCGTGCTGTCATGTGACAGGCATATAAGATAAAGATAAAGATAAATAATCTTTATTGCACAAAAAAATACTTACAGCACTTAAAAACAAAAAAGTAAATTTTAAAGTACAATTTAGGCAGTCTTATCGCTACAGAGCGATCTCTTCCAGACAACCTTCGTCTGAGAGATTTAAAACAGAGGACGAGTTAGGCTGCGCATATTTGAATATTATGGTAATATAAAAATAAATAAATAAATACATTTATGTATACATACATAATTATTGTTTTAGATTACCTAGCACCAGTTTCCTTGTGTAACGAACTAGATTAGGAGAGAAACAGTTCGGTTGGCGAGGGCAACCTTCTTTTGATAAAGTCAGTAGTCGGTACTTATTTTACGTCATCGCGTCAGTTCAACCGCAAGATTCGCGTACAAATGCTCTACGCGGCTTTTGGCAACTAACTGCCAAAGACCTAGGAATACCCGGCGGCTGGTAGGTGGTTATCGCCTGCAAGTACATGGAGTGACGGAGACCTGCTGAAATCCCTTAAAAAAACGTCAACGCGGTCAACGCAAACGCTACGGGTTGTCATTCGTGTAAACTCAAACACACAGTTCGTCTAGCATGAGTTTTAATGTATACAATAATCGTTAAATACTGCAACTTGTATTTCATTTTTAGTTCCGTTACGAGTCTGCACTAGAGGCACTGACCGGATACCATACTAATACTTAACTAAATACTCTAGCGGCTATCATTAGTGTAATGTCATGGGTACGCGGGGCACAGATTACTTTTTAGTTACTACGAAACAGATAAATCACTCCATAGAAAACTGTCGATTTTGTCATTTGTAAATGCGTGCGGTCATGTGTCAGGCAAATCTTGCCAGGGCTACTACCTCTTTCGATATAGAAGTCAGTAGTCAGTACATACAGTACGTTATTGCGTCAGTTCAACCGCAAGGTTCGCGAACTAATGCTTTACCAGAGGTCACCAGACTATTTTTTCGCGTAGACCCCTTTAAAATTTCGCTGGTTCCGGTGGACCCCCTACTAGCTACATCTCTACCATATTCCTAAGACTCGACAAAAAATGTGACGCCAGCATAGACCGTCGAGTCTCCCGTGGACCCCTTGGGGTCCACCTGGACCACTTTGGGAACTACCTACGCGGCTGTTGACAATAAACTGCCAAATGGGTCTTGGGAGACCCAGCGGCTGGTAGGTAATTATCGCGCGCAAGTATATGGAGTGACAGAGGCCTGCCCGGGGTCCGTTGCTAGCCGCAACAGTAATCATCTCACTGAGTGTACATTTCAAAAACCCTTTTCGTTCATTATAAATACAATGCGAAGGCAAATAAGTATCTGGACCTTTTAACTCTGCACAGTAGCCGTAACCTTATGTACGTAGATCAGAAATTTAGTGAATAGCATTTCAGTGACTTCCTGAGGAGTTAGCCAAGTATTTATTCCTCAATCTTATAACGTCTAAACCAGTTTCAGGCAGCTGTAGTTTGCGGTTCTGGAGCCCATCCAAGGAGTAAAACATATCTATAGAGACCTAAAAGTTATTATGTTATTACTGCAAGTTTTCGTCGCTTTTAACGGATATGTTATAAAGATTTGTTACCTTTTAAGAACTCGATTCGGTGCTCTTGAACTGCAACAGTTATATTTTCGCACTTAACAAGATACTGTAAATGAAGCAGTATCCACACAAGAATAAAGGTTTTCATTTATTGATTTATTATAAAGGTACTCCAACAGTACATATTTGTTTAAAAATTACAACAATGAGTTAGTCTTACAATCATACCCTTAAGAGGCAACACAGCATTTGCTGAGATAATTACAGCATATCTTAACCACTCAAATTCTCATAATTTAAACTGATCTTATACAATAGAAACAAAAAATATCTTAATGAATAAAAAAAAATCAAGCATTCACAAGACAATTACCACCGGAATCAAGCTTGCAATTAAAGTTTCAAGGTTTTGACTTATAGAAACCTAAAATAAGTGTGTTGGACCGAAGTTCCCTATTAAAAGTACACAAAAGCGACGTTCTGTTGTTCCCTGATCCTTGAAAAGTTGACTGTTTTGGTTACTTTTTTCATTAAAAAATAAAGAATGACCGTGTTCCTGTTTTCCTTTTTTATATAAACTTGTAAAATTAGTTTTCCGGATGTTTATACACAGCGGAAAATCAGGCCTTTTTATCGATTTTATAAGGCTCTTATCTCTTTTAATAATTAATTCATTAAAAAAGGAAAACATAGGGACATGCCAAATAGTGGCAATATATTTTTGGAAAAAGAAATATTCCTCTACTAGCAATATCCAGGGAGGAAACAGGGGACTACAATTGTATGGGAAAACGGCGCTTCTGTATCCTCCTAACATCAACTTGTTAGAATGCTTGCCACCATCATCATCATCATCATCCGTGCGGTCTATCCCGGTTGTGAACCCACACTGGTGTGTGGGGTCCCATGGTCCGCCTTTCATTTTTTCTTGGCCCACTTCGCGCGGTCTTGTGCATCCTCAGTGGTGAGTCTGTTGGCACGCATGTCACCCTTAACGACGTCGAGCCACCGCTTCTTGGGTCGACCTCTTCTACCGGTACCTGACGGGGGCGGCATAGCCAGACATTCGTTGCCCACGTAGTTTGCCGATCTCCGTGAGACATGACCATACCAAATGCTTGCCACCGAGTTATGTATAGAATAACGACAGCAGAATCTATAAAACTGACTTTAAATCTAAAAGTCTGTCGTTAAATCCACATGAACGCCTTTACACTAAAGTCTTGGAACTATTCCAGACGTAAGCCTTGAGTTAACATGATTGTAAAATTAGAAGCTACCAGAGAACCGGTTTTTGCAGTAGTTAAATAACTGGATTAGATTTTAACTGAACTGGAACTTTGAACAAGTAATCTAGACCCTAGTGTCATGATTCGATTACTAAACTGGGGTAGTTTTAAATTTATTTGGGATCATTATTATTAAAAGGTAGTTTCTTTGAGTACTGGCCACCCTGGTGTCGTGCTTGCCCCTCTTTGCATTAATAAATGAATCGACGGTGGTGTCGGAGATGGATTAGACGTCAGCTCATTGTCATCACTGCGACATTATGCAGGATTGGATTGTAACATCGTCTACGAGTAAAAGTGGATAAAAGTGTAAGCTTTATCTGTCCATCGGAGTTGTAAGTACCATACTATTCATTTTCGCGTAACTCATATCTTGTAAGCGAGAGGCAACAAGGTTGCTCTAGCTAAAAAAAATGTACCACTAAAACTGGTCCAAGCTTTATACAGGGTGTCCCAAAAATAAATAAGAAGCGGTAGCCCAGTGATAGAGCATCACTAGGGCTACCCGAATCACCCCTATGTATGTTCCGAGATTTTTAGTATTTTTCGAATTTTTATAAAAATCTGGGTTGAGTTTCTTTTTTGGTTACCATGGTGCAAATAATTAAGGTACATGCCTTATTTTTTTTTATTGTTAGCTGAATACTAGGCCTACTTGATTCAGAATCAGTTACATTTTTTAACACTGATCAATAATTTACAATCCAACCCGTAAATTAGACCCAAAAACGTAATGCGAATATCCCTAAATTTACAATAAATCACGGTGCACAATTGTATATACGCGCGAAATGGCCGCGCGTAATTTTGGTGACGGCCTCCTAAGTCTCTCAAATAATACATTGCAGCAGTCAAAAAACAAACGAGCTAATGTTAAATCTTGCTCTTCAGAAAGGTTGGTTCAATTTACCCCAAATAGTAAACTTAAACCTAAAATATGTCAGAAGAACTGCTTGTCCAGGATTTAAATGCGACGTTTTTCTAACAATGGTCTTGAGTAACTTTGACAGTAAAATTATAGTAAAACATTCTACGTTGCAGGATATTTTCATCGCATTGCAGAAGGAATGTAGCTACAAATCCTACTAAACTTGACCACAAACTGAAAATAATCACCTCACCCTCTGCATATTCGTACACTTATTACCAGTGCATATGGTTCAAAGTTGACTGCTGTAGCGACAGAAAAATAACTTTTTACTGGGTCCTTGGGAGGCATCCAAGACGTGCGATATGACACAGCTGGTGTTAAGATGTGAATGGTCTTAGATATAAATTGATATAGACAATTGAAATCCCTTTTTTGTTAAAAAACAAAAAACTACACTTTTGTCAGCCCTATGGTGACGTCATTGTAAGCGACAAACCACATGTTTGTCGCTTACAATGACGTGACCATAGGGTTTTTAATATTGTAACTTACAATAAATGAATATAAATATGCGCCAGATGTCACACCACTTGTCATGGTCTCGAAGTAGGCATAAACATCCCTGTGTTACGAGGTACTAGACGCGGATTTAAGGGGGTCTTTCAGCACACCCAGCTATTTAGAAAAGATCGTTTTCCTAAATTGACCCGACCAGGAATCAAACCAGAGAAAACACCTAAATCGAGGTGAGAAACCATGATATAGCGCACTACGCCAATCGTGTCGTCCGTCACTAATGGGTTAAATTAAATGACAGAGAAATGATAAATTTTAACATCCGTTGCTTTATTTAGCAGCGGATGTCAGAAAATTGGAATACCTTAGTAGTGAATGTCAGAGAGCAGACTAAATAAGCAGTGTCGAAAGAAGAGCATTCGACTCCCTTTTGACACGCTCGCGGCTTCGTTTTAGATTTATGTTTGTGTGCCCTGGATTAAGGATACAGATGTGGCGACAACTAAAGCAGTTGTGTACATGCGGTTTTAAGATGAGTCTGAAAAAGAATGATAAGCAAAAGTGTGTTCTGTCATAGCTGACGTTATTAAATAAATAAATCTCTGGGGCAAATCACACCAAGATCATCTGACCCCAAACTAAGCAGAGCTTAAACTATGGGTGTCAGAGACTGATATACTAAACTTAAAGGTTTCTAAATACATACTTAAATAGAAAATAACAAAATTGTATGTCATCTTCTTCTTCCGTTTATGTTTTTTTAATACCTGACTAGACAGTCATTTGAACGCAATTGCATCTGTAATTGACATGACATGACAATGTTAAATACCAATACAACTTTTACGCGAACGATAACGTAAATTTAAAGTGGCAACTCGTGGTAGACGTACGAGTGGTAAGTGACGATGCGATCTATGAGGAACATCTCTGCCTAGTAAATGCCTATTCACTCTTGCTTTGAAGATACTAAGATTGTATTGTTTTGGAATTGCATGCGCGGGCAGCGTGTTACACTCTTTTGCTGTTCGCATTATGAAGCAGTCTGCAAAACGTTGTGTGCGCATGGCTGGAATATCCACAACGTGGGGGTGGAAAGCTAATAGGCGTCTTATTTTTCATGCAGTTTGTGCATGCATGTAAAGAATGATACCTCTAAAACTCTTGCTCTATTGCACAAATAAAATCATTTCAGTAAACAAACAACAAAACTTCTAAGGTAATGATTTAGGCGGCTTTATCGCTAAAAACGAGGTCTTCTTAGATCTTTTAGTAGGAGCTTACTTACTCGTTCCTTATAAAAATAACCTTTTAAATTCTACTTTGACTTATATTTATGGTCAGTTATGGCATTTCCCTCCCCTAAACGTCATTTCCACCCTCTGCATTCTAAATTTTCTTATTTTTAACTATGCATGTACCAAAATTCGCTCATGTAGCCACTTTTGCAACCCCCGAAATTCGTCGCAACGACAAAGTATTAAGATCGTATTCAGAAACCGCACCTGTCACCCTAGACGATAAAAGAGCTACGTGCCCAGATGGTTAACATTCTGTTTTCTTACCAAATGGAAGTAAACTAGTGTTTCCGGAGCGGAAACGTGTCTGAGAGGACACTGATACCTTTAATGCAGCACGTTGAGAATGCTTTGTTTTAATTGTAAAATAATATAATGGAAATTGTTGATTAGTGTTTAATTTGGAGAAATTTTATTCAAAATCTACTCATGATTTTAATTCATCTTTGAAACGCTAAATAATATGCTTGTAACAATAATCTTATACCTATTTGCTTTATTTCGACTACACGATTGGCGTTACGTAGTGCACTGTAGTACAGATTCTAGTCTTTACTACAGCAGTGTCCCGGTTCGATTCAACGTCAGTATCTCTACCACGAGTTGCCACTTCCAATTTACGTTATCGCTCGTGTAAAAAATTGTATTGGGATTTGACATTGTCATGTCATGTCATGTCAAATCCCAGTACAAATTTTTACGCGAACGATAACGTAAATATGAAGAAGCAACTCGTGGTAGACGTACTGGTCGATTCAGGAAACGAACTCTTCTTAGTTGGCTCGAGTCTGGGTGTGCTACGAGTAGTTTGCTAGTACCTCGTAACGCAAGGACATTATAATTATAATGTGATGTATTGCAAGACAATGCATATTTTCATTTATATTTCATTCCATTTCTTGTATGAATGAACAAAATTCTTAGACAAAGCTTTTTGCTACAAGATTAGCATATAAAATGAGAGGGACGACAAAATAAACACTTATGGAAATATCAGAATCAGGATGTCGAAATAAAATGAACTTTCAACAGTTTTTTGAGTCATTGGTAAGAGATAAACAAGAGAGGTAAATATAAAAAATAAAACCCCTTTTGAAGTAGATTATATCTTTGACAGTTAACTACAGAAGAAGAAGAAAAAAACATTTGTTATTTGCATGGACACATTACAAACAAACAGCTACAAAGGAAAAAAAACAAATAGCATGGCAACCAACAGACATCGGTGTCACGATGTCCAAAAATTAATTAGACCGTGCTCAGCTAATGCCAGTGCTTGATAGGCCAAAGACGCTGATTTTCAGCGGGTACGGACGGATAAATAATTGAACTACGTTCCCTAAAATATTGAGTGGAACGATGGCTTGACGACGTTAACTTGTGACAGGTGCCACTTTCGGTAACTGGTCTGCTCAAGTCACTTACACAATATTATGTATGTCTTTAATATCATTAGCTAAAGTTAAATGTTATTGACGATTCAAAAGACTGTAATCATGGTTTTCTAGAATAAAGTTTTATTGATTTTGATTTTGTTTGCCTACAGAAACCGGTCTGAAAATGAACACAAATGTAGACAGACACATTTATTCCAAGCGAAACCTATTTCTATTCTATTCTATTCTGTCTATGAGCTACATTGGAATTGACTGAAAGATGGAGAACTCCCGTCGTGACGTCACTTTAGGTTAAAAAAAAGTTACACACTTCTTTTTCAAACAGAGCTCACTTTTGGCGTGAAAAGACATGCTTGGTTCGTATGTAGACGAAGGAACTTGTTTTGTCAATTTCGATTTCATGTTTGTGATAGATAATAGACGCTAGTGACTATCATCGACATAAACTCATAGCAGGCCTCTGTCACTCCATGTACTTATGCGCGATAATTACCTACCAGCCGCCGGGTCTTGGAATACTCATTTAGCAGTGGTTTATCAACAGCCGCATAGAGCATTCGTACGCGAAACTTGCGGTTGAACTGACGTACATGTAATGACCACTGACATCTATATTCAAAGAGATAGACCTAAACGTCTACCACGAGTTGTAACTTTAAATTTGCGTTATCGTTCGCGTATTTTTTTTTATTGGGATGAGACATGACATGACAATGTCAAATCCCAATACATCTTTTTACGCGAACGGTAATGTAAATTTAAAGTGGCAACTCGTGGTAGACGTACTGGTAATAAAAGTATGCCTAATACATGACAGCACGCATGAAATGAAAAAAATATATGGAGTGATTTATCTGTTACGTAGTAACTATTATGTAATCTGTGGTAGGGGTAAGATTTGCAGTAATTCCACAGAAAACCACAGAGCACGCGTTCAGACAGTAAGTGCATGGATTTGATCCACTTTCATGAGTGTGTGACCCAGAAACCAAACTTCCTATCTTCCACATTGCAAACTCAATTCGTGTACTTTGTATAATCAAAGATGGCGTTTAAGTTCTATCGAGTATGAATGTAAACATAATCGATGTAAAATTTAAATCCAGAGCAAACTTCTAGATATCGTGACGCGGGATCGGCTTTGATGAAGTGATACTACACTTAAGAGCGTTAGCTGGAGGTGGATCGATGATCGATGGAAAACGTTGCATTTGAGAGTTTTCGTGATTATTTCATTGAATTAAAATAAAACTTAAATTTATGCTCTATTATTGTGTGCATAATACTATTTAAAAACACATTCATCATCATCCTCACCCATTTTTTGAATGATTGATAAGACACTTAAAAATTTACTGTACACAGTTAATGTTATAATAATTTTAAAAGTAAAAGGTGCATTCAATAATAAAGAGATAATTTCTACCTAATTTGAATTCAGCTAAATAATCACGAAAACCTTAATAAAATGCGACGCATGATCTACCCCATACGCAAAACGCAAACCCTTTTAACCCTTTCCCTGTCCCATGAATTACATGATACATAAAAATCGATTTTCTATTGTTATACTTCTTGGACAACGAACCTGTTAAGAGCGCTATCACATTTGGGAGCCTTTAGCAGCGCGACTGTAGCGCAACCGTCGCGCTGCTAAAGGCTCCCTGATTATTTCATACCCTAAACGACAGCGCGGCAGCGGCACGTGGGCGGCTCGTAGCAGTTGCTACATTCAGTAGGCGCCGAGCTAGCGTTGTAAGCGCACGTTTTTGTTGACAAACAGCATATTGAACGAGTTCGACACCGAAAGATCGATTATTGCGTGAATTTCACCTCACTAATCTATGTGCTGTCGCTGGCTGAAGCGCCTGTTGTTATAATGTGAAAGCCCTAACTAATGTTAAATGTTTTAGTGTCACCGCTCACTTTTTCATATAACTAGTATGGCTCCGATCATAAATACCCAAGACACCCCATTAACCTAAAAAGTGTCTCGAAACTAGCACGAAACGGCATGTTTAGATTAGATGACAATTTCATAATGTCATAACCACCAAAAGCATTCTAAATGAAAGAGTATTGAGCTTGCTTTTTGAAAATGCTACTTATGGCTGAGTGTGATTTACGTGCCCCATTCTGGGCAAAATGTGGACTTCTGAGTGTTCCGTTCATCATAACGGCAAAACTCAACTAGCCTCCGATTACAGACATTATGTTTTGACCATAGTGCTCTAAGGTTTTTAAGGGACACAAATGTCCAAAAATTTAATAAACCTGACTACCTCAGAGATTTGCACTCTGTTTCGCTCTTGGGTTACAAAGACGAGAGGATCATACTCGTACATTTACTCGCCTCATAGAACTAGGTCAAAGGTAATAGTCGAAGTACATTATATTGTTAAACACGCTGCATAATGAGCGTTTAACCCGCATCTAGTGTAGTGTTGTCTAACTATCGATTGTTGACCTATATTTACAAATTAATCTGTATTTTACTTGCGTATAACATGAGCATAGTAATTTATAATTTGCTCCCAGAAGACTTAAAAATGTTAAGGGGTAGAATTTTTAAAAGTAAACTGTCGAAATGGCTCATGGATAAGCATTTTTATAGTCTTAAGGAATATTTTAATGGGAAATCGACATAATTTAATATAATATAATGTAATTCTTAATTTAATGGGATTCTTAATTTGATGTTGTTCTAATTATGTCCATATTTAATTGGTATTTATTGACATTTATAATTGTACTGCTATTTTTAATTTCTTTTGTGCACGTCTGCGAGCAGGCTAAACACACTGGACTTACATTATTTCACCATTTTATATACTGTGTTTGTAGCAAATAAATATTTCTGATTTCTGATTTCTGATTTCTTGTATTAATGGTACAAAGTTAGCGATAGTACACAATAATCGAATAATACTTGTATCTTTTTTTAAATCTAGTTAGCACCCCGTCAACAGCAGTGCTAAGTCTTCATCCATGCACAATCCATCATCAGATATTGACCCGCACCGAAATGTTCGAGAACTCATTTACTTGTGGTGCCATTCAGACGAGGAAAGCTCTTCCAGCACATGTATTTCCTTCCTATTATAATCCTGGGTTCATCATGCGGGGCTTGAAAAGGCATATCTGCTGGCATTACCGTATGAGCAAGGTATAAGAGGTTGACCACTTAATAGTCATTCCATCTCTGTACTTGCCAATCCCATATCTAAACCCACAACCATTTTCGATCAGCCGCAGTAGGGATAATGTTGCTTAGTTATGGGTCAGATGATTTTGAAATGAGGTTTTTTTATACTGCCCGTCAAGATAACCTCACTCCACCTGATGGAAAGCGGTCGTGAGGTCCAGATATGAGGCTGAGAAGAACGGTAATGCAAAGGAATCACTAAGCTGGCCATCCTCAGGCTAAGGAGGTGTTCCAGATATTGATCTTAGCGAGAATAAAATAGAAAAATAATTGGTAGTAGAAAATAATCATTTTACTATCGATTGTATTAAGCTATATTCAATATAGGTAACAGTTTTTTAACAATCGATAATAATATTTTTTGATACTGTCATCGATAGGTTTAGCTTGTCATGATGGTTTTTTGCTATTCTATCGATAGCGGATTATTTAAGTGGCAACACTAATTTAGAGTTCGGTAATGGACGGTCTTTTATGATGATTGTAACATTACGCCACTAAGATATTGGACCACTGTAGATTATGCTTATGATTCAGATTTCTGTGTGATATTTGAAGATAATTTGATGTGGGATGATTACAATTGAAGCTCAAGATTTTTGTAATGATGAAAATTACAATAAACAAGTTCATGGGAGGTGAACCAGCTACAATGAAAGATACATTGATGGTCATCATCGGCCTTAGCGTCTGTCACAGACGATTTATGCAGTGCCGCTTGCACAGTTTTTATTATGGCTATAAATTCCTATCCGCGAACGACATAGCCTTCCACAGAAATTACATTTATGGTTACGGTTTGGGGAGGTAGTGCTATTCTGATGCCGCTGAAGCGTTTGTCGCTCGAGCTAGACAAAGGCCTGGTTTTCTAGGCCTTTGTCATGCACGTCACGTCCGTCCAACACACTTGCTTATCCCTATCTTGGGCGAGCTCATCCTATCCTGCACAGTCAATGGCGAAAACTGTAAACTTAGATTAAATCAAATAGATAACCATCTTGATTTAAAGGCTTTTCTAAGGCTGTCAATGTCCCCTTTGGCGCAATCCTAGAAACGTATCAGCGGCCTACCTACTGGTCTTTTCGCGTTCGACACTGCGCCAAGAAGTACCTGTCGTGGAAGGCGGGATGGTTTCATTCTATTCACATGCCCTCGCCACCGCAATCTTCGCTGTTTCAGCAAGGCGGTGAGCAGCTGCGCAATGTAAAGGACCCTCTCATTTGTCACCCTATCCTCCCACGTGATACCCAGGATACTACGCAGGGATCTCATGTAAAAGGCGTTAAGTTTGCGTCTCTGTTTTGAATATGATGTTCAGGTTGCAGCTAGATACCATTATTCATTGTAATTATACATTAGAAAAAAACATGGCAAAGTATTACATTCTAAACGGTCTTAACGCCTAAATTATGCATCGAGTATGGGATTTGAAAACTCATTCTTATTTACTTTCTTATTTTACCAACGCTCTGACAAACGAATAAACATTATTATCATACTTAAACATAATAATAATAATAATAAACGTTTATTCGCACCATAATTTTACAATTTTAAGTTTACAATAATATAACACACACTATAAAAAACAAAGTACAATATGGGTAGTTTTAAAGTTATACTACGGTATGGTCACAGTAAACAGGCACCGTAATTACTGTAAAGTGTAAACGTCTATAAATGTGATAGATAATAATAAAACCTTCCTCTTTTTGCCCCTCTACATGTAGGTTCTCTGGAAGATATCGCTATTTTTAAACAATTGAGTTTTATCAAAATATGTGAATACTTGTATAATTGAAAATACAAGTTTGCAAATTATATGTTCACAGCATCCACAGCTCTTCAACGAAAATGAAATTATTATAGCTTGAAAGTTTGCTTTCCAATCAATGTATTTTTAGAAAAACACTCATTAAACTTTTTTCTTGGAACAGTAACTTACCGATAATACGAGTATTTGCAGTAATTTATGTGAAGTTAAATTAATAACATTGTTAATGAAATACATTTTACGGAAACATTAAAAGCACTTATTGGTCATGAATAATTCTTCAAGCAAACACGCTAGAAACACGACTTACGAAAGTAAAGAAACTTATTAAATAACCAGCTACTAGGAAGGCTTCTATTAAGTAATCTTAGTCTAAAAGGGTCTCAAAATAACGTACAGGTAAAAAAGTACTCTGCCTAATCGTAAGAGGGTAGTCCCCTAAATCAATTTTGTTGAGATCCCGAGGGCAGACGGGTAATAGTAAAAAATAATAGCAACGCGAACGAGATGTGAGCCTGAATCCTTTGTGAGGGATTTGCTATATTACACATAGTTACATACAAAACCATCTCTGAAGGCCTGACCAAGAACAAAAGAGAGGTTTCATAATAGCGTTTTATACGCGCGTATAAGCCCCTTTTTGGAAGCGCATGTAGACGCGTACGTACAGGCACACGTCCTTTCCTCATACGCAGTTGCGTACTAGCATTTGACGCGCTTATAAGCTCGTATAATTCATATAGATAATCACTCACCCTAACGTTGCGAGCGATCACTCCGCAACAACCCCGTGTACGGCGACCGGTTTTTTGCAGCGCGAAATGTAAAGCGACCGTATGCGCGCGAGTTTGAACTAAACCACTCTATGTTTCTAAATGAAATAAGTTCTGTCTCATACATAGTAACATATAGTAAGCAAGTCCTGGCACCGCTAATGCTGCAAATATAGCCGTCGCGGCTAAATGGACTCACCATCAATGCTGAATTTGAAGGTCCTGCGGTAAGAACTGCGGTACTCCAACAAATCTTGCTGGAAAAAACAGGCAAACTGCTTAAGTTAACACATCATAAAAAAAATATTACCTACTAATACTGCTCAAGCAGTACCTAAGCTTTTGTTTTTATACAGGGAGGTTTTGGCATTCACGTGGGCATCCCAATTACTTGTGTAGGAATCGACAGGGCTTAGATATGAAAGCCCTTAAAGGTTTTTTTTTTGAACTGGCAGAGATTGATATCGACAATCTCAACAATGACAGATATGATCGCTCAAGTCAGTAGATTATGGAACAAATTTTAAGAATGTGCACTGAATTTCGCTCGTACCACTCCGGCATTGAATCACTAAGTAAAAGTAATTAGCCTATAAACTGTCCCACTAGGCAAAGGCCTCCATCATTGAAATCAAATCATCGCAACAATTGATGGGTATTGGCTTAATCACCACGCTTGCCAAATGCGGGTTGGTGATCACAAACCCGAGCTATGTTCCGAAAACTCCGAAAACACTTTTTTACCTGACCTGGGAAATGAACCCGGGACCTCTGGGTTTCGAGCCGAGCTCTGCAACCACTTGGCTACGAAGGCGTACAGTGTACACTAATTACATCAAAAAGATAATAAAAACACTAATTAACATGCATATATTTTTAGAAAATGAACAGCCATTACTTATCTCATGCATGTGTTTCGGTTGGTAGTGATCTTGTGTAGAAATGTACTGTGCTGCTAATGTACTTGAAAAACTAGTACTTAACAATGTTTTTAAGGCTATAAACATTGTTACTAATTTTTCAAGTTACAAAGATTGATACCATCCTAATAATAACAGCTCTATGTTCAAGTCAGCTGATTATGGAACTAAAAGCGAGCTTTACAACGGCAGGTATGAAAACACGAGCTGGCGCGACGCCAGAAGATCTCGTGTGACGCCATCTTCTGTTCATTCGAGCCTATTGCAAAATTCTCAGGATAGAACCAGCAATAATAACACTCAATTCATTCAGGGAGGCCTTTCGCCCAGCAGTGGTAACCCAACGGCTAATTTAGATTAGATTAGTAGGGCAGACAAGAATACATGAAGTCGGTTTTACAGCGATTCGTGTCTGACAGAGAAACCTAATTTTAGCAAATAACTTCCCGATCGATATTATAACTGAATAGCTGGCAATATGCCGAATTAAATTTTTTCAAATGAACTTCTTAGTAGTCAGCTAAGTGAAATTCTGCCAAAAACAATTTTGTCATCGATGCTGGAGTACGTGGACGACGAGGGCCGCCTGCTGTGCCCCAAGGAGGCCTTCCGCTACCCCTCGCACAAGTTTCATGGCAAGGGGACCGGCAAGAACAAGCAGGGGAAGCGCATTAGGAAGGCCGTGCAGGAGGGGGTAAGTAGTTTTTTTTGACTTGGGAACCTG
This sequence comes from Udea olivalis, assembly GCA_947369235.1. Lineage (NCBI taxonomy): Eukaryota > Metazoa > Arthropoda > Insecta > Lepidoptera > Crambidae > Udea > Udea olivalis. The sequence continues at coordinate 5,488,265 of OX376364.1, read as the reverse complement.
TTCATTTGAACCTTTAAAAGTTTGCCAAGTGAAATTCTGCCATCTTAAGAGAATGCCATCGAAATTCGGCTGAATAAACAGAAGGCAGAAGCCAATCAATAATATTTTTTATGTCTTAAGGATATTTGTCCGAAGAAGAAAATAGCAAACGTGTTATGCCAAATAAGTTTCGAAGCATCAACTTTCTTCCAAATAAGCGGAACCCCATCTGACCCATAACTATGCAGAGCTACAGTATAATCTATTACACTATATTATAATTTGGCTTGAAGTGGCAGTGGGCAGGACACATTGCATGAAGGACTGATGGCCGATGAGGCAGAAAAGTGCTCGAGTGGAGACCGCGTATCGGCAGGCGCAGCGTAGGACGGCCCCCCGCAAGATGGACGGACGATCTGGTCAAGTCCGCGGGGAATCGCTGGATGCAGGCCGCTTCTAATAGGGAAAGGTGAAAATCATTAGGGGAGGCCTATGTTCAGCAGTGGACGTCCTATGGCTGATATGATGATGATGATGATAATATAGGTTTTATTTACACGTGTATAAATATTTTTGAATAGTCGTATACACTTTAATAGATTATAGTAACACCCAGTCAAAGAAACAAAACTGACTGTTTGTTCGGGGCTAGGATCGTATCCACGACCTTTGCCGCTTTAGAATCATGCTCAAGCTAACGGATCATGCAAAAAATGTTTGTGACGTGTACTACATGTATTTTCCTTAAATTAGAACATTTATGGCATTTTTTTTTTTTTTTTTTATATTACATCTTGCCCCAAAGTAAGCTAATTAAAGCTTGTGTTATGGGATACTAGACAACGGATAAACATACTTAAATACATTTTCTTTTGTAAATACATACTTATTATACATAGGAGACACCCAGACCAGTACAAACAGACATGTTCATGCACACAAATGTTTGTACTGTGCGGGGATCGAACCCGCGACCTCTGGTGTAGTAGCCAACTTCTTAACCATTACACCAAGTCGGTCGTCAAATTTAAAACTTTATTATGGATTACGAGTAGTTTGTGAATAAATAAAATATAAATATCTAGTAAAAATACCTTACACCAAGACAACATACCAGAGCTTGTACTATATAGGTGTCAAAAAGTATTAAATATACTTCTATATTTCTAAATCCATACATAAATAGATATTATCAGACACCCGTCACCCAGTTTCTTAACAAACACAAATAATGATCACACGAATGTTAATCGAACCCTGGATGAGGATCGAACCTACGACCTTAGGTGTCATCGACAAAATCGCTATCGTGACGCAATCAGGCCAGTCCAGTTTGTAGGTACAAAAGCGACCAAAATCCACTTATCTCATTACCGGGACAAATGCGCCAAAGAAATGAATTAATTCCTCATTATCTTCAAGAGGCGAAAAAACTTGGTGATTATCAAAGAAATCCCGCTTTGATCGTATTTGAGATGCCCTAATTGAGACCCCTATTTCTCTGTAATTTCTCCCTTCCACTTGAGACAAGTGTCATTGTAACTGACTGATGGTGTTAACCGGAATGACTTTAATGCTCAGTAATGATCTCTTCATGTTTAAAGTTTTAAACAAGTCAAAAACGTTCAACAAAGACGTTGAAGGTTTTTGACTTTTTAAAAACTCTTTTTTGTTTTCCAATAATTCATTTTAATATTAACGTCATCTCATCTGAGTCAAAATTCGTCGACCTAGATTCGTGGAACACCTTGTAAGTAGGGCTCGGAAACCGCATTATTTTTCAAACCAGTTTCGTCCAAAATGCCTAAGAGCTTATTGGTTTTGTTTCCGTTGGAATGGGAACGAAATAAAAACGATTTAGAAGAGGAACGAAATGAAAATCGTTCTCGCTCAATATAACGGTTTTAACCCTTTTTCACCGGATTTTGAATTTAATAGGATCAATACGTAACTAGGAATTTTAATTGACCAGCCACGCAGCTTAGTCATGGGTCGTGTCGTTGAAGTTTGAACTAAAGAACAATGATGCAATATTAAGGGGTTTTTTTGTCTGCAACGTTTGTATTTTGTATCATCTAACGAATAGATCTATCACCATGAATATTTTCATCCTGAGATAAATAAAAAGTTTCGCCATGTATTAATTTTTGCTGCTCCTTGTGGAAAAGATTTGTGATAATGCTGCAATGTTATTTTTATAAATCTTGTTAAGGAATTACAAAAAAAGAACGGTCCGCGAATAGCCTTAGGCAATAATAAAGGAAAAACATAATGATTAAGTACACAAACATTATAAAGTTTTTAAAAAAGTTTCTTGGTAAATGAATTTCCAAGTGACAGCGTTTTCCTGTTTACAAAAATCGCTCTTAAATTTTATTTAAATGTCGTTTTGTGAAACTGATTCACTGGGTATTAGTTACGCTCAATTTGTGCTTTTATTTATGTTAGTTACAAGATATTCTCTCAAAAAGTTAGATGAAAGATGATAGCTAAAAAACGATGTTATTTCAAAGTGTTTTAGTTGGCTTTTTATAATTGTTCATTCTAGGCTATGATTTAAAAGTACTCGTTACAGGTTTATTTAAATAAAGATATTTTTTGTTTGTTTGTTTGTAAATGCCAGTTTAGGTTTGCATAAGGTAAGATTAGTTAAGTACTGAGGAAGTAAAAACATGTTGTTACATTCAATTATATCCTTAAAAAAAATATGTATATACTCTGAAACGTGACAGTATAACGATAATAAACAACAATATTTAAATCTGTAGGCATTAAACAAATAATGTTTACCTTAAAAATACACATTTGCATTACAAAGTACTTCTCTGTATTCAACTTATCAGTGCAATATGCTTGTTAGTACAAGTGTGTCATTTGCAACCGATTGTTAATTTAAATAACCGGGTAATTTATAATAAATACATCATTCAAGGATGAAGCCATGTGAGTGCCGCAATTCTGAATGCAAATATGCATTGCGAAGATAAAGGTCAACCAATAATGGTTTATTGGCATGGGAACTCGCTGCATTGTGGTTGGTTTCGAGGTGAATAATAAATATTGTCGGCCATCTTTGCCAACAGCCATCTGAATCCAAACTAAGCAGAGCTTTTTTCGTAGATTTTAGTGTTTAATTGTTTTTTTACATTTTAATTGAGATTGCGGAAGCGTGGGTTTGCCTCATATCTGGACTTCACGACCGTTTTCCATCAGGTGGTGTAAAGTGATCTTGACGGACACTATAAAATAAGGGATCCAAATCCTTCTCTATCCGTTGGATTTTCTCCAGATGCTATCTTTAGATGGAAAAAGAGCATTGTAAAAATGATATAAATAAAAGTTCAATTATTATGAATATAAACAAACAGGTCAATTACTTAGACTTCTAATCCTCCGTTAAGCAACTGACTACTAGCGACGACAGCCATCCGTTTTTGTCGTTTCTTTTCCAAAGCACGAAAATCCACCGGGGTGGTCTCATTCGTGGTGGTTGGACCCGCTCGATCCCAAAGAAAAAGGTTGAATTTTTTAGTTTATTTCTATAAATGGAAACAAAGCATTGAAAAAATGCAAAAAATAATAATATGATGCTTCAAAAAAAGTGAAACATTTGCAAAAAAATATTTCGAATGTCGCAATGCAAGACACTAGCCTAAATACCATTGATCAAAACGTTTACACACAACTCAAGATAAAATTGCCTAGCTCATTTATGACGTTGGTAGCTTAGTTGGAAGAGCAGCAGCCTCGATTGCGAAAAGCAAGGGATCATTTACTCGATTCTTTGGACCGAGGATGTTTTTTTTACTTTCTGTCTTAAGCTTAAATTTGGCTTGTAAGTTCCATGCAGATTGTAAAGAAGCACCCACAGAAGATTTCCCGAAACTCCAACAGGGATGGACGCACAAACTCTAGGGCAAAGCTAGAAAAAAAAAAAAAGTCTTGGCGACCTTCTGCATGAAGCCTTCCGTGAAATGGAAGGAAAAACAATGCAAGCGAGTCTCTGCACGGACAATCGAGTGCTCCGGACGAGCGACCTCGATAGACGGAATGGGGCTTGGTTTCGCTTTTAATTGGACACACTGAGAAATACTACCATATTGGTATTTAAGAGCGTTCTTTGCTTTTTGAGTGTGTACATGACATAAGTGTTTTTCCAGGGAAAGTGGTTGCTTATCACAATTAGAAACTGAGCACGACGAAATGGAACGGGCTTCGTTTCTCTTTCAGGGAAATACTACCATAATGGTTTGTAAGAGCGTTTTTTGCTTAGTATGCGCGCGCGCCCTAAGATGTGTGTATCTGTGTGTGCGCGTGCGTGTGTGTGTGTGTGTGTGTGTGTGTGTGTGTCTACACTAAGTCTAGATGACATAAGTGTTTTTCCTGGGAAAGTGGTTGCTTATGATAATGCAATTAAAGAATCTACTAAAGCATTATGATCATAGGCATTTCTAGACTGGTGGCCCAATGGCAGAGATCCTACCTTTAGAGTCAAAGGTCGTGGGTTCAATTTACACGTAGGACAAGCATTCATGTGAGTAACAATTTTTATGTTCTGTAAACACAAACGTGTGTAGTGTGTATTTAGAAATATTTATGTATGTTTATCAGGGGCCATCACAACATGCCCCCACAACACCCACAACATGCCTATGCTGGCAATGTTATGGTTGAGATGGGGGTAGCTGTCTCACAGAATATCTAATGGAAGGTACAGTCAGCTATATAAGGCGCTGAAGACTCTAAAACCTTTTCACACTAACTTCGTTAGAGTTGTTACAGAAGTTGATAGTGGGTCAGATAAGTTTCTTCGTCAGGAACTAAAGTTTTAGCCTACTTATGTTTCTGATTGTACGACTAGTTTCGACTAAGCTTATAACAAAAGAGCTTAGAACAGAAAGTTACCTAGAATGTTCTGGCTGTTGTTAACTGAATTCTGGGTGTCAGAGTTAGACCTACTTGTAAACTTACACTATAAAGAGGAAAGTTCTAATTTTCTAATACCAGAAAATTAAATTTTTCCTCTTTTTAGAACAACTAGCTCTCCGTCAGTGGCTTCGCCTGCGTTGACTATTTCTCCCGTTAAAATATAGCCAAGAAAATAGCAAGTTACTCGCTGATAATGTAGCTATATATTAGTGAAAGCTCCATAGGTGAGAACTCCACAGGACTGCTTTCAAAAAAAAAATTAATTCAGTCCAGTGGTTATGGAGCCTATTCAATGCAAACAAACGACTATGACTTGTAATAAGCAAAATTAACGGTGAATTTCTTTACAACTTACGCAACGTGATTACCCAAAAATAAAATAGGCCGCCATCAATGGGTACACTACATAATTTCGAAAAACTTAACTCTGAAAGCCACAATCACGAATTTCAAAATTCCGATATTTATAATTCCGATTTATCATTAATCCGATTATCAAAACTTCTAATGTCCATAAGTACGAAAATCAGAATGCCGAATTTCACAACCCTGAATCATCAATCAACAATAATCCGAATAATCATGAATACCAAAAAAGCAAATAATGTTAAATATACGGGTACTCTTAAAATATTGTATTGATTAAGCACTAGCTTTTCGCCCGCGGCTTCGCTCGCGTGAACTTCAATTTCTGTAACATGTATATAAATAGTATGGTATGGTGGTGGTGGTGGTGGTATCTTTATAAATGGTAACCTATTTGTTATTCTGATGTATAAACTGTATTACAGTAAAGTTTCATCTTAATCTGTTCAGTAGGTTTTGCGTCAAAGAATAACAAACAATCCTCATAAACTTTCGCATTTTTAATATTAGTAAGATGATGCCGCAGCACGCTCGCTTCGCTCGCCCGGCTCACGCGTTTTGGTCACAGTTCTAACCTAACATGTCCTTGACATTTAATCCTGTTAATTAAGTTGTTCAGCTTAGTTTATACATTTATGATACTTTTGATAAAAATGTTTTTTTTTTTAATTTTAGCAATGAATTTTCGTAGTTTTGAAATTCAGAATTTTGTTTTTCGGTCCAATGAAACTACGGATTTTTAATTTTTCTCACATGAAAAAAGTCGGAACTTTGAAATTACGGGTTTGTGGCTTTCGGAAAAATTACTTTCATGTTTTTTAATATTCGGAATTCTGTTGCTTCGGATTTTGGAAAATCGGAATTAAGTGTTCCGGAATTTTTGGGTATTACTTTCTATCAACATCTTTCGGCCTCTATTATATGACTTATCGATCACGCTCAGCGTCCTGTAATTGAAAAGAGTAATTTGAGGAGCTCGCTCCTGAAAATTGATGAAATAACCGTTTACACAACAATTTTTATGATGATGTCTTAAATAACAATTTTTAGGGTATTTCAGATTGTGTAACTTTAAAATACTAATTTAACTTTTAAACAAATAACTCTGACTACCCCGTTTGGGATGAAGCGTGTGTGTGTGTGTGTGTGTGTAATTTCAAAGGTGGTTTATGTACTTATCTGTTTAAATATTATGGCAAATTACCTTTTCCTGCCATAAGTTCTGTTACAATTAAAAATGCATTTTTTTATGAAGTAACATGATATTACTTGAACCTTTAAGTACTTACTACATATTTATTAAAGTCTCAGCAAAAACTAAAACATATATTCTATTCGAAAGGACTACCTTTGGCTTTTATACAGGCCTTTAATATGTCTGGTTATGGATTAACGCACTGTTTCCATGGGAAATTTCGCCACCGCATGCTGCAGAGATTTTTTTAAAGAGACTCAATGTTGCCGTGTCGTTTAGAGCAGGCCATGCCCTCTAAAACCGACCATAATTTGTAGACTAAAGGGTTGAGGTCTGGGCTAGATGAGGGCCAGTCTTCAGCTCTTATATAGTCCGGAACGTTGGTTTCAAGCCAGGCTTAGGGATATTTATTAAAAAGTATAAATGTTTAAAGCGATGATACTCGTATTAAAGTCCTATAAATAGGGTTGTCTAGTACAACAATTTTTATCTTAGGAATTGTATAAATGACTGGCATTCATGAAATGGCGTTGTAGAGGTCCTCCAGTGTGCAGGTGAAAGAGCACGCATGGCACGACAATATAGCTGTGCCATCGGCTGACGTCGCAAGATATCAGTCCTAAAGCCTACTCAGGGGCCTAAAAAGGCGGCTTGATAACATCTGACGGTAAGGCTTATCACTGGCCTTACATTTGACACTTTGACATCAGTCCTTGTTGTTCTTCCTTTTTCTTCTTTATCCTTTATATTTCCTGATCATTTTAGTTGCAACTGAGCTGATTGCTATTGTCTGTTTAAATAACGTCACATTTGTTTTTACTTTTTATATACAGTATGTATGTGGTATGTGAATATATAAACCTAGTCCTATACTGTGTAGATATTTATAATTAAACTTATTTTATTTATTATTTTTCTTGGTGCACTTACTTGCCCTTTTCGCCAAATTTCCTTTGCTTGTGGGTTGCTTGGCAGAGATCGCTTCTTAGCGATAAAGCCGCCCAAATTGTACTTTCATTTATTGTAAATTATTTCTGTACTGTAAGTTTTGTGTGCAATAAAGAATATATTATTATTATTATTATTATTCACCTGTCCAACAATCCGCACTGAGCCCGCGTGTTGGAGTATGGCTCGTACCACCTATAGTTGATGTGAGGCCTGTGCCCAGCAGTGGGACGTGTAAGGCTGTACTTTGTATAAATGACTTGGTACAGCCTCTTGTTTTATATTCTGGCGCTTTGCTGTACTTGTTAGGTTGTTCTGTCTATTAATGTTAGAATTTAAGCAGTTTTTTTTCTCAACAAACAAATTGTATTCTACTAACTCGCATTGTAAAACCACAACAAGTTGAAAGAGTAACTACTGAGTTTCTCGCCGGGTCTTCTCAGTAATAATCAACTCCTCCGACGCGGTGACTACCACCGCGATATGTTTGTATACTGTTTATTTATAATAATATTCATATTATTATAGTTATTTAGTATTTTTTTTTGACTATTTGAATGTACAGATTAAGTCTATTTAAATAAAGAAAAAACAAACTCAAACTCAAATAGAGTTTGAGCAACTATTGTGTGGTAGCACTATAATAACTACGGTCTAGGAATGACAAATTACAAACCTAAATGTACATTATTATCTACCTTAAATTAACTATAGTTTTCAAAATATCCTACTACCTGCCTGCCCTATGAAGCCTTTTCCAGGTAGAATTCATGTTTAAAATCTGGGAATTTACTGTTTTGAATAATTTATGGGTATCTAGTTTTGTATAGCGTTTTGTTTTTCTTATCTCTAACCCACTTATTGCACGCTACGATAGCTACGAGTGGTGTCCCGGGTTGGATTCCCGGTCGGCTTAATTCAGGAAATGATCTTTTCTGAATTGACTCGGGTCTGGGTGAGCTGGGAGACGCCCCTGGCTTAATTCCCTGTCTGGTACCTCGTAACACAAGGATATTTATCCTTACTTCAAGACCATAACAAGTGGTGTGTTGTCTGGCGCATATTTATTTATTTATTCAGAAAAAAAAGTTTAATTAGACAGTATTCACTATGATAAAGTTGTCTTCAATTTAAGTTATAATGAATAAGGGGGTTAGCCTTTAAAATGTTACTTAAAAGAACCTTTTTTCAAGTTCAAAATGTAGGACTCAGTTAAATGCTAGGTTAGCCTTTTACGATATTGTTACACCAGAGTGGAATTGGAGACTAATTGTATTGTGGGTATTCCGCCTGACGACCGACCAACACAATTGCCGCTAGTGACGTAACAGGGTACTCACTACCTAACACAATGTCCGTAGTTTCGGGAGAACTTAGTCTTAATTAAGTATGAGACCGAAGATAAGTTTAAAACTAAACTAAGCTAAACATGAGATTCTTCTTATCGAATCGATTTCGGCAAGTCATGTATTTTTTAAATAGTACTGACTCACCTCTGAGGATGCACAAAACCGTGCAAAGTGGGCCAAGAACATAAGAAAGGCGGACCCTGGGACCCCACACACCGTGTGGGTTCACAACCGGGATAAACGAACAGAGGATGATGACTCAGCCACGTGAACTGCATAGTCTGTGGCGTTGTTGAGGTCCTCCAGTGTGCAGGTAGAAGGCACGCAGCACACGGCAATATAGCTATGCGTTTTGTGGAGGAGCTCTACACAGGCATGAGTTTTCAGAAAGCAAGAAAAATAATAGAATTTCCGTTTTTTTGACAAATTAGTTTGACTACTACGGACGTTTCGTCCACGGGTAGGCCCCTAGCTACGAGTCGATTACGGATACATTTATCAGGACCTTTTAGTGGGATTAGGAGTGGGAGAAGCAACTATTTGTAATACGTACACTTATTAGAAGGGAAAATCAGCACGTCACGAGAAAAAAATGCTCCGCATATCTCGTGCAATTCGTATCGAGCGGCGCGGGAAACCGCATGAGGATTTTTATAAGCAGAAGTCAGTCTGTCAGTTTTTTACTCACTTCATCACAGTACGAGTTTACACCAATGACAGCCGCCAATTCAAGAAACTACCTTATCGGTATTAGCTTGGGTCTGGGTGTGCTGGCAGACGCCCCTCGCTTTTCATACAATAACCATTTGGCGGCACGATTGGCGTAGTGCGCTGTAGCACGGTTCTTGCCTTGGCTTGCGTAGTGTCCCGGGTTCGATTCCCGGTCGGGTCAATTTAGGAATCGATGTTTTCTAAATTGGGTCGAGTCTGGGTGGGCTGGGAGACGCTTAATTTCCGGTCTGGTACCTCGTTACACAATAATATTCATACTTACTTCGAGACCATGACAAGTTGTGTGTTGTCTGGCGCATGTTTATATTTATATCAGTAATTAGAGACCATGACAATTTGGTGTATTATCTGGCGTTCATTCATTTCATTCCTTAATTTCTTACTTGCGTTGCAAATGGAATACTTGGGTCAGACCCATAGCAATGCAGTATTAGGTGATGCAAACTTCTCAGCAATGCGACACACCATACATGTGTTACGCGACAAAATGTTGCACAGCGACAAAACAAACAAAAACTTGCGAGCAGAGTTTTGGAAGCTAAACATAGTTCGCTGTTCCTGTTAAATTCAATTTTGAGAGCTAAGTTTGAAACAGTTGATAACTTAACACATATGTGTAATATATGTTTTGTGGGTATTAATACCAGTTGTTAACCAATGTACATGGGTTGGGGGTAGACCTCTTTTCTGCCCCCGGCTTGCCTCGCCAACTGTATCTTAGTCTTCGAATAAACGCAGTAATAACTAGTCGTGTGTTTCCTTCCAATGCCCTGGCTAGAATTGTGCAGTGGCGACGAGGAACTAAAATACTCCGTGTGCAGACGTTAAAGCAGTGCAAATTAATAGTGTCAGGAAAAAAAAAAAAAAAAAAAATAAAGAAATTAATTTTATAATATTATAAAATGTCGATCGGAAAAGTGGGCGAATTCAAGATGCAATCGGACAATTGGCAGTTGTATGTGGAGCGCCTCGAACAATATTTTGTTGTGAACGGAATTAAAAGTGAATTACATGTTCCGACACTAATAACCGTAATGGGCGCAGATTGTTACGAGCTGTTGGTGAATTTGTGTACGCCTAGCAAGCCGACGGACAAAACATTTGACGAGATAACGGCCATTTTGAAAAAGCATTTGCAGCCTACGCCAAGTGAGCTCGCCGAGCGCTTTAAATTTCGTCAGTGAAAACAGCATAGCGGAGAAACCGTTGCGGACTACGTAGCTATTTTGAAAAAAATGACTAAAACTTGCGAATTTGGCAGCGGATTGCAGGAGAATCTTCGAGATCAACTGGTTTGCGGCCTGTTGAGTGACGTCATCCGCCAACGGTTATTTGCCGAAAACAAGCTTACTTTTGAAAGCGCTTATCGATTAGCTGTAAATATGGAAGCGGCAGAAAAAGATGCAGCGATGGTGGAAAACGGCTCACGGACGGTAGTTAGGGCCGTAGATTGTCAAAGCGTGAGCAGAGTATCGCATTACAAAAAAACTCCAGGACAGCCGGGATGGAAGGGAAATACAGCAAGACCCAAAGAGCTGAGTGATGGTGGGGGACCTTGGAAGAAGGAGGGCTCATCATTTTCGACCAGGCAGGCCAGTCAGCAGCAAAATTGCAGTGCTTGTGGCGGCGGCCATTTTACTAGTCGATGCCGATTTACACGATATGTGTGTAAGGTGTGCAACCAAGTAGGGCATATTCGTCGTGTTTGCCCTAATCTGAAGGGACAATATAGCATCGATGTCAAGGTAAAGCCACCTTCAGAGGAGGAGGAGATGAGCAGTGAAGAGAGCGAGGAGGTAATTATGAACATTAATCGTTTGTCTCTCTCGCAGTGTAAACCGTTATTTATATTACTTAATGTGCACGGGCAGGATACTAATATGGAATGTGACACGGGAAGTGCCGTATCGTGTATTAGCTATAAATTGTATAGGGAGCTCTTTAGTAATTTGGTTTTAAAAGCAACTAAGTTAACACTGAGGTACTACACCGGCGAGCTAGTGCAACCAGTAGGTGTGGTACGACCCCTAGTGAAATATCGGGATAAACAAATGTATTTAGATTTATACGTGATAAGAGATGGTAAAACTGTATTAGTGGGGCGGCAGTGGCTCGCCGAGCTAGGCATACAGATGCCTGTGTTAAAGTACTGTGCTGTAAATAGTGTTGAGAAGGAGAATTGTGAATTTAATTTAAAGGAATTCAGTTCCAGATTTTGTGAAGTGTTCGCGGACGGCCTGGGTCGGTTCTCCGGCGGCACGGTAAGCATCGCGGTGCGGGAGGGTGCGCGGCCCGTGTTCATGCGCGCGCGCCCTCTAGCGTACGCGCTTCGCGAGCCGGTGGAGCGCGCGCTGGACCAGATGGTACGTGATGGCATTCTCACTCCTGTTGACCGTTCCGACTGGGCTACACCCATCGTGCCGGTTGTAAAAGATGGCACGGTTAGGATTTGTGCTGATTACAAACTAACACTAAACAAGGTATTAGAAGTTGACCGTTACCCGTTACCGAAAGTTGAAGATCTCTTGGCCAAGTTACATGGGGGTAATAAATTTAGCAAAATCGATTTATCACAAGCCTACGCACAATTTGAGCTAGATCAGTCAAAAAAATACACAGTTATAAACACACGTAAGGGCCTATTTATGTACAATAGACTAGTCTACGGGCTATCGTCTAGCCCAGGAATTTTCCAGAAACGATTAGAACAATTATTTGCAGACTTGCCCTATGTAGGAGTGTTCTTGGATGACGTCATTATAACCGGTAAAACCGGTTTTCAGCATTTAGATAACTTGAATAAGGTTTTTGAACGCCTGCGAGAGCACGGCTTACGCATCAAGAAAGAGAAATGTGTGTTTTTTGCTGAATCAATTGAATATTTAGGACACATAATTAGTAAAAACGGGGTACATACATGCCCGGGCAAGGTGAAGGCTATAACCGGCACGCCGACACCTACAAATGTTACAGAATTAAGGTCATTTATCGGTATGGTAATGTACTACTCTAAATTCATTAATGGTGTAAGCACTATTTTAGCCCCGATGTATCGGCTGTTAAGGGCCGGTTCCAAGTTCATATGGGACGAACAGTGCGAGTTGTCTTTCGTCCGAATAAAGGAATTGCTAAGCTCGAGCAAAGTGCTGGTGCACTATTCCCCGGAGCTACCGCTCGTACTGACGACCGACGCGAGCGGCGTGGGCGTCGGGGCCGTCATCTCGCACCTGACGCCGGAGGGCGAGCGGCCCGTGGCGTACGCGTCGCGCGCGCTCACGCAGGCGGAGCGCGCCTATGCGCAGATAGACCGAGAGGCTTTGGCTATAGTTTATGGTGTTAGGAAGTTCCATCAATATCTTTATGGTAGGAAGTTTAAATTAAAAACGGACCATAAGCCGCTCACATATATTTTTGGGGATAGGGTAGGAATTCCGATAATGGCGGCGTCCCGTCTTCAACGCTGGGCAGTGCTGTTATCGGGCTATAATTACGATATCGAGTATGTAAGATCCGATAAGAATTGCGCCGACGCTTTGTCTCGGTTGCCACAACGTATGGTTGAGCGAAATGGAAATGCAGAGGGCTTTGAACTTACTTATATTAATTTTGTAGAAAAATTCTTACCGGTGACCCATAACGAAGTTAGGAAACATACTATGAGGGATTCTCTTTTAAGTAGACTGTTAATCTATGTTCAGGCCGGCTGGCCATCTGTGTGTGAGGATGAAAATTTGCAACCATATTACAATAGACGCCACGAATTGTATTTAGAACGCGGTTGTATAATGTGGGGCTACAGAATAATTATTCCTCCCGCGCTCCGTAATGATGTATTGAGACAGTTACACGCGAGTCACATGGGCATTGTGAAAACCAAATCACTAGCACGTAGTTATGTCTGGTGGCCTAAGATAGATGAACATGTGGAAGCGATGTGCAAGGGCTGCGAGACGTGCGGCATAGAGGCGGCCGCGCCCCCTCGCGCCGCCCCCGCGCCTTGGCCGTTCACAGCACAACCCTGGAGTAGGCTGCACATTGATTTCCTGGGACCAATCAAGGGCAAAACTTATTTAATATTAGTAGATTCGAGTAGCAAATGGATAGAAATTGAAGAAATGTCACGCACGACGGCGACTGGTGTAATAAAAACATTAAGGTCCATATTTGCTCGTTTTGGGCTACCTACAGATTTAGTATCCGATCAAGGCCCACCATTTTGTAGTACCGAATTTAAGAATTTTTTAGTAAGTAACGGTATTCGTCAATATTTTTCACCAACTTATCATCCAGCGTCAAATGGCGCTGCCGAAAATGCCGTTAAGCAATGTAAGAGAGCGATTAAGAAGGCTTATAGTGACGGCGTGGAAGTCGACGCGGCATTACAAACATTCCTATTGACATATAGGAACAGTATACATAGTAGTACCGGCGAAAGCCCTGCCATGCTGTTGCAGCGGCGGGCTCTGCGCTCGCGTCTCGATTTATTACGCAGCGAGCGAGCACTCGAGGAACACGCGCGCGCGGCGCAGCGGCGCCAGGCGGCCGGAGCGTCCGGCAGCGCGCCGCGCGGGTTCCGCGAGGGCGACCCCGTGTGGTCTAGGGAGTACGGATGTGCGGATAAATGGTCAAAGGGAACCGTTATTCAGAGTGAAGGCTCGCGTAGGTATGTTATAGAACGTGGTGACGGTCGACTATCGCGTAAACACGTAGATCAAATAATTAAAAGGTCAAGAATGTCAGATGTGTGTATCCCGGAAACAGGGATAGATTGCAGGGGTGGGAATGAGATTGAGTCTGTAGATCGTATACCACAACATGCGAACGCGGACGGAGGAGGTATTGTGGAAACCCCAACGGATTTAGAAATAGATTCTGAAATGGCTCCTCCGCCCGCGACTACTTCAGCGCCATCGCCCCCGCCACCGCCGGAGTCGCCGCGGGACCGGCCCAAGCGCATTCGTAAACCTCCTGTTAGGTTTGGCTTAGACATAGATTAATTAGGATTATAATATTAGATGATAATTTATTTTATTAGTAGTAGTATATTGCCTAAATGTTGCTTGGCACCTGGTGTGATGTCCATACCTCAATGTTTCTAACAGGTCAGTTATATTAACTAAGTTATTTTTAGATTTTAAGCTAGGTAGGATGAACTATTGTCAATTAATGTGTTAGAAATAAATCTGTAGCTATAATTTAGTTGCAGAGGTGCTAAGAAATTAATGAAATTAAGTTGTCTGGTTATTGAAACAAATATAATAATGTAACGACTGAATGCAAAGGATATAAGATGTAACAGGATAAATGTAAGAGGCAGCATATTGTTTATTATTCTTATGCAGCCAGCATAATAAGTGTGGAGGTGTAATATATGTTTTGTGGGTATTAATACCAGTTGTTAACCAATGTACATAGGTTGGGGGTAGACCTCTTTTCTGCCCCCGGCTTGCCTCGCCAACTGTATCTTAGTCTTCGAATAAACGCAGTAATAACTAGTCGTGTGTTTCCTTCCAATGCCCTGGCTAGAATTGTGCAATGTGAATTGTTTAAAGTAGGTTGTCGTTTTGACAAGAAAAAAGCTACCTCGAATCGAGACGGCGCCCATGACAGATTGTATTAAATATCACACATGCCATCACGACTATATCCCAAACGGGTAGTCAGAGGCAAAATAAAGAGTTTACAGAAGAACCACTCGCACCTTTTCCCTAAACTTGCGTAAACCGCCCACGGTTAACTACAATATTCGCTCTTAATTTTTAAGATGAAGTAGGTAGGTAGGTTATACCTACTTGACAGAACCTGCCAAAAACAACAACAAACCCTTTACTAGTTTTACTACAGACTCTAGCAGTTATCGTCAGCGTAAACTCATGGTACGGTAGTTGCCTGCACTAAGTGTCCGGTGAGCGAGTTTCTGTTTAAAAAAAAGGTACTCATGTAATGAACATTATTTCAGGCAAAACAGGCTTAAAATAGCCAACTTTAATAATACCTGCCACAAGCGTACTTGATTTTTCAAAGGAAATCAATTTGTAAGGATGCCTATTTTAATAGAAGCCATGCGAGGGCCAAGTAAAAGCAAATAAGGACGTCCCAATTTAGCTCCTTTTTCCAGTTTTTAATAAGACCCCAACCCTTTAAGGCTGGTTGTACGAAGCCTAAAGATAGGCGGTTGACTTATTTGAGAACAAAGTAACTGCCGAAAAAGAATGAGTACGATGTTTAAAAATATATCGATCATAAAAAAACTTGTAATCATATATGTGTTATTACGAAGTAATGACCTTTAATGAATGTGCAAATAGTACTCACTCAATGAGCCCTATGTTTAGTGTAAGCTTTACGCGCAAAATCTGAAAAACCAAACAAACTTGAGTACCTTTCAACTTGATGCTGTCCTGCGAGTAGAAAGTAACGTGTATGCTCTACTTTTTGTAGGAACATTTGGTTTTACAAATTATTTTGATGATATCCTTCCATTATACAAACACTAGCTGTCCATTAGCGGCTTAGCCCGCGTAGACCATTTCTCCCGTTAAAATAAATCCAAAAAAAATTATATATCCCATGTTCGCTCTTTGATGTATCGGTGTTTTAGGGCCTATTCATAATAACAAACAAACAAACAAATTTTTCCTTTTTATAATTATAACTATACAGACTATAAACACAGACTATAAAGTCTGGATAAAAAATATATAATTTCAATTTCAAGAATTGTTGACCTACACTAGTTATTGTTCAAAACAGGATAGATATTTTGACATGAGATTGAAACTTGCTCATAAACAAACTGTTTAATAATTATGTTATTAAAAACTTTATGACATAATATCGTAGCATGAAATGTCGGTATTGTGCAATAAAAAGAGGATTATATTTCTGGATTGGCGCGATTTTATACCCAATAAAGTCCAAGAAAGCGTGCAGTGCACTTAAATAGCAATAACGTAAGATTTTTAACGACATTTCAGTTTTATATTCGTATTCTAACTAGTATGCTGTTCCTCAATACTAATAATGTAAGATGCACATTTCTAATAGGACTAGTAACTAGGACTTGACAGTATACAAAAATGTGAGCTACATCTTAGCTAGAAACTGTAAAAAAATAACTTGGTCTTATGTATCTTGAATCCGCGTGATTAATGATTGTAAAATGGTAAAAAACACAAATTGATAAGGTCAATCACTTAACTTTTACAATTTTTATATTTTCGTAACTTAAACAAAAATAATAAACAGATTTCAGGCAATTACCCCTTTTTCCGATACGTTCTTGTCTTAAACATATTCTGTTCTTATTTGCATTGTAATTTGAATCCTATTGCTAGAGGCCCTAAACAGTAACTCTTACGGCACCTGAATGTTAAATTACAAAGATCACATTGGCAATTTGTATGTGCGATCGACTTGACCCGTATTGTGAGAGTTGTAGATGTTACAAGAATAGTGAGAAGATTTTTTTTATTTAAAATGGGTTTGCGTTTGGCCTCAGTCTCGCCTGAGTAGTAAGCGATGACGAGGCCGATGGTGGTACATGCTTACTAGAAAATGCCTATTCACTCTGGCCTTGAAGATGACCAAGGTTGTGAGTATCCGGAAACACAAACGCGGAAGAGCGGTCCACTCCCTAGCGATGCGGACCAGAAAAGACGCAGCAAACCGTGGAGTGCGGATAAAGGTGCAGGCAAATTTGATCGTTAGATCAAAGTGGCCTACCATCTCTCTACAATATTTTTCTTTAAACTACATCATCATCATCTGTGCGGTCTATCCTGGTTGTAAACCCACACCAGTGTGCTGGGTCCCAGGGTCCGCATTCTTATTTTCTGGGCCCACTTCGCGCGGTCTTGTGCATCCTCAGTGGTGAGTCTGTTGGTACGCATCAACACCAACCTTACTTAAAATGAAATTAAAAACAAAGGTTGATCAAAAAACTTCTGTTTTAAATATAAGGAAAAACAAAACATTTATATAAGTTCAAGAAAAGTATCTCATTGAAGTCATCTTCTACCACTCCTGCCCCTAATACGATAGAATCCTTTGTTGTCATCCATATCAGAAAGTTAGTCGTAAATTATACAATGAACACAAATATGGTTATGGGCAAATTTGACCTCGGGACCACACGGGTGTGCCTAAACCTTTAGGCCAACGACACTCCGCCCTGGGTATTCTTCAATTCTTGAAAAGTGTAGACTTTTGCAAACCTTGGTATTGTCAAACATTTTTTTTTCTCAACATAAGTATAATAATGTGTTACGAGGTACCAGACTGGAGTCAATTTAGAAAAGATCGTTTCTTGAATTGACCTGACCGGGAATCGAACCCGGGATACCACGCAAGCCGGGGCGAGAAAGCGTGCTAAAGCGCACTAACTACAACCGTGTCGTCAAACAATCACAGTGAAACAATCTTTTTTAGGGTTCCGTACCTCGAAATAAAAAAAAGGGAAACCTTATAGGATCACTTTGTTGTCCGTCCAGCCAGCCGTTTTTGCAGCAAATTTCCGCAAGTTTTCGACACTGCAAGAGAATCAAAACCGAAAACCGAAAATTTTTAGTTCCATAGTAAAAAAGTTTGTACGGAACGCGAGGCACTCGGTGCGCGAGTCCGACTCGCACTTGGCCGGTTTTTTTTTCTGTTAGAAACAATATCCGAATCTAGGCTAGGTGACACAAATATAATTTTAAAAGGAGCTCCTTTATGGTACTCCTACTAGCCTAGATTTGAATAGCGATCACGGAGCGATAGAGCATGTTTCGCGCTATCGACAATCTATGTCGCTTCAAAGGACATTCTTCGTTTTCAATGGGTTTCCGAACACAATAGTAAAATATTCCTAGTCACGATATAATGTGCACACCCTTTATACAGGGTGACTTTGATATCATTGGCATCCTATTAAAATAGGAAACTACTACCTACAGTAATTTATCCAAGTTTGAGGATATTTCGTGGGTACAAAATCGCATATTTTAATAGTTAGCAATTGACCAATAAGGTAATTTGAGAAATCTAGCTTTGTTAACCACGACCCGGCCGCCACACGTGCCCCATTCATGACCTTGTTTTTGTTGTATTTTAATCAAATCATCATTATTGTTGAGTGCAACAGTAGATTTAACACACTAAACTAACTAACTTTTGATCAATTACAAAGTTTTACGTATCCATTTGTTTCAAAAGTGTAAATTCTGGAATTAAATATAGCATAGTCATTTTCTAGTTTTGGGGCAGACGCGGGTTGACAGGTGTAGGCGTGTAATAGCGGCTGGGTGGGTATTAATAAACCATATTCAATAAACTCAAAATTTAGAATAGCTGCCAAACAAATGTTTTGCAGAACGCAAAGAAATAGACAGCAAGTTACGTCATTTGAAGGTAGCAGTTTGTAGGGAGCATTTTGGGCAAGTCAAACAATATGACTATCAAAATTGCTATATCTGAGGGAGTTTTGGTGCTATCGCAATATATTTTTAACTAATGCTTCTATTTTGAGAGGTCATTCGATAACTTTTCAACAAAAAAACTTACTCTTTTCTCCTCAGACGTTTAGCTACGAGAGATCGCTTCTAGCGATAAGGCCGCCTAAATTTTACTAATAAGTTATTTAAACTTTATTTTTGGAACTGTTTTATTCGTGCAATAAAGAATCTCTTATCTCATCTTATCTTATCTTACGAGTAATAATAAAAAGCATTTATTTCATTATCAAGACGATAAATACTTAAAAGTCTTCGAGCCAATCTCAAGCCTACTTTTTATTCAAATCTTCAATTTATTATTATTAGGAATTCATGTTGAAATTCGTTATGAAAAGATTCTGGCTAACTTCGAAATTTAATCAAAATCTAATAAGAATCTCACTAAAACTGTGGAGGGAATTCCATACTATTGGAATTAAATCAAAAACTTTATACCGGGCTTTCTGCTTTGCAAAATGCCATTAGACTACGATCTTAATGATGATAAAATTTTCTAGAAAGACCAAACTAGATTTGCACATTGTATTTTAGTCAGATAAAGATAAGATAAGATAAATATTCTTTATTGCACATCAAATAAAACATTACAGCTTCTTATTACAAGAATAAGATGAAGCAATTAGGTGGTCTTATTGCTTAAAAGCAATCTCTTCTAGACAACCCAAGTAGAGGAAAATGTTAGGAAGGGTAAGCAAGTTCACAAAAAAAAATGATTCACTTAAAAAATAACAATAAAAAGACAAATAAATAACAATAAAATAAAGAATTCGTAACTAACAGCCCACCAATAACAAAAAGAAAAAGAGTCAGCTGTTCCACCTTGACGTTTGACCTCATTAACGTCAAAATCGTTAGCTTCTTGGCCTTGTTATTTAAATCAATTCTCTCATCCTCTTCCACTGTTATTTCTTATGAACTTCTACACAATTTGAGCCCAAAAACGATACCGTGTATAGATAGCAACTAGAAAAATTTAACCTGATCATAAAGCTTAAGTGGCACAATAAGGGTGGCTGCTCTACCAATTGAACTATCGAGACCATTAACAGACAAGGGGCCGTATTACCACCTTTTGCCGCTATTGCAGCGTGACGTTTACGGTTCTAAAATGCTCACTTTGTATTGGTGTATTGTATTGGCGATGTCACTTTTTAAGAGCTAATTCTGCAAATAAAAAGTTTTAGACTGGTGCTATTTGACGGATAAACAATGACATGAAACGTCCAATAGAAGTTCGTAATACAAATACGCCGCGCAGAAGTTGAGTTTGCATGACGTAATGGTCACGTGACTCGGAATAAAAGATCTTATTACCAAAATGACAGGACGCTCACTTCACGGACAAATGCGAACAAGCTTTAATAGAATTCGTGTTATATAACATTTTGCGTTGTAAACCAACGTTGTTTCATGAATGTTAAGAGACTCGATCTTAATCTGTTCCTTTAGCTAAAAAATATTTAGATAGAAATTATAGCATTATTTGACGACACGGTTGGCGTAGTGCGCTGTAGCACGGTTTCTCGCCTCGATTTCCGTAGTGTCCCGGGTTCGATTCCCGGTCGGGTCAATTTAGGAAACGATCTTTTCTGAATTGACTCGGGTCTGGGTGTGCTGGGAGACGCCCCTAGCTTATTTCCTTGAGTGGTACCTCGTAACACAGGGATATTAATCCCTACTTCGAGACCATTACAAGAGGTGTGTTGTCTGGCGCATATTTATTTATTTATTTAATTAATTAATTATAGCATTGTTATAACGCAAAAAAAACAATTCCAACACCTAGGCCCGTATTCTAGAATCTTACTCAAGCACCGATCTGTAGAGTAGAGATTTGAAAACGTCAGTTCACACAAAAACGTCACTCGTATCTATACTCAAGTACAGTTTTTGTTTAAGAATACGGGCCTTAATCACACATTCTTGTTATTATCACCATTTGCAGCCCCTAGACGTTTGCTTGCTAAACCCTGTCTTAATCTCACATTAACTATCTGTACGTCTACCACGAGTTGCCACTTTAAATTTACACTATCGTTCGCGTAAAGCTTTGTATTGGGATTTGACATGACATGACTTGAAAATGTCAAATCCCAATACATTTTTTTGAGGTAGTACAGGTGGTTACATAATGACTGTTCCATTAAATTCTAGTATATTTAAATTTCTTATTGAAACCTCCTCTTCTAACTTAAGATCGATACAATATTAAGAAATCTCACCGTCGAGCGTCTGTTTGGCATTCATGTGGAAGTGTCAGGCTCGGAGAAGTTGTGATTGATTGGAATGTCCGTAAATCAAAACGATTCCTATTCATCACTGCGGTGCTTTGTTTCCGGAATTGGTCTCAGAGTTGATGGAGATCAGACGCCCAGTTTTAAAACCTAAAATATTTGCTGCGATATTTATCATAAAACCGTATAAGAAAGAAAGCGAATTTCCACCTGATTCAACGTTCAAATGGACGCAAAAAAAAATAATTGGTCTGCAATCATTTTATTGGGAAAAGTGTGTATGTTTTCTTCACTGTTTAACCATCGCCTGCTCTTTAAATCTATAAAAGGGCTAAAGATGGACACCAACCCACGTCTCCCACAATCCGGGTGGCTGTTCTTCCAACTGAGTTATGGGAATCAAGCGGAACCCTAGGATCGAGTCGAATTTTTCTAGGTTCTATCTTTGTGTAGAAAAAAGTGCATTGTCTAATGCTTAAAATATAATATAAATTGTTGTTTCATTTGTTGGCTAAGTGCTACACCTGAGGTAAAAAACACAACCTTAAATATCCTGTGACAATTGCTATAAATCTTATCACATCCTGTTCTTTAAGGTTCTTTAAATTACACAGCTTACGTGACTATTTATATGGTCCTAACATTTTAATGTAACAAAATGTAAAGTAACAAGTAAAGTTATTAGCCTTTAAACTGTCCCACTGCTCGTCAAAGGCCTCCACCATTGAAATCAAGTCATCGCTACAATTGATGGGTATTGACATGACATGACATGACAATGTCAAATCCCAATACAATTTTTTCACGCGAACGATAACGTAAATTTAAATTGACAACTCGTGGTAGACGTACTGTATGTCTACCATGACTTTATACCAATATACAGTTCCTTGTTTTCTTTCTACCTTCTTTACAACTTCCGTTTATGTAGGGGAACCTCAATTCCCCTGCGTAACGTGAGAGCCTTACCCACTTAACATTCAACTAATCCTTTATTTTCCTTTTACCTTCTTTACAACTTCCGTTACGTCGGGGAACCTCAATTCCCCTGCGTAACGTGACAAAAATTATTACAATGTAAAACGACAAGATTTTGTGGTCATCGTAGGAATAATCTGCTCCTCTGTCCAATATGTATTTTTTTTCTCGTTTTGACTGTCCTCTAATTATTATTTATTTGCTGTTAAAAAAATTCAAAAGAGTAACCATCGAGTTTCTTGCCGGAATCTTCTCGATTTAAAGCAGCGTCCGAACCGGCAGTAGATTCGTATTGTGTTTAATTACATTATTATTATTAAGACTAGCTGTCCGTCAGCGGCTTCGCCTGCGTAGACTGTTTTCCCCCTCAAAACATAGCATTAATAAAAACAGATATATATATATAAATAGCCTATTGTCTCTCCCTAATATGTAGCTATAAATATTGGTAAAATAATTTTTAAAATCGGTCCTTTAGTTACGGAGCCTATTCAATACAAACAACAAACATAATATTATTATTTGTATAGATGTGTACTGTTATATTTTTATATTACTTACATTTTTACGTTATTTTTATTTATTATATTATAAATGAATAAATGTTTTTTTTCACTTTACTTGATAATAATTTCTCTAATTTCGTTCGTTAAAGAAGCATAAATAGAAGCATAATAGGCATTGGCAACAGTTGAGTTTAAATGTCAAGACCTTCACCTTCCTCCAGCACGAGGATGTTTAGAAGTTTATTTCTGTACAAGACTTTTGTGTTATAAATAAAATAATCTTACAATAGGACCACTTTTATAATAACAAAGGCACAAAGAGAGATTTAGTTAAGTTTAACAGACCGTGCCTGCCTACAACCACACCACACACACGTACACACCTATGATATTGATATTTTGTACACTATGTTAAATCACAAACTGAGATTATTGTTATTGTACTTCATTATATCCGCCCTCATAACTAGGGCTGTCACCAAACTTACGATTCTTTTTTTAATGGTCCTTTGCGTTTACTTAATGTACTCGTACCTTATAGTACTTAGATTTCACGTTCAAAGTGATTGAACCTTATACAGGCAGCCCCTGGAAGTAAGGATCAAATCGAAATAGCGCATAGCGTGGGTTATTTCTGTGTTTTTAACCCTATCAATATTGGTCCGATTTCTAACCGTTAAAAAGTTATGATCAATTTTAGATTTTTCAGAAAATCATGCAAAAATAATTATTTATAAAAATGTACGAGTATCAAAGGTACTCACTTATTTTCTTACTTTGACTAGTTATTCGGTTGAGCTCGAAAACCCATGTCAATATAAAAACTTAACATAATGTGATTCTACCACCGGCTCGGAGGGCGTTTCTATCGAGAAAAATTCGGCAAGTTACTTGAGGTTAAGTGATACGAGTACATTTAGTTTTGTCAATCTTTTCAGGACAGCCTGTATGTACAGAAGCTAAAAGACAGAAAATGGTCACACGGTGCAACCGAAAACCCACAAAACACGGAACTACATACGACTAAACAAACTCCTGAAAACAATCACAGAGTATAGGAAAAAAACATACAAGTATGCGAAAAACAATAACTACACTGCTTTGAGGGGACATCTCATACTCACCTTTCCACTCCCGTACCACGCGTGCTGGACTACGGCGTCATCCACACACAACAGCATTGTTATCCCGAACTAAAAGGTTCGGTGACTCGTATCTTTGTCGTACCATCCAAACGTGGAACGGTCTTCCAGCACATGTGTTTTCTTCTTGTTATAAGGCGTGAAAGGGCATTTCTGCAGGTTTTAAAGATAAGGATAGCCAGCTCAGTGATTTATTTGCATAACTGTGCTTGTCAGCCACATCTGGACCACACGGCCGCTTTCCATCAGGTGGAGTGGGGTCATCTTGATGGGCAATTTGTATTAAAAAACCTCAACAGACAGTAGCGCGTGAGCAATCCCCGCTGTGTCGTATGCAGAGGGCGCTAAACATGTTACTGGTCACCGACCCTGAATTGGATGTATTCATTGACAGTCCTCAATCAATTTGAAGCAAAGTCGAAAATTTGGTGTTATATATTCCTTCCTGTAGCTTCAATAATTATGTTGTTCAATAATTGTGTTTAAATAAATAAATAAACCTATTCAATTAAATAAATGAATGCATAAAAACCGAAATGTCACATATCGCACCTAATAACTAAACAACGAAGGCTTTTCGCAATTAAGCCTTTATTCCTTCAATGTGAAAATTTTATCGCATAATTACTTTCGTGGGGCAAATCTGTCTGACGAACTGGGCCACCGAAGCCTCTACCCACAGAAACTAGTGTTGTACACAGTTACCGATTGGGAAAGACATTCTCCGAAATTACCGATAAGCAGACAATGTTGGTGTTGGTGAATGGCTTGCAATGTTTCATCAAATATATATTTTTTTAAGTTATTTGTAGCAGTTATGGTGTAATTGTTGATCAAAGCAGTTATGCCTTTAATGACTCATGCTATTGCTCTTATTAAAAAACAATTTCATGATGACTTCATTGAGTTTCTCTTATCCAACTTCGAAAGTCATGATTAGATGTAGTATGTTTCTATATTTCGGTACTACGCGACTGAATAAAAATTAAGTAAATAGTTGAAATAACGAGTCTAGTTTAGGACAAATAAGCTAACAACGAATAAGAAAGCCTATTATCGGGTAGTTTCGTGATTAATGTCACTTACTATTTAAAAATTCCACACGGACAAAGCCCTGCTCTTCCGCACAGCGAAATAATAAAATGGTCTGCCTGCATCCTCAATTCCAGTCGATTAAAATACAACCCAAGGGTATATACGGAAAGATTGAATGAATTATTTCTGGGCAAGCTCCCTTCATCTTAGAACTAATGTCTTTTCTCGGTAAAAATTGTGGTCAAGAGCGAACCTGTTAGTAAAATAATAAAATCCGTACTGGTAGAATAACCGGTACTAGACCGGGAATTTCGGCACCTCTGTTTAGGCCGCAAATGTTAACGGATCCTAATTAACGGGCTGCATTTAATGCCCCGTGAAAGCCTACTTTATTGCCCCTTCAAATAACAACTACACGCATAGATTTAGACCTGCTCCTTTACGGCATGTTTTAGACCTCCGCGATCTGGCGAAACAACTACTAGTTAAGATGTTATGAATGCGAAAGTAATTCTGTCTTTTATACTTTCACGATCATACAATGAACTGGATTTGATGAAATTGGTACAAAAACTGGAGCTCAAGAAAGAACAATGCTTTTTATTGCGAAAAAACGAGATCAAGGGGTTGAAATAGTGGATGAATTTTGTATGGAAGTTCGTCTTTGTTGAAGATAAAATCACAAAAGAAACATTTGTTTCAGCTTTTTCGAAAAATGCTGCCCGAAGTAACTAATTATAATTATTATGATCACGCGTCAACGCTCGCTGCGAACGGTTACGTGAAAATGTCCGTGAATACGGTTAAATGTGCTAATTGCAAAGTTGTGATTTCGGAAGTGCTTGCTTTCATAAGGGTAAACATGATGTTATGGATAATGAAAGTCTTATAAGGATATGTGTGTCAGCTTTCTCTGAGGAAGAGATTGATGAAGCAAAAAAGCTATTATTTAGCTCATCGGAAACCGGTCAACGTCTAAAATCTAGACGTAAGGAGAAAAAACAAAAGGACTTGGTGGACATGATATCGGTTTTCAAAACCATAGACCCAGATAAATTGCCAGTGTTTGTTGCCTTCGAGTTACATAAACTGCCTCCTATATGCTTTGATCATGTGGATGTAACGAAATTATTGAAAGACTTGTTGGTGCTACAAGCCGAAATTTCTGACATAAAAAATAATTATGTCACGAAGATACACTTGGAACAGGCATTGAAAGATAGTTCTACGAGTAATGTGCAGTTAAACTCGAATCGATTTCCTGATCCAATATTTAACTCCAACGTCAATAAAATCAGAGGTGGAGGGTACAACCTAAACAGCGGACCGTTTGGATTGTCGCCGCGCTTATCATCACCACAGCTGATGGACAATAACACGCCCGATAACGACGACGCACTGCAATATCGCTCGCTCGTTCACTCTCGAATACCGGAGCGCTCGAGTGACGCGATAGTAAATCACGCTTCTGCGCCAGGAAACTCGACCCTATTAGAAAGGACAGTTAATGCATCAGACGACCTAATGACTAATAAACAAACAACACAGCGTGTTAGAACTACGGCGGAGGTATTGTCACAAGGTGAATGGCCAAAGGATAAACAAGATGATGGTTGGAAATTGGTAAAACATAAAAGGTCTGTGAATCGCTTCGAGGGAAAAACTGGGACCGCAACCCCTAACTCGAACTCTAAATTTAAGGCAGCCGATTCAAAAATTCCGCTTTTCATTACGAATGTTGACAAACATGCTACAGAAAAGGATATCTGTGAATATATAGAAAGTAAGACCCAGGAAATAGTTCAGTTACAACAAATTAATATGAAGTCGGAAAGACCTTATAATGCCTTCAAGTTGTTTGTTTCTAAATATAAAATAAATAAGTTTCTAGACGACAGGATATGGCCCGAAGGTATTCGGTTTAGAAAGTTTATTTACTTTAAGAAAAATACAGAGGAAGTAAATAAACAGAGTGTTGATGAGACCTTATCTAAAACATAATGGGTAGTACATCAAATATTGCACTCTGTACATTTAATTGTAAAAACATATTTCGATCTGCGGACTGCGTGCGGAATCTATGTAACCAAGCGGATGTGATAGCATTACAAGAGACCTGGCTCCTGCCCCATGACGTGCCCTACCTCGCGAGTGTCCATGGGGACTTCGCGTTCACCGGGAAGTCAGCTGTTGACACGTCTGCTGGAGTCCTCGTCGGGAGACCGTATGGCGGGGTGGCGCTGCTGTGGAGGAAATCTCTGTTTGCCTCCGTGTCAGTTGTGAGCTGTGTTAGTGATCGCATTGTGTGTATTAAGATAGTGCAGGGGGAGCGCTCCTTGTTAATATTTAGTGTGTACATGCCCACTGACTGTACTGAAAATCTTGCCGATTTTACAAATTGTTTGAGTGAAATTATCTCGGTGATTGAAAGTAGTGAAGTTGAATCGGTGTTTATATTGGGAGACTTTAACGCACACCCAGGAACACGATTTTCACGTGAGTTGCTTACGATCTGTAGTAATGAGTCATGGTCTTGTGTTGACATGGAACTGTTGCCTTCGGACTCACATACTTTTACAAGCTCTGCGAACGGGGCCATCCGTTGGCTGGATCACTGTGTTGTAACGAACTCGGCCAGACACTTAGTTACCAATGCAACCATTTTGTATGGTGTATATGTATCAGACCACATTCCATTGTTAATAGAATTTAATATTAATTTAATCAAACCGAAAATTATTAATTCAAAAGTTGTTAATAATAAAGTAATTTGGGGTGAAAGGGACCAAAAGCAAATAAATGAATACTATGTATTTTGTAATGATAAATTAAAACAAATAAATTTTCCTGAAAGTTTAAGTAAATGTGCGGATGGTATGTGTCATGACCCTAGTCACTGTTTGTTGCTTGATAGTATTTATAACAACCTAGTATATATTCTCAAAGAAGGATCAGAGCGTACACATGTGAGCATTGCAAGAAAGCGCCATGGTGGTAAATACGTAGTGGGATGGAATAAGCATGTCCGCGAGGCTCATCGTCAGGCCAGGCGGTGCTATCAGGAATGGCTTTTATACAGCAAACCGACATCAGGCTCTATTTATGAAAATATGTGTACAACAAGGAATGAGTTTAAGTCTAAATTAAAATATTGCCAGGATAATCGACAGCAAATTGGGATGGACATGTTAGCAAATAGTCATAAAGAAAAGCAGTTTTGTAAATTTTGGAAATTAACCAACAAATTAAATCATAAGTCGGGACTGCCGGGGAGCGTCGGGGGCGTGCACGATCCCACTGAAATCGCAAGCGCTTTTTTAAAGCATTTTCAGGTTGATCCTACCACTTGTAATGTGCCGGAAGTGAGCGATGGTGGGGCGGTCGTGGCTGGGGACTCGTCCTCTCCCCCAATTAGATTTTCTGCTAAAGAGGTTACCAAAGTCATTCAGCAGATGGTGAGGGGAAAGTCTCCAGGCCGCGACGGCCTCAGTATCGAACACTTAAAGTATGCAGGTGTGCACCTGCCGCGAGTACTTGCAATGCTTTTTAGTTTGTGTTTGAGTTATGGTTACCTGCCATCTGAACTTACCGAAACGATTGTAGTCCCAATTGTAAAAAATAAAACAGGGGATGCCTCCGATGTCTCCAACTACAGGCCTATCTCTCTCGCAACAGTGATAGCAAAGGTATTGGACAGTCTGCTTGATAAAATTTTGGCTGAAAACATTGTTCTAGAGGACGGCCAGTTTGGTTTCAGACCGGGTTTATCGACTGAAAGCGCAATCTTGTGCCTAAAGCAGACTGTTCAATATTATACAGAGAGAAAAACGCCCATATTCGCCTGTTTCTTGGATTTATCGAGGGCATTCGACTTAGTTAATTATGATCTGCTCTGGTATAAGCTGTCTCACGAAACGACTGTACCCGCGCACGTTACAGCGCTGTTAAAATATTGGTACACCACTCAGAAAAACAGAGTGAAGTGGGCAGGTTCGTACTCAGACGCATTCGGCCTGAAGTGTGGAGTAAGGCAGGGGGGGCTGAGCTCTCCTCGTCTATTTAGCCTCTATGTAAACAAGCTGATAGGTGAGCTCAGCAGCGCCAAGGTTGGATGTCACATAGACGGAGTCTGCATAAACAACATCAGCTACGCCGACGATATGGTGCTGCTGAGCCCATCTATTGGCGCTCTGAGGAGGCTCCTGTGTATCTGCGAGTCGTACGCGGTGGCTTATGGGCTCAAATACAACACCAGTAAGAGTGAGTGGCTCGTTTTCAAATCCGGTACTTCTACGTACACGCAATTGCCACAACTCTTACTCGCTGGTTCCTCACTGAATCGAGTACAGCGATTTAAATATTTGGGCCACTGGGTCACCGACGAGCTCAAGGACAATGTGGACATTGATCGGGAACGCAGGTCGCTGGCTGTTCGTTGTAACATGTTGGCCCGCAGGTTTGCGCGTTGCACTAGGTCAGTAAAAATTACACTTTTTAGGGCCTTCTGCCAATCGTTTTATACGTGCAGCCTGTGGACCAAATTTACTCAGCGGACATACAGCGACCTGCGTGTCCAGTACAATAACGCATTCAGGGTGCTGTTGGGGTTGCCGTGGCGCTGTAGCGCGTCAGGGATGTTCGCGGAGGCGCGCGTTGATGGCTTCGCGGCGATAATGCGCAAACGCTGCGCTTCCATGCTGGCACGCCTGCGCTCTGCCACCAGCAGCATCCTGAGTGTGTTTGTGGACAGGTGGGATTCTCCCCTTTTAAAAAGGTGGGTGGAAACTCACCTGAAATAATAATAATTATCACCTCATTTTTGGTTCAATGTAATATACTAACATAGTCAGTAAGCAAGTGTATACTAACATCTATGGAACTATCCGAAATAAATTTTTCAATTCAATTCAAAATTCAATTACAAGTGATCTATGGATTCCTTGATCTAAGTGTAACCTAAAGAATTGTAGTCCGAAAGAAGAAGAAAAAGATCCAGCTTAGGATATCTCAATTTACTCATGAGAACTGCCTAAGTGGGCCATGCTAAAGGCGATTCTGGACGGTTTGCAAGTAGATGGATTTGCAAAATTGTTAATCCAACGCGCATTGTATTTTTCGTGTCATATTTTTAGGTACGAATAACCGCACTTTTTACATGGTGGAGCTATTTACAAGCTTCACCAACAATGTGACTTTCCTTTGTGCTACCAATTTGAACAGTCTTCTCGCGAGCGATGTGACGACGTCACGTCTGCTCCCACGTTATCGGAAAGACATCTCAGAAGATTGCCGTTGGGAAAAAACAAAATTCTAAATTCAAATTCGGTTTAAAGGAAGGCTGTTGGGTCATAAATCGGAGAGAGTTACGAGACGCCCCCCACAGAGTAATGGCAGCCGTTCGCAATCGACACTGAAGTTTAGGCCATGTGTTCACCAGTGTAATGCTTAATTTACTGAAATTTTCATCTTTGAAAATGAAAAAAGCAACACCGATTAATATATTTATCTTTGTGTTATGAGGTACATTACACGGCAAGAGTTTAGGCTAGGGGTGACTACCAGCGTAGTATAGTAGCATAGTACATTGTTTTAAAGAAAATCGATTCATAGAATTTAGTTTCACATAAATTGTTTCTCTTAATATCATTTCACCGAATAATCAATACGCAGAATAGTTTATTCAAAGAAATTTAAATCATAGATTTTGGTTACAAATAAAATTCATTCCTGAGAATATTCATATCATAAAATATCAAATCAAGTATTATTATTGCTCGTGATGTTTGACTTTAGTAAGAAGTTCTTAATAACATTTTTTTGCCACTTTTGTTCTTTCGCCGAAAATTCGCTTCTGGCACTCGCCGACCGCTGCCGCGGCACGCTCGCTCGGCTCGTGCGTTGTGGTCATAGTTCTAACCTAACCTAACCAACAGAGGCTTTTTTGAACTAATGTCTGTTATTAAATTAATTAAATTTCTGTGAAGCATGTTTCTATGAAGTAAATAGTCGTTGAAATAATAATATTTGACATGAAAATATGTAGACTGAATATTTTATGAAGTAAATAGTCGTTGAAACAATCATATTCGAAATGAAAATATTTGAACCGAATATTCTAAGAAAGATTTTCTGTGAACCGACATTCTATGAAAATTCTGTCTGTGAAACAAGGGATCACCCAACCAGCATACCCAGACACGAACTGGAGAATACAACCTGGGTCTCTATAAGACAAGAGTTAATAGGCATTTACTGGGCGGTCATGTAACATCATAGACCACATCATCACTCACCACCAGGTGCGAACGTGGTGTTGTGGATAACTGCTTAGTTAATGATAGTAATAAAAAAAACTGTTTTAGAAAAGTTTTCTGAGTTGACCCAAACGGGAATCGAACCTAGGACACCACGCAAGTCAAGGCGAAAACCGTGCTCCAGTGCACAAATTTTCTGCTTCAATGGATGTCAGAGACTGATAATCATACTTAAATATTTCTAAAAAAGGCACTTTTTATAACACACAACCAACACGAATGTTCGGCACATGAACGTTTGTAATAAGTGGGTATCGAACCCACTAATTCTGTAAGTGTCTAGCTAATAATTAGCTAGACATTTACCAAATTTAAAAAAAAAACGAAAGGGCATAAATTATACCATTTCGTATTTTTTTATTTGAAGACCTAGCTTTACCTCGTGACGGGACCGGAAGTATATAAAATGCTTCTCCATTATCCAGTATTCTTCTTCCGTAAACGATCTTCGTTGATAAATAGACTTTAAACAGAAGAATACAGTTTTAGAATGTTTGTCTGTTCATTTTAATTCAGTCTTAAAGATACGAGTATAATACTTAGACTCGTAACAAACAACACGATTGGTGTAGCACGGTTTCTCACCTAGTCTTGCGTGGTGTCCCGGGTTCGATTCCCGGTCGGGTTAATTAAGGAAACGATCTTTTCCAAATTGGCTGCTGTTCCACCTGAACCCAGGTGTGCTGGGTGACGCACCAGGCTTAATGCCGTGTCTGGTACCTTTTTTCACAGGGATATTTATCCCTACTTAGAGACAAAAAATGTTCGATAGCTATTTCTATAAAATTATTGGCTTAGTAATTATCAGATAAATAGACAAATGTACTTTACAGTATCGTTCGTAATGTTGTACAGCACAATTGATTTTTCGAAAAAAACTTAAATCCAATTAAAAATACGCCAGTGAAAATACTTCAAAATTATTCCATCGAGTTACGAAACCGGCAATTGAAAATAATCTTGGCACTCCACTCTACACTGTAACGGATAAAAACGTAACTCGGAAACGAAATCCCATAGAATCGTTTCAAACGAAGCAAAATCCAGCATGGCGGCTATTCATAACGGTTTATGCCACAGATATAATCGAAATAGATGACGTGAATGTCTACATAAGTTCATTTAGTCCTCGTGTTAGCGACTTGCACCGCAAAATCCTCTTTAGCCATACATCACTGAATTCTAGTTTTTTCATACCTTTGATTGTACTTTTTATCCTTATTCAGAACATGAAAATAAATGATCTGAAGACCTCGAAACATTATTTTATTTTGCAAAGCCATCTTCCAACACCGTGCTGAACCGGTATGCCATCGGATTCCAATGAGATGTATGAATATTTATTGTTTTAATATGTCTGCCAATAACAACTCTCCCGCAAGATCTTCAGTTGCTCCGTGATCATGGCACTTGCAACAGTGCCGAAATATCGGAAACTTGAAAACAGAAAGGCACATGGCAGAAATCCCGTAAATAATTACTAATCTAGATGTATTAATATAAACTACTTTTAACTGATGTACGTTTCCCGCCTCCATTACTCTACGAAGGCTGAGGAAATGGAGGAGTTTTGGCCGAAAGGTGTCATTTACCGGCGCTTTCGAGGTCGGTTACCGGACACCATGATGCGTCGCACGTCGCCGATGGACCTTACGTGTGTTAGTAAATAAGTTAATATATTATGTTATACGTATGTTCGTTTTCAAGGTATTAATCTATGGGCCGATTTTGTTTACTAAAGATGTAATGTAATGTAATTTGTGGTGTTTTAAATGTAATAAATTATATTCTATTCTATTCTATAAACATGCCCCAGAAAACACACCAGTTGCCAAGGTATCGAAGTAAGAATAAATATTCTTGTGTAAAGAGGTATACCAGGTATGAGTATAGTATATCTACTGAGTTTATTCTAAGGACAACCGCTAGCGACCACGTTGACGTTTCAGTACGGGGTTTCGGTAGCGCCCCTAGTGATTAAAAATGCAACTAAAAATGGCATGCAAATTTCTGAAGTCAACTATCTTAGTTTACGTCACAGAAAATGACATACAGACAATGATGTCAAGCTAGAGGCGTCTCCTAGCACACCCAGCACGCGTGAAAAGTGTTCATAAAGATGAAGGGACTTACATTATCCACTTCGATTTATGTCAATGGTTTATGTGGCTTAAAACACATCAGCAGTTTTGGGGCGAAAGGGGAACTTCTTATCTGAAACTGAATGCCTAATAAAAAAAACTTGATGTGCAATTGTGAGCTGTAATGTTAAAGAGATACGGTAATGTTAGGCGTTGTGTGGTGTTTCTAGTAAATTCTTGTGGATAATGGTGGCAATTATTTGTGCTGCAAAGTAGGCTTTGGTTCAAACGAAAAGCTGCAGTGTAGAGTATTCAACAATCCTTAAGCACACATTCAATCATTTCTACGCGACTATATCCCAAACGGGGTAGTCAGAGGCAAGCGACTGTTGCCGTCATGGTTCACCATGATTTTCCGTGAACGTATCAATGAGACGCCCACTTTTTACCAATGGTATTACAATCTAACTTGATAAAGTACTAAGAGGTCATCGAAAAGCTGCAAGGTTATCCACCACTTCATCTTGCTGACTAAAATAACTTTCCCTGAAGGAGTCTACACACTTAAGCCGTCTACTCGCCGACAAAAACCAGCGGCTTTCACGTCGGCGGCTTGCAGGACTCTTAAGGACTTATGGTGCACTTGTGGGGTCAATTCATAAAACGAACTTTTCAAAACTGACTCGTTCCTGGCAGAGCTAGAAGACGGCAGGCATAAATCATTGTCTGGTACACATCTCTCTTTACTTCGGCCATGACCATTGGTTTTTTGTCTGGCGCATATTGCTTCATTTCAAACTGGCAAGATATCTGCGTTTTTACTTGCCATCACCGTTTACTAAAAAAACTTTTGTATCTAAGTGTCTTCATACGTTATTTGGATAGCGATTCCAAGGCATGAATTTCTGTTCAGAGTCATAGGAATTTATACCAAGTCACTAACGATTGGAGCGACCTCTGAAAGTTATAACGAGCCATACAAACTCAGCGATAACACCCTCACATTATCGGTAAGGGTTGGGGAAATATACGGTAGCCTGGTTTATGTAATGACTTCGTTATAAGTGTTCGCTTTTGGGGGTTCAGCCACCAAGCCACTTGAGTGTACAGAGTTAGTAAAGTGAAACATCTTTATGTTCGGTTTCATATATAACAATTCGTAGCGTTTTTTTTCAATTTAAAATGTGTTTGCGTTTGGCCTCAGACTCGCCTGGTGGTAAGGTAAATGATGACAAATGACAAGGTCTATGATGGTACACGCTTACCCAGAAAATGCCTATTCATTCTGGCCTTGAAGACGTCAAGCTTGTAAGTATCCAGAAACAATGCACTAACCGGTGCCAGGGCAGGCCTTCAAGATGAGTATGGCCAGCTCAGTAATTGCTTTGCATTATTGTGCTTGTCATTCTCATATCTGGACCTCACGACTGCTTTCCATCAAGTGGAGTGAGGGCATCTTGACGGGCACTAAAAAAAAATTAAGAAAATGAGATAATTTTCTCAAAATTAACCCTGAAGCGGTAAGCGAAGGTAAAATAACAGATGAAAATTTGTATTAAAAAAACGCTCATACTGCAAAAATTAAGAAATCATGAATGATGGAAAAAAAATAACAAAGAATGCAAAAATTATCATTTTTTAAGATTAAAATCAGACGACACAAGCTAAATATAGATTTCATTCAGAACTCTTCATTCAACATTCCTAAAATTCAATTTGAGGACAGAAAACTCCTGCCGACCTAGGTGATCTCAAATGACCGACTCTACACTTTTCTAACAAGAAATTTCCCCATAATACGCTCACCCCGCCCAACGTCAGCAAGGATTTAGGTAATCCTGGGGTAGCAAGATTGTAAGGGCGGACGGACGCGATGTTTTGAGATTGTTTTTATGACATCTGCTGTCAGATTTAGAAGAACTGTGTAAGGCCTTTCTTTAAGGAGACAAGTGAACACTTAAAGATTTTTAGTTTTCAATAATCTTAAGCTTGTTTACAAGTACAATATGAAGTGTAATAATGATAAGTTATTATTAAAAATGCAACGGAATTATAGATTTACATTTCAAACTTATAACTTCACAAACTAAACTAAATTCAAATAAAAGTAATTGAAACGGCAAAATAAAGGAAATGGACTTAACTTATGGAATTGTATTTCTAACTAAATGAAAATGTGAATTCTGACGTGAAATCGATAGGTATTTTATTACAACATAATTAACATCAAACTAAACACAGCAATCCTAAAATATATACTTCCATAAAACCTATCAGAAATGATAAATGTCCAAAATAAAACAAAAATACTGTTAGAAAAATTGGTTGCGAAACAATCCACAACATTCCTAGTAAGTCGTTAATTAATAAAATGAAATTAATAATTATTTTAAGATAGGTAATTATAAATGTTCATAAATAATGGTTAAAATCGAACATAAGTACCTATAATGTATATAATTTAAGCTCCATGTTAAAAAAACTTAAAGTTACCACTGTCCTAAGCATTAAAGTTAAGTAAATTGAATAAAAAATCTTCAATTGCTTTAGTTGGCAAAGAAAATATTTGACCCGTACTCAAGTACTTGAGAAATGATGATTATTCTCATTGAATATTCACCGAACACAACGAAAGGCGGCGGGAAAAGTTGAAAATCATAAACAGGGTAATGAAATTCGTCAAAACAAGGAAGTGGCAAATTATGCGACAAATAAACAAATGCAACTCGACCTGAATCACAGATATGGTAATTTACATCATTTGGCCAAAGGGCGAGGACACAGTCATGGGCTTAGCGTTATTGTGGAAATCAGTTAATTTTTTTCTGACGTCCATGTAAGCGACGTGGCAGTGTTTAGCTCAACGCTGCGGCGTTCAGCCCAAAATCCGAAAGTCGTGGGTTCAAATTTCAGGTCAGGCAAAGGCTGTATTATTTTACTATCTTTCTACCAGCGGCTTCAACCACGTGAACTATTTGTACTGTAAAAAATAGAGCTTTAAGATTAAAATTAAGCTTGTTATGAAGCCTATGTTACTTGCTATTAAAATGTATATCAATAAAATGCTTTTTGAAATTGGTGCAGTAGTTTTTGAGTTTCTTCGTTAGTATAGATTCCTATTTTATTGTTTTTTAATTGTTTGCGACTCACTCTCCGGTATCCAAATAATCGTTAAAAACCAAAGCTAACTATACAACTTACCCCTTCCACTTTAACAGAAAGTAGTAAGCGTGTGTAATTACTTTTTATGTTAGTTCAAAAGTGGCTACGATTAATTCGCTTATTCACCGGTAACTGTATTAGGTCAGTTACGGTTCAAGATGGGCCTTTTCTTCTAATCTCAGTCCTCACCCTTGGTCGTTAAATAAAAGCGAACATTTCGTATAAATTTTCGCAAGTCTCGGGGCAAAATAATCGTATTTTCGCTTCATTTGGTTGCTTCCTCTGCGTAATTTGCTATCTCCTCGTAATTATGGTGCGTAAAGTCTTCAACTGAAGGTGGAGTTTTCGAAGGGCCTTTTAAGTCATGTTAGGTACATGTATGGAAACAAAGGATTTATGTAAATAGACAGAAGCAAATTCTAACTTGTGTTATGTTTGTAATAATGTTTTGTTGAGCACCTCGTTAGGATTGTGAATATGAAAATTAATTGGGAAAGGGGAAAGCTGTAAAAGAACAGAAGTTGTTAAACAGCTCAACTGGCTTAGCCCAGTGGTAGAAGGTCATGTCTTTAGCCCGTGAAGGTCGTAAGTTTGATCCTCTTTCATGATTGAAAATATATTGTGTTGAACATTGTGTTGTGAAATACCTAAAGTAGATGATTATTAAGATAAAAGGCTTTTATTATATAAAAGGGAGGAAGTTTTTCATGTATCCAAAAATAGATTTAACGATGAAAAATGGTAAAACCATCATCACCAATATCCGCCATGCCGGCTATCATTTTTCAATGTCAACTT
Organism: Udea olivalis; assembly: GCA_947369235.1. Lineage (NCBI taxonomy): Eukaryota > Metazoa > Arthropoda > Insecta > Lepidoptera > Crambidae > Udea > Udea olivalis. The sequence goes on along the minus strand of OX376364.1, from coordinate 5,451,023 downwards.
AGGTTATGTCAGCCATCTTTTTTATCTCCTATCATTATGATAGATGATGTTGTAGCCGGCCGCTCTGGGACTCTATGGGAAATGCCTATAATTAGCAAGCATTAGTGGCGCATGCTGGCCAAGTGGTCGCTGTCACCAGTGGCTGCCAAAAGCTCAATAAAGATTATTAATACAATTAGTTTTGCATCGGCGCAAACTGAGGCCATGGCCGAAACCATGTGATAGTGACCTGGCCAAGTCCTGCGCAAACTTGGCCAGGGTCTCAGTCGTTTAGTCGATGATTTGATCTCAGCCACTATCGTTGTGTTTAGTGGCGGCGTTCTCTCTCAACTCTCCAGGCCGGCAACAATCGACCAGCCTCTGGGGGTAGTCAGAGGCAAGATGACTGTTGCTGGAAACAGACTGAGTTCGGATTTAGTTATTAGGGCATGTTTTAAATTATCATCAAATTATTCCAGCTTATTCCACCCTCACCTTTCCACTTCCGTACTACGCGGGCTGGACTACGGCTTCATCCACACATAATTTAGCATTTGTTGGCCCTGACTGAAAGGTTCAGTGACTCGTTTCTTTGTCGTGCCATCCAGACGTGGAACGCTTTTCCAGCAAAAGTGTTTTCTTCCTCTTATAGTTCCGGGTTCTTCAAGCAGGGCGTGAAAAGACATTTCTGCAGGCCTTCAAGATGAGAATGGCCAGCCCAGTGATTCCTTTGCATTACTGTTATATTCAGCCTCATATCTGGACCTCAGGACCGCTTTCCATCAAGTGGAGTGAGGTCATCTTGACGGGCAATTTATAAAAAAATATATTACGTAACCCTAGCCTCGGCTCATAAGAGCGAATCTTTTGTAGGATCAGTCTGAAATAATATTAACATTATGCTGTCTCAAATAATGAATCTGTCTTTGCCAAACCAGTTCAATCGTTACGTCCTAAGCAATACGAAAGTTACTTAACAGTATTTATTGGCAGAGGGAATATTTATAGAGCTATAAATAACACAGTGTATGGCACACAGACTGCCGCATTTGTTTAAGGCAGTGCTTGTTACTTGGGTTATAATAAATGGGAGGACTATTTGCTTAAGAAAATGTTTCACTATCATTTTAATACCATGTGTAGAGGAGTATCATGAAAATAGATCATAGAGAGTCTTGAGGGGTGAAACATTCCAGCTAGGGGCTTGTTCATTAATTATTCATTCATTATTAATTTGGGTCTAACACGCTGATGATGACAGCTGATCATGTATTGAACATACTTGCATAAAAGCATACCTACTCAACGAGCTATGGAGAGGACTATGCTCTGTGTTTCACAGCGTGCTCGAAAAAGAAATGAGGACATCCGTAGAAGTACTAAAAAGACCGACGTAGCCCAGCGGGTAAGGAAGTTGAAGTGGCAGTAAGCAGGGCTTAGCGCGAAGAACTAATGGATGTTCGGGCAGAAAAGTTCTAGACTGTTCCGTCTGGTAGGTGGATGAACTACCTGGGAGGGGGGCAGGATTTCCATGGTTCTGGACTGCTTGCAACTGGTAGCTTGGGAAATATGTGAGGGAGGCCTTTGTTCAGCCGTGAACGTCTTGGAAATGGTGGAATGGTGATACCTATTTAAGGAAGAGTTTTCGGTGTTCGGGATGAATTTTCACCATGGAATATGTCACCATGGTTTTACCACCATTTCGAAACACCGGTGTAAAGAGTAGCGTCACACTCAAGAATTACTACCCTGGTAAGCTCCAAATAAAATATTTTAAGGGTGCATTTAATCGGTCGTAGGTCGTAGTGCTTTAAGTTGGTAAAAGTCACCTCGTTCGTTGGATGTTCATCAGATTTTCCCTCAAAACCACAGCTAACAACATTACTGATGGTTAGTATAGTCATATGGTCCTGCAGGCGAGTAAGGCCAAATCTCAATGAGGAACTGGTGTTTGATCAGCTGGGGACCAAAAGTTCGTGGTTGTTCGTCTTAATAGTCGTACAAAAGTTCTTCTTAACCTTTTGAAATCTGTTGCGCCGGTACGGTACAACCAGTGTTACAACCTTAGGTTGAAGGAACATGCCGTATTTTAATTGTTACCGAAGCTGCGTGTAAAAAAACAGACAAAGCTTAAACATACTATTTGCCGTAATATAGTAATATTGGCTCTCACTCTTGTTCTGTTACTTAAAGGACTTTTGACAACAATGCAACTGACTTTACATTGCTGGCAATAGCCTAATATATTCGGCATCCCATCGTAACGTAATTTTAAAATCCCTATTACGAATTCTAAAAAGTCACTCTTCGTTATTTCGTTTCGAGTCCCAGTCACATCTGCTCGATTGTGGGCAAAATGAAATTCTGGCGACATTTTGTACCGTTAGCAGCGGGAACGCTGAGTTTGCGATTCTTTATCGAGTTGAAACTTATGACGTTATATTAACAGATATTTTTTTTCTTTGCCTTCAAATCATTGGGTGGTGTCATGTAAGATAGGTAACTAAGTACGCAGGATATGCGTCCTCCCGACGTTATGCTGTTGCTCGTCATGTTCTGGTTCTGTACGGTAGTACAGCTGAAGAGCGGGTCGTCTCGCCCCTAATCGTCTACGCGGCTCTAAATTACACTCTAGGGGTAGGGCAGACAAGACTACGTGGAGTCGGGGTCAAAGAGAAAGATTTTCAATAACATTCGTTTTTCATTTCTTTTTTACCCTTTTCTTAAATTATTGTTGCTTCGTGATTTTAAACTTACAGTCAAGTAAACTTTCGGGATTTTGAACTCAGTCTAATAAGTATTCGGCATTTTAGTATTCACTATGTAATTTGGTATTATTATACGCTACCGCGTGGTATGCTTTTAACGGAAAAAAACAGCGACCAAGACTGCAGGAGTGCTCGTGCCCTCTAGGTCGCTGGTCGCATGTATCAGTGAAATGCACTTCGTGAAAAAACCTCATACATTTAAAATGGGTACCTATATTAAATTTATGAACGCCATTGACGTGTAATGACGTGTAAACCATACTTAATTCAATTACTACTCAAAAAAGTACTTAAAGGTGTGAATAATATTACTTAAATTTTAACTGCTTTTGCGAACCATACTTTGGTCGCCTCAGTTCAATCCGATTCGAATACCAACAGAACAGCATTCCTTTTGCATGGTATAATAAAATACTCGTACTTCTCTATAGTCTCTCTTGACGTAAGATTTGTAATTTAAAAAATCTATGTTTAACGCTGGATTTCTGAAACGTTAATCAATGTAGAGCAGGGTTCTTATTACGATCTCTAAGCTTGCTCGCATTTGTCCGTGAATTGAGCGTCCTGGCATGTTGGTATTACGATCTCTAATTCTAAGTCACGTGACCATTACGTCATGCAAAATCAACTTCTGCACGGCATCCACGAGTTGCCACTTTAAATCTACAATACCGTTCGCGTAAAAAAATGTATTAAATCCCAATACATATTGGGATTTGACATTGTCATGTCCTGTCCTGTCAAATCCCACTACATTTTTTTACACGAACGCTAACGTAAATTTAAAGTGCCAACTTGTGGTTAACGTACAGAGTGCCGAGTGCCAGTTGCAGTGAGAGAAGTGATGACTTCACCATCGCGTTTTGCGAGCACGTAAATGTCAAATAGTATGCAATCGAGTCAGCGCCATCTAGCGGCTAATTCGGGCAACATTCAGGCCGCTAGATGGCGCTCACTCGATGCCATACAAATTCGCGTTTTGTTTCTCGCAAACGCGATGGTGAAGTTATTCACTTCTCTCACTGCAACTCGCACTCTGCACTCTGTATGTCTACCATGTGTTAAAATACGGTACCTTGATGCAATTTTTACGTTATAGTAGCATTGTTTAGTTCCATTTCGACTTCGCAACTGTACGAATTCTCAATACAATTTACGCGAAATACAACGTAAATTTAAAGTAGCAACTCATAGTAGACGTACGGCGCCGTTATTTGACATTTCAACCTATTGTTTGTCTGTCAACAAGTACCAGTCAAACGCCCATATCCCAAAACGTCAACAGTACGTACCACGAGTTTCCGCTCGAATTACGTTATCACATGACACGCCATGACAATGTCAAATCCCAATACATTTTTTTACGCAAACGATAACGTTAATTTAAAATGGCAACTCGTGGTAGACGTACAGTTCTTACGTGTATAGCTGTCTCTTCAATTTCTATTGTACATGAGTAACTTACGTGATAGATTTCAATTATGACTTCGACATTTTTGAAATGTTGTGTCTTGAGCTACTGTCTGCTTACAATACAATACAATACAATACAATCATTTATTTTCAGGCAACAAATTACATCTATAGATCTCAACTAAAAATAATCCGCCCATAGATAAATACCTTAAAAACTAACATATACTTATTACACAATATATTATTTGCACGTTTTGATCATCGGCGACGTGTGACGCAGCATGGTGTCCGATAACCGACCTCGGAACCGCGGGTACACGACACCTTTCGGCCAAAACTCCTCTTTCATGAAGGGCGAAAGATGTCCGGTCGGCACCCTCACCACAAATGAATTAAAATTCATATTATGGCGGGACTCCAACCGCTCGACCCTCAAAGTGAAGTTGGCCTTGTTCTTGATGTACCGCACGATATCTTCTGCCTTAGTAATGAAGTAAAGTTGGGAAACATACAGCAGCCTGATAACGTCAACGTGGTCGAACGTGACGAGGGGAAGCTTGTGCAGCTCCTTCGCCACGAATGAAGGCACGTCATCCGGATCGGTTTCCTTCAGCAGGGTGATAACATCCTGCACACTCTTCTACGCCCCATTTCTTCGGCGAGATGGCATTTGGTCGACCTTCCCGAGGGTTTGGAAAAGCAGCGCTTTGCCTCTGCAAATCTCGTCCTCTTTGAAGTTGGGCTTGTAGATCGGCAAGATGCTGACCTCGTCCATGGTATCTATAGCGTATATATATATTATAATGTTTTAGAAAACCTGTAATTATCTTTATTGTCAACTAGTGCTGTAATTGTATAATTATATTATGACGCCGTTGGTTTTTATAATAAATAAATTAATCGTCATCACGTTCATTAAAAACTCGATACTACTGGTTTAAGCAAACACGCCGGAAAACCTAAGCCTGTGTACGCGAGTTTGGTTTTATGAAGCGTGTAATTTAATGTGCCTGTAAGCGCGTATGCCAAAACGATCGTATACCCACGAGAAAAAACGCTTGTCTGAAACCGCTCTAAGAAACTCAAAAATTTTAACAACTATCTAATTTCTAAAAGTGATAAATGTTTTTGCCCATTCAGGGTTACCTCATAATTTTTGCAAATCAATCAATAGTAAAAATCATCACCATCGTTTAGCATTTGTTTCATAAAATAAGCGTCTGATCGATAAAAAATTGCTACATCATCTAATTTGCCAAATATTGGCTGATTAACCATAATAATCAAAAACCTCGTCTGAAAGAAGCGTGACAATTTGTTTTTACTCTGTAGCAGAATGATAAAACAATTTTCAAGGCTTTTGATTTTAGAGGCAAGCAAAGCATCGGGGACACCTCTGGTGTTGCAGTTGTCCATGGGCAGAGGTGATCACTTTCCATCAGGTGACCTTCCAGCTCGTTTGCTACATACATTTTACATAAAAAAACAAAATACTATCAGTTAATTAGACCTAAGAACGCAATGAGTATACCCCAAAATTTGGAATAAATCACGATGCACACACGCGCGCTTTTGACGTGCGTAATTTTGGTAAAGGGCCCTTAATTTTGAAATCAATTCAGTCGATCACTCGACAGGTATCACATTTTTGCGTAATGAATTAGCTTCTCAAGTCAATTCGGTCGATCACTCAACAGGTAATACATTTTTGCGCATCACCCACAAATGTAATATTTCAAATCTACCTACCCATGATAAATGCAGAACTGCATGATGTCAGCCAAAAATAAATGTTTTGATTTGTGATTTGTAATAGTTTTTCATTTATCAGATTATAATACACATATATCAGATCCAATGTTTAATTTCTAATTTAGTAAACTCAAGTTTTTGTGAAGATACGACGGTTTCTTTCGGTATCAAAATGTTTCGACTATTACTCAACTTACTTTTAATTGCACCGCTAACTGTACATTCCGCTCGGATATTAGGAATATTTCCACTCCCGTCAATAAGTCATCAAGTAGTGTTTAGGGCTTTGACAACAGAATTAGCAAGACGTGGACACAAGGTAGTAGTGGTGACTCCAGACCCAGCATGGCCGAAACCAAAGCAACCTCCAAGGAACATAACAGAAATCGACGTTAGTTTTTCTTACGAAGTATTGAGAAGACTGTTCACAGATAATACAGCAATCTTAAAACGCGGCGTTATATTAAGCCAAGACGAACACATCACTGCAACGTTCCACAGAGGTTTTATAGAGGTACTTGTGGACACAGTGGACAATCCTGATTTACAAAAAATTCTAACGGACAAAAATCAGCACTTTGATCTTGTTATTTCAGAAGCTTACATGAACTATCACCATGTAGTGAGCAAGATTTTAAACGCTCCGTTGATTTTGTTTTCATCGTTCTATGGTTTTTTTGAGTCGTTTGAAGCCGTCGGTGCTGTAGCAAGACACCCCATTCTGTATCCAATTATCGTCAGAGAAGAATATGGTCGAAGTCTGTGGGATAAACTTAAACATATTAAATTTGAATTTGATGTGTACAAAGGATTCAAGCAGGTTGAAAAGCTCGAAACAGAAGCTCTCAAAAAACGGTTTGGTGCTGATGCTCCATCAGTGGCAGATTTAAAAGAACATGTTGATTTACTCTTTGTTAATGCTCACCCAATTTTTCTCAATAACAGACCAATGTCACCCAATGTTGTGTATGTGGGACCCCTACACATGAAGCCAGTGAAAGAACTACCACAGGTATGTAAAATCTAAATTAAAACAGTCTATGTGCACTAACTTTTGTGTTTTTGTAAGCGATACTAATTTGATCTTTAAGATCCCTAGAGTTAAATTGAAAACCTGATCGTGGGCGTTACAGAAGCCACACGTTTCTGTCAGTCTTTGTTTTCCTTAGGAACTGTGCAGATATGCATTAGATTTCAATATCGATATGTGTTTTGCTTTCATAGTAGTCTAGTGAATGCATGGGCTTTGAAATATAAAATGGGAAACAACAGTGTAAACAACAATTTTACCCCAATGTGATCAGAGCTAATGTGTTAGATATATTAATTCCTTTAATTTTGCAGGAATTGAAATCGTACATGGACAACTCAAAAAGTGGCGTTATATACGTTAGTTTGGGAACCAACGTCAAACCATCGAATATGGATAAAGGGTTATTAGACGCCTTCATCGAAACTTTTAGAAAGTTACCTTATGATGTGTTGTGGAAATTTGACGGTGACCACTTGGAGAATGTGCCTAAAAATGTCAGAATGCAAAAATGGTTCCCACAAAGAGATTTACTTGGTAATTGTATATTTATTTAATAATAAAGTAGATACTATTTATTGAGAGTCCTTTTGTGTAAGTGATTGGTTCAATGAAAATTATATATTTAATAATTCGAAGAAGTCTTATAGGCTAATAAACAAAGACATCTTATCTAAAATGGTCTATTTTGTGACCAAACTACTGAATGAACCTCTCGATGTATTTTAAGTGAATTAAATATACACATTTACTATAAGTATCACTTTCAGGATACTGTTGTCGAGGGAGACCAATAAATGGCTTCTCTGATGTCTAAGCTACTAAAAGCTAATATGAAAATAATATAATTATGATGCATGAACAGATTTTATTATCTGTATTGGTTAATCGATTTAATTGATAGGCTGTGTGCTTTGAATGGTACGTTTAGCTGTTCCTCTCAATTTCAAACGCATGTCTGCAAACTTAGAAGAAAAACATGTCAGGAAAGTATCTGACATCTATACTAATATTATGAAGAGGAATGATTTGTTTGTTTATTTCTTTGTTTGTGTTGAATAGGCTCCGAAACTACTGAACCGATTTAAAAAATATATTTATATTGGCTGTATATTTTTTAATTTAGGCTATAATATTTTGACAGGAAAGACAGTTTACGCTTGCGAAGCCGCTGACGGATAGCTAGTGTCTTAATATGGAAACTAATCAGGCTAGGAGAGCGCATAAATTGCTCTTAATAATTTCTCAAAACTGGCTCCCCAGATCTCACCCAGAAGCCGTTTGTTACATTTTTTTTTTCAGTGCACCCAAATATCAAATTATTCGTGATGCAAGGAGGTTTACAATCAACGGATGAGGCAATAGACGCTGGTGTTCCTTTAGTTGGTATTCCTATGCTGGGAGATCAAGCCTATAATGTTCAGAAATACATTGAATTGGGAATCGGTGTAAAAGTAGATCCTATGACTTTGGATGCCGATTCTTTGTTAAAAGGAATCAACAGGGTGTTAAACGATGAAAGGTAAGTTTCCTATTTTTTCATTATATACGTAACTGAGCAAATAATTTTTATGTCAACTCTAATAAATACAACAAGGTCCCTGATCAAGCAGCTAACCAAATAAACTTCATTCATATAAAGCCCGAAATTCAGAACATTTCCCATAAACAAATAAAGCGTGTTCTAAGCTTTTTCATTTACTTTTAGCAGTATCTCAAAGTAATAAGGTCTCAAATCAAGTGGAATATTCCCTATTCCTGATTAAGGGTATGCCGTAAAAAAATAACTAAAATACTATTGAAAACGAGAGCCTAAAACTCATATGAGGGCCTGGACTGTAATTTTAGCTTTTTTAACGTCTTTACTATTTATATATATAAAGAGAGAGAGAGAGAGAGAGAGAGAGATCTAAAATTTGAACGCAAATTGTTTTTTTTTCAATTATAGCTACAGGGAAAACATCAGGAAACTTAAAGGAGTCATGAATGACAACCCTCAAACACCGTTGGAACGTGCAGTATGGTGGACAGAGTACGTCATACGTCACCGCGGAGCCAAACATCTGCGACCTCCTGCGGCCAATATATCTTGGTTCGAGTATTTGGTGCTCGATGTGTTTATTCTGGTGTCACTTTTTGTAATTTTAGGGTTGATTCTAATTTTACTGACGGCAAAGTTTGCAGTAAGCAAATTTTCATATAATAGTCCCAAATTGAAGAAAAGTTGAATTTGCTATCGACCTACACTAATAGAATGGAGATATACAATTTAAGAAAACATTAATTTATGTCAAATAGTTTTTTTCTCAATTTATTTAAAAAACCTTATCACAACCTATTTCTAAATTCACTAATTAATTAGTTTTGACATGAATGTTTACTTTACTAAGAAAACCTAGTCTACCTCCAGTGCACTAGAAGCTTTTAAGTTCTTGTAATTTGCAAGGACTCTGCTAAAATATGAACGGCTTATACGTCACCATCAGGTTGCCGACAGTAGTCAATTAGTCATGGCAGAATCACTAAGAAACACAGCGTGGCAACGGCACCGCTCCAACTCGGCATCACCCCGTACTTTCTACCCATTTTAAATAATTGTTGCTTTGTGATTTTAAACTTCGGTATCAAAAACTTGGGGATCTTAAACTTTCAGGATTTCGAACTTAGGCTAATAAGGATTTAGCGTTTTTTTATTCAGTAGGTCTGTAATGTAATAAAGTGCAGGGGTGCTCATGCCTAGAATTCACGGATTCTACCGTAAGTATCAATGAAATGCTCTTCGTAAAAAATACCATACTTTATTCAATAACAACTCAAAGAAGTACTTAGAGGTGTGAATAATATTAAATACATTTTCGCTGCTTTTGCGAACCATTTGTTTGCCTTAGTTCAATCCGCTTCGAATACCAACAGAAAAGCATGACTTTTTGCATGGTTTAATAAAATACTTCTCTGTAGTCTCATTTGACGTAAGATTTGAGATTTAAAAAATCTGTGTCCATCGCTGGATTTCTGAAACGATAATCAATGTGGAGCATCCCTGCAAGAGCGGTTTCGGAATAGAAGTAAAGTAGAAGAAGTAGAAAATATGTAACTAACCCAGCAAAATGTACAAGTTACAAATACAATACGACAGTAAAAGAAGACTAATTTAATAAACCATTAAAAAAACATTACAGAAGCGGCTCAATAAGGTCCCTGCCTCAGCACATGCTGCTGCAGTGCAGAACTGCAGAGACGCTGGTATTCTGGCCGGGCCTGTAGTGTGTTCGTTTTAGTTACGTGCAAGAAAAAAGCATAGGTACAAAACAAGAAGAAAATATAAAAAAACCTGAAATAAAAATGCCCATGTATAGACTAAAAGAGTGTGCATGAATGTGGAGCATTTCATACCCACGTATAAGCTCGTTGTTGCTCGTTACACGCGATACTCGCACGAGCACTGTATAGTTATGTCATTAAAAACATCATCTTTACGTTCATCAAAAAGTCGATCCTACTGGTCCGAGCGATCACGATGGGATACCTAAGCCTGTGTACGCGAGTTTGTTTTTATGAAGCGTGTAATGTAACGTGCATGTAAGCGCGTATACGCATGAAAAAAGAACTATTTTAAAACCGCTCTAAGAAACTTAATATTTTTTACAACTATTTAATTCCTGTAAAAGTCGTTTGAGCGTTAAACAAATGATGATAGGTCAACAATCATACTCGTATTGTAGATTTAGTACTTTTAATTGCAAATCTGTAAAACGGTGAATTGACAGTATACGTGATATCTGTAGGGTTTCAGATATAGTTGCCCTCCAGGAGACGTGGTCCCTTCCCCATGACGTGACGTTTCTGGGAAGTGTTTGTAAAGATTTTGAGTTTACTGGCAATGCAACAGTAGATACTTCGGCGAAGCTTTTAATAGGGAGACCGTCTGGGGGAGTGGCCTTTCTCTGGAGAAAAGGTGTTTTTTAAAGAGTCTCTGTCATATAATGTAATAGCCACTGCCTTGCGGCTATCAAAATTTGCACTGGCAACCGGTCTATTGTCGTGTCGTGTCGCATGAGACACATCGTAGTTCAGTAATCTGGGGTGAATGAGACGAAGCTCAAATCGAAACCTATCGTAACCTATGTAGCGAGAGCCTGGGAGGTATTGACTTACCCCAAGAGTCTATGGGCTGGAACGATCATGTGCGTAGCGCTCACCATGAGGCCAGGCTTAGGTTAAAAAGTTGAGTTTTAAGTAATCGTCCATCATCAGGGCCCGTTTATGAACAAATGTGTGAGACTCGGAAAATTTTATAAGTCGCTTCAAATGGTGCCAAGAACAAATCAAGATGGACTTACTAGCAAAACACAGGTCCTCGTAAAATTACATTAAGTTCTGGAAAAAGACATCTAAACATGATCTTAAGCCTGACATTCCGACGAGTGTAGGAGGAAAGTGTGACGCAGTGGAAATATCAAATTTGTTTCGTGAACGTTTCAGTGTACAGTCTCTACTGGGTCCTCCTGCTGCAGTGCCTGATGCTGGGCACGGGGGCCAGAGGGGGGAGGCCTTGGTTGCTTGCTTCACGGCCGCTCAGGTAAGAGCGGCGCTGAAGAAAATGAGCGGCGGTAAATCCCCCGAGCATGACGGGCTCAGCATTGAGCATTTCAGGTATGCGGGTTTTCATCTGCCGAGAGTGTTGTCCATGTTTTTCACTTTGTCCGTTAGACACTCACATCTTCCACAAGAATTAATGAAAACCATAGTTATACCTATAGTGAAGAACAGGACAGGTGACATCTCTGACAGTGGAAACTACCGTCCGATCGCACTGGCGACTACGATTGCAAAAATACTGGACAGTTTGCTTAAATAGCTATTTAGATCTTCACGACGCACAGTTCGGCTTTCGAGCCAGGGTAGCAACCGAGAGGACAGGCATGTTCCGGCTGAAATACTAAATATTTTTAAATTCTGGTATGCTAACCAGACTAATGTTTCAAGTGGGCCAATGTTTTTTCTGCCTAGCCTGTATGTGAAGGACCTCATAGTCGAACTGAGCAGCATGTGAGTTGGATGTCGAGTTGATGATGTTAGCATTAACAACATCAGCTATGCTGACGACATGGTGCTGCTCGGACCGACGGCGAGTGCCATAGTGAAAATGTTGCTAGTCCGTGAGAAATATGCAGCTGCACGGACTCAGTTATAATAATAAGAAAAGTGAATACATGGTCTTTAAGGCCGCCGGTAAATGTCCTGATTACGCGCATCTATTTACCCTAAATGGCTTGTACATTAACCGCGTAAATAAATTCAAATACCTAGGACACTTTCTTACCGACGATCTTAGGGACGATGTAGACAATGAAAGGGAGCGTAGATCATTAGCTGTCCGTGGTAACATGCTGGCTCGCAGATTTTCTCGTTGTACTCACCAAGTTAAAATCACGCTTTTTAAAGCATATTGTCAGAGTTTTTACACGGGAAGTCTGTGGGTCTGCCATACCAAGAGATCTCAAGATATCCTACGTGTCCTGTACAATAACATCTTCAGGATGTTGTTGCAGCTGCCGCGCTACTGCAGCGCATCGGGGATGTTTGCGCAACATTACACTGATGAGTTTCACGCCGTCATCTGTAAGAAGACAACATCTCTGAGAAACAGACTGCGTGGCAGCCGCAACAGCATTCTCAAGACGGTGGCTGACAGATACACATGACCTATTTGGAGATGTTCGGTGCGAAGGGTGGTTATGTGAGAAGACATTAATTCTAAGATTTTTTGTATTACTAACCAATATGAACTGTAAACAATTGTTCAAAATTAATTTCTTATTATTATTATTAAATGATTAATTATGTATAGCGAATAAATGTTTATGCCCATTCAGGGTTAACTCATATATTTTTCTAATCAATCAATATCATAAATCATCATCATCGATTATAGGCTAAAATGTTTTTTATCGATTGTCTTATCGATAAAAAATTGCCTCATCATCTAAATTGCCAAATATTGGCTGATTAACCATAACAATCAATAACCTCGTCTGAAGCAAGCGTGACAATTTATTTTTACTCTGTAGCAGAATGACAAAACACATCAAGGCTATCCATTATATGAACGAAGGCACATTCGCAAAAGCACCTTCATACATTTAACCATTTTACTTCCACTTTACTTTTGTATGTACATCTACTAAAAAGATACAAATTGTAAGAGCTGGCTTCTATACTACTATATTTGAGCGCATGATCCAACATTCCAGCGTCTAATTTACGACCACTGGAGAAAATTTAAGACTGTTCAATACACGCAAACATAATCCAACATTTTTTTTTGCCAGACAAACCCACTTCTTGTCATGGTCTCGAAGTAAGGATAATGTTTTTTTTTAATAAAGCATATTAACTCTTAGAAACGAATGTCCTTTAATATTTGATCTATATATAATGGAATTATTAAGCTTTATTCAAGATACTATCAGTGAATTAGACCTAAAAACGTAATGAGAATACCCCAAAATTTGCGATGTCACAATGCACACATACGCGCGATCTTGTAGTTAGTAGATCTCTTAAAATAATGTAATCATGCCCTTGTCGGTGGATTAGCTTCTCCAGTCAATACAGTCGATAACTCAACAGATATTACATTTTGGCGCATCATCCACAGATGTAATATTTATAATATACCTACCCACTGATAAATGCTAAAAGGCATGAACTAGCCAAAAACAAACGTTCGAGTTGTGACTTGTTACGATTTTTCATTTATCTGATTATGGTACACATATAACAAATGGATGATTACTTTTTTATTTAGTAGACTCGAGTTTTTGTCCCGATCAACACGACGACTTCTTTCAATATCAAAATGTTTCGACTATTACTCAATTTACTTTTAATTGTGCCGTTTACTGTACATTCCGCTCGAATATTAGGAATATTTCCACTCCCGTCAATAAGTCATCAAGTGGTGTTCAGGGCTTTGACAACAGAATTAGCAAGACGTGGACATGAGGTAGTGGTAGTGACTCCGAACCCAGAGTGGCCGAAACCGAAACAACCTCCAAGGAACATAACAGAAATCGACGTTAGTTTTTCATACAAAGCACTGAGTAGACTGTTCACTGATAATACAGCAATGTTAAAACGCGGCGTAATATTGAGCCAAGACGAACATATTACTGCTTCGTTCAACAGAGGTTTTATAGACGTGCTCGTGGACACAGTAGACCATCCTGATTTGAACAAAATTCTTACGGACAAAAATCAGCACTTTGATCTTGTTATTTCAGAAGCTTACATGAACTATCACCATGTAGTTAGCAAGATTTTAAACGCTCCGTTGATTTTGTTTTCATCGTTCTATGGTTTTCCTGAGTCGTTTGAAGCCGTCGGTGCTGTAGCAAGACACCCTATTCTATACCCAATTATCTACAGAGAAGAATATGGTCACAGTCTGTGGGATAAAGTTCAACATTTTAAATATGAATTTAATGTGTACAGAGGAGTCAAGCAGGTTGAAAAGCTCGAAACAGAAGCTCTCAAAAAACGGTTTGGTGCTGAAGCTCCATCAGTGGAAGATTTAAAAGAACATGTTGATTTACTCTTTGTTAATGCTCACCCAATTTTTCTCAATAACAGACCAATGTCACCCAATGTTGTGTATGTGGGACCCCTACACTTGAAGCCAGTGAAAGAACTACCACAGGTATGTAAAACCTTAATTGAAACAGTCTATGGGCACTTACTATTGGGACTTTGAGGGCGAGACTTATTATATCTTTAAGATCGCTGGGGTTAATCAAATAACCTGATTCTGGGAAACACAGAAACCTCACAAAGACCTCGTCTTTGTTAGTCTTCGTTGACCTTGTGTGCTAGACAGACAATGAAGTGGAATGCATGACATTTTTATGGGTTTTACTTATAAGGAAGTCAGGCTTAGAAATAAATAAATGGAAAACGACAGCTTTACACGTCCTTGTTACTTCAAAGTGAACAGAGCTTAGATATTTTATATAAAATTCTTTAATTTTTCAGGAAATAAAATCGTACTTGGACAGCTCAAAAAGGGGCGTTATATACGTAAGTTTAGGAACCAACGTCAAACCATCGAATATGGATAAAGGGTTACTGGACGCCTTCATCGAAACTTTTAGAAAGTTGCCCTATGATGTGTTGTGGAAATTTGACGGTGACCACTTGGAAAATGTGCCTAAAAATGTCAGAATGCAAAAATGGTTCCCACAAAGAGATTTACTTGGTAATTGCTTTTTATTTTATATTTGACTGACATGTTGGTGCAATCGCAGCGAACCTGCCTTCAGCACTGAATGTCGTGGGTTCGATCCCCACCCATAACAAACATGTGACAAACATTTGTGTTTGTTGTGCCTGGGTGTTTTTATTTATTTAAGCATGTATTTAGAAATATTTAATTTTGTTTTCAGTCTCGTATGTCTATCAGTCTCTGACGTTTGATCCATATATGTATTTATAATTTTATTTAAGAAGAGTCATTTCTGGTTGTAGGTTGGTTAAAAAAAAACATACAACGTGTTAATTAAAAAGCGCAAAACCTTAGACACCCCCACTTATTTTTATTATAACAGAATTATATAATTTTCGCGGATTACTTACGAAGATACGAGTGTTAGTTTTTTTATTGTTTTTTTGTATTTATTGCAAATTAAAAAGTATATAGTAATGACACGCGATGTAGTGCGACGTTGCCGCTTCGCGTGCTGCCGCAATAATAGAGTTAAGTAATGATTAAACGAGGCGTAACAATTTTTTTTATTGTTAATAAATAGCCCTATTTTTTTTATATTATAAATATAAATATAAATATGCGCCAGACAACACACCTCTTGTCATGGTCTCGAAGTAGAGATAAATATCCCTGTGTTACGAGGTGCCAGACAAGGAATAAAGCCAGGGGCGTCTCCCAGTACACCCAGACCCAAGTCAATTTAGAAAAGACCTTTTCCTGAATTGACCTGACCGGGGATCGAACCCGGGACACAACAGAATTCAAGGCGAGAAACCGTGCTACAGCGCACTACGCCAATCGTGTCGTTATGATTCTGAACAAACTAATTTCAGATTTTTTCATTGACACGTTGTATATGTCAACAACAAAACCTCTATTATAAGTCCTAACTACCTAATGAACCTATGGGCGTATTTTCTAAATACTGATGGCGAAGCCGGGTAACAAATTGCTGGTCATGGTGCATCGGTTTGAAAAATAATTATTAAATTTACCAGGCTCAACATCGTTAAGTTCAATTCTCAGATCGATTATTTTATTTATTATTAGGTCAGTCGAATAACACTCATTCAAATCGGATTTAAATCCTACGAAAGATTTTATTGGTTCCATTTTAATGGATTTAAATCTGATTTTAAATTTAATCCTACTGGCCTAATAATATGTCTGTTTTCATACAATAATTTTTGATTTGATTATTTGTGTTGGTTAATCAATTTCTATTTAACTCTAGCTAGAAAATAGCTCAATAGCTATTTTTCCTAATTCCTAATGCATAACGGCAGTCAAAAAGCATGACTTAAAATTGAGGTTCCTTATACTTACGAGTAACTGGGAGAGGAACCATATTACTTTTACTTTCTCCCCACCAAAGACTCGGAGACTATTATCAGAGAGCCATTTTTGACGCAGATATTTTTTTTCCAGTTCATCCCGATACCAAAAAAAAATATTTTTACTGTATATTTTTTTAATTTAGGCTATAATATTTTGACGGGAAAGACAGTCTACGCGGGCGAAGCCGCTGACGGACAGCTAGTGTCTTAATATGGAAACAAATCAGGCTAGGAGAGCGCACAAATTGTTTGTAATAATTTCCCAAAACTGGCTCTCCAGATCTCACCAAGAAGCCGTTTGTTACAAAAATATTTATTTTTTTCAGTGCACCCAAATATCAAATTATTCGTGATGCAAGGAGGTTTACAATCAACGGATGAGGCAATAGACGCTGGTGTTCCTCTCGTTGGCATTCCAATGCTTGCAGACCAAGCCTATAATGTTCAGAAATACATTGAATTGGGCATTGGTGTGAAAGCAGATCCTATGACATTGGATTCAGATTCATTGTTTAAAAGAATCAACAGAGTGTTACACGATGAAAGGTACATTTTATAATCATACACTAAACACGTTAACTGAACGAGTCATTAGGATACCAACAAGGTCACTGACGAAGCAGTTGACCCAGTAAACTGCATTTTTATATTTGGTTTAAATTGCCCAAAATTCGGAAAATTTCGTGAAAAAATAAGCAGGTTCCCATTTAAAACCATAAGGGATAGTACACACGTCGGATACCATTCGTTTTGCACGCAAGTGTACAAAACTCAGATGAAGGACTGCAATTTTTACTTTTCAACGCCCGGGTTGCTTTCAATGATGAAGTTCCTTGTCCCACAGTAAGAAAATATGAGAGCATAATGTTTTTTTTTTTCAATTACAGCTACAGGACAAACATCAAGCAACTTAAAGCAGTCATGAACGACAACCCTCAAACACCGTTGGAGCGTGCAGTATGGTGGACGGAGTACGTCATACGTCACCGCGGAGCCAAACATCTGCGACCTCCAGGGGCCAATATGTCCTGGACCGAGTATTTGGTGCTTGATGTTTTTATTCCTGTTACCCTTTTCGTTATTTTAGGGTTGATTCTAATTCTTTTGACGGCAAAACTTGCAATAAGCAAGCTTTTTTATAATAGTCCCAAAGTGAAGAAAAGCTGAAGTTTTGTATTGACCTGTTATTTATTAAAAATAAAATTATTTATTTATTTAAAATAGTGTTTTACTTAGTTTGTTTAGAGAGCCGCATTTGAACCTATCTATAAATCCCCTTCTTAATTGGTTAAGTCATGAATGTTTACTTTGAAAATACGCCTATAAGCCATTTCGCCTTTTAATACAATCAGAAAAGATGAAATGTGATAAAGGACTACTTTAGCTCATCAGGAAAGTAAGTTAATGCAGCAGCCGGCTGAGCATTCAGGGGCCTTATTAAAATCTTTTAAAACTGTTTAAAATTTGTCTGTGAATTGCGCGTCCAGGCATTTTGGTATTATCGCTCATCTAGTTCATAAAAGTCATAAATGTAATTTCTTAAAAAAGGCATGTTCTGGCATTTAACACAAATGGATTTTTGGACATATACGATCTTTAAGAAATAGATGTGCGCTAAGATCTCTTATTTCTAGTCACGTGACCATTACGTCATGCAAACTCAGCTTCTGCGCGGCGTATTGGTTGGTATTATGAACTCTTAATTGACGTTTTATACCATTGTTTATCTGTCAAATAGTACAAGTCAAAACTTTTCAGGTGTAGAAGTATTAGCTCTAAAAAGTGACATTGTAATACTAATACAAAGTGAGCATCACACTGTTTCCACTTAGTAGATCAAGCAAATCTGCGTAAGTGAGCATTATTTACCCCTTTTTTAACTAGATGGCGCTGTTTCGAATTTTTTCTTCGACTTCAAAACTTATAATTATTACTACAAGGAAGATTCTCAATACTTGATCTTATTGTTAAACATTTATTCTGTTATATACACTGAAATTGTTACTGATTTTTAATTAAACTCAAATATAATATGCGTATTATTATTTAATGTCAACCATTTTTAAATTTGACATCAACAAACAAACAACATTTTCCGTTTGTTTCCTCGACGCGAATGTCCGTTTTTTAGCTGCTTTTAGTAATAATAAAATACGGCCTTGCTACTCTTGGACTCCGATAGCCTGCGCTTTACGTTTGACTACTACATTTCCTACTGGATCTTCATCTGACTTGTGATTTGGTTACTGGCGAAAATATCTGATAAAGCTGATCAAAAGTGTTGTGATAAAAGTAAATAAGTTGTTTAACCTTCAAGCGGTCGCGCGGCGTCGAATCGACCGCTCTCAACACATTTTTGTTCACGATATTATAATTACTTGTCACATGTTCTTCTTATTCCTAGTAGCCTGTCACGTTGTCATTGTAAGTGAAATAAAGTTCCCATCTGCTCGTTGCGCTCCCCCCACCCCCCGGATAAGTTTTGTTTAGGTCGCGGCGCAGGCGTCGCAAGCGTACCACGCGCCTGTCGTCGCAAAGGGTACGCGTGAAGCTCAACTTTTCTTTCACATTATTTAAACTGTGTACTTGTTCTTTATTAATTTGACTTTAAATACAATGATTATATATCTGCAAACAAAATAACAAATGAATATTTTATAATTAGTACTTTATTTCTTTAATATTATATCCCATATGTCTATTCGTTTACGCGCGACCGCTGCTTTTACAAATAACTGCGTGCCCGCTTGAAGGCTCAGGGCTGTAGACAGAATTTCGATGCAAAAGACCTCAACCAAAAAGTGTCGCGGGAATATTATATGAAAAGTTAAAAAATAATTTTCAAATTAAAGGGTTATTTTTACAAATATGCAATTTTATTGTTGAAAGAACATTAATGTTTCGTTTTAATTGATGGCAATACGTTATCATAGCTTATTGCAACTATTGTTCCGTAAATAGATTCAAAAAACACTTCAATAATCCATTTTTAGTTACTCAAACTAAAACTTGGAAAACCTAAACACAAACGATACAATTCTAGAATAAGTTAATCACAAATTGTTAAACAATAGAAATTACACTACTTTACTAGAAAACACCCGCACTTACCATATTATCCCAATCGCAACAACAATCCCCAAGCACTGAAAATGGCAGACTTAGAAATTAATAAAAATAAAATAAAAAGTTTTTATTTCAGACATCAAGTCCATATCATTGTTAGTAAAAAAGGCAACTTATTTATCTATGTGTTAGTAAAATTACAGGTACTGTTTATTTAATTTATATTGTTATATATATATTTAACCTGATCAACTCTTGACCATTTTCATTCATCATGTTAAAACATAGTAAAGTGAAAGCAAAAACATCGAGTCGTAAGTCTCCTATATCTAGAATAGAAAAGAATATGTTTATTTTGCTTTAAATGTGGTACGAGTACATTATTGATGACATTTTTCTTATTCAGTTACATAGCACATTTAGCTAACTTGCTATGTCACTTAGCATGCAAAATTATTTATTGTTTAGTGAAATATTATTAAAAACAATTTAGCACGTACATGTCAATTCAATTCAATTCAATTCAAATACTTTATTTGCTGTTAAATAGGGTAGTTACAAATAAATGTTGATGGTAAAATGTACAGAACATAGTGCACCTATTTGGCCATATAAAATAGCATGCAAATGAAAACGTTAATATGAAATACATTTTTAAATACATTATTGAGTAAATTATTGAATAAATTATTAATAAGTTCTATTATACAACATTAAAAATAAATACTTAATGTCAGATTAATATGTATCGATTATTATTGCTAAACGAGTTTAAATTTTGTTTTCTAGAAAGTCTTTTACCGAATAAAAGGTTTTCTCCAAAAGCCATCTACGCAAAGTTTTGTTAAACTTTGGGGTTGGCAGTTGTTTATTATGTTCTGGAGTTTTATTATAAATAGCCGTGCTCATAGCAGAACAATTGTTTAAGAAACGCTTTGTTTTAGGTACTGTGTCAAGTATAAGTCGGTTTCGGTTTCTAAGATTTCTGTCTGTAGTTTGATTCAGCAACATTATTATACTAAAAACTTAAGCCAAGCAGCATCATTCTAGAGTAAGCAAATAAGATTAGAATGAGTTACGGAGATATTACATGTCAAGTTAGTCTACGTTCTAAGATACAACTAGTCATTTTATAAGCTCTGATATGGAATAATATTTTTTGTCTTTGAGCCATTCGCTCAGTGCATTTTTGCATTTTAAATATAGGAGACCCTACATGTCGCTTGGTATGGCAATGTAAATTTTGATGCACATCGCGTAGTATTGTCTCTGATACATTGTTGTTAGCGGCAAAGTATCATAAACCAATCTATCACGGTTTCTCTTACTACGGGGATATACATCATATCATGTGCTTTTTGAAGCCATAAAGATTTGCTCTAACAAACCTAACCTAACCCACTAAAGATCAGTACAGTGTAGTTATGGTTATTTTCATACCGGGGGATTATCAAATAACTTTCAAAAACGATATGGCATACTCTAAGGGATATAGTTTTCGGAAGTTATTTGATAATCACCCGGTATATGACATAGTGCGGCAAGTAAACACTTTGTGTCGCTTTAATAGAAAACCGGGACTGGTATCTCTAATACCAGTATGTATAATGTTCTCTATGGTGGGCATTTTAGACCCGTAAACGGTCACGTTGCGATAGTAGCTAAATATTGTAATACGGCCCTAGAGCGAAAAACTGATGGCTGTTTGGTAAGACGTTTTAGACCAACGGTGACCTCTTATCGCTGGAAATAAAGATAATTCCATTCGTTGGTAGCTGTTCTTATCTTCAAAGATTCATTATTGATAGTATTTAATATGTATCATAGGTAATCTTATCAGTAAAGGTACAGATTACTTAATAGTTACAACGTAACAGATAAATCACACCATGGAAAACGACCAATTTTGTCATTTGTTTTTGGCGACACGGTTGGCGTAGTGCGCTGTAGCACGGTTTCTCGCCTCGATTTCCGTAGTGTCCCGGGTTCGATTCCCGATCGGGTCAACTTAGGAAACGATATTTTCTGAATTGACTCGGGTCTGGGTGTGCTGGGAGACGCCCCTAGCTTATTTCCTTGTGTGGTACCTCGTAACACAGGGATATTAATCCCTACTGCGAGACCATTAAGTACTAGAGGTGTGTTGTCTGGCGCATATTTATATTTATTTATTTATTATATTTATTTGTAAATGCGTGCCGTCATGTGACAGGTATATATTGCCAGCGCCTCTTCTTTTGATATAGATGTCAGTACGTCTACCACGAGTTGTCACTTTGAATTTACATTATCGTTCGCATAAAAAAAATGTATTGGGATTTGACATTGTTATGTCATGTCATGTGTCATCCTAATACAAGTTTTTCACGCGAACGATAAAGTAAATTTGAAGTGGCACCTCGTGGTAGACGTACAGTATAGTCACTAACAGAGTGCCGAGTGCGAGTTGCAGTGAGAGAAGTGAATAACTTCACCATCGCGTTTGCGAGAAAAAAAACGCGAATTTGTATGGTATTGAGTGAGCGCCATCTAGCGGCCTTAATGTTGCGCGTATTCGCCGCTAGATGACGCTGACTCGAATCCATACAAATTGACATTTACGTGCTCGCAAAACGCGATGGTGAAGTCATTCACTTTCCTCACTGCAACTCGCACTCGGCACTCAGTACGTCACTGCGTCAGTTCAACCGCGAGATTCACGTAAAAATTAAATACTCTACGCGGCTGCCGATAACCAACTGCTATTGGGTCTTGAAAGACCTGGCGGCTGGTAGGTAATTTTCGCGAGCAAGTGACAGAGGCCTGGTTAAGGATTTTCTGGCTCGTTTGGAGTGATTTAGCGCTCGCTAGTCTGCCCCTTCACCCCCGCAAAATTTTCTCGCGGACATTTTAACCATGAAAGCGCCTGTACAGAAGGCGCGCTTACTTACCTACCCGCTTACTTCATTATTTCCTCGTTGGTTGATAATCATAAATTAACATTCAGTTTAAAAAGGCCGATGAATGCAATATTTATTTATTTATTTATTTATTTAATCTTCAATGCAAAAAAATTACATTAGGCGGACTTAATGCTAAAAGCATTCTCTACCAGTCAACCATCGGATGAGACAGAAATGCTGTTGGCGGTGCAAAATGTTCATTTAGAATAGGAAGTAATACAAAGATTTTATAAATTCTTAAAAAACGACAGATACAACCTAATCAATATAATACATAGAAATACATAACATAAATAAATATATACTTACATAATATATAACATACTCACTATTAAGGGAAAAGAATAAAATAAAATTGATGATGAACAGTGGAAACTACTGAGAATTTCCTAAAAAATCACGGATTGCTGTTTTGAACATTGCTTTACTTGGTGACATTTTGATAGTGTCTGGCAACTTATTTCACAATCTGACAGCTGTGAGAACAAAAGAGTGATAATATTTATCTTATTGTTAGTAATAAAATGTCTCGGTATCTACTTTTACACTCACAGTAATGTTCTTTTGATTCGCTAGGTTATTCGATTATTTTGCTCGTAATTTTTTAAGAGTTAAAATAAATAACATTGGATACATTTTAAAATCTCCTTTTTACCATACCGTTCTTTGAGTTACTTTTGCGAAGGTTAAGATTACATTCATACCATCAAGGCTATATACCAAACATCATCATGGTATACGGAACACTCAAAAGCCTACTTTTCTTGGGCATCGCCACTGCCACTTTTCATGGCCATCGCCACTGCCACTTTTCATGGCATTTATTTTTTGGGCATCGGGACACCGCTGCCTGATGGCATATGTTATTTTTTTACTGTTATTTTGTTTTGTTGTACTACTTTTGTCTTTTTTTTTATAAATTTTAACGATGTCATAAACGTTAGTAAATGTTCTTATATTTTTATGTTACACCGTTCAACAAGACATTTTTATAATACTGTTTGCTAAAAGATTATTACTTTGATTATTTTACATTGCTGCTAAAGTCGTACTTTGGAGTGGGCCTCAAGGTCTTTTTGTATTTATAAAATTCCAGTTTTTTATTTTTAAAGGTTTTTAAAGTCAGTCAGCGCATCCCAATCTATTCGTCACACAAGGAGGTTTGCAATCATCAGATGAGAATATAGATGCTAGTGTGCCTCTGGTGGGTATTATGATGTTATAAGACCAACCATACAATATCTATAAATTCGTTGAATTAAGCATTGGTGTGAAAGTGAGTCATCTGACATTGGATTCAGATTCATTTTTGAAAGTAATCGACACAGTTTTGAACGATGAAGGTAGGTTTCTACACAAATATAGAAACTAGAAAAATTTGACCCAGTCCTAGGCTCAAGTAGGACTCAAACGCGCATCTTTCACAATCCGGATGGCTGCTGTTCCAACTAGGTCAGTTGCTAGCCCGTTAACAGACTCGGTGAATATGTCTAGTGTATTTTACGTTGTAAGCCAATGTTGTTTCATCCATGATAAACTCGTAAGGCGAGCGCCTTTTTTTATTATATAACTAAACCCTAACAGCCCAATTCAGTTTGGTAATGGTTTCATAGTTGGGTTTAAAATAAAAGCAGCAATAAAAGCAGCTTCAGATTAGCGTTCGTTTTTGGAAGCGCATGAAGGCGCGTACAGGCGTGCCCCTTGCCACAGGTGTAACTCATACGAGCGCGAGCTTTGACGCGCTAATAAGCTCAAATTACACAACTACCCTAAAATATTATGAAAGTTTGTTTAAGAAGATGAAACAGCAAAAATGCGCAGATATGCTGGATCATCGTGATATATAATTTAAAAATAAAACACTAAATCTTATCTGATTAATATATTCTTATAAAATCATAAATTTATTTTACTTCACATTCAGTAGCCTTTATCGTTTGGGAAGATTATTTTCAGAATCAAAATGTTCCGATTTCTGTTGAATATAATTTTAATTTTACCTTTAACTGTGCATTCTGCTCGGATATTGGGAATATTTCCGATACCATCAGTAAGTCATCAAGTGGTGTTTAGAGCCTTGACAATGGAATTAGTGAAACGCGGACATGAAGTGGTGGTAGTGACTCCAGATCCAGCATTTCCAAAACCGAAGCAACCTCCAAGTAACTTAACAGAAATAGACGTCAGTGATTCTTACAAAACAATGAGAAGAATTTTCCAGGATAATCCAACAATTTACAAACGTGGCGTTGTAGTCGACCAAGAGGTTCACACTGATCCAAAATCCAGTTTAGATTTTATGCAAGTTTTTTTCGATACAGTGAACCATCCAGATTTAAAAAAAATTTTAACTGACAAGAATCAGCACTTTGATCTAGTAATTTCAGAAGCTTACATGAACTATCATCATGTAGTCAGCAAGATTTTGAGAGCTCCATTGATATTATTTTCATCATTCTATGGTTTACCCGAGTCTTTTGAAGCCATGGGTGCTGTAACAAGACATCCTACTTTATACCCAATGATTTGGAGGGGAACTTTTGGTAACAGTCTTTGGGATAAATTTCAACAGTTTAAATTTGAATTTTATCAGTATAAAGTAATTAAGCAGGTTGAAGAACACGAAAATGAAGAGCTTAAAAACCGTTTTGGCGCCGATGCTCCTACCGTTGAAGATTTGAAAGACCACGTCGATTTGCTGATGATAAATTGTAACCCAATGTTCCTGAACAATAGGCCTATGTCACCTAATGTTGTGTATGTGGGACCTTTGCATTTGCAGCCTTTGAAAGAATTACCACAGGTAAGTACGTAAACATTAACATTATCCTGTTTGAATGGGGACAAAAACTACCGTCGAGTTTTAAATAACAATTCTTTCAAAAGTCAAATTTGTACAATGTTACCTTTAGTATAATCATCAATTGTATACCTATGTAGAATAGTGAATCCATTTATTTTCAAAGTTTAAAAATACAATTATTTTTTTGACTGTTTATTTTGCAGGATTTGAAATCTTACTTGGGCAATTCGAAAAATGGCGTAGTATTCGTAAGTTTAGGAACAAACGTTAAGCCATCAAACATGGATAAAGAACTATTAAACTCCTTCGTAGAAACATTTAGAAAGTTGCCCTATGATGTTTTATGGAAATTTGACGCAGATCACTTTGAGGATCTCCCCAAAAATGTTAAAATGCAGAAATGGTTTCCTCAAAGAGATTTACTTGGTGAGTGTTTGATTTTCAATATATTTTGTTTTTCAAAATAAAATCCTTCTTTTAGTGCTATATTACACAGTAGCCAAATATTCGTAAATAGAATCTACGAATATTTGGCTACTGTGGTTAAAAAAATATCGAACGAACAGTAGCAATACTTGCCGTAACGATAACATGCACTGATTTTCTTCCACTGAAGGAAAAAATAATATGTTTACAATTACGATCAAAGAGGGGTTTGTAACAAAAACTTTTTCTATTTTTTTAGCACATCCCAACATCAAATTGTTTGTAACTCAAGGAGGTTTACAGTCTGCAGATGAGGCCATAGATGCTGGTGTGCCCCTAGTTGGCATTCCAATGCTGGCAGATCAAGCTTACAATGTTAACAAATTCATTGAATTAGGCATTGGCGTAAAAGTAGACCCCTTGACATTGGATTCAGAATCTTTGTTAAAAGGAATTAACACAGTTTTGAGCGATGAAAGGTATCTTTTATTTTTTATTCGATTATTATTATCTATTTAACAAAATATTTTATTTATCTTAATCTTAACTTGTTGTTTTAATTGATACTTTGAATCATTAGCACCACAGAAAGCAAACACAACTGTTTGTAAGTTATCATAATCTGGAGCAGTAGTTTAGCCTACAGATTTAACGTTTCTGGGTTAATTGCCTAGAACCGATATAGTGTTTTCAATTTTCTAAAACTGGGTTCGGGTTTATGATCAAGTCTGAGCCTTTGTTAAGAAAACGTGGTGATTACAGCCATTGCAATGATGATGATGTGCTTTTGTTGGTGGAACGTTTTCCATGCTATAGGATAGTTGAGCATTCAGACTATTCTCTTAAGTCACTCCATTTATCTTTTCATTACAGTTACCGAGAAAACATCAGAAACCTTAAAGTTCTCATGAACGACTACCCTCAAACACCGTTGGAGCGTGCAGTATGGTGGACGGAGTACGTCATACGTCACCGCGGAGCCAAACATCTGCGACCTCCAGGGGCCAATATGTCCTGGTCTGAGTATTTGGTGCTTGACGTTTTTATACCTGTTTTGACTTTTGCTGTTTTAGGGTTAATATTACTAGCAGCAGCTGCAAAATTTGTACTAAGAAATGTATTCTCAAAAAGTCCGAAAGTTAAGAAAAGTTGATGCCTTTTTAAAATTATTCTCTACAATATTATAGATAAGAGTTAATTACTATTATGGTGTACAAGTCGCGTTACGTGAAAAGCGCCCTGAAAGACAGTGGAGGGGATGTTTTAGCACATGTGTCGGTCGACTAACGTTCGTTCGTGCGGCGCCTCAGCCTCCTCGCTTCGTACCACTAATTAGATCCATGAATCGTCTAGTGCGCAGGATAAGCCCCAGAGCACTTTTTACGTGACGCGACCTGTATTTTTGTTAAAGGCAACCTTTTTTTTAGAAGTAAAGGGAAGGGAATTTAACAATTTAAAATTGAATCAAATCATTTATTGCTAACTAATTTCTAATGAAAAATCTGTAATTTAACCCCTGTGTCCCTAGTTTGAAGTGCTGGGGCCTTGATAAGATAAGATACTCTTTTTAGCACAAAAACAGGAGAATGTGACAATTATTACATAAAAAAATTGATGTCCAGTTTAGGTGGTCTTATTGCTAAAAGCAATCTCTCCCAGACTAAATTCTATCAAGATTCGGTAATACCCGCGCGATAGTGATTATAGTATTATGTTGTTTATCATAATCCAAAATTGTTTACCGGAGAGTTAGTCAGAAATTAAACAATAACACAAGGATTTTGGTTCTGGCCAAATTTGAACTCGGGATCACACGATCCGCGATCTGTGTTGGAGTGCTTAACCACTAGGCTACGACGCCCTCCAAATAAAGTCTCTCTCTTCAAGAAGTAGATAAAAAGTGGCGACAATTACCCAACAATAAAATAAAAAGACAAAAGATATTAGTCCATTTGACTGGCCTGTTGCGATGGCAGCGATCCTGCCTATAGCGCCGATCCCCACCCTTAACAAACATTTTATGTGACGAACATTTGTGTTTGTTGGGTGTCTGGGTGTCATTATCAATTTAAGTATGTATTTAGAAATTAGAAGTATGTTTATCAGTCTCTGACGCCCATAGTACGAGCTCTGCTTAGTTTGGGGTCAGATAATCTTGGTGTAAATGGTCGCCGATATTTATTTATTTATTATACAAGTCTCGCATGTCATCGTAGTGAGTAGGGAGGTGCTGAAAACCAGCAGTGTTACCCGGGAATTATACTTTCCGTGGCAGCAAATACTGAGCACCAGTTCCTTTTGTCTACTTAAATTTAGTACATAAGATTAGATGATAAGAATTTTTGTATATTTGTTGTCCTATGTTGGACAATAATTATTTTTTCTTTATTCTTTTTTTACTAAGTTTATTCAACTGTTCTGTTTTAAATTGTAATTTTAAAAATATTTATGCTTATTGCCAACAAACTTAATAGCTCAGCCATACATTTAATGTCTAGTATTGTAACAGTTGTTTTAGTTGGTACAGTTATATTTAAGTGGGTAAGCTAGAAATTTAGTACGAATGAGATCTAAGTTACAAGTGTTGCATGAAAATAAGTTTAAATAGTCAACATTTGTACATAGGGAATAAGGTAAAAGAAATATTTCAAGGTTTTTGTGAATCAAATTACAATAATAAAATAATAATGAAGTTTTTTCCACTTTACCTAATTTTAGCCTTCTTTTTGGTCTATAGAGTTTTTGAAGCTGGATTTTTGTTAATTAACAAAAATTCATTAATCAAAAATTAATTCACTTCAGGGTCAGCGACGCGTGAGTGAGGCCCATCTGGTGTTGCGCGGGCGTCTATCAGGATGCGGTAATCGCTTACCAATAGGCCGTTCAAGTGCTTGTTTTTTACTGAGCTAGTATAAAAAAAAGAATCTATCAAATTAACAAAATTATTTAGTTATTTTATCATCAATATCTTTAAAATATACCATGCTGTCAAAATTGTATCAACATCACACTAAATATTAAAAACTAAAACATAAACCTTCATAAAAATTCCATCGATTACCGAATCTAAAACCAGTAATCCGATACCGGTGCGTGAAACCACTTGTCTATCATTAATAGTCATAATGATATTTACTTTTTTATTTTTATTTCTTTGATAAAAAATAATATCACCAACTCCCATTAGGCATGCGTAGTGATTTTAACGAGAATTAGGGTTCGCCTCCACCAGCGATGTGCGAGGATGCGTTGCGAGAAATGTTGTGTGTTAAGAACCAATATAATTGTTTCGTTCACCTAGCTTCGCGCATTGGTATTATTAGTTTTTTATTTTATCATTTTAGTTTTACTAAATAGATAGAGTTTAGTCATATTACACTACTCTCCAGTTTTTTTAGCCATCTAACGATTAGAAAACTTCGTAATTGGTGCATTAGTGAAGGCTCCCTAGTTTTAAATTTAGGCCCGCCACCACCAGCCGGCACAATACGTATTTTCATATCTTGTTATACTTATTTGTATTATTGACTACTTTTACAATTTTAAAGTACCTATTCAAGAAATTTGTTTGTATAGCCAAGCCATTATTGATCATTTACACATCTATCTACTCGAAAGGTGGTATTTATGAATAAAACATTTTATTTTCAACATGTTTTTAATTTTTTTCTATCGTACAACTTTCTGAAATAGTCTTCTTGAGGTTGTTAATATCTACTGGGACAGTATCTATAGTGTCTTGGGCTTGAGGACCATAGTTTTTTTCAGTTTGAGGCATAATTGGCTTTGCAAAAAAAAGTTTCCCACGAGTAAGTATAGCATTTCCTTCGCTCTTCAATATTTTCACTCTGTGTAATATTTTTTTTGAAAGTTTGCCCTGGAGAGCTCTCCCTGTAAATTTTAGCCGCGCTGGACGGTGCCATAATATTCCACTCACCTGTGACCGTCCTGGTAATGTACAACAAAACGCTATACAGTGTGATTCTCTATAAAGTGCACATTTAAAAAATATGAAAACTATAGTAAATTTTACAGACGGAAAAATTATTAAAAAAAAACAGTTTTTTTTTTTTAAATTTTAATGGACATTTAAAAAAAAACTTTTGTTGTTGGGTACTCTGTGCACAATTAATGATATAACTTTTGAACTAAATCGCAATGAAACGAATTTTCTGATGATAAAATACGAAAAACAAAAATCACAGATTTGTTAATAAATGATTTTTGCAGAAAATCTTTGTTTTTTTAACTATTTTCTTACATTGACCGCTGAATTAAAATTCTGTAATTGGGTAACAAACATGGTATTTATACCACAAGAAAGCTGATACAACGTAAAGTTACTTTAAATATAAAACTAACAGGGCAAGGGGGGCTTAAAAATTAATAAATGATTGTGAAAAATATCGTAAAATACCTAATAAAGATTTTCTGCAAAAATAATTTGATTACAAATCTGTGGTATCAATTTTTTTCGCATTTTTTCATTTTATGAGCATGGCCTGTTACTATAAATTATTAGAAATTTCGTTTCACTGCCATAATGCCTGTAGTTTAAAAGTTATAACATTATTTCTGCATAGAGTACCCAACAACAAATGCTTTTATTTAAATGTCCATTAAAAATAAAAAAATAAAATCTGGAATTCTTTTGATCATTTTTCTGTCTATAAAATTGACTATAATTTCCTATTTTTTAATATAGGCAATTTAAAGAGACTTGCACTGTATACTACCTATATGGTAAAAGAATTACAAATAAGTAATTTGTGTGTACTCATTTTATAATTACCTGCAACTAGTAATGCAGGCTCTTATGAACGGAGGGTCCGTCGATAAGAGCCTGTTTTATTCAGATTGAGCCGCTTACCACACAAATGACCTTACTAATTATGCTCATAAAATTTTCAACATCATTTTGCCATAAGTATCATTTGCAGCGCAAATGGGTCCAAACAGCAGAGGCGTTTCTTTGTATTTTGGCCAATAATGCACGCCTAACCATTGACTGGCATTTGATTGAACCAAAGAGTATCTAAACACTACGTTTTAGATTGAACCTTGACTGAAATTGTCAGCCAGCAGCAGGTGCCGGCCGTGACGAGCGTGTGTTGCCCCTTTGTTAGCTACGTTTTCCTTTAATTTCGCCACTGCATTGAACCTTGACTGAAATTGTCAGCCAGCAGCAGGTGCCGGCCGTGACGAGCGTGTGTTGCCCCTTTGTTAGCTACGTTTTCCTTTAATTTCGCCACTGCATTGAACCTTGACTGAAATTGTCAGCCAGCAGCAGGTGCCGGCCGTGACGAGCGTGTGTTGCCCCTTTGTTAGCTACGTTTTCCTTTAATTTCGCCACTGCCCTGCCGTACACTGAACAGCAAATAATTTTGATTTATTTATTAAAACGGGTTTTATGCTTTTATGTTTCAAATATACTCGCAACTAGAAAAAATCTGACAGCCAAGGGCATCAACAAGTTTGGTGTAAACAAATTATCAGTTATCTTTCGGCACGTAGGTGCTTACTAGTTGATGAAACAAAATGTTTGTTTTACTGGTTTACATTATTTTGCAAAGTTAAAAATTTAATTTAAAAAAATATGTCTCAATGTCTTAAATTGCTACAATTAAATATAAAGCTTATTATTATAGACAACTGTTTTCACCGTTTATTCTATGTAGCATGTACGATTATTAAAAAAAAATAGATTTCGATGTTACGAAACATTACTCAAGTTTTCCAAAATTTCAAACTTCCCTATTTTTAAAGGAGCCATCCTGATCTGGCAATACTTTAGACAAAATTGCTAAAGTATGCAATTTTATTTTTCTTGATTTTAAAACGAGCTCAAGATCGGCAACGTCGCATGTAGCTCTTCATCGAACGGCAACGTCGCAAATTCGTGTATAATACTCACTGGAGACTACGCACACATGCGTAAATTTTCGAGTTTTTTTATGGTCTGAAATAAGATTACTGACATTATGAATATAAGTTTTATTGGTTTTGCGAAAATTAGTATCCCCAAATAAGTCTCCACGCAAAAATGTAAGCAATCTACTACAGTTACTATTTAGCGCGTGAATGCCAATTGATTTTTGTAGTCAATTCAATCAATCACTGAGTTAATGTTTACATTGTCCGCGTCATGCAATATTCTCATATTAAATAGTTTTAATGTACACACAGCAAAATACAACGATGATCCAACAAAATATGAATGGATACTACATTTTGTGATTTGCAATAAATGTACTCAACGTTATCTGATAACTGAATGGGTATAAGAAGATAAATTTATTTACCTTTTTATTCAGTACACTTTATCTTTCGTGCAGAACCAGTCTGTTAACGGTACCGAAATGTTTCGATTGCTTTTCAATATAATCGTAATATTACCAATTACTGTACATTCCGCTCGAATATTAGGAATATTTCCAATACCGTCAGTAAGTCATCAAGTGGTGTTTAGAGTCTTGACAAATGAATTAGTAAAACGCGGACATGAAGTGGTGGTAGTAACTCCCGACCCAGCATTTCCAAAACCGAAGCAACCTCCAGGGAACCTAACAGAAATAGACGTCAGTGATTCTTACAAAATAATGAGAAGAGTGTTTACAAATAATGCAGCAATTTTCACACGTGGCGTTATAGTAGACCCAGAGGTCCACACTGATCCAAAAAACAATATAGAATTTCTGGAAGTTTTTGTTGAAACACTAGAACATCCAGATTTAAAAAAGATTTTAACTGACAAGAATCAGCACTTTGATCTAGTCATTTCAGAAGCTTACATGAACTATCATCATGTAGTCAGCAAGATTTTGAAAGCTCCATTGATATTATTTTCATCGTTCTATGGTACAGCTGAGTCTTTTGAAGCCGTAGGTGCTGTTGCGCGACATCCTACTTTATACCCAAGTTTCTGGAGGGCTAATTTTGGCCACAGTCTTTGGGATAAATTTCAACAGTTTAAATTTGAATTTTACCAGTCCAGAGCAATCAAACAGGCTGAAAAACACGAACAGGAAGCTCTTAAAAAGCGTTTTGGCGCTGATGCTCCTACCGTTGATGAATTAAAAAACCACGTCGATTTACTGTTGATAAATTGTAACTCAATATTCTTGAACAACAGACCTATGTCACCAAATGTTGTGTATGTAGGACCTTTGCATTTGCAACCATTAAAAGAATTACCACAGGTGAGTTTGTTTTTAAAATGTGTTTATGTTTTTAATTTGATTTTGCCTCTTGTGGACAATAAATCTTTTGTCTAGTGTTAAATGCAAATTTTAACTTAAATTAGATTACATGATAAGAAATCGTAAAATTATAAAATCAATGAAATGAAATACGATGCCATGTTCACGATCCAGTAAACTAGGATTAAATTCATACACAAAAAACATAAAAAGTACTTGCAACCTATCTTTGTCATTAGGAATCAATTATTATTCTCTTAGGAGGTTTTATTAAATGTAATTTCGTGATTGTTAAAATAAAGCTTTCGTTGAATTGAATTTTGCTGGTACTACCAAAGAATCTTCATTTAAGAAGACAATAAAATGTAAAAAATATGTACAATATCGATTGTTTTTGAAATGAATTAAAGTCCAATACATCATGAAAAGGTCACATTGTATTGTAATCACATTGTATTTCAAATAAAAGACTGCCCTAAGGTAAACAAGAATATTTACCAGTAGGTGGTGTAACACAAGAGCTCCGTCCTACTTTTACCATTAGGATAGTCATTACATCAGGTGTAAAAATAACCACGATATCATAAATATGTAAAGCTTCATCTTTTTACAGTTTATGGATCTAAAAAAAAGAGGATCATTCGATTGTAAATTGTATAATATTTAGATTGTTTATTTAACAGGATTTGAAATCGTACTTGGACAACTCGAAAAATGGCGCAATATTCGTAAGTTTGGGAACTAACGTTAACCCATCGAATATGGATAAAGAATTGTTAGAATCCTTTGTAGAAACATTTAAAAGGCTGCCCTATGATGTTTTATGGAAATTTGACGCTGGTCACTTGGAAAATCTTCCAAAAAATGTCAGAATGCAAAAATGGTTTCCTCAAAGAGATTTACTCGGTAAGGATTTGAATTTCAATGATCTTATTTAATTCTGATTTGAATTTCTGTTGTTTTATTAGTGCTATTCATTGTTTGTCACTTTAATACAATCTATGAATTGATTGACTACCGTAGTTAAAGAATATTGATAATGTATATTCAAAAGTGGCGATACTTACCTCAACAATAACATGCACTGATGCAAAAAATACAATTTCACAGAGCTGTTTGGTGTTTGGTACACCAAAGGCCTCTTATTTATTTTTCAGCACATCCCAACATCAAATTGTTTGTGACTCAAGGAGGATTACAGTCTGCAGATGAGGCCATAGATGCTGGTGTGCCTCTAGTTGGCATTCCAATGCTGGGAGATCAATCTTACAATGTCAACAAATTTGTTGAACTAGGCATTGGCGCGAAAGTAGATCCCCTCACGTTGGATACAGAATCTCTGTTAAATGGAATTAACACAGTACTAAGCAATGAAAGGTTGGTTAATTTTTTCCATTCATTATATGTGCTCACAAAAATATTCATCTTAAACTCAGCAAAATATTGTTATTTAAATTATACTACAATCATTAACACTACAAAAACAATTTTTATAAAACTATTAAACATGATCACAGACAACACAGTTTTCTGGAGCAGTAGTTTTCGATCTTAGATCCTAAGTTATTTTGTTCTGGGCTCATTTCCCAAAACACATAAAATAAGTTTTGGATTTTTCAGAACGGGGTTCAGGTTAATGAAAATGAACCTGTGTCAAAGCGATGTGATTGATCACGCCCGTAGCCTTTGCAGTAAAAGTTTTATTTAATTGGCGCAGGCTTTTTCCATGCAATAGGTTTTATGAATCCAAGATTAAGCCTGAGTTTAGAAAACGTGGTGTTTACGCCAGCTGCTATTGCAATGATGATGATGATGATAGTAGAACCTCTTCCATGCAATAGGATAATATGAGTATTAAGGCAGATCTGAAATGCAGCTTCACTTTTCTTATTATTTCAGTTACCGTAAAAATATCAGAAAACTAAAAGTTATCATCAACGACAACCCTCAAACACCGTTGGAGCGTGCCGTATGGTGGACGGAGTACGTCATACGTCACCGCGGAGCCAAACACCTGCGGCCTCCTTCAGCCAATATGTCCTGGTTCGAGTACTTGATGCTTGACGTCATTATTCCTGTTCTGTCTGTAGCCGTTTTAGGGTTTATATTGTTAGTTTTAGCAGCAAAATTTGTACTAAAGAAAATTTTCTTTAGTAGTCCAAAAGTTAAGAAAAGTTGATGTTATAAGTTATTTTCTAGCAAAATTTCGTAAAAAATACAACAACGTATTTTTTGTTCATTTTGTTAAAAAACTTTGTTTGCATTGTTTTTTTTTACAATTTCGAATAAAAAAATCTGAATTCTAACCCATTTGATTACAAGGTTCAAGATCAAGGGCTTTTTTCGTTTTTGTAGTTATAAAAGAGGAAAACCAAAGCTGCTTGTAGTGATCCGCCTTTTTCTGCTAGTCACCGACTTCTTTACTCAGGGATGATATATTCTACCCTTTTGTGGCAGAGTCTAGTGATTCCACTCTACCCAATAGTGACCACGAGCCTAGTAGGCGGAAGCACTAATACACATCGGTCCTAAAAACACACGTGACCACTGCCACTTCAGCTTGCTCATTCAGTGAGTTGGTTCGTAACTTTGGTTTTATTTTTTTATAATTGTAGTTAATAAAAAAGTCCTTCATCAATTCTGTTAAACTGTTCACGAGTGTCCCGCAACAGTCAATGGCGATCAACGATACAATTTTATAACTTGTCATTTGTATAAATGTTCAAGTGTTATGAACTTTTCATTTTAAATTGTGTACTGCTCGTATGTATGTATAAGATATAGGCTACCAATAAGTATTGTCTAGTATCCCATAACACAAGCTTTAATTAGCTTACTTTGGGGCTAGATGGCGCTGTGTGGAATAATGTCCAGGGATATTTATTTATTTATTTATTTATTGCATGGAAAAAGTGTATTTATTAAACGTTTTTATAAAATAAATATTGATTCCTAGTTTTTTGTTAAATAAATTTACCATTTTAATGCACAACTTTAAAATGTTATAAAGCCCTAAATTCCCATCGCTAGTTGATAAAGCTGACTTTATTCAATGTTCATGATTTCCAACCCTTCGTGGTTTCATAAACTCCAGCAAAACAAAAGTCTTGGTATCTTTTTCCAAGGTTAAAATTTTGATCAAAGTCGGCCATTTTAAAATCGACAATGTTCAGAAAACTTTTTTACTGAGCATTTTTGACCACATAATTCAACCATGGTCAAACAAGAAGAAGCCATACTCTCAAATGTTTGCATTTTGAGCAAAACTTTATGCCAATAAACCTAACCCTATTCATTTTAACACTGCATGTCATAGTGAGATAACTTCTCGCTGCACTTTTTTTGTAACCAGTGTGTAAACTCATGAATTTTAAGTGTTTCTTTGGATAAACGTTTTTTCAGTAAATACATAGTAATGTTCAGGATTTTTTGATTTGCTGTGCAGATTGTCAAGAGCCATATCATTGGACAGTAGCAGTCCTATTATTGCGTATAGTGATTTTTGATTTGTTATTTTTCCCGTAAAGAGAGCGGTTAAGAGGTCGCAATCACGTTTATGCTAAGCAATCCCTGAACTGGTCGGCCCTACACTAAATTAAAAGTTTTAGCGAAGTTTAACATTCAAGTTCACCATCCGGATACCATGGAATCAGGTGGCCTACTCCCATTCTTTAGGCGTTCAAAATAATAAGAGTTCTAAATAGATTTTGTTTTTTCGGTATTATTCTAAAGTAAGTAAGTAAGTAAAGTAAGTAAAAAATCATTTATTCATTTAAGCTTGTATAAAGCACTTATGACATGTCAAAAAAAGTATACAGAAATAATAATAATAAACGTAAATAAAATAGTACAATATTAGTACACATCGTGAATATACATAATGTGAATCTACCACCGGTTCGGACGTTGCTTCTTATCGAGAAGACTCCGGCAAGAAACTCGATAGTTACTCTTTTCAACTTTGTTTGTTTTACAAAAAATAAATTCAGAGTACAGTCAATGCGAGTAGAAAAAAGAACACAATATTGAGCAGAGGAGCAGATTATTCCTACTATGACCACAAACTTTTGTCGTTAAAGTAATCCTCTACATTATAATAACCTTGTTTCATTAACTTTGCTTTAATTGCAGACTTAAACTTGTGAAGAGGTAGATCAACAAGACTTTGAGGTATTTTGTTAAAGTATTTTACAGATTGACCCACAAATGAGTTTCCCACCTTGTGTAGCCTAAGACTGGGAGTTTTCAATTTGTTTTTATTTCTGGTATTATGTTTATGAGTGTCACTGTTTTTTTTGAACAGATGCAAGTTTTTGCGCACATACATTATGTTATCTAAAATATACTGAGCATGCACAGTTAAAATATCGATCTTCTTAAATACTTCCCTAAGCGAGTCGCGTGGTCTAAGTTTGTAAATGGAGCGGATGGCTCTTTTTTGAAGTACAAAAATGGTGTTCAAGTCTGCAGCTGAACCCCACAACAGTAGACCATACGACATAACACTATGAAAGTAGCTAAAATATACTAGTCTTGCTGTTTCAATATCAGTCAAGAGTCGTATTTTTCTAACAGCAAAAAATAAACTTTGTAATTGTTGCATTAGGTGTAGGCTCCCTGGTTTTTAAATATTATTCTCGTAGAAAAAATACTCATAAAGAAAAAATAAATACAAGAAAAACTATTCCTTATGAAATTATCAATAAGAATAGTTTTTCTTTTAGTTCAGAAACACAAACTTATGTTCACTTTCGTAGGCTAAATCACTTTGGCTTTTATGCACTGCTACTTGACCGCACATTACCCTGTTGATCCATATTTTATCCCCATTTATCACATATATTCCTTAGAGTACAGCTCTAGGAAGCCACTCTAGCTAAACCACTAAGACACTTTTTGGTGTATTCTGCTACATTAAAATTTCTTAAAATGATTAATTCCTCTTAGCACCAAAATCATCCTAGTACAAGCACTCCATATGCCCCTTATTGATTCTGCAGATGTTTGCTCTTCCAATCTCTCCCGAGGTCGCCTAGAATAACCTAAACGTCAGGTCAACAGTAATTGCTTAAGGTTTATCTATGATGTACGAAAATATGGCCACATTTCGCCGTTAGTTCTCAATTAAAGTGGCTTAAAATTTTTCAACGTAGGAATTCACGAACTATTTAGTATTGATTATTCTTAATAATCCAAATTCTCCCAGATACCTCAAATCTAATTTCAAGTGTGGTGGCGAGTGTAGCACGCGCAACAATCGCTCGCGTAACTTATAACAACTTCACACTCCTCTTCATACATCTTCTCATGTGTCTTATTCATTAACATTAGCTACCATTAGGCTATGTAATTCACTGCCCAATAAATTAAACTGTCCACCAGTAAGTTTTACTTCAAAAGGGCAATGCACAACTTCTTCTTACAGAAACCTTAACAACAACAAGTGGTTAAGGAGACAACGTTTTGAAATTTAGATATGATATTTCGTGTAGAAATATATCATAATTTTATTTATTTTTATTTATTTAATCTTTATTGCACAAAGAAAAGTACAATTGGCGGACTTAATGCCTAAAGGCATTTTCTACCAGTCAACCACTAGGTGAAGCAGAAATCTTTACGGCAGGGTTGTAACGGAACGCACCTTAGCCTACACTATTTAAAGCTGGGATTTGATTTTTTTCGCATTAAATCTATCCAGTAAAAGCTTGTAGGTAGATAATTGTATCTACCTTTGTATTGACAAAGGGTAATTGTTTTCATGAGTCGATTCATTGTTAGCTAGAATTTCGTTTTGATATTTAAGTGTGAGTCTTACTTAATGGCTGTTTTGTTAAACATTCTCAAATATCCTAAGTCCCTGTTAGTTCTCATGACCATAAATTAAACTAATAAAAAATAAATTATGTGACTGTTCATTTCAATAAATTGTTCCAATGTTTATTTTGCTGAAGCGTCAAACGATAAGGTGTAGTGTTTGATGTAAGGAAATCTGTTTAAAAAACTGGCCAAGTGTGAGTCCGACTAATTGAGGGTTCCATACCTACAAATTTAGATATTAAAATATATCGGCTTTATTTATTTATTTATCTATTCTTCATTGCACGGGAGTAACACGTACGAATGGCGCAGGTAATGCCTGAAGGCATCGGTTCTATAATTATCCTGTTAGTTGATCTGTGAGACATTACCTTTTCTTAAATACTGATTTTATAACAAGGTCGCAAGGGAAGTAATTTATAGGTTTCGATTATCTGAAAAGTTTCAGAATATTATGTGACTTACATTGCGGTGTGTTTTGTTTGCGTTGACTTAGAAATCTGAGTTTTGCAATTCTAACGAATAGTGAAGTTTAATGTTTGAAATAGACTTCGGCTTGATGCCTGTACGCGTGACTATTAGGGATACAGTCAAATAGACACAAGAATAAGACTTTGTGGTGGTTCTCTTTGGATTCAACGTACAAAAGGCA
Organism: Udea olivalis; assembly: GCA_947369235.1. NCBI lineage: Eukaryota > Metazoa > Arthropoda > Insecta > Lepidoptera > Crambidae > Udea > Udea olivalis. Next base: position 5,411,567 of record OX376364.1, on the reverse strand, counting down.
GAACCCTAAAAATATCCAAGTACTTACTAGTAATTCTCATGTTCAGCATTCGCACTTAAGGGTCATAAATCTCTGCTTTTATTGAGGAATTTAGTTTACATTATGATTTGGGAATCGGTAGGGAGGACAGTTGGTTTGTGGTCGTGAGAGAGTAAGGATCTAGGCCTCAGACGGTCAAAGGTTTTTTAATTACTTGTATTATTTTATCTAAAGTGTAATATTAATTGTAGAATCAGAGATTTTAGAGACGCAGCATTTAAGGTCAGATCTTTCCGTTATTATATAGAGCTATCAGAATGTCAGGAAATCTAGACTTTCATTATTTAGAAGACAGTATGATTTTGGCCTTCGGACATTTAGGTCCAAAACATAGGACAGTTTGGTCTTGGTCGTGACAGAGTTAAGATTTAGGCCTCAGACGGTCAAAGGTTTTTTAATTACTTGTATTATTTTATCTAAAGTATATTATTAATTGTAGAATCAGTGAATTAAGAGACGCAGCATCCTAAGGTCAGATCTTTCCGTTATTACATAGAGCTATAAGAATGTTAGGAAATCTAGACTTCCATGATTTAGTAGGACAGCCTTTATTTGTCAGTGAAATAATCAGGTTAGGAAGACAGATATTCAGGGTTAAGTGTCAGTAATAGTTTTATACAAAAGTGTTTTAGTTGATTTACTTGATCTTTGTTTTATTTTAAATAAAGTCATAAATTTTAGAATCAGTGAATTTAGAGACGCAGCATTTTAAGCTCAGATCTTTCCGTTATAAGAGCTATGAAATTGAGATTAAAAATTGTTAGAATTTTATTTCCTATTAAATCTCAGATATAGTGCAACATATTCTCCTAAAACTAGTAATGATTTTATAAAACAGTTATATGTTTTATGCGTGTACCTAATAAATATTTACCTAATGAAATCTAGTCATGGTCTTAGCATTAAAAACGAACATTGAAATGTTGAGGCTTTCTTTTAATGAAAGTAGTACTTACAAAGATAGTACAAGAATTAGTATTTGTAGCATCTGTTTTACATTGGTAAAGTAATTAGTAAAGTTCACCTTGTTATTTATTTAATTCACTGATATGGTCTGCGTAGTCCAGAATGGAGGTTATCAAAATACATTTGATTATATTACCATCTTTTATGCAATATTGTGTGGAAAGGAGGGATGTTTCTTTGGCCGCGTAGCAGTACACCTAATATTAATTAGGGTATTGATGTGTGTGTGCCTCCCGCTGAGTCTACTCACTATAGTTATAAGTCGTGGCCGCGTAGAAGTAGGGTATGTGTGTTGCCTGGCTGTTAGGCCGCGTAGCAATACGTGTGTGCGTGGCAGCTGGACCGCATATCAATACGTGTGTGCCTGGCTGAGTTTAATCTTCTCGTCCATTGATTAGCCGAAGATTTGAGCGTACCAAGTCCTAGGACCTCCATCCCCTGACAGGTCAGGCTATAAACGCCGCTGTAAACGAATGGAACCTAGAGATGAGGTTTAGTTTTTATGTCCCGTTAATCAACTCTGCTGGTCAGTGGCTAACCACTGCTGGTCAGTACTCCACATGATAATTGCTAGCTTATACTAGATTTTGTGGGGGTCCAATGCCTAGTATGAGTGAATTGTCTTTTTGTATTAACCGCCAACATCTATGCTGGACTAATTGCTAATGTTACCTAATGATAACAATTGATTTTAACAAGGGAACTTGACTAAGGTTCTTAGATTGCTTTTGGCAAACATACCTACTATTGGTTAATTTAACCTATTACTAAACACTGTTGATTTTAACAGTTATTCAACTATTTATAAGTGCTGATTCACTTAAAACCAAAAACATAATAATTTAAACTATCCCAGTTTAAATTAAACCTTATCCTACAAACCTAGCTGCAAGATTTATTGCAAAGCTAATTTTATTGACTATTTTATATAGTTCAATCTGAGTCTTGGTGGTGATGCCGCTTGATGGCTGTGAATATGTACATTTCATATCACATTAAATATTACAAATCTACAAATATGTGGAGGCATCTTATCCCTCAGTAACGCCATGTACCACTCCTTACTCTACATACATGTGGCGGTATTCTGCTATAAGCCAATACCCTTTTCCACACCAAATAATACAAATTAGTGGTGGTATTCTGATTGATAACAAATATGCTTTTTCCCCACATACAAACTCAAACTTCACACTAGCTTTCCTGTAAATGACCTAGCTGTCCATTGACTCGAGTATTTTGTTAAGTCTTCGTGAATTGAATTATCAACACCCTAAAGACGATGTTTTTGATGAGTCCTATATTATCCGGTCCAAGGTCTGCTTTTGTGAATGTTTATCTACAATCGTCATCAACATGATGTACAAGTTGACAAGTCATGAAGTATCATGCTACCAATGATTTATATTGAATTATTTCATTTTAATTAATGATGATTCATCTACAGAAGGAGTTACGTTGGAGCTGGGTTTGACATCCTGCTACAATCCTACAATTCAGTGTTTTAATTGTGTTTTACACATTGTCACGCCACAGTCTATGACTGTCACTACAAATATCCTCAATCCTATTTCGGGGGGAGGCGCGAGCTGGTTGGCCTTCATCGGTCTGGAGCGGGGTGGAGCTCGTTATGACCATCTCCAAAGGGAATGCTCCTTTGGAGACATTTGTATAATATTTTGATTCTTTTAACTAAATATCAGCTTTTCACTCTTATATCAAATTCTGGCACTATATTTAAAATCATGATCAATATTTGATGGGTACATACATAGAATACTATATATTTAGTTCCGAATTCAGCAATTCATTTTAAACTCGTTATTCTTATTCACTTGGTACTTCTGAAGAGTTATTAATTTAACTGTCTTTGATTTCATGTTAGTCTTTGATTAGGTGAGTTAGTTAGACATGTAATAAATAGAATGTCTGAAACAGTTTTACATAGCATAGTAGGTTCTTAATTATCCCATCAAACTCATAATTAGCACTCACATACCTCATAAAAGAATATTGAGTTACTACAGTAATAAATACTATTTACACAACACAACGTAGACGGTTCTACCACTATTAGACGATCACAACCATTTGGCCATTTTATCTTCAAGTTACATGTTTGATCATGTATCCATTTTAATTATTGATAATTTATATCGATATGTTTATTCATATTGATTTGGGTAGTAGAAGTTTTTAAACTGTGATAAAATGTGAAGTTTGTTAGAGTTAGTGAGGGGGGTTGTTACAGGGTTTTGTAAAACTAAGTTTCAGTAAAATGAAAGTAAACAATTTTGTTTGCTTAAATGTATTTTGTATTACCAATACATTTTACTCTGGTTGAGCATATCGTTTACGTTCACCAATCTATGTTTTACAATACGCCGCCAACACGACATCTGCGTCGCCCAATGGTTGACTGTGGTAGAGAATGCCATTAGGCATTAAATCCACCAATTGTACTTTTCTTTGTGCAATAAAGAATAAATAAAATAAAATATCTTGAACAATATTTGGCAAATAGGGAGAAAGCTCTTAATAAGAATCATTTTATCTTTCTTTAAAATACCTAAACGTTTCGTGGAATGAAATAGTAGCTGGGTTGCTATGCCAGCTAATTTGTCATTTCGAAAAATAAATCAACGTCAATTGTAATCAGCATGAGAGGTATTGGTTGGTAACACCGCTGCTTAAATAGCATTAATTCAACTTAAATTATCAATATAATGACATCATGCCACGCAGTCTCATAAAATAATATCAAATAAACATTACATAACATTATATCACGCCGATATCACAAATTGGGAGTCAGAGGCAGGTGACTGTTACCGTGATGGTAAACGGAACACGTAGAAGCACATATTTCACCAATCGTATTGGAACCCAACGATGGTAGGTTGTCTTCTGCCGTTATCCGGGTTGATCTGGTTTTTTATCGATGTTTTCGGTGAGTTTCTTAGTCGGAAATTTAACGATGAACGGAAAGATTTTGGTAGCAGTGAGATTTTAACTCGGGACGAAATTGGGGTTCTTAACTCTTAGACCACGACGCTCTTGTATCAACTTACCAAATTATAATAAGCCTTAATATCTAAAACTCAAAAAGAATAATCATGCCGTGATATTGCCATGTTAAAAACCAGTATTCCGAGGTCGGTGCGTGAGACAGCTTATCTGATATGATTTATAGTCCTAATGACCTTTAAAATACTAAGCTATTTTGAAAATTTATTGATTTGATAAAAAAATATCTTTAACCCACTTTTTTGGCATGCGTGGAAATTAAAAATGTTAGAGATTTGATTTTAATGGTGCAGCAGATGCATTAGCAGACTAGTATAATGGCTATAAACTTTCTTTATAGCCGATGCCCAAGAGTAGTCCGGAGTAGTTGGATTTGTGACCGGGTCAGTTAGTTCTTGAAGTCAATGCACGTTATCGGCGTCATGCAATATCCTCACATTAAATAATTTCCATAAACATACACGAAAAAATACAATCAAGATAAAGCAAAAACATGCGTTGTATATAAGGTTCTGATTTGCAACGAATGTAATAGTATTATCAGATTATTGTAAAAACATAAAAAGATAAACATTTCCATTCGCCTTCAGACGACTTTATCTATCGTGCAGATACAGTCTGTTTACGGTATCGAAATGTCTCGGTTCCTATTAAATATATTTTTAATATTACCAATTACCGTACATTCTGCTCGGATACTAGGAATATTTCCAATACCATCATTAAGTCATCAAGTGGTGTTTAGAGCCTTGATAAATGAGTTAGTGAAACGCGGACATGAGGTGGTGGTAGTGACTCCAAACCCGGAATTTCCAAAACCGAAGCAACCTCCAAAGAACTTAATAGAAATAGACGTCAGTGATACTTACGAAACAATGAGAAGTTTATTTACGGATAATACAGCAATTTTCCAACGTGGCGTCATAGTTAGCCAATGGTTGCAAACGGATACAAAATTTGACATCGATTTTATGAAAATTTTTGTTGACACCGTCGATCATCCAGATTTACAGAGAATTTTAAATGACAAAAATCAACATTTCGATCTCGTGATTTCAGAAGCTATGAAAAACTATCATCATGTTGTTAGCAAGATTTTGAACGCTCCTTTGATTTTATTTTCATCATTTTATGGTACACCTGAGTCGTTCGAAGCAGTGGGTGCTGTAGCAAGACATCCTACTTTATACCCAATATTTTGGAGGGAAAATTTTGGCCACAGTCTTTGGGACAAATTACAACAGTTAAAATTTGAATTTTATCAGTATAAAGCAGTTAAGCAGGTTGAAAAACAGGAAACAGAAGCTCTTAAAAAGCGCTTTGGCGCTGATGCTCCCACGGTAGAAGATTTGAATAACCACGTTGACTTACTGATGATAAATTGTAATTCAATGTTCCTGAACAATAAACCTGTGTCACCTAACGTTGTGTATGTGGGACCTTTGCATATGCAACCGCTAAAAGAACTACCACAGGTATGTAAAAAAATACAAAATTTGTTCATGTGTCACTGAGTATTCTATTTGATTCAATCGCCGTTGTGGGACATCAGTTGTACATAAACCACAAATCTTTTTATTTCCAGATGTTACAATTTAAAAGTTGATTATTTTTTTATTAAGTTTAACACGCGTTCATTTTGTAAAGTGATGTATTCAAATAATAAATGTTGTTTGTTTATTTTTTTCAGGATTTAAAATCGTACTTGGACAACTCGAAAAATGGTGTTATATTCGTGAGTTTGGGAACTAACGTCAACCCATCTAATATGGAGAAAGAATTATTAGATTCCTTTGTAGAAACATTTAGAAAGTTACCATATGATATTTTATGGAAATTTGACGCAGGTCATTTGGAAAATCTTCCCAATAATATGAAAATACAGAAGTGGTTTCCTCAAAGAGATTTGCTAGGTACGTTTCAGAGTCTCAAATATACTATATGTTCTTCATAATATTTTTTTTTAATTCGGGTAATAACTATGAATTGATTGATCATCGCAAGTAAATAATACTTAACTGTAGCAATACTTGCCTTATTATCTTAATAATATCATCAACTAATTTCCATAATACAATCTCTTATATCTAAACTTCATTCATTACAACATTAGAATTAAGAAGCAGGGGGCTGAAATGAATGACAATTTGCATTTGACTTTTCCATGACAATAACCTACCTGAGTACAACCTGGCAAAATAGAGAACCCCTTCCTTCATAACATATGAAGAGATTATGTAATATTTTAGATTTGGTAGAGTTACAGTGACAGTAAAAATGAAAACCCCGCTTGTTTTAGGTTTTTACATCGACAATATAGTTTGATGTAAGACAAAATCTTAAAAGTAATAATGTTTATTGTACTTTTACAACAAAGTGTTCACTAAATAGTATATTTTATATAGAGGGACTAAACGAAGCCATATATACCAGAGGTAGTTTGACTCCCGAGCGTGCGAGGGAGTCAATGAGGCCGAGGATATATTAAATTGGCTTTCAGTCTCGAGGTGCAAACTGTACTTTTCACTTAGAGTGCGTGAAAAATAGTCAATTTAGTTCAAAAACATTTAAACCGAACAAATTTACACTTGAAAAAACTGAACTGAACCACAGATTAACATTTTAAAACACATCGCGCCACCTTCTTTGCGGAGAAACCATGGAACTTAAACATTTTCGCAATAAAGACGGTCCACACTCCACAGATGATAGTATATTTTTACTGGCTGTTTGAGTTTGTCTATGTCACACGAAGGAAATTAAAAAACTAATTACTTTTTACTCCCTAGGGGCCTAAAGTGGTCACTTTAGGCCCGCTTCGTAGGGCTATACTGGCGTACTTTTAGAGCATGAGTAGTGAAAAAGATCCTTTTCTACTTGTACCTAATGCTTTAATGAATGGAGTATAGTTAAGTTCATTCTTCTAACCAAGCGTAGCGAAGAATTTCAACAGCAAATATCTAGTTTAATAGATGCGTTAGTGCTAGTTTGCCGCTGACTGACTGGAAGTGTAAGATCACATTACCAAATTGCTCGCTCCTCTCAGTTTAAGGAATGAACTTTACAACTTGACAAGCTAGGAGGGATTGTTATAAGGTCCCTGGCGAAAAAAGATACTGGTATGAGGGAAAATTTGTAACAAGGGCTTTTTTATAATTTTTAGCACATCCCAACATCAAATTGTTTGTGACTCAAGGAGGTTTACAGTCTGCAGATGAGGCCATAGATGCTGGTGTGCCTCTGGTTGGTATTCCAATGTTGGGAGATCAAGCTTACAATGTTAACAAATTCATTGAATTAGGCATTGGCGTAAAAGTAGATCCCCTGACTTTGGATGCAAAATCATTGTTAAAAGGAATTAACACAGTTCTAAGCGATGAAAGGTTAGTCTTATTTTTTGTTAGAACTAAACATTACTAATCAAAATGTTTGGAACCAATGTTGCCTTTCTCATTGTTATAATACTTGAAATCCTCACGATCACACGAAAAGTGTTTCAAAAATAAAACATAATATACCATGATACAATGACTTTTGGAAGACAATTTGGTTAGTTTAATTCATCACTCAACTTTTCATTACAGTTATAGAAAAAACATCAGAAAATTGAAAGAATTTGTGAACGATAGCCCTCAAACACCGTTGGAGAGAGCAGTATGGTGGACGGAGTACGTCATACGTCACCGCGGAGCCAAACATCTGCGGCCTCCTGCGGCCAATATGTCCTGGTTCGAGTACTTGATGCTTGACGTCATAATTTCTCTTTTAGCTTTTGCTATTTTAGGGTTAATATTAATAGTTTTAGCTGTAAAATTTGTACTAGGCAAATTTTCGTCGTCCAATCCCAAAGTGAAGAGAAGTTAACAGTATCATCTCAAATATCTTATTAAATACTTGATTGCAAATCGGGTTTTGTTGAGATTAAATGGTTTTACTAGAAAAATCCCCTTGATTCAGGTATTAAGCGGTATTTGAATCCTTGCCTTTTTCTATCTGGATTAAAGACTAGTTTTTATTTTTAATGATTCATCATTTTCATCAATGTTAGTTACCTTAACATTTTGAACACCCTTGTTGTATTTCTCACTATAAATTATAAACACTATCAGGTATTTGCAATAAAACAATAGTAAATTGATTTACCCACTATTGCTCTTTTAGCTCGACGTTTCGACGACGATTGATTGTCGCAATAACCCGATGGTGTGGTCATTGAATTTTCCAAAAAGAATGGCATGTTTATGTTTAGGTTACATGTGTTTGATAGTTCATCAGTAAGCAATATGCGGTTTCAATAGTATTTAAGGACCTATTTAATAATAAAGGTGTAAAAATAAAAATAAAAATTTGGTTAGATTAGTTGGAAGAATTTTAATTTTTTTTCTAATATATAGATAGATAGATAGATAGATATACTTTATTGCACAAAAAAGGAATAAAAACAGTTGTATTACATAAAACAAGCAATTTGTACAATTTTGTTTGTATATATTTATATTTTATCGTAAAAAAAATTTTTTTTCTCTACGCTACAAAATCCAACAGCTGTTTATTAAAGCCACTTCATTCATTGAAATACCATCAGATGAATGGTGATTAAAATGCAATTTAATAATGAAACTAATTATTTAATTTAGTAACACGGGCAATACTCGACTACATAAATACTACATACATGCATACAAAATTAACGTTATTTAAAGTCAAGATAGAAAAGTACATCTATGCAAAATAATTTCTATCCCAAAAACTGGGCAAAGCCCATTCCGAGGGAAAAGTAGACGATTTACCAAATCTATTAATTAGCCAAAATCAAACAAAAGGACAATCTTAGAAAAAATATTTTAATTGAGAGACACAGCGATCACTCCTCAAGGTTATAAACTTCAAAAAAAAATGATATGGAACTTCTAAACTGCATCGGGACTGCAATATATTAACTGAGAGACAACTATGTATTTTAAAATGGACACATTTTAAAATACATAAAACTATACTCCCTGACCTAAAATCTTATCTAACCGTAATCAATATTCCATCGTCTCTCAACCAACCGAAAAAGTAAATTTGCTCGCACTCAGTTTAACTAACAATCTATCTACTTAGGTAATCAGTAAATACTACTTTGAGTGTAAAAAGTTAGTTGATTCCTGGCTAGAACTGTTCGATTATGACAGCACCGAATCTTTGATTAGGCATGACACGTAACACTTCCATCATCTATTTAATATTTAATGTGTTTATATGGATATGTGTAGTGCATATTTAAAAAATGTTTAATAACTTATAAATATAACCTTATAAATAAAAATAAAGAACCAACTTATTACTCATTCATTAGTTTCATTACTCATAAAATTAATAATAAAAGTTATAGAACAAGTATTAAAACTTACTTAACTAATAAGAAAAGTTATAGAACTAATAATGTGAACTCGTAGAACTAATGAAACTTAATACTCGTGTAATACCAAAGGCGAAGAGATTCTCCGGACGTGTATGGCTGCCGACTTGGCCGTCGTGAACACGTTCTTCAAAAAGAGTCCCGAGCATCTGATCACCTACAGGAGCGGTAGGAGCGCAACCCAGATCGACTACTTTCTCACCAGGAGAGCCCAGATCGGCAAGGTAGCTAACTGTAAGGTCATACCCGGAGAGAGTTACTGCCCAACACCGTCTACTTGTGATGGACCTGCGAGTGAAGCCTCGAGGCAAATGCCGGGAGCGCTGCCCGCCCCGAACCAGGTGGTGGCTGCTTGAAGGAGCCAGATCCCACGACTTTGCTGCCGCTGTCGGTGACCTGTGCATCGCAGCGGATAGTGAGTTCGGGCAACAGCTCTGGGATAGGTGTCAGGCAGCTATCACCGGGGCGGCGAGGGTGGCGTTGGGTGTGTCTCGGGGTGGACGTGGGCTTGACAAGGAGACCTGGTGGTGGAACAAAGCAGTCCAGAAGGAGGTTAGGGTAAAGAAAGCCCTCTTCAAAGCGTGGCAAGCGTCCAAATCTCCTGAAGATCGCGCCGCGTACAGGGATGCCAAACGTGCCTCTAAACGAGCTGTAGCCAGAGCCAGACGTGACCACTTACGTCCTTTGTACGATAAGTTGGAGTCGTCTGAGGGGCAGAAGCTCGTTTACAAGTTAGCACGTTCGAGAGTCAAAGCGGCCCAGGATAATTCCATGTGCCGCTGTGTAAATGACACTCTTGGTAACCTGCTATGCGAGGACCGCGCGGTGAAGGAGAGATGGCGCTCTTACTTCCACGAGCTGCTCAACAAGCAGCACAAAGAGGTGCAGCCACCTGAACTCCCTCCAAATCAGGGACTAGTGCCCCCGGTAGCGCCTGATGAAGTCCAGTCGGCTCTTCGCCGCATGAAGAACCGGAAAGCTGTCGGACCCGATGGAGTCCCTATCGAAGCGTGGAAATCGATGGGCTCTCGTGGTGTGGGCATACTTACCTACCTTTTTAACCGCATTCTCCTCACCGGGAAGATACCTGACCAATGGAGACTGAGCATTATCACGCCAGTCTTCAAGGGCAAGGGCTCGGTGCAGGAGTGCAGCAATTATCGTGGCATAAAGGTGATGTCCCACACCATGAAGCTCCTCGAGCGCATTGTAGACTCTCGGATCCGACAGGAGTGTACAATCTCGGGGTGTCAGTATGGGTTTCAACCAGGTTGCGGGACCATGGACCCCATATTTCTCTTGAGAACGCTCATGGAGGGAACAGACTGAAGTATACACCTCTGCATCTACTTTTCTTAGACATGCAGAAGGCCTTCGACTGTGTCCCTCGTGAGATGATCGGCTGGGCGCTGCGGTCCAGGGCCGTTCCCAAAGTCTTTATTGACATTATCCGGGACATGTACCACGATTCCAGTTCCATAGTTAGGACTGCGGTTGGTGACACGCTTCCCTTCCCTATTACCGTTGGAGTACACCAAGGCTCCGTGCTTAGCCCGTTTCTGTTCAGCGTAATATTAGACGTTCTGTCAAACAGCATCCTAGACCACCATGAGCAACCACCCTGGTTGCTTATGTATGCTGATGATATAGCGCTAGCAGATTCGAACAGGGGACGGCTGGTACAACGGGTGAATAAGTGGAAAAATTCACTTGAAAACGGAGGTCTGAAACTTAATGTGGCGAAGACGGAGTACATGGCCTGCAACACCACAGATACTCAGTCCGTCCGCATAGGCGTTGACGTGGTCGAGCGCACGGACCGTGTTAAATACCTGGGATCTGTGTTGACCGCGACGTCAGAGCCCGAATTTCCGCGGCTTGGGCTAAATGGCGTGAGGTGGCTGGTGTCATTTGTGACCCCAAAATGCCGATCAAGCTGAAAGGGCAGGTCTATAAAACCATCATTAGGCCTGTCCTTTTATATGGCAGTGAAACATGGCCGTTACTAGAGCGACACAAGCAGGAGCTGCGCGTCACGGAAATGAAGATGCTGCGGTGGATGTGTGGAGTCTCACGCAAAGATCGTGTGCGTAACACCCACATCCGCGGCAGCCTTCGTGTTCGTGACATCGCAGACAAGCTGCAGGAGTGCCGCCTTCGTTGGTATGGTCATGTCTCACGGAGATCGGCAAACTACGTGGGCAACAAATGTCTGGCTATGCCGCCCCCGCCAGGTACCGGTAGAAGAGGTCGACCCAAGAAGCGGTGGCTTGACGTCGTTAAGGGTGACATGCGTGCCAACAGAATCACCAATGAGGATGCACAAGACCGCGCGGAGCGGGCCAAGAAAATAAGAAAGCCGGACCCTGGGTTCCCACACACCAGTGTCGGTTCACAACCGGGATAGACCGCACGGATGATGATGATGATGATGACTCGTGTAATACCAAACAAGTCATAGTAATGACCTACCGACAATCATACACTCGACTCCAAAAAACTGAGCATTTCTCTAGAGAATAAGTAAAAGGAAACTACTACATATGAACTACTTACAAAATAAAGTAACCTAAATTTAATTTATCTATCCTACTTAAGTTTTTTCTACGCCAACATCCGAAGCAATAGTTTCCATCTGATAATAATGGACTCACCAATGACCGACCATAAGCAGATATATTCACAAATGAACAAATTGAAAGCTATACCTAAACAACGAAAAACATACTTAGTTACTGATTATGCTAAACTACAAAGTACATTTGCTGCAACTGATCTATCAAACTCACCGCCTGACTTCTAGACTCTAGAAACCCTACTCAAAAACAAAAAAAAGTCAAAATTCTCAATTTGCCACAAAAAGACTGGATCAATAAAGATATTATTCAGAAAATAAATCTAAGGAACGACCTCTGGAGAAAATTTAAAGAAGACCCTAACAATCAAATTCTTGAAAATAATTTTAAGCTGATGAGGCAAACAGTTGCAAGCGACATTAAGAGAACCAAGGACGCATATTATTACAAGCAGTTCACCAAAAATAGTAAGAAGCCAAAGGAAATGTGGTGTCTACTAAATGATTTGGCTATCAATAAAGTTGATAAGAGCTGTGTTCCCCCAAAGCTAGTAGTCGAATCAAAACATATTACAAATTCTCTTGAAATATGTAAGACTTTCAATCAGTTCTTTCGCTCAAAAGGTACTCTCCTTGCTAGTCAAATACCTAATTTTATTAATTATAATAACAGTCATATTCTTCCTCCCCCTCACCTTGATAATCTTAATAAACTCTCTCATTCGAACCATGCAATGCAGATGAAATAAATCGAATTATTAATAAACTTGATCCAAATTGAAGTACTGGCATAGACGGTATCTCTACTAAAGACCTACTCGTAAAATGCACCAAACACATTATTCTGAATAAGCTGACAGGATCCATAAATGAAATTTTACGCATGGGCGTATTCCCTGACACTTTGAAAATCGTCAAAGTTAGTCCAATCTATAAATCAGGGTCAAAAGCTGATCCAGGCAACTACAGGCCTATATCGGTGTTACCTGTGATGTCTAAAATTATAGAAAAAAAAATATACAATCATTTACAAGCATACCTTGAAACTACGGAATTCTTGTCTCAACGGCAATTTGGCTTTAGATCAAAATCTAATACTCTCGCAGCTACCATTGATTTAGTGACTAAAATTAAAACTAGCATAAATAAAAAAAATAATTTTAGGTGTCTTTATAGACCTTAAAAAGGTTTTTGACACTGTAAGCCATTCCATTTTACTAAAAAAACTAGAAAGCATCGGTATTACTGAAACTGCATTTAAAATTTTGAAATCTTATCTTGAAAATAGAGTACAAATCGTTAAAATCCATGAACACCAAAGTAAACCATTACCTGTCACATGTGGAGTTCAACAAGGTTCATTAAATAGGCCTATTACTTTTTTTGATTTATATAAACAACTTAAGTGAACTGAAATTGAATGGAGAAATAACTCTATATGCTGATGACACCTGCTTATTTTACTTTGGCACATGTATGGCCGATATTGTTTCCCGAGCCCAGACTGATATCAATAAGCTTTATGATTGGTTTCAGTGTAACCTCTTAACTATTAACATAGCCAAAACTTGTTATGTCATATTTAATAAATAGAGGTCTAAAAAAGTTTCACCTTTTACTTCCCTGTCCATTCATTCAATTCAATTCAATTCAAACATTTATTTCAGACTAATGTCCATAAAGTTTCTGACATACAATTACACAAAAAAGAAAACACAACAAACATATTAAAAAGGATAAAAAACAAAAGAGAAAAGAAAACAAAGAAATTAACATTCAGATGACATGCAACCGAATCCACCTCGTTACAAATGGACAATCCATTCGACCAGCCACAACATGTAGAATGCCATTGGAGCTTCCTCGAACACGGCTTAGCATTGAGGCAGCTCTTTTGCGAAGGATGGCGTGAAAGCCATCAGTATGAACCTCCGCAAACATGCCTGATGCACTGCAGTATCTTGGCAACCCCAATAGCAATCTGAACGCGTTGTTATATTGAACGCGCAAGGCGTTGATGGTCTTGAGCGTGAAATTGACCCACAGGTTGCACGTATAAAAGGACTGGCAAAATGCCTTAAAAAGTATCACCTTAACGGGTTCTGTTCGTTATTAATAACATACCGCTAGCATAAAAGAAAAATTAAAAATACCTTGGATTACATATTGATAGCCACTTGACATGGAATACGCACATATACCACATAAAAAGTAAACTGTCTTCGTTGATGGGTTCACTCAGAAACGTAGGTAGAAGCCTTCCACCTAAAGTTCGCCTGACCATTTATAACTCGCTAGTCAAGTCCCATCTTTTGTATTTGGTTGAAATATGGGGTGCTGCGTCTAAAACTAAATTGAATCAACTCCAAATAGCCCAAAATAAAATAGTTAAAATGTTGTTTCACTATCCCTATCTAACACGAACAGAAAAAAATCACAGAGACACTAAACTCAGGAACCTGTATTTTAGTTTATAAAATTATTAATAAAATTATACACACCAACATTTCGTTCCTTAAAATAAATCAAATAAACAAACGCAGCTAACGAAGACCCTCACATCTTGTTTTGCCCAAAACACGTACCAACTACAACTACAAAAAGACTATAACTTTTGAGGGAGCACAGCTTTTCAACAAACTTTCAGCTAACATTAAGGCCGAGGATACTCTCCGAGCGTTTAAAACGAAATTAAGTAACTATATTATCTCAGATTATACTCGAAGCCTATTACGTGGCTGAGAGTATTAGCTCACTTAGTGGCTTAACGTCATTCATGACGCAGTGTTGTACACAAATATTTACGAGTAGCTTTGTCTTCGTTATTTGTTATTTTCATTATTTTCCTAACCTTTATGTTCTATATTGCTCTAATGTTTCAGTTAAGTAAAGAAGTGTAGTTAGTAATTAAACACACAGCGTATGACTGTAAAATAATGTCTTTCTCAAATAAGTGACACGTATGTCTTTTTTATGAGAATAAAATTCTTTAAACTGAACGACTAATTGTCATAAGAAGAGCGGTAACATATTAATACAGGTTTCCAAACTTAAAATGGTGAGATCTATATTGAGCATTGTAATACATAGTGACTTGTGTTATGAATAAATATTTTTGTATTTTTTTGTATAGAAACATAAAATAATATAAAGGAATAGAATCGTTTGGGAATGTGTATTGAATATGTGTGCATATGAGTGCGTGAGTGTATGGGTATATGTGTAAGGATGTTTTTTACAAGGCACGGGACCCGCGCGGACTTCCCCTATGCCCACTGCCAGGGGCAATCCGCTTGTGAGATGCGGGATAAATCCCGCACCTTAATAAAAACACCTTTAGTATGTGTCAAAGTAATCCGTCATTCTCAACTCTAGTAACTTACCTTTAACACGTATTACTAACTAGTTTTTTATTCTTAGATAAAATTCCGTAGCAACAAAAAAATACCTCAGATTAATTTAAATAAAATAGGTTTTTACTATCTTTTTTATCAAATTACAGTCATTAAAAATGCTTCTGATGAACATCATAGCAAATGCCGCACTATTGCTCGTTCTGTCTCTCTCGCACACTTCTAAGTGCAAGTTTAGTGCTCGCATAACTTTTATTTTAAGGTTTTGATACAAAAAATACTTAGCGTATAGTGATTGCGACTGATTTGTATAGTGACTTTAAAATAAATCTTTATCAAATAAATTTTATTTAACTTAGATAGTTTCTGCATTACTTACTGAGAGTGAGTATGCCATATCGTTTTTGTGAGTCTTTTGATAATCACCCGGTATAATATTTTTTTTTGACGACAAACTGTACCCTAAAGGTGCTCCCTCACTTGGAGCATTCGCCTGTAATGTAACGTTACAGAGTCTAGCATTACATCAGTGAGGGAGGAGAATCGAGCATTACAGTGCGCAAACTGTAATGTTAGAGATTCGACCAGTAAGTTGGTGACGGAAAAGCAAAGAACATTAAGGTGTAATATTTCGATACAACTTCCCTGAAGTTTTGTAAGGTAATGTTGTGATGTAATGCTCAAAATCGAATCTGAAATGTGCATTACAGGCGAATGTTTGTCATGTCAGGGACGCGATACTGTAATGTATCGCTCAAAATCGACTCTTTAACGTTACATTACAGGAAAATGCTCCAAGTGAGGGACCACCTTAAGATTACACGCTCTTTTTCTATTTATTACTAGCTTCCCCGTCAGACATCTTACTGTCACAAGTTAATGGCCCGTTTGACAACTGGGAACAGAGTGGTTTGTATGGGATAAAAAAAGTGTCGGTTTTTAATATTTTCTTCGTATTTGTATGTTTTTTCTCTCCTTAAAAACCTTTTTTTGTGTCTTAACAAAAACATGAAAAAAATGGCCCATATTAGTCGAGCCAATCACGAGTTTTGCGCTCAGCAACACATTTGGCGATTAATTTATAATATTCACATAGATAGATAGATGAATTTATTGCACAAAATAGAAATAAAAACAGTTATATTACATAAAACAAGCAATTTGTACAATTTAGGCAACCTTCGGGTAGAGGAACTTTTTAAAGTTTGAGCTTTAATTGCTTTACTTTTACATAATGAGACAGGGAATATTTAAGCAAATGACAAATTCAGGTTTGTTTTTTTAATAAAAAGTAAGTTGTACTCGTATGTTAGCATTTTTCAAGATATATTTAAGATTGACTGCAATCATTTTATCATTAGATTCACAGAAGATATTGATATGTGACTAAGATACAAACTTAAAAAAACTACCGCGTCCTTGTTGTTAATATGGTGTCGACTGTAATCTATTTTAAGGCCAGTAATCTATCGTTCGTGCGTGGAAGCGCGTGTGCTGCGTCATTATGACTGCATTGACCGTGATAAGTTAATTTAGTTTGATATAGACTCTTAAAAAAATGTGGCGCTATATAATCCTGGGATATTTCATCCTTCAAACTTGTGAAGTGCAATCTGCAAGAATCTTGGGAGTTTTCCCAATCCCCTCAAGGAGCCATCAAGTCGTCTTCAGAAGTTATACCCAAGAATTAGCGAGGCTAGGACATGAACTGGTTATCATAACACCAGACCCGATTCCAAAAGACAAACAAGCGTACAATGTCACGGACATTGATGTCAGTTTTAGTTACGCGAGAGTGATGGAAGAGTTCAAAGGCATGAGTGCTCATCTCAAGCGAGGAGTTATCATGAATATAGATGCATTATTGGATTTAGACATGGATAGATCATTTCTAAACATTGTCGTTGAACAATTTCAACACCCTTCGGTACAAAAATTGATGAACAACAAAAAACAGAAGTTTGATTTGATAGTTGTGGAGGGATTCTTCGAATATCAGTTTATAGTCACTGATTTTTTTAAGGCGCCTGTTATTTCATTTTCATCTTTTATGGGATTTCCAGAACATTATGATGCAGTTGGTGCTTATCCTAGGCATCCAATACTCTATCCACAATTACAAAGAATGAATTTTGGCAAGATGAGTTTTTGGCCGATGTTGAAGGAAATAATATACGAAATAAGAATGTATTGCAAAAGAGTACATCTAGATCAAGTTCAAGATGAATATTTAAAAAAGAACTTTGGGCCTCAAGCTCCTACCACATCACAATTAAGAGACAGGATTGATTTGATGTTTTTGAATTCATATACAATCTTTTCGAATAATAGACCTGTACCTCCTAACGTGATATACATAGGTGCTACTCACTTGGAGCCAGTTAAAGATCTTCCAAAGGTAAGATTGCTTTGATTAAAAAGATAGGTTAATAATATTAGCAGTAACCAAATGTTGTTTGTTGTAACTTCAAGGAGCAGTATTTTAATGTGATTTTCTTTCACAGGATCTAAAAAACTATCTGGATAATTCTAAACGTGGTGTAATTTATGTCAGCTTTGGCAGTAACATACGTCCATCAATGATGCATAAAGACCTATTGGACTCATTGTTGCAAGCATTTGAGGCCTTACCGTACGATGTGCTATGGAGATTTGATGGAGATTCGGTAGAAAATGTACCGAAGAATGTCAAATGGCAAAAATGGTTCCCGCAAAGGGATTTACTATGTTAGTATACATATATTATTTAGGTATTTTATTCTTGTTCATACAAACTGTCTGTACAGGGTTGCATTTTTTTTTGGAATTGTTTAGCTAGTATCTGTGGAAAACTAAGTATGACATTTCGTGACAGCGCCACTCGTAAATTATTATTAAATTCATTTGTTCAGAAAATGTAGTCCACATTTTTACAATTTAATAAAATTTACTTAAAAAGCAAAACATACAAAATAATATAATAAAAATAAACAAATACAAACACACATGTAAAAGTATCCAGTGTCCCACAAACGGGCCAGGCAACTTATCCGCGACCACTTTCAGGAGTCTCTTGCTGCTGGCCCGCGTTCTCCTCGCTATCGAGGTGGCCGCTGGTGGCCCTCTTGTGCATGGTGGTATGGAAACAATCCACGTGGGTTACCGCGAACATACCGTAATAGAACAGTAATATACTAATAGATCATAAAAAACATATAAAATGATGTTGTCATAAATCATAGTTTACGTTAGGTAAGTGTTTAATCTTTGTATTTCTTTCACTGCCAAATTAGTTCTAATTAGACATTATGGTTCTTATCATAATGTCCAGTGTCCCAAAAATAACGTGAACTGCTAATTATAAATAAACCAAATCTTCGTTGTTTAAGAGTGCATATATTGAGTTATTAGGTCTATGACTATACCCTTTCAGGAAATATAATACTTGCGCGATTCAAAGGAGTATAGTGACATCTCTTGGGGACAATTAGAACTAATTTGACAGTGAAAGAAATACAAGGATTAAACATACCGCCCACCATGGACAATAGGTAATGGTTTAGTTCATAGTAGGGGTACTGGCCTCTTTGTCATTTTCATTATTAACGTTACCAATATCTGAAAAAAAAACTTCAAAAGACCCTTTGTTGCTATTAGCTACGGTACTATTCGTTCGCTCAACTATTTAGAGCTTTCCAACACATAAGTGAGTGCTTTACTACGAATAAACATATCAGCAGGTACAATTTTTAAACACTATCAGGTTTTTGCAACGAAACAAATTTAATGGATAATAAAATAAAAATAAAAATAAAAATCATTTATTGTCAGGCACATAAGCCCATAGGATGTTAGTACACATTTCTTAATTCTATGTTATTAACTTAACTTAACTTATCTTACTAGACTCGACAAGCTTGGCCTGACCTGCTCACCGAATATGTAGTTTGATGAACCGATCAAGCAAAGCTGAGTCTATCCTCTCACCTATCACATTTAGGACTGTGTTAGGGCTTCTTCGTACGCGGCCTACTAGGGATGCTACGTTCTTACGCATTAAGGCATAAAAATCATCAGTGCTTGCGTCAGCAAACATGCCGGACGCACTGCAGTAGCGCGGGAGCCTGAACACAGCCCTAAATATGTTATTGTACAGGACTCTCAAGGCATTGTAGGTACTTTTAGTAAAGCTAGCCCATAAGCTACATGTATAAAATTTTTGACAGTATGCCCTAAACAGGGTCAGTTTAACTGGTGCTGTACAGCGTGCAAACCTATGAGCCAACATATTACCCCGCACAGCCAATGACCTGCGTTCTCTCTCAATATCTAAATCATCAGTAAGATTCTCAGTTACAATATGCCCAAGATACTTGAACTTCTTTACATGATTTAATGGAACTCCATTTAACAAAACTGGAGGTATAATCCTAGGCCCCTTAATTTTACCTTTAAACAACATAAATTCACTTTTTTGGGGGTTGTATCTCAGTCCATGCTCAGCTGCATAGGTTTCACATATTTTTAATAGCTTTCTAAGTCCACCCATCGAAGGGCTCAACAGTACCATATCATCAGCATAGCTAATGTTATTAACACACATACCGTCTATATAGCAGCCTACATGTATACTGCTGAGCTCTTCCATGAGTTTATTAACATAAAGATTAAACAACTTTGGTGAAGTCAGTCCTCCCTGTCTCACTCCGCACTCCAGGGAGTATTCATCAGAATAGACAATCCCCCACCTAACTGCATTCAATTGATTTCTGTACCAAAAAGAAAAGATATCTCTGATTTCAGTTGAGACACCTGCTTCATCAAGCTTGGCCCATAGCCTCTCATATGATACTAAATCGAATGCCTTTGAGAGGTCTAGGAAGCAGGCATACACTGGCGTTTTTCTATCTACATAGTATCGTACTGTATGCTTTAGAGTAAGAATAGCACTCTCAGTAGAGAGCCCCTCCCGAAAACCAAACTGTGTATCACAGAAAGACATACATTCACTAAGTTGTTTATTAAGCAATCCATCCAACACTTTTGCAATTACAGTGGCTAATGATATGGGCCTATAGTTACTTACATCTGATTTATCACCAGTAGCATTTTTTACTAAGGGTACAACTATAGTTCTCATTAAATCTAATGGTGAGTATGTATGCCGCACACAAAAAGTATAAAACATAGAAAGCACTCTATACAAGTGTGGACCTGCATGCTGCAGGTGTTCAATGCTAAGCCCATAATGGATTAACCTATTTTAACTCGACGTTTCGATGACAATTGCATGTCATTGTGGTCACGAGCGGACTGGTGGTGCACAGCATCGTTGGTCTGGTTTGTCATCATTGAATTTGTTTCGTTGCAAAAACTCGATGGTTACTATCATAAAGCTAGTTCCAGCTTAATCGAAAGTCAAATATATAATATAAAATATAAAATAAAGCAAAAATATTTCTTTGATTGATGCAACAACTGTTGGCTTACAAGGTAAAATACACAAGATAAATTCGCCGGGTCTGTTAACGGCCTCGGTAGCTCAGTTGGAAGAGCAGCCACCCGGATTGTGGAAGGTCGCGGGTTCGAATCCCGCTTGAGTCCCTAGGATCAGGTCGAATTTTTCTAGTTTATATCTTTGTGAGGAAACAGTGCATTGCTGAAAAAAAACACTTATAAGATAGTGTTCAAATTTGTAGTGAGAAATGAAATATTGAAGTTCAAAATTAATTATTATTGATTTAAATGATGTAAAACAAAATTTAATATTTTAGCTCCAAATATTAAAATCGTTAACAGTAATTCCCTTTACCTTTTAGGTTCTCCGATTTTTGATAAATGTATTTCTGAATATATTAATAATTCAATTACAAAATTTCAAATGTCTGCCGACCGTCTCCTTGAAATTAGCCCACATTATGCACTTTGTATCTTAAAATTCTGTCTTTTCGTCCCAAAATTTACATATGTGCTCCGTTGCTGCTCCTTTTGGAATCACCCTGATCTTTTGACACAAATAGACGACTTAATAAAAATTAGCTTAGAATCAATTCTTAATATGCAGCTGAACGAGCCATCCGTTATGGTGGTATAGGGATTCGCAAAATTTCCAGTGTCGCTTTACCAGCCTTCGTATCTTCTGTCCATAGTTCAGCAAATCTCATAAGGAAAATTTTAAGGGCATCCTCTTCAAACTTTGAGATTGCTGGCTTGGAAGAAGCTAGAAACGCTTTCGTAATTGCATGCCCAGGTCAAAATTGTCCAGTTACTCCAAATTCTCAGAGGAGCTGGGACGATATTTACTGCAAATTGTCTTATGACAATCTTTTGAGCTGTAGTACAGGTTCGGCGCGTGCTAGGCTTTTGGCCTTGGGTGCGCATGAGGCCGGCTACTGGCTTCACGCGTACCCTTCGTCAAATACAGGAACATTTCTTGAGCCTGACACACTCCGAATCGCAACTTGTCTACGGCTTGGGGTTCCGGTCTGCGTTCCTCATAAATGTATCTGTGGCAGTGATGTCGACAAGCTAGGACATCACGGACTGTCATGCCAAAAAAGTGCAGGCTGCTTCTCGAGACATGCCGCACTTAATGATATCATACGCCGGTCTCTTGCCACCGTCAACGTGCCAAGTCTACTTGAGCCGACTGGTATTGCAAGAGACGATGGCAAGAGACCGGATGGTATGAGTTGTATTCCATGGAAGATGGGCCGGGTGCTGGTATGGGCTGCAACCTGTTCAGACACGCTGGCTCCTTCCCATCTACATGTAACCAAAAAAGGAGCTGGTGCGGCTTGTGAAGCGGCTGAAAAAGGTAAAGCGTGCAAATACAGGGGTCTAGGCTCGGAATATGATTTTGTTCCATTCGGTGTCGAGACCCTTGGTCCGTGGGGTCCTAGCGCTATAAGGCTTTTTAAGGAAATAACAAAAAGGTTAGTCGACATCACAGGAGACCAAAGAGCTGGCAGATACCTCGGACAAAAAATTAGTCTAGCTATTCAAAGAGGGAACGCTGCCAGTATCTTCGGAACCTTGCCTAAAGGGACTTCTTTTAATGATGTATTTTAGTTATTAAATTATATTTTTTAAGGTTTTTAGTTTTAGGTTCAAAATAAATATAATATCAAGTATAAAAAAAAAAGTTCAAAATGTTATATGGAAGTCATTAACTTAATTTTTTTTCGATTTCAGTTCATCCAAACATCAAAGTCTTTGTCACTCAATGTGGCCTGCAGTCCACAGACGAAGCAATAGATGCCGGAGTACCTCTGGTTGGAGTTCCAATGATGGCGGAGCAATGGTACAACGCTCAGAAGTACGTTGACTTCGGGATTGGAGTTAAATTGGATTCCTTGACATTAACAGCCGATGATCTGGTCAAAGGCGTTGGAACTGTCGCGGGTAATCAAAGGTAATTGCACTTTTTTTTCTCGCAATTGTATAAAACTCACTCATCGTGTATTTTGAGGTATGTTTGTATACACAAATTATGTAATTATTAGTTGGTATGAATAGGTTTTTTATTACAAGTATTAGATTAAGATAACTGTGGTGAAAGTGAACAAGAAATTTGTTTCCTCAGATTTTATTATTGCCAGTTATTCACTGTAACGATTTTTATGGGACTCGTGAGTGTTTTTCATTGCAAAGTTAACCCTATGAACCTTTAAATACCTTAATATCCTACATAATGTAACTATATCATTTCAAAATATAGTAGAAATGACAGCGTTAAAAAGTATGACAGAAGGTAAAAATAAGCTTTTATCTATCACTTTCTGCCATTCTTTCAAGTTCGAAACTACTCTACTATTTAAAAGTTAATCTACTGTATTTAAAATAAGATCAGACAGCACTGTAATCTAAAATTATACTTAGAGGTTAACGTAACTGTATTAAGTGTACTCTGTGTGTGTGTGTGAAAAAATTGCAAAAAATAACGCATTTCTTTTCTCATTACAGCTACAAAGAAAATATAAAGAAAATAAAAGCAATAATGAACGATTCGCCTCAAACACCAATAGAACGTGCAATATGGTGGACAGAGTACGTCTTGCGGCATGGGGGAGCAAAACATCTTCGAGCCCCAGGAGCAAATATATCTTGGTCTGACTACTACATGCTTGATTTTGTAATTCCTCTTATGGCTTTAGCTATATTGGCTCTCATTTCAATATATTTGATTATACGATTCGTATTATCCAAAATTTTCCGAGGACGACCAAAAGTTAAAAAGAGTTAATGTGCCAACGTTTTGTTGATTAATAGATGACAAAGACGAAAATAATAAATTCAGTTTAATTATAAAAGAACTTCTTTTTTTTGTATTTCATTCTAAAATTAGTTTATACGAGTATATCGAACTTGGTACGATTGTTATTAGTCGCAAAGACCGAACAAGTAAGTCTACGATATCACTCAATAAATCATTTTTTATCTACATCAACGCAACGATCATTCTAATAACACGATATGAACACAATACATAAAAATGTATGACAAAACCGTCACGTCAATTAGATAAAGCATACGTTTATTATTTGGTATTTACGAATTTGCTATATCTAATGTAAATATTACAGCTAGGAGTATTCAATACTCTTAGCTGTAATATTTAAAGCTATATACTTAGTGACTTCATTAATGTTTGAGTCAGTATGTTGCTATCTCCCAAGCAAGACTGTAGCGTCTTGTTTCTGGTTTATAATACATCTGATTTGTTAACCGTTTTATGTTATATATTTCAAAAGGGTGTGTGGTGAATAACATTAATAAAAACTCTCTGAAAAAATATTTAAAATGATGTTTAACTTGACGCTGTGCCTTTTTTTCATCATTTTGTTGAATAGTGAAGTGAATTCAGCAAGAATACTAGGCGTTTTCGCGATCCCATCTAAAAGTCATCAAGTTGTGTTTCGGACATACACTCAAGAGTTAGCCAAAAGAGGGCATGAGTTGGTTATCATTACACCAGACCCGTTGCCAAAAGATGGATCAGCGTATAAGCGTGTCACAGAGATTGACGTCAGTTTCAGCTACGATAAAATGAACGAAATATTTAAAAACTCCAGTTTTATTCTGAAAAGAGGAGTCATCATGAATGTTGATGCAATACTTGAACATAACTTTTACATGAATGTTTTGAAAATCATTGCTGAGCAATTCAATCATCCATCAGTACAAAATTTACTTAAAGATAAAAAGCAGAAGTTTGACTTGATCGTTGTTGAAGGATTTTTCGAATACCAATTGATATTTTCTGAATATTTCACAGCTCCGGTTATTTTATTCCCATCGCATATGGGTTTACCACACCAATATGAAATGATGGGAGCTGCCAGTAGACATCCAACGCTATACCCAAATTTACACAGAATGAATTTTGGCAAATTAAATTTCTGGCAAATGGCTTATGAACTGTATTATGAATATAAACTATACTGTTTATTTCATCAAATCGAAAAAACTCAAGACAAACTATTGAAAATTAACTTCGGCCACGATGCTCCTACCTCGAAGGAGTTAGTAAAAAAAGTTGATATGCTTTTTTTGAATGCACATTCAATGTTTGCAAATAACAGACCTGTGCCTCCTAACGTCATATACTTAGGTGCAACTCATTTGGAACCAGCTAAAGAACTTCCAGGGGTAATGATGGAACCTTTATAACAACGTTTATAATACGATAAAAATGCGGGCCTAAGAAAGAACGCTCAAAAGGTTTGCTTTTGGTAGTATTTAGTTACCGCAGTCTGCGGATACTGGTGATAAGTAACATGTATCACTCAAGCTTTGACTTCATATTATGAATATTAAACAGAAGAAACAACCCAAGAAAAAGACCTGAGCTTATGGTTTGATTCATAACTCCCTGATAAAGACTGAGCCACCTCAGTGAAATAGTCAACGGTTCCCCAAACTCAACGGTTTCTAGTCCTTTTCCCCGATAAGTAGGATCGTAATAAATTTTAGCAGCACGTTTCCACACCAAGTCAAAAGCATGTTTAAGCAGGTGTAAACATTGTGGTGTGGAAAGACGTGCATAAAGGCGAGTCAGTTTTAATTAATTTTGAATGATAATTAAAATTATACTTATAATAATATTATGAAGAGGAAAGATTTGATAATTAATTTGCGTTGAATAGGCTTCGAAACTAACGGACCGATTTAAAAAAATCTTTCACCAATATAAAGCTACATTATCAGTGATGTGGATAGTTTTTTTTTTTCTTCAAGCTTAATTTTAACGGGCCGCTCTGGCGGCTAGTTATTCAATAATTATAACGAAATTGTCGAGCTCTAGTGCACTTGCCTAGTTGAACGGTTTTTTTTCACAGGATCTGAGACACTATCTAGATACTGCAAAACGTGGCGTCATATGCTAGCTTTGGTAGTAACGTACGACCTTCAATGATGGAAAAAGATTTGCTTGATGCAATACTGCAAGCATTCGAGGCTTTGCCCTACAACGTGCTGTGGAGATTTGATGGAGATTCCTTAGAAAATGTACCAAAAAATGTTAAATGGCAGAGGTGGTATCCCCAGAGGGACTTGCTGAGTAAGTTTTCTTATTTTACTACTCATTATAGTCGCGACACTGTTTATTAATTATTATTGAAAGAAAAAAATTGGCATACAAAATTATAAATGCAAAGGAGATGGAATTCATGATGATGATTACGTATTATGAAAGAAAAAGTCACACTCATTCTACCGTTTATTTACGATTTCTAAAATGGTTGTAACTTGAGGGTAACAAAAAATATTTATTTTAATAAAAATATACACTCTGTTGACGCCATTGAGAATGGTGAACCATTCTACCAGAAATTATAGTTTGAGATAATCAAATCTAAGTCATCAGTGTCACAATTTCTAAAAACTATTCAGGTAATTCTGCATTATATTGCTTCCAGATCACGCAAATATAAAAGCTTTTGTCACTCAATGTGGAATGCAGTCTACGAATGAAGCTATAGATGCCAAAGTGCCTTTAGTTGGAATACCGATGATGGCAGAACAATGGTATAACGCTCAGAAGTACGTTGATTTTGGCATAGGAGTCAAATTGGACTCACTTACACTGACTGCTGATGATTTGGTGAATGGCATTAACACTGTTGCTGGGAATATAAGGTATATCAAAAAAAAAAGAAATAAATATCCATCATTGCACACCAATCAATTGTTATAAGCATCTCATTAGGACAGACCATAAGTAGTGGAGAAGGTAAAGAAGGAAGGAAAACAGTAACTAGGATAAATAAACACAATAACATTGGATTTGAAATTCAGCAGTAGGTATAGTTTGTGAACATAAAGTTAAAGAATCTTTATTTCCATTAAGACAATTCATGTCACTTACATGGAAACTTGAAACTAAGAAATGGTTAGTACTTGAGTTAATTTAGTATGATTGCATGAGCATGTCGAGCCGCTGCTACGATAAATAGGTAGGTTCCATTTGGTTGAGTCATTGCAATACATGTATACAATTCAGGGAGGTTAAGTTATTAATCATAGTTGCTGGTAAAAATAATTTTAGGTAGGTAGGATTATTGAGTATCTCTCACTAATTTATAAGAAAACATTTGTGCCAATTTTTTTTTAAAAGTTTCGAGCGAATCACATTTTTTTATATTGGTGGGTAGACGGTTGTATAATTGTACACCTCCGTAGGTGATCATATTTTTCCGGATTGTGTGCGAATCTTCGGCAGTACTAGAAAACTGGCTCGACGGGATGAGCGTGTAGTAGTGTGCTTTACTTGTGTCAGTGTTATTGAGGTGTGAATGGTTTTGTTTACAATTTTGCGAATTAGTATGCATGTGTGCTAAATGTGTAGTTGTTTGATTGTCATTATGTTAGTTTCTTCGTATATCGATGATGTAAGGATAGTGAAAGAGCATTTTGACTAGTTTTTTTACATACATGCATAACATTAAATAATAAGGTTCAAGTTAGATTGACAATAAGATATTTAAGGAACACCTTGAGCACAATCTCGAGTTCGGTTTCCGGTATTTCAAGGTATCTAAACTTTAAGATGTTTAAATTTCGTTATGTAGACGTGATTAGTTTGAATCATTTTTACTTAGTAATTATGCCATATCATTTTCCTCACATTATACAAAAACACCTGGGGGGCTTTAGGGGCGAAATCGTCGTGCGGTGTTGCTTTAGCAACACGCCACAACGATTTCGACATTTGAAACTGTCATGGCGTGTTACTCTTGGCTAGCCCCCCTGATGTTGTTTTTCCCCCAAGTTATCACAACATTTAAAACTATTCGTTCCAAAAGATCATTTGTAAATATTTTTTTCTTTAACAGTTATAAAACGAACATCAAGCGGCTTAAAGCCATCTTGAATGATGAGCCTCAAACACCATTGGAACGTGCGGTATGGTGGACGGAGTATGTCATCCGTCATGGTAGCGCGAAGCACCTTCGCTCTCCTGCAACCGATCTGCCTTTTCATCAGTACTATATGCTAGATGTAATGCTCGCCACCGTAGCAGTATTTTCCTTATCTCTTTTATTTGTTATATCAGTATTCAAATTTTTGACGAATATATTGGTAAGAAGGTTTATGAAAGAGACAAAAATGAAAACGAAGTAAGTTTGAATGTACATGTGGTTTTTGATGACCTTGGAACCTGCTGTCTTTTTGGCTACATTTTGAAGACGAATGCAATAATTTAGTTTTATAGATTCAGAGCAGTGATAAAATGTCTCCTGTTGTTATACTGCTGCTTTGCACTATTGTAATCTTTTAATTTTTTCTTGACTTTCACTAAGGCAACAAAATGTGTAAATGATTTTGTATTTATTTATTCTTTATTGCACATTTATGAAAATAGGTACAATTGGCGGACTTAATGCCTAGAGGCATTCTCTACCAGTCAACCGCATGGTTAAACAGAGAACATACAAATTTTGGGCTGTGCAACGTATGGAATTTGGTGCAAGAAAGTACAAACAACAAATTTGTTACTTAACTAAAACTTTAAAACCTACTAATGCTCAAACTAACAAATACCTAATACAATTCGTAAACTTAAATAAATCATAATAATATAATTTGTAGTCAAGTGAAATTATTTTATGGACATATCTACCTAGATGGGTTCATAGCTATTTCCTTAAACGCAACAAAGAGATAAATGGTGTAGGTACGAACACATGTGTCTTTTTATTCTTTGATGTCTTAAGATAACAAACAGAACTGTTACTCCTTAAATTGCAAACAATCAAGAAAACAATTTCAGGCTTACCTTCGCTCTTTTAAGTAAAACAGAGGAGATTTACAATTTACTTTTGATAATGGGCCACGAGAAAAGCGATTTGCAATTAAAAAAAATCATTACCGAACGCGAGATTAAACCTTAACCACTGACGTGACGTGTCATTTCTTGAAACTACCACTGACGTACGTATGATATACGTATCCATTTTGAATGCCTCCTACTACATAAACAGAGTGCATTACTTTTGTTTTTTTTTCTATTGAACTAAGTATTCATTTTGAAGTAAAGAAATTAAAAAAACAGTATTAATATTCATAGGAAATATATTTATCATTAAACAACCATAGCAGTAACTTAAATACACCAACGACCGACTTGGTGTAATGGTTAAGAAGTTGGCTACTACACCAGAGGTCGCGGGTTCGATCCCCGCACAGTACAAACATTTGTGTGCATGAACATGTCTGTTTGTACTGGTCTGGGTGTCTCCTATGTATAATAAGTATGTATTTACAAAAGAAAATGTATTTAAGTATGTTTATCCGTTGTCTAGTATACCATAACACAAGCTTTAATTAGCTTACTTTGGGGCTAGATGGCGCTGTGTGGAATAATGTCCAGGGATATTTATTTATTTATTATTAAATGACATATTCTTAAAGCATAGGAACTTTCTTTTTTGGTTTAATTACGCATTAAGAAGGGTTTTAGTTAGAAAAAAATTACAACAGTAGGAAACATAAAATTAAGGCACTTTTTAGCAGCAGTTGTTGCAGGTCGGTTTTGAACACTGCAATTATGGCATGTTTGAATCGGTTTCTGACATGTTTGACAACCATAGCGGGTTTTGCGACGTTTCAGCTTGAAACACTTTTCATTGTTACAAATTTTTAAAGTTCGTTGCTTGGTTGGTGAAGTCTTCCTCTGATCAATCAACGCGGTCCGATATAATAAAATCATTTTCATCCGCCGATAATTCGTCCGATTCACAGAGCCAAGATTCTATAATTGACTTGAACTCGTTATGTTTTCTTTACGATCCATGTTATCTACGGACTAACACCGACACATTATTAAAAAAAGTGACGCTTACATTGACGCTACGTATGACATACGTCAGGAACTAAAACTACCCTGCTTAAAGACGTGGCACGCTTCCGTTCACCCTGCGCCAGTGACGCGACTAGGAAACTACCAAAAAAGGCGCGTTCGAATTCCCGCGCAAAATGAAGTTATGAACGAAAATTGGTGACGTACCACGTACGTATGTCAGTGGTTAAGGGTTAACGAGAATGACAATGAATTCATTAAAAATGAATGAAGTAATAACAAGTGAAGATTTTGTTAAATACGGGTTGGTGATAATTATCACAAACCAGGTCTTAGTTTCAAAAACCAGAAAGGCGTTTGAGCACTTTCGAGTTTCGGGTAAGAGTTCATCCTATGCCAAACGCTTTTTTTGTGGCCCCGCGTTTAAAATAACCTTCAAAGCTGACATAAATTGGCGCCTGTAAAATGGAAGTGATAATTACGTTACATCGTGACTTGGTTGCCAATTTAGCGATTTAAATACTGAAGAAGGAATTTTGCAGACTGTGAACTTTATTTTTATGAATAAAGCACAATGAGTGTAGATTTTCACCAAATAAGAAATACATGCACATTTCAACGCATTTCAGACGAAAAAAAGGCAAATAGACCACAATTCATGTGCGTATATAACTGTCGTGTACCCGACCTGTACAAGTCAGATCATACAAGTCATAGTCAATAAAAAAGTATCGATACGTTTTTCAACAGGCAACACGACATTTTTAAGCTACTTTTAATAAACTATGTCACCCTTCAATCACTGTTATGTGGTGTAAATAAAGCTAAAAGGTCCAACCCCACCAAACGACCCAAAACGCGTCGGGTAGGAACGAATTTCACAATCTTTAAACGAAGTTTAGTCTTGTATACAGTGTTCAGAGTCTATATTACCAAGTCACGCACAGCAGCTTGACTACGGGCGCGTGCGTCGACGGGCAAACACAGCCAGCGATAAGTTCCTGTGCGTGATTTGGTATCCGACGCGATGCGGGCCGTTTGGTCGGGTTGGACCCTAATACCTCAGTTAGAGACTAGCATAAGTGCAAAAAAAGTATCCCAACAAAAACATAAATGTGAAATGAGAGCCAAGTTCAATATCATGATGTATGCCTTGGTTGTTGGCTTGTACGACAAAAGAAGTGAGACCTAAATGGGTGCCAAGTTCAATGGTCAGTAGGATAATATATTGAAGCCTAAGGTCTGACTCGGCTAGTTCCCATATACGAATTATTATTAAGTACCTACTAAAACAGTAATGAAAGAGCCCTATGTTCGATGGCTAGTTTTTACCAGCAAGCCATGTTTTCGAAAGAATGATATAAAAACTGACAGCTTTAGTACTTGCGAAGGATGAATTTAATTCGTAAATGAAAACTTGTCAAGTCAGACCTTAGGCTTCAATATATTAATTACCCTACTGACCATTGAACTTGGAACCAATTTAGGTCTCACTTCTTTTGTCGTACAAGTCAACAACCAAGGCATACATCATAATATTAAACTATTTTTTTTTTAAATTTAATGATAAAAATTACTAGTTTCTGATTTTTTCCTTATATTCACTCAACCATCCCTCTAGACTCCAAATTTAAACTTCCTAGGTCATCTGGAACTGGGTTAGAGTAGTTATCTATAGGTCAGTCAGTCACAAAAATTTCGATTTTTAGACGTTAATATCTAAATAACCGTTTGAGGTATATATCTCAAATTTGGAATTCATATCTATCTTGCAAGTTTGGATAGATTAGCTAAATTTGACATGTTTACGTGATATATATTAGTAGTAGTTTATAGTTTGAGAATTATGAGGGGGTCAAAAGTGGCTCCAAATGGTTAGTGTAATATTACACACTGTGCTGCTCGCCAGTTCTGTTAGCTTGAACTTGGCTTGACACGCTAGCGCGTGTCTAGATCAATGCGTTTTTCAACAGGCTAAACGATATTTTCAAGCTGCTTTAAAAAAACTATGTCCGCTTCAAGCGCTAATATGTGGTGCAAATAAAGCTTAAAGCAGTATCGTAACTATAATTTTTATGGGATAATATCTGTAGAATGTGAGGGTTTTACGGCCAAACTCATTTCATCAACCGGCAGGTAACTTCACGCATTCGGAACTCTGTTTTATTGTACAGATTCAGTTTATAGTTATCCTACTATTTGCTCACTTAGATGACCAGTCTGTATAACAGATCAAACTAATGCTGAAAACACTTGTTGTGTATTTAAAAAAAATAGCTGTTACCAGCAATTTTGCTGCATCTACCTTTCATGTCGACAAACTCTACCCAAATTTTCATATCAATACAAAATTACAGTACCATGAGTTTTTATCTCGTTAACTGCGAGAACAGAACTTATTTAATTTTTAGTTATCTGACTATTATTTGGGTTACATAAATAAAATGTTTATTATCGTGAATACCACAGCGCCGTTAATAAATAATTTAAATTAAAAAAAGGTTCATAATCATAAACATAAACATAAATATATTAACCTTAGATTCAGTGCACTCACAGAGACACGATTACACTGTTTCTAAGAAGGTCTTTGGTGGTGCACTTGTCGTTAGCTGGCTCTCTTAGTGAGACATAATGTGTACCAGAAATCTCGTGTTTTATTATTTCTCTCGGCTTTTATGTTACAACGACATGAAAACTACTCTCTGAATTTTCTAAAAACTTTGTACAGAGGCGTTCACATCAACCTTTACACAACCATTGCAAAATGGTTATTATGTCAGCAGCATGAGTTGCCCCTATGTAAAGGTTGATGTGAACGCCTCTGTACAGCACGCGTCAACTGAATTTTCACCTACAATACTCGCTATTAAAAACAAACTAAGACTCTCAGATGTTTATAACAATTTATTACGACTCGTGTATGTCTACTCGATACAAAAGCTTAATCAAGTCTCCCTATCCCTGCTATCCAAGACCCAAGTTCCCTATATATAATGTATTCTATTTCAACATACTCGTACTTAGCTTATTACAAAGTTAATGCTAGAACCTAAACACGCGTGCATTACCTTTGTAATAAGCCATTACTTTAATATGCTTTAACTTAACAAGGCGGCTGAATCATACTAATCTTACTTAATATTATAAACACGAAAGTTTGTGTAGATGTATGTGTGTGTGTTTGTTACTGTTTCACGCAAAAACCACTGAACAGATTGAGAAGAAACTTTACAGTAGATAATATAGTTTATACATCGGAACAACACATGGGCTACAATTTACACACAACAACATGGTCTAGGGATATATAAAACTTTTTTAAATAACTTAAAAAGTACTGGCCTTACAAAAAAACTATTATTGATAGAAAAAAAAACATTATTAAGTTCCTTTTTTAAACTAAAATTTGTATATAAAAGGTTTTGTTTTAAAATGAAATTCGCATTCATTGAATTTCTTCCAAAGAAGTAAATCTTCCCGAACTTCTAACTTGATTAAAACTCCATAAATTTCTATAAATCTTTGTCAAACGCATCTCCGGTGTTCATTTAATCATGCCACGTAGACACCTGACCAGAAACGAAATGTTAAGAGCAGTGGGCATGCTGGCGCTACCCAAATTGCGTTTTCTGAAGCCATGAGGACCAGTCAGAGCGTTATATCCAGGCTTTGGTCACGTTATCGTGTCACGGGGGAAGTGGTGGAAAGGCACCAAAGACCTCAACGCATTACAACACATGTACAGGGACCGATTCATAGTAAATGCTGCACGAATTCAACTAAATGTAACGGCGATGCGATTGGTTCAAATGCTACAGAGAGAGTATGGTTTGCTGGTAAGCGGTCAAACTTTGAGAAGACGACTGCATGAAGTCAACCTACGTGCTCGTAGGCCACTTCGGGTACCAGCGCTAAGGAGAGGCAATCGAGGAAGAAGATTACAATGGGCTATTGCACACGAGAACTGGAACCATTCGCAATGGTCACTTGTGCTTTTCACCGATGAATCCAGGTTTGGATTTCATCCTGATTCGCAAAGAGTACGCGTTTGGAAAAAACCTGGACGTTGGAACCGACTGCAGCACCCACAATAAGTTTATGCATATCAAGGTGGCACGATTATGGTTTGGGCAGGAATTCGTCTCGGCGGTAGAACGGACCTCGTTGTTGTTGGATACAAAGCAATATGACTGCTCTAAAATACCGAGATGAGGTGCTAGAGCCTGTAATCTTGCCCCACAGACAGCAAATGGGACATAATTTCCAGCTAATGCACGACAATGCCCGTCCACATACGGCGCGTACCGTTACAAGTTGGTTACAACAGCATGATATCCAAGCTTTAGACTGGCCTGCACAATCCCTTGACTTAAATCCTATTGAGCATGCCTGGGATATGCTTCAGAGACGTGCTTTTAGGAATTTCTCTGAAGATATTGTGCATGAAAACCAGCTTTTCTTGCATCTTAGCAGGACTTGGGACAGTATTCCACAACAGGATATTGACACCGTTGTTTTGAGTATGCAGAACCGCTGCAGATGTGTCAGGGAGTCTTAGGTGGATCCACGGATTATTAATTTTACGTTTTCAACAATTTTTATAAAAAAAACAGTTGTTTTGTTTAGGTTTTGATGTTTCAAAAATAAAGTTAAGATTGAAATTTTGTCTGAGTTTTTCCTCTCCTTCTAATTTTTTTTAAATTTAACTTTATTTAAAAGTTTATTATCAGATGATATAGGCTAATAAACAAGGTTTACTTTAATGAGTAGTTTGCTATACAAAAAGTTAATAGAATTTTAGTTATTTAGGTTTAATCGAAATATCCCTAGACCATGTTGATGTGTGTATAAAGATTTTATGTATAAAAATGAAGTTCACGCGAGCGAAACCGCGGGCGGAAAGCTAGTATTATAAATGCGAAAGTTTGTGAGGATGTATATATGCATGTTTGTTACTCTTTCACGCAGAAATTACTGAACGGATTTAGATGAAACTTTACAGTAATATAGTTAAGACATCAGAATAACACATAGGCTACAATTTATGAAGATTTTATGTAATTTAGTCATAAATATAACGATAAGTTCATGCGGGTGGAGTCGCGGTGGAAAGCTAGTAAAGGTATAAAGGAACACGTACCTAGACGCGTTATTGTCACTGATATAACGCCAAAACACTGAGGTCCAGCTAAAGACAAGGTGTTCTTTGTTTCTTATTTCGTCGTCGGTACACCGAGGCTCCGATTGCTAACACTATCGACTTTTGATAAGATTTTTGTATGTTATTTCAGTACAGGCGCCTCTATCAACATTTTATTTATTCTTGCTGACTTTGCTGAAGTTGTCTTTCTAAATAAGGCGTGTGTAAAATATATTTTTTGGCTGTGAATTCATGCTAGCGTCGCAAAAAAGGCATTTTAGTGCCAACCTGCTTATCACGAGTAATGAAGAAACTTTTAATAAGCTTAACCACTCTGGATCCCTCCTAATATAATCAATATCCCTAATTTGTTCTGTTTGTAGCTTCGACCCTCAATTTTATGAGGGTTGGTCGTAGATTGAGGTATCAGTTTTAGCTTCTGTTACAAGGGTGTCCGTGATTTATTGAGCAAATTGGGAATAATTAAGTTTTGATCCGGTTTGTCGGAAACTGCGACCCCTAAGACGGTTAGTTAAGATGTTCAGCGGAACAATTGATTCAATTATAAGAGGTATTCGATAAATTGCAGAAAAATGTCATGTAGTGTCAATGTCAGAAAACACATAATTTTTTTTTAAGAAAGAGAATTAAAATCTTTTTTACATCTATTTTAATTACATTTCTCATATAAACGGACGCAACGCAACGAAGAACCATATATGAATACGGTTCTTGTTTTTCTTACGAAATACTTATTACGAAGCAACATGGCTCCGTTGCTTGCACTTGCCTTGCAAATGTCTCTAGTCTTCAACTTAACTACCTAACGGCCATCAGTTCTCCCCGCTATGTGACTTGCCAACTACCACTTTATTTACTTATCCGCTGGACTACGTCGGGAATTTGGTCTTAGATTGCACCAACAAATAGATACAGAACAAATATTGCAAGATTCGTTCGTGTTCTTAGCAGTGCACGTGCTATCTCGGTGCGTTGGTTTCGCCACACATAGAAAGCGCGACCGGACAAACTTTGCGATGCCACTGATAGTTTAGGCGTGACGGCTACATGGATGTATCTTTAGTGCTCAATTTCAAGTTCCTTTGGTAAGAAATCCAACAAGACAGACGCAAGTAATTGGACCGAAGCCACATTGCTTCATTGCGATGTGTCGTCTCAACGCAACAACGCATTGTATGTCACACGTGCGGTGCTAATACGTCGTAGAACCATAGACCTTTAGCTACTATCAAATGTACAACATTATCATCATCATCCGTGCGGTCTATCCCAGTTGTGAACCCACATTGGTATGTGGGGTACCAGGGTCCGCCTTTCTTTTTTTCTTGGCCCACTTCGCGCGGTCTTGTGCATCCTCAGTGGTGAGTATGTTGGCACGCAAATGTACAACATTATGGTTTACAAAAAAATAATTAAAATTGTCACAAAAAGTGGACGTCTTAAAGTATAATCTTTTCACTGAAAAGTAGTAAAGTAACGAGTCTCTGAGTGGAGATCTCGTATTGGCAAACGCAGTGTCTGGCGCACTCTAACCTACATTTACACTTTTAGAGGATCCTTAATCAATCAGGATTGGATGGGACACTTACTTGCACTTATGCAGGTCTTTAAGATGAGGTTGACTAGGGTCTGGAGTCAGTTCACAACTGTAGGTACTTCTGCTTTACATTAGGTGTCGAGAAGTCAACATGTACGCATAATATAAATATAAAAAATAAGGTTGAGATCTGAAAATTAAGGTTTTTTCGAGTACTTTTTAATGATATTTCACGCATTGATTTACAGATTTGCTAGCCGAAGGAACATTAGTACTATGTGTTGATTCTGAACAATCTCCTTCAACTAAATTTAAGACTAAGAATCAAGCTTCAAATCCAATACTTGCTTCGTGCAAAGCAGAACGGTTTTGCATAATAAACGCAGCCAAATTGAATTCACTATCGTCTGGTCAACTATTCAAAGGATTCAGTTGAATCAGCTGAATTTAAAGTTATTCATTTGAGTTGCTGACTATTGCATTATCTTGTTCTAAAACTAGCTGAGGCCAATTTATTTAGAAATGGTCAAATATTTTACAATGAGCAAATTCTACAATAAAGAAAATTTCAAGGCAAACAGAGATTGCAAAGTCCACTCACAAGGCAGACAATTAAATGACCTGTATGTCTACCAAGAGTTTCTGCCAAAAATTTGTATATTGTATATTGCCCGTCAAGATGACCTCACTCCACCTGATGGAAAGCAGTCGTGACGTCCAGATGATGTTGACAAGCCCAGTCATTAAGGAATCACTGGGCTGGCCATCCTCACCTTGAAGGCCTGAAAGGAAATGCCTTTTCACGCCCCGCTTGAAGAACCCAGGACTATAAAAGGAAGGAAACACATGCGCTGGAAGAGCGCACGAGCGAACGTCTGGATGATATGACAAAGAAACGAGTCACCGAACCTTTTAATTCGGAATAACAAATGTTGAATTGTCTGTGGGTGACGCCGTAGTCCAGCACGCGTGGTACGGGAGTGGATAGGTGAGGGTGGGATAAGCTGGAATAACTCGTCAGAGCATTCCCCATTGTAGAAGCGATAGAGAACACTTAGCCTGGCAATGTCTCTACGCAATTGGAGAGGCTCAAGGGTCAAAGTTGCTTCTGGGTTTCCAATAATACGGATAGCACGCCGCTGCAACCCTTCAAGAGCTTCGAGTAGGTACTTGGCGGAACCGTCCCAGACATGAGAGCAGTATTCCACACACGAGCGAACTTGTGTCTTATACAAGAGACAGAGCTGCTCAGGCGTGAAGAATCGTCTCACTCTGTTCAGGACTCAGAGTTTAAGGAATGCAGTTTTAATGACGCTCTCAATGTAGTCCCGCTGGTTTAGGTTGCTACGAACATCCATGCCAAGGATATTTAGGCTATCTTTAAACGGTAGCGGGGTGCTCTGAAGAAGGGGATGGGAAAGGAACGGCGACGCCTTTGCTGTGAATGCACACACCTGCGTTTTCTTGGCATTGAACTCGACAAGATTGCATGCACCCCATTCTGAAATGCGGTCCAACACTCCGTCAAGCTCAACAACAAGACTTCGCCTCTTCTCCTCGATGTCAGTCTGCTTTGCCCAGGGCACTCGAAATAACACGCGTGGATCGTGCTATAATCCGCATAGCAATGAATATTACCAAGAGATAACATGTCATTGATATGCAGAAGAAACAACGTCGGCGACAAGACGGAGCCCTGCGGCACTCCGGCATTAATCTGGAGAAAGCGTGATTTTCGACCATCGCAATGGACTCGAATTCGACGTCCCTCCAGAAATCCGGTGACCCAGTCGCATAGGCGAGGTGGCAGACCATATGCCGGGAGCTTGGAAAGAAGCGAACGATGCCATACACGGTCGAAAGCTTTGGCAATGTCAAGGCTGACGGCCAAAGATTCCCCATGCTTGTCCATAGCCTCCCCCCAGATGTGTGTTACGTACGCTAGAAGATCAGCCGTAGACCGTTTTGGTCGAAAGCCGTTCTGACGGTCGTGAATGAGAGAGTGATCCTCTCGGTAGCGGATGAGCTGGGTGTTTATGATCCGCTAAAACACTTTAGCTAAAACTGAGGTTACGGCTATTGGACGGTAATTGGCAGGGTCAGACCGGTCCCCTTTTTTGGGAACTGGTTGAACGTTCGCCTCCCTCCAAGACAGCGGCACAAGACCTGAATTGTAGGAGAGGCGATACAGGCTAGTGAACACTGGAGACAACTCCGCTGCACATTTCTTCAGCACCACAGCTGGAATTCCATCAGGGCCACGGGCTTTCCTGACATCGAGTGACTGCAGTTCGGCACGAACATCACACTGCCTGATACGAATATCAGGCATTGTGGAGCCGCAATGTGGAATATCAGGCGGCGCAGCACCGCAGTCATCGATGCAAGAGTTTGCGGCATAGAGGTTAGCCAATAAATCGGCTTTCTCTTGCGGCTGATGAGCCAACGATTCAAACTCAAACTCAAACTCAAACTCAAATAACTTTATTCAAATAGACTGTATCAGTACTTTCAAGTCGTCAAATTTACAGCAAAATATACTAAATAATAGACATAAATACCATAATAATATGGATATGTAAATAAACAGTATACAGACATAATGCGACTCTACCACCGCGTCGGAGTTGTTTCTTACTGAGAAGACCCGGCGAGAAACTCAGCAGTTACTCTTTTAAACTTGTTTTGGGTTTACAACAGGCGTTAGTAAAGTACAAGCAGTGTGTCATTTTGATACAAATAAACCTAAAAGAATATAAAACAAAGAGAAAAAACCAACCATAAAAGAATATAATAAAAAGAATTCATTTAAACAATTCAAAAACAAAAATTGTTAGTCAGTACATACATACTAGGTACCTATTAACTCTTACAATAAAACATCTGTTACAATAGAGCTATTTAATCCCGCATCGAGCAGAGCGCTTATACCCAGGCATTTTTATCTATAAGGTAGTCTTTTGTAGTATAATAGCCCTTTTTTAATAAAGCCGTTTTGATGTGAATTTTGAATCTATGTAAAGGTAACTCACAAATTGTTTTTGGAATTTTGTTGTAATAATGTATACCTTGCCCCATAAAGGATCCTAAAACTTTTTGTAACCTAAAGAGTGCAAGTGCAATTTTATCCTTATTCCTAGTATTTCTGCAATGTATGTCACTGTGTTTAGCATAGAGACCAATATTTTTTCTCACCAAAACAATGCAATTGTAAATGTATTGTGACGCTGCAGTGAGGATACCAATTTCCTTAAAAATCTCTCTAAGTGAAGCCCGTGCACGAAGCTTATAGATGGATCTGATAGCTCGCTTCTGGGGGATAAAGATGGTTTGTATATCCGCCGCTTGACCCTAAAGTACAATGCCGTAAGACATTACACTATGGAAATAACTAAAATAAACTGAACGAGCAGTATCAACATCTGTTAATAACCTAATTTTTCTCACTGCAAATGCAGCCGAACTAAGTCTGCCTGAGAGAGCTGTTATATGAGGGTTCCATTGCAGTTTTGAATCTAGTGTGATTCCAAGAAAAACAGTTGTATCTACAAGCTTCATAGTATTACCATAAATTTTTAGACTAATGGGGTTATCTTTAACATTAGGCAACTTAAAATTAATACATTTAGTCTTTTTTGCATTAAGCTGTAGATTATTTACTGTGAACCATTGTAAAACCTTTGAAAGTGCGTCATTAACATCATCAAAAAGGTTTTTATTTCTGTCAGTTTTAAAAACTAAAGATGTATCGTCTGCAAACAATACAACATCACAAATATCTTTTAAGTAAAAAGGTAAATCATTTATATATATCAGAAATAGTAATGGACCTAGAATGGATCCTTGAGGGACCCCCATTTTAACTTGTGATCCTGTAGAGAGTACACTGTTAACATCAACTTTTTGAGTTCTTAAACTAAGGTACGAAATTACCAAATCTAAAGCATTATCCCTAACCCCGTAAAAATCAAGCTTGCGTATAAGTGTATCGTGATCAACGCAATCAAAGGCCTTGGACAAGTCACAGAAGACGCCAAGAGCGTTCTGTGAATTCTCCCAAGCCCTAAAGATGTGTTTTAGAAGTGCGATGCCAGCATCAGTAGTAGAACGGCCTCTCGTGAATCCATATTGTTCACTGTGTAAGAGATTGTTCTCATAAAAATGGCTTAATAGTTGTTCTTGAATGATTTTTTCAAAGATCTTACTGAGAGCTGGTAGGATTGAAACAGGCCTAAAGTTACCTGGGTCTTGTTTGTTGCCTGATTTAAAAAGTGGTACAACCCTACTGTGTTTCATTAAGTTTGGAAAAACACCTTCATCAACACAATCATTGAATATTACGGCTAAATAAGGGGCAATCACGTCAATTATGTGGCTAACAATTTTGACTGATATACCCCAAAGATCAGCGGTATCTTTTGAATTAATTAATCTGAATGCTTTTATTATATCTAGTGACTCAACATGTTTAAATTTAAAGAATACACTGCAACAAGATACATTATCTTTCAACAAATGTTCCGCTCTAGTTGGTGAGGAATTTAATGAAGCTGTAGTGATTATAGGTATATTACTGAAATACTTATCAAATGCTTCAGCAACAGATGCTTCTGATTGTAAGATGTTATTGTTAATATTAAGAGTGTATGAGGTATCGCGCTGTTTAGCTTTACCTGTTTCGTGATTTATGACGTCCCAAGTGGTTTTTATTTTGTTAGTGGACTTTGATATTTTATCACGAATGTGCAATGCCTTAGCTGTAGTGCAGGCTTTTCTGAATATTTTAGAGTAGTTCTTGACATACTCAACAAAAAGTGGATCGAAATTGTATTTTTTCATGCCGTACAAGTCATACATCTTACGTCTGCTCCTGTAAATTCCAGGCGTGGCCCATTCACAAAACTTAGATTGAACTCTGCAAGTAACTTGTTTGGTGGGAAAACAAGCATCAAATTCATTTTTAACACAATCAAACAGTCTTTTGTAGACTGCATCAGGGTCACCCTGCTTGTAAGGAATGGAAGATACTTTATGCTTTAAATTAGTTTTAAAACTATTAATGCGATTACCCGTCTTCGGTCTACATGTTATTTTCCTGTAATTAACGCTATTGTTAGTTAAATCTAAAAATGTTATCTTCTGCCCACAATGATCAGACTTTAATTCAGTTACTATTGCCTTTTCAATGGGTACACAGTTGCAAAATACATTATCCAGACAAGTAGATGTTGTGGCTGTTATCCTCGTGGGTTCATGGAATTGATAATCCAGACCAAAGGATTTAAATAGCGACAATAACCTATTCCTTTCAGATGAGTTTACTAGCAAATCTATATTGAAATCACCACACACAATAATGGGTTTAGACTTAGCACTTAACCTACCCAAAGCTTCCTCCATAACTGTCTCAAA
Organism: Udea olivalis; assembly: GCA_947369235.1. Taxonomy (NCBI): domain Eukaryota; kingdom Metazoa; phylum Arthropoda; class Insecta; order Lepidoptera; family Crambidae; genus Udea; species Udea olivalis. The sequence continues at coordinate 5,369,809 of OX376364.1, read as the reverse complement.
TCTATCTAAGTTAGTTTTTGGGGGACGGTATACACTTATCACAACAAAGCCATCTAACTCAACACAAGACAATTCGACAATACGCTCTATGGACAGGCCTACAATGTCAGTGCGATCTTTACATTTCAAACTATTTGCAGTAAAAATTAATGAACCACCATGAATAGTGGTTTTTCTAAAGAACGCGCTTGATAATCTAAAATTATTAAGGACAAAAGACTGATAGTTTTCATCAGTCAGCCAATGTTCAGTAAAACATAAAATATCAATATTTTGGTTTTCCAGCAATAGTTCTATTTCTAAATCTTTGCCCGTCAAGCTTTGAATATTTTGGTGGAATAAATTCAAGTATTTGGGCTTGGCTGTTGTCCTAGGTCCTAGTTTAAACAAGACGCTGAAGGAGCATCACATGAAATAGATAAATTAGTACTAGTACTAATGTCAGAATAGAAAATACTGCCAATAGCGGCATTGTTAATGTTATTTGCTAACAAAGTAGCTAGTTTCTGCTTAGTCCTAATGGGAAGATACATAGTATCTTCAGTTAACCTAAAGTATGGTACAAACAGATTTGTATCAAAAAAGTTAATGTCACTATGACGACATGTCAGATTATACAAAGTTAAATTCATCAGGGAATCTCAGTGGGGGCGAAGGCACGCAGAAGTTAGATTGCACGTGTTTAGCCCGTCGCCAGTAGGAGCGGCTACCCGTAGGGTGCGTGATGAGTTATTGGCCAACACGTGAAATTCGCTGGGCGTCTGCTCTAATGTAAGCCCTCTTCGTGGCCTTAGTGGCTTTATTAAGGGCTGCTTTCAGGGAGGCAAGGTTTGAATGATCATTGAGTGCCTGGCCCTAGACCAAGCACGGTACGCCGCCTGAATTATCTCTTATTAATATTAATTGTCCTATAATATTATATTACTAATTATAATGCTTCAATACGGAGCAGCATTTTTATTGCTAAACTTGTCAATGCCGCATAAGTTAAAGATATAGGTAACTTCATATTAAAACATGAAAACGGAGCAAATTGGATCCTAAAAAGTCTCCCCTTGAAACTTTGTCCATGTTTCGACTTCTTAATGAGCAGTTTTAGTGCTGTTGAATTTCGAAATTGTAAGTTCGGTAAACCGAAATGTTACCGGTATTTAATAAAAAAACATCTTAATCGTATCGTGACATCGCAAACAAGCTGCAGGAGTTCCGTCTTCGTTGGTATGGTAATGTCTTACTTACGGAGATCGGCAAACTACGTGGGTAACAAATGTCTGGCCATGCCGCCTCCGCCGGGTACCGGCAGGAGAGGTCGACCCAAGAAGCGGTGGCTCGACGTCATCCAGGGTGACATGCGTGCCAACAGACTCACCACTGAGTATGCACAAGACCGCGCGAAGTAGGCCAAGAAAATAAGAGAGGCGGACCCTGGGACCCCACACACCAGTGTAGGCTCACAACCGGGATAGACCGCACGGATAATGATGAGGGATCCTTTAAAGAAATATAAAAGCACTCTCAAAGGGTCGCTTCGTTGTCTACTTGACTTTTACTCAGGAACCAGTGGAGGTATTGGAAAGTCAACTCCTGCAAACCATTTTAGTTACACACAAGTACTACAATGATTATTATGCTCTTAATATGATTTCGACACTAAATTTAATTAATCTTGGTCTGAAACAGGTTTTTTAATTTAGAATGTTCCGTGTTACGATGGTGTGTAAAGGTGCTCCCTGACTTAGAGCATTTTCCTATGGTGTAACGTTACAGAGTCGAGCATTACTTCGAGGAAAGACGAGAACCGGGCATCACAGTGCGCAAACAGTAACGTTACAGAGTCGAGCATTACATCGAGGAAAGACGAGAACCGGGCATCACAGTGCGCAAACAGTAACGTTGCAGAGTCGAGCATTACATCGAGGAAAGACGAGAACCGGGCATCACAGTGCGCAATCAGTAACGTTACAGAGTCGAGCATTACCTACATCGAGGAAAGACGAGAACCGGGCATCACAGTGCGCAAACAGTAACGTTACAGAGTCGAGCATTACCTACATCGAGGAAAGACGAGAACCGGGCATCACAGTGCGCAAACAGTAACGTTACAGAGTCAAGCATTACATCGAGGAAAGACGAGAACCGGGCATCACAGTGCGCAAACAGTAACGTTACAGAGTCGAGCATTACATCGAGGAAAGACGAGAACCGGGCATCACAGTGCGCAAACAGTAACGTTACAGAGTCGAGCATTACATCGAGGAAAGACGAGAACCGGGCATCACAGTGCGCAAACAGTAATGTTACAGTTTCGAGCATTACGTTGGTGAAGAAAAAGAGCCGAGCAAAACAGTGCGCCACATGATGATACAATCTACACTAATATATTATTATAAAGAGATAAGCGCTTGTGAGTTTGTATGTTTGGGACAGGTAATCTCCGAAACTAGTTAACCGATTTCAAAAATTATTTCCCTGTTTAAAAGCTACATTATGCTTTAATGCTATGAGAATATATTAGTTTTGAAATTATTAGTTTTCAGTCAGATCATCTAACACTTATGAAGTAATAAAAGTATCGAAAATACAGAAAGTTGTAAACCATTTTTTGAAAAATATAAAATACTATCTTTGCCTTGTATATATATTCTAGAAATATGCAAATTTGTCAAAAAATACCCTGAATTTTATAAAAAAAGAGAAGAATTGCAATTAAAATATACACTACGCCATAAGAATACAAAAAAAAAAAAAATATACAAAATATTTATTTCGGTATCTTACAAATACTTGTTTGTTACAAGGTTTGGAGTCTCCTTTTAAGCAAACAATTTGCTTGTGTTAGGAGATCCGCTCTTCAATAGCCATTTACTAAAATCTAGATAACATTTTAAAGAACACAACTTGTAGACTTACTAAAAAAGTTTAATGGTTTGTGTATGTGCGTGTGTGTGTGTGAGTATATATATATATATGTGTGTGTGTGTGTGTGCGTGTGCGTGTATGTATGGGTGTGTGAGAGAGAGTGTGTGTGTTTGTGCAAGCGGGTGTGTGAGAGGGCGTATGTATATAATAAGAAATTAATTGATTGCTTCTTAGATGCCAAAATGAGGCAAGTCCTTTTAGAATAAGCTACTTGCTTGAACTATGCCTTCAATATCGTCATAGCTTTTGGTTTTTAACCATGCTGTGACGGTATTTTTGCAGTTTCTGTATGTCATAGGGTGGATAGATAGTAAGCTATGAACAACATTATAAATGTGGGATGATTGCCATTCAAACTGTCTCTTAGCAAAGGTGGTCTTCACTGTGACTTTAGGGCCAACATATTTCTTTCTCCTACTTTGAACCTGTTCCCGTTCAAAAGGAAGGAATTTATGAATTCTTAATATAATAAGCAGCACGTGTAGTTTACGAACGGATAAAAGGCCCGACTCCGAATAAAGGTTTTCTGTCGGAAATCGGAACGGTTTAAAATACATGACCTTTAGTAATGACCTTTGAGCCCTTTCTAGTTCAAGAAATTTTATTTTTGAAGCTCCGCCCCATGCCGGAAGACAGTATCCAATTATTGATTGTGCTAAAGTAATATATATTTGATTTAAAAGATTTAAAGGAGCGACATGCCTTAATATTTTGAAAGTCCAAATTAGTTTTCGTATTCTATTCATAATTAGCTCTGTGTGCATGTGCCAAGATAACCTCTGGTCAAGCATTACCCCCAGGTATTTTGTGTACTTTACTTTATCAAGCGTTGTACAAGAGCAGTTGGAATTACTGTTGTTTGTGCATTTGTGGATTTTGATTTGAAAGTCTTTAGTGGGCTGTCCGCTGTCGTATAATGAGAAACATATGTAATTTGTTTTCAGAGCGTTTAAAGTTAAAAGATTTACATCAAGCCATGACGATACCTTTGCTAGACCAGTCTCTGCAGACTTTCTAACACTCTCCCATGTTTTTCCTTTGAAAACCAGGGCAGTGTCGTCAGCATACGAGAAGACTTGTCCATTTTCTAGGTTCATTCCACTGAGATGGTTGATGTAAATCAAAAATAACGTCGGCCCAAGCACACTTCCTTGGGGTACTCCGTATGTAATCGTTTCCTCCGTGCTAATCATGTCCGCTATTTTTACTCTTTGTTTACGCTCTGTTAAGTAATCATGAAATAATGAAAGCGCCACTCCTCGTACACCAATGCTTTTAAGTTTATGAAGAAGAATGTTTACGCAAACCGTGTCAAACGCCTTTCTTAGATCGAGGAACACTGCAAGACACTTACTCCCACTGTCAACTGTGTTAGTGACTGAAGAAGCAAGTGCCAATATGGCATCCTCAGTAGACATGCCCGTTCTAAAGCCGTATTGTGACGGTGACAGAATATTTAATTTGTTTAGATATTTAACTAGCCTGGTATTAATTAATTTTTCTAAGATTTTGGAAATTGATGACAGAACTGAAATTGGTCGGTAATTTGATATGGCTGACTTTTCACCATTTTTATGTACTGCGGTAATAAGGGCTTCTTTTAGGGCAACAGGGAAGATCCCCTGTTCAAAACATAGGTTCGCTAAGTGAGTAATTATCGGTACTGTTTGTTCGTCGGCAGCTTTTATAAAACTAGTCGGTATTCGGTCCCATCCGGGGGCACTATCAGTCTTTAATCCTGCTAACACAGACCTTACTTCATAATTATCAGTATAATAAAGTGCAAAGGACGATAATGGTGGCTTTTCTGCTTCTTTAAAGTCAGTATTTGTCCCCTGGACAGAGCTCGAAGTTTTAATTTCATTTGCCAATATTTCGCCTACAGATGCAAAGTACGAATTCACTTGATTAACCGAGGCTTGTGGGGTTGTACCAATTTCTAGCAATTCCGTGTTGTGTTGCTTACTCGGTTTTCGAGTAGTTATACAGTTTATTGCTTTCCATAACTTTTTAGGGTTTTTGTGTGCATTTTCCAATTGTGCCCTGTCGAATTTACGTTTTTGTTTTTTAATAATACAATTGCAAAAATTACGGTATCTTTTAAACGTTATTTTTAATGTTTCGTTATAGGGATCTAGTTTTAGCTGTTTTTGCATGTTGTTACGATTTAGAATGCACCGCAATAAGCCACTGGTCATCCATGGTTTTATTATTCTATTTTTTAGAGGGATTGTGACTGTTATTGTATGTGGAGATATGCATTGCTGTAACTTAAGTACCAGCTGGTCTAAAAGTTGGTTAGGATTTTTTAGTTTAAGTAATTCTAACATGTTCATTTTCCCCATGTATTCTAATGCCCTCTCTTTATCAAAGACGGTTTTCGTTTTTGTGTTATTGTATTTATTCGACCGGTTTGTCAGTTTTAAAAAAGTCATGTTGTGATCGGTTACAGTCGTATCTAAAATAGATATTGTTGCAGATTTACTATAATTTTTAATTTTTAACATAAAATGATCCAGGCAGTTACTTCCCCTGGTGGGCATTGTGTGTCCAGGAAGCAATCCGTGCATTGCTAACATATTCAGGTAATTTAGTCTATTTGAGCGTTCATGCGGCACTTCGTCTTGTTTGTAAATTAGGTTTATATTGATATCCCCTGTTACTATAATGTTATTGTTTTGCGATATTTTACTTAGATGTTGATTTAGAGAATCAATAAACTCTTCGGTGTTCGTTATTGAAGGAGATCTGTAAATACCAAAGATAACAATATCGGGAGAGATGGTAATTTGTAGACAAGATGCATTTACTAATTTTATTTCCGTAACTTTAGCTTTATGTGTATTTTTTATATAATCTACGACTCCATCTGCTCTATTTAAATGGTTTGAAGTTTGGTACGAAGTATAATCATTGATTTGGGGTATGTTCTTACTTGCGTTCAATCTACATTCACTGAGTATGATTAGGTCAACATGGGTATTTAAATTTGCTATGTTTAATTGTAAATCATCAAAGTTGGTGTAGACACTTCTAATATTTTGTGATATTATAGTAAAATCTTTACTAGTTGTCTTTATCCGTTTAGGAAAGTCGCTTACTGAGCATGTGAAAACTTGTGCTATCTCCACATTGTCCAATTCTTGTATCGTTTGTAGTGTGTTAATCATAATTAAAATTTGGTAGAAAATTGTAGGTTTTATCAATTTGTTTGTTGTATGTTTTATCGGTGTTTAAGTGCATACGTCTATGAGGCATGTATAGGAAATCAGTGTAGTAGTTATCGATGAGAATGTGTTTATGTTCAATTGTTTTTGTGATTGTTTGTATTGATTGTGTGAGTGTTATTAGAAGAGTATGTGTGAGTTTTTTGATGTTTAGTGTGTTCTTTAACGTTTCAGTTACATAAAATATGATAAAACAATAAACAATTAATAATTCTGTTACGAGTATATAAAAGATTTTCAGGACTAGTCATATAAGTTGCATGAGGTTATTTATTTGCGATTCTGATTTTATAGCAATGATAGTGGAGTTTTCATCTTTTCTTATATATACTCTACCGTATGCTGTCCAGCAGAATTTATAATTTTTCGACTTCGCAAGGTCCCGTGCGAGGAAGCGTAGTCGGGCTCCCCTCGCTGTGAGCTGCTCAGAGACAAATACAGGCGCATATTCCTCTTTGTGTAAGCCAAGGTGTTTCGCACAAAGTTTCTCTTTTTGTCTGACGTTAAAAGATTTTGTACTCTTTAGGAGTTCAGTTTTGATAATTGTTGACGATAACTCAACGACAATCGGGCCACCTCCAACATTACGTTTACTTTGCACTCTGTATATGTCTCTGATGTCTTTTGTGTCAATCTTGTAGTCGACCGCACTGGATAAACTCACTGTCATTTTGATTAAGTCTTCTTTGGTCTCCTGGGGTGCCTTAGGGACATTTTTAATCTCGATGTTTGCCTTACGATTGCTTCTTTGTAGGTCCTCAAGCTTGTCCTCCAGGACTATGATGTTCGCCTTATCCTTCCTAGCCCGTTCTTCAAACTGAGCCAATCTTTTTTTGAGCTCTTCGTTCTGCTCACTGAGGGCATCCATAGCGACCTCTAAATTGCTGTTCGTAGCCTTTATTTCCATGAGTGTAGGGTAGATCTTTTGGATTTCTTGTTGTTGCGGGGCCATCAATGCGGTCATACGGCTTAGCATCTCCTCTTTAAACTTGTCTAACTTCCTTTCGTAGTCAAAAGGCTTTACTCGTTCTGTGACGAAATTAGTGGGAGTTGTCATGATTGTTTGTTCTGTTTGATCTGATTGATCCCCTGCCAGTACGGAACCGGAGAACGTCTCCTCGTAGCTCATGTCCTGTTGTTCATTCATATTATTACCTGTGATATTACTCATCGTACGTAGGCAAATAAAATAGGAGTAGCAGTTAGATTCCGTAGTCACCAGCCCAGCACACAGTTCGTCTCGTAGCACGCACCGCGTGATCGTAGCACGTGTCGCGTAGTCGTAGCACTAGGCGGTCGAATGCCAATCTTAATTTCGGCGCGGCTGCTCACTGCCCTCGTGGCCCATTTGGAACACTGGCACGTTCGGTCCGCAACGAGCGCAGGGCGCGCAGGTTCAAATCCGACGATCTTACAAAAAATCAATGAGACTCACGCTCGGGCTTCGGACGATCAGGGGCGCAGCGACAGTGCTGAGAAAGGTCGGGGGCGCAGTCCAAGGGGCTCCAATATTAGTGCGAAAGCAAAACGTCGACACGTCCGTTCGGTACGAAAGCCGAGAAGGAAGAGGGATATAAATTAATAAAGAATAAATTAATACTCCCAACCTCAAATCTCAAACTTCACGCATCAGGCCCTCTAGTAATGTCCATAAAAATATACAATAAATTACCAGACTCAATAAAAAATATCAATATAGAAAAACCTTTTGCAAATCAAGTAAAAACATTATTAAATAACAAAAATTATTACTCCTTACAGGAATTTTTGGAGGATAGATTTAAATAAAATGTAACTACGGTCACGACATTGAATAAAATATACATGTACAATATTCAAAACATATAATAATAATAATATAAAATATTTGAGAATTAATAAGTATCATAACATTCATAACTTTTTCTGTAAGTATCTACTTACACACATAGGATTTATTGATATTTTAAATAACATACTTATACAAGTACAATAAAATAATATATTTAAAAACTAACATCATAATTAATAATAGTTCTTGTAAATACGAGCGTAGGGTGACTCCTTCCCTCTCCTTTGCCGTGCCCGACAGGGTCCATAATGTCCTGTATTATGTTTTTTACCAACTTTGTAACTTATGGAGTGCAATAAAGAATATGAATATGAATAAGTAATCCGGGATAAAAGCGCTACAACAATTCTTTTCGTGCGTGCGCTGGCCCCCTGTTGATTATACATGCATACATTGTACTACAAAAATATATGGTTTTTGTAGATCTATAAAAAAGTGCGCGACACAATACAGCTATGTTTTATAAATAAGTAGCTATAAGGTACCTATGTTTTGTGTCAAACAAATTAAGTAAAAAAGTAGATTAAGAGAATTATTACATCACAAGCATGTATCAATCCTTATGATTAAAAGTTATTTCATCATCAAGAAAATTTTACAGAGATTAATTGTGTCTTTTACAACACATTATTGGATTATTAGATAATGATATATTAAAAAAATACGTACGCATATTTATTATATTTGCGTTCGGCACGTGGCTCTCGGCTCTCGGGGTGAGACGCGGCGCGCGCTTATACCTGACCACGCTTACGAAGTCGCGGGCAACAGCTTGTGTAATATTTTGATAAAATTTCTCTGGAGTTTTGTAAGGCAGTATTGTATTGTCAATACAACCATGATATCCATCCAATTACAATCGAATATGAAATGTACATTACAAGCGAACGTTTGTCATGTCAGGGAGGCAGTACTGTAATGTAATGCTCAAAATGGAATCTGAAACGTTACATTACGGGAAAACGCTTTAGGTGAGGGACTACTTTAAGCAAAACTAGGGCAGTTGGACTTTTCATCAAATAACCGGTATATTGAGGCCTGAAAAATAACATCCCTAATGCGAGCACTTTTAACTGCCCAAGTTTTTTTTACCATATTCAATTTCAGTAGTTTTTGAGGTTCCTTATCTCAATTTAATAAAGCTTGTTTTTGACTAGTTCGGATTAGGTCTGCTGTGCCCATATGCCGTAAAATAGTAAGTAGGTACCTACATTAATTTAATGATAATCATTAGGTTAACAATATTTTTTTTCTAAAGACCTTACATTTTACGGAACTAGAGTACCTACCTACCTAACTGTTCCGCTGCTAGGTAAAGGCTTATAGTACTGAAATCAAGTCATCGATACAATTGATTGCCAAATACGGGATGGTTGGATTCCAAAAAATATTTTTTATATTGCCCGTTAAGATGACCTCACTCCACCTGATAGAAAGCGGTCGTGAGGTCCAGATATGAGGCTGACAAGCACAGTAGTGCAAAGGAATCACTGAGCTGGCCATCCTCATCTTGAAGGTCTGCAGAAATGCCTTTTCACGCCCCGCTTGAGGAACCCGGGACTATAAAAAGAGAGGAAGGAAACACATTTGCTGGAAGAGCGTTCCACGTCTGGATGGTACGACAAAGAAACGAGTCACGGAACTTTTTAGTTCGGGACAACAAATGCTGAATTGTGTGTGGATGACGCCGTAGTCCAGCACGCATGGTACGGGAGTGGAAACGCTTTTGCTCGACCTTAGATTTCCAAGGTTGACCGAAACTGTTACCACTCGGCCACAGATAATACGTACAAATAAAATATCCCAACTGAACCAACACATAGAAGAAGCCAACGTAATAATAACGCGATAACGGCCCATTGAATTGCCTAAAGGGCGTTTATTAGATAATTCTTCAATATCATACGCGGTCATGAGTATAACCCAGTTGGGTTATGATTACACAGACTGAAATGTAAGTAGATGAAGCTAGTGTATGTACTTTCGTCGACAAAAGATTAGATTAGGATAGATTAGATTAATTTATTTTTCATTTTTAAATTACACATATTTTACATAATGTCATATAGGGAATCATCTAGGTGATAATGAAATTGAAATAAATACGAATAAATGCAGTACAATAATGAAAACAAAATATATTTAAAATTACAAGTCAAACATTAGAATTTACAAAACATAATATGGTAAATAAAAAAAACATCATTAAATAGAATAAAATTGAACTAAATACAATCTCAAATAATAAATAACAAAATAATAGAAATACAAATCAATTAAAAAATATCAGAGTTTAAATATTCATTCGTGCAATTAAACGGGTTGTCCAACAAACGGTTTCGTCAAATGGCTCATTTTTTAACGCAGTATAAAACCTCACGACTGCTCTACATCAGGTGAAGTGAGGTCATCTTGACGGGCACTATAAAAAAAAATAGACTGAGTAATGCGTCAGTAGCTGCGCTGCTTTACGAACAAATCTCTGCATGAGTGACTGGGTTTCACCCCGACAAGTGCACGCAGTGCACGTTTTTGCAGAATTAACACTAAGGGAGTGATAATAAGTCCTTTAACTTTTACAAAACCATTGCAAAATAGGTATTATGTCAGCAGCATAAGGTGCCCCTATGTAAAGGTTGATGAGAACACATCTTTTCTCTCCTTAGGATCCTTCTTTGTGCCTTAATCGAGTTTTGCGCTTCGCAACACATGTGGCGATTGATTTCTGTTAAGAGCACTATACCGTTATGGTAAAGGATTTCAAAATCAAGCAGGTTTATTTTTATTATACCTCTTTCTATGGATACGATAGAAAAATAACTGAGAAATGGCAAATTCCTTTTGATAAACCGCTATCGGATCATCACAGTAAACTTTAAAAAAGTGGCACGCATTTTTAAGAAGTCTGAAAAACTATTTCGATTTAATAAAATAAATTTGCGCCAATCAGAAGGCGAGGCCTTCAGAAGGCCTTTGCCCTACCGAGGGACGGATTGGGCTGATTTAGATTCAGATTTAGATGCGCCAATCAACATACTACTTGTGGTCTCGAAGTAAATATAATGTCATATAATATATTATCCTTGTGTTATAAGGTAACAGACAAAGATTTCAGCCAGGGTCGTTTTCCAGTACACCCAGACCTGAGCCAATTTAGCAAATATCGTTTCCTGAATTGATCCGTCCGGGAATCGAACCCGGGTCGAGACGTAAACCGCGCTACAGCGCAGTACGCCAATGTCGTCGTGTTTATGTCAGTGGATTATAAAATTAATAACCTTGTGAAGGGTGTAAATCACCCTTCTGTATTAAGCAATGTTTTTGTGCAATGTATTTTTTGATAAGTAAAAGTAAAGTAAAGTAAATTAAGAAATATTTTTATTCTTATAACTAATAAAAAGTTTATGTCAAGTCAAATAAATAATAAAAAATAGCAAAAATATACTAAATAAAAATAAACATAAATAAAATAATACTATGATAGTAAGTATCATAAATAAACATAATGTGACTCTACCACCGGTTCGGAGGTTATTTCCGATCGAGAAAACTCCGGCAAGAAACTCAATGGTTACTCTTTTCAATCTTGTTTTTTTACACAAAATTTTAACAGACAGAAAAAAGTTATAACGAAAAATGTACAAAGGAGCAGATCACACCTAAGATGACAATGTTTACACATCAGCTGTGGTTTTACAGAACAAATAAATACACTGTGTATATTTTTGTCAATAGGGATCGAACCCACGACCAGTGGCACGATACGCAGGATCTCTTTTATTGCGTCTAAAGTAAGTCTACCATGAATTTACACTTTGGTACAGCGCCCCCAGTGATATCACTGGGGGCGCTGTCCAATTAATATTAATTGGAACTAAAAATAGCAAACTTTCTGAAGTCAACTACCGTAGTGTAGACATTTACAGGCCAGTTTAACTTTGTGAAACTTTCATTTTCGTTCGATAATTGTTCCACCACATAATGAAGTAACGTCACTGCCTACAATATTCAACATTATTATTTCCACCAAGGACGTTGTGAGAGGAGCAAAATAATTAACAGCGTGGTAGCTCTCGAATAATTAACGATACGATCTCGTGTCGTGATGGATGACGAGAGATGAGTGACGTCACGCTTCAAGCGATGCGATCGCAGACTTAGATAAAAATAAATAAAGAGTGTACGCACTTCGGGTGGGAGACATTTTGAAATGAAAGAGGACAATGACCAGACACGCGGATTGATATTAATGTATGGGTTTAGCACATGTATTTTGTTAAAACAACTGTCTTTTTAAGTATTAGGTCTTTTATATATTATAACAAACAAACATTATGACTTTTGTTATTAATGTTAACTGCAACTTTGCCTTTTAATGATTAGGTCAAATGAATTACGAACACTAGATTTGGAATTTGGATTCATGCTTTTAAAAGGTAATGACAAATGTCAATCACATAAATGGCAATACACATAATATGTTTTATCAGTTCATGCCAAAAAAATATTATGCAGTTCGAAGGGTATGCCCACCCTCCGACCCAACGCAAACTATTTTTTTTAAAATCGCTTCTTCAGTCCTGCACTCTATCGTTATGGCTATTGATGTCAAAATTAAGAGTGCAATAAACTCTATTAAAGTTGGTTGAGAAATGGAGGATTATAAAAAGAAATCTAGAAAACAATTAATTTCGGACCTTTTTTTTCACAATCCATTTTCACACACACACAATCCTTTTTCTCCCGTCAGTCCCATTACGTCAAAAATACCCCTATCAGTCCGCTCACCGCCCGGCGGCAAAGACGATGACGTCACAGACGTTCACAGTTTTTGATTAAAGTGATTGAGTTTCGTTGCGAGACAGTTGCAAGTCGTATTTAATGGTGAGGTGAAATAACAGGCTATATATGTATGGTTTCCTTTGCAAACTTCTACCTTAAAAACTATCGTAACTTGTCATTGAAATTGTGCATCTGTAGGCGGCCATGACAGCCCGTGACAGTTCGTTTTGTGAATAGTGATTTGGTGTTTTTGTGACCTTCCCGTTAGTTAAAACAATGGAAACGTAAGTAATCATGCATTTTATAACTTTATTTAACGTGTTCTTTTGGTATTTTGAGAAATCTAGCTTTGTCAAAAACCCCTGTCTGTCGCGTGCCGTCTATTCATTTTAAAATGTTTCTTTTAACTAGGAGTCAATATTTATTGGATGAAACATTGTCCCTGTGTTTTATTTGAGTAGTATATATCCTCAAGTTACTGTTTACATAAAATCATAGCCACTAAAGTTGTGCAATCACTATTTAATAACAAGCAACATGACACCTTGTGTCCGAGGTCATCGGTCGCGTGATATTTTTAAACGAGTATTGTGAGAAATAAATGTATGGGGACGTCTAGGGTTTATATTCTATTCGTTGCGTAAACATGCAAAGATATGAATAAAAGGCATTACAAGTAACAACAATACTTTTTAATACATTTTCAATGAAGTTAAGTTTTGACATGTGGTAAAATTATAGGTACCTTCCGCTAAACTTATTATTTTAAAGTATTAAATCATTTGAATGGCAGAATTAATGTACAGAAATAGCTAGATAATTTCATTACGATTGTTATCGTACTATTACCAATACCCTATTCCAAGTAGTTTAGGAGAAAATCCAATTCTAGCAAACCCTTAAGTGGCTCAAAGTGGCTCAAACCCCTGTCAGTCCCGCTGCCGCCCGGCGGCAGGACATACACGCATATTTGCCAAAAAAGGCCGGACTGACGAGAGACTGAGCCCATTCTACTTCGTTTTATTCAATTTTTTAGGTATAATAACAGGCGTTATAAAATGCTGAAAAAATAAAAGTAACAATTAAAGATTATTAAATTACCTTTACAAGTAAAAATTCATCGATTTGGAAACCAAGTTTGCAACTTTGTTTCTGACGGTGACGTCACAATCGACAAAAAGTTTTCAAACAGACGAAGTTTGCATTGTCTGTTGCGATTTATGTACGTGATAGTAGTGTTATGTCGAGCGTACGTCATAACGAGACGCCTAATTGCGTATCTAGGCGGGTTTTTTTTCAGGCTAGCATTTAGAAAAAGAATCATGCAAGTTCTAGATTGCTTAGTGAAAAAGAAAACAGACTTATTTTGTCTGTGTAAAGGCCCGTATTCACTTTGATTAGTGGGAGTGCAGGTGATTAGTGATTATGAGAAAACACGTGTAGACAGCGATGGATTATTGCGAGTGAATAGTATCCTGCGTCGTGAAGTGATTAGAAGCATGTTCTATTTAATCGCTGTCCACCCGTGTTTTCTCATAATCATTAAGCATCTGCACTAATCACCTGCACTTACTACTAATCAAAGTGAATATTGGCCTTAAATTATGACATACAAAGTTGGTAAATGTATTTTTAGGATTATTTGAGATGAATTCTAAGTAGCGAAGTTATTTCGTATCGTAAATGGAGAGGTATGCAGTAAGGCGAAATAAAGATGTTAGTAAGGTAAAAAAAAAATTAAGTACTTATAGAGCGTAGAAAATGAAAACCCATTAACTTAATTCAAACCTACCTCTGCATACAAACGACTGAACAGAAAAACTTCGACCCCGGGTGTTACAAAAAAAGAATCACATTTAAAAAAAGATCTCAGCAGCCCTCATAAGTTATGAGAGGTTAGGAGAAAGTCCCACCGATAAGCCAAACGTGTGCCCGTTCCAGTGAAATATGGGGAGAGCAATAAATTCCCCGCCGCGAATTCGGCGAGTTCCAATTCTTCCTACGTATTTTTTAGCGGCAAAATGCCGTGGACAGGTCGTGGCTTGGAATAATAACACATAGAAGCAGAGTACCTTAAATGCCGCAAATATTTAGAATCGTTCTGTTCATTGTTGAATTTCAATGTGAGACTCCACGGTGATGAAAAATACCGATAAACTATCCACTACGTTAGGTTCAATTGTTGTTCGTTGTCATTTCATTTTACTGTCTAATAAAAAAAATACACGCCACTAGCGGCAAAACATGTTGCTACATAAAATTATAAAACAATGCATCTACATGTATTAAGCCCACATGTTTACATAAATAAATATATCTTTATCTTTATCTTCTATACGTAATACACTTGGTGAAAAGTGGGCCCTTGAGTGTTCCGTTCACCAGGAGCCGTATTACCTTCTCTTATAGCCATTCAAGTTAATTTCCTAAATTGAGCAATTTCCTCAGTAAATATCTAGCCTAGAGGATGCATTATTGTCAGGTAACCGCTGACTGGCTGAAAATGAAAGATTATATTAGGAAATCACTCGCTACGCTCAGTTTAGGAAATTAACTTGACTTGCTAAAAGAGATAGTAATATGGCCCCAGGCGACAACAGTCAGCTGATTGGGAAATAGTCGTGGGAGTATTTTGAATGTCATATTTGGCTAACATGGCTAATTATCGACGTACCGTAACTACCGTCAGTTTTCAGTAAATAAATAAATATGCGGCAGACAACACACCGCCTTTTATGGTCTCGTAGAGATAAATATCCCTGTGTTACGAGGTACTACACATGTTACGACGTATTAAGCCAGGAGGGTCTCCCAGCACACCCAGACCCGAGATAATACTGAAAACATCGTTTTCTAAATTGACCCGACCGGGAATCGAAACCGTGCTACAACGCACCACCCCAATCGTGTCGTCAGACTCAGTGACTAGTTTTAAAAAAATACTGACAGAATATTAATTTGTGCGGCAAATGGGTGTAACAACATAACATATAGCACGAACAATATTTATACACTTGACATAGTTGTTGCGTAATACAAAAATATTTTTGTCAGTTGATTTAGCCATCAGAATAAGGCGCATTTTGAATGGAACTATCCTTCTAGACGTTATTATTCTAAGGAATGCCAAGGTGAGAGGTATGCGTTTGTTTTTCTCCCTTCTGTCCTTTTCAAACCTACGTAATTGGGTTTCACAGTGGCCTGATTGTGACTATATACATAAATAATATCTTCCTGTAAGAGTTATTACGAACTAACGGCTTGTCGCAATGTGGCGTGCCTTGCAGCAGACCAAAGGGCGGCCAGTCGCAACGGCACGTTAGTGGCAACGTGGCAAGTAAAGTGGCAACTCATGGTAGACGTACGTTAAGGGTGACATGCGTGCTAACAAACTCACCACTGAGGATGCACAAGACGCGAAGTGATGCAAAGTGCGAAGTGGGCCAAGAAAACAAGAAAGGCGGACCCTGGAACCTCACACACCGGTGTGGGTTCACAACCGAGATAGACCGCACGGATGATGATGATGATGATGGTAGACGTACTGATCGTAGACTCGTAAATGTATTCAGACGCTCATGTCACAAATGTCACAATACAACTCAAAGTTTTGCCATAACCGGCCACTTGAGCATGTGCGATAATAAACAGAACTTATCAAAATAAAAAAGTTCTTTGAGTGGGCAAAATTTGACAGATGGGGCAACGTCATAAATGACGTCACCCACTCCGCCATCCTGCACTTACGGAGTCTCTGCTCCTCGCGTTAGCACTGTGAGCGTTATATCAGATACATAGAAGGAACGACAAACATTAATAATATGAGTACGTAAAATAATTTTCTAGATAAGTCTTAGTAATACTCAGAAAAAACTTATAAGTGGCAAAAACTTCTACGGCGTGGATCATAAATAACTTTTCATTCATAATAGTGACTATATCTTGTTGACTACAAATAAAACAATCCTTAAATATTGCGGATATGTTACGATAATTTTGCGGTCCGATTTGATTTGAATGCTGATAGCAAGGTTAGCGCTTTTATCGCGATTTTCAATTCAGGCAGGGCCATAAGTGATTTTAGTGCTTTCGGCTCTAAATACCAAATCGGACCGCAGCCACTGTTTCGCGTAAGTGACCGTAGCTTGAACACGCCGAGCCTTTTTATTAAATAATACACCGGTTACTCTCTGTATGAGAAGAGACCGCCAGTGCCTACAAACGGATGTAGTAGTGTGACCAGGGGGCCTACTCACTAACGCAATGTCTGTAATTTCGGTCAAACTAATATGTCAAAAAAATCTACAACAATATGATATTCTTGAATATTCATTTGTGTATGCTGATCATATTTATAGTACTAAAATACATAACGGTTGTTAAAATTATCTTCGTTTTTATACCAATTATGACTATGTTAATCTGCCCGAAACTACGGACATTGCGTTAGTGTGGACTTACGTGTGACATTCTCCTACTTAGGTAGGAGAAATGAAACGAGATTTCAATTATTAAATTTTTTATGAAGGTCTCAGGGTCAGAGTTCTTAAAAATAGCACTAAACCGCGAGACAGATATGCCCTAAGAGTGCCACTTCCCTGACGCAGCGTAGTGCTCGGCGAATTCAGGTCTTGAGCAGGCCCAGACCAAAGCGTGAACAGCAGGTAGCAGGTATCAGCAGCCGTAGTTGGATTGCAGTGTTCAGTAGCCGTACGGAAGAACCCTGAAATTCGATATTAGCCATTTCAGAAAATGTCCGGTCTTCCGTTACGATCTGCAACATTTCGATGCATGCAGACCAAATGCGCAAACGCATGCGTAGGGAAAGGCGTAAAAGCATTATGGTTTTGTGATAGAAGTAGTTGCAGTCTTAGCAGTATTAAAATAAGTTCATAATCTAAATTAAATTAAGTCTAACACAAATGTCAAGATAGGTAATAGTTTTCGTGTAGAACGAAACCCATAGACATAAAAGGTGTAGTGCTATCGTACATTGATACTTAAATCATTTGAACTATTTATATACATCTGAAAATACTAACTAAAAAATACGCTCTTTACAAAAATGAATGAAGGTAGAATCACAAGACTACTTTATAATATTAACAATGGCAGGAATTATGTGGAAAAGCAGGGGAATTAGGAAAAGCTTAGGCTAGTAACAACTTATTAACTTAGATACACTTACAACAATTAACAACCTACTTAAGCGTTAAAGCTTAAAAGTGGAAATTCAACACTTACCCAATATGGGGTTACACCTCCGTATTATACGTAACTTCACTATAAACTATAGTTTCTGTTTTTATTATTATAGAAATAATACTTAGGGCACAATGACTTAGGCAGATTTTTAGATAGGAACAATAAGTATTTAGTATGCTCCGGTCCCAAGTTTAGCGAGTCCAAGCAGTGAGGCGTGTGGATCAGTCGCACACCCTCCCCCCGCCTATGAGTCACAGGTTGCCCTGGCCGGCCGGCGAGTTGCGGCTAACCGGTTACGTAACAACTATCTAGCGGATCGTTTATAATGTTTTGTAAATAAGTTGAGTTAAAACTACTATTCAATATTGTCTTCTTTCCATTTCATGATTTGAGATAATATGTTAATAGAATTAGGAATTGTATCGTAGATTGTTAAAATAATCGATTCTTTTGAAAATTAAGTAGATGTAATTAGGAAACGCCTTTAGAGTGTAAAACAAGGTGTTACAAGTAGGTACCCTGACACGACGCGACTGTCAAAGGTTCGAGACGCAAACTACAATTCCAAAGCAACACTACTGAGTGCTCAGTGTTAGTTGCAAAAAGATATTTAAATGACTTCACCATCGCGTAATGCGAGCACGTTAACGCGAATTTGTATGGCATGGAGTCAGAGCCGCAAAACGCGATGGCAGATTCATTCAAATCTTTCTGTGCAACTCGAACTAGGCACTCTGGCTAGCCTCTATCACTCCATGTACTTGCGTGCAATAATTACCTACCAGCCGCCGGGTCATCTACTACTTATTTGGCAGTTGGTTGCCAAAAGCCGCGTAGAGCGATGCGACGTATGCGAATCTTGCGGTTGAACTGGACACGATGACGTCAAGTAAGTACTGACTACTGATGCCTGTCACATGACAGCACGCATTGACAATTGACAAAATGGTCGATTTGCTATGATGTGATTTACCTGTTACTTAGTAACTATTATTATTAGTATTAGTAGCCCCTCGTCTGCGCAGGCCTTTTGAGTGTTATAACAAGATGCGGGTTTTATCACGCAAGCGGGATTTCCCCTCAGCCGCAAGCAGCATTTCTGGATTATAGGAATCTCTATAAAAGTGATTCGAAGCGTGGTTACACTTGAGAAAGCCGCGGCAATTACGTGAAGGTTCATTACTTAATTAATTTCATCATTTAATTAATTTAATCATCATCATCATGATGTGTCACCACGCTTCGAATCACTTTCATGAAGATTCATAGAATCCAGAAATGCTGCTTGCTGCTGAGGTGAAATCCCACTTGCGTGATAAAACGCGCAACTTGTTATAACACTAAAGGCCTGCGCAGACGAGGGACTATCCGCGGCGTGCTATTTTGTCCATCAAAATAGATTACTTACAAACTGTATCGAACAACGCACACGAAGCGCTAAAAGATTCCGTACAAAAAGATGAAAATCGATTCGAAATGATGCAATGGACCCAATATTATTTTCTTAAAACTCTATGTAAATTACAGCACAACGGAATCTCAGAATATTTGCCTCCATAACGTGCGCTTCGCTGAATTTCTAGAGAATAATCGCACTCCGTGTACGTTAAATCCTTGGCAAGTCCGTAGCGGATTTTTTACTCGCGGAGTGGATTTTTGCTTCGCCGCGGACAAAAGTCCTTCGTCTGCGCAGTTAGCTTTGTCTCTGTTCCATTTATTTACTCATGTGACACAAGATCCAACAGAAGGCGCTAAACGCTGTATTCCATCGACGCAAAGTTTTCCAATTACAAAACTCTGGATGACGGATGGAGGCCGTTTTAATATCGGCCGATTCCCGCCTCTTTTGGCTCTTCCCTTTGACATTTTAACACAAGGAAATTAATTATCTCACAGTTGTTTAATCGACTTCCAAAAGGTTATCGGTTCCTTCGTCGAACTGTGTTTGATTTGGCAATACATACTCTTCACGTTTTTAACACTTTTACTCTTCCTTTTAAGGTTTTGCTTCTTATTTATTTCAGCTCATTTTTTTTTTGTATACTGCTCGTCAAGAGGATGACAATCAATAATGCAAAGCAATTACTGAGCTAGCCCTACTCATCTTGAAGGCCTGCCCTGGCTACGGTTAGTGCAGTGTTGATTCCGGAACGCGACCTGACCGAGATAGGTCAGAGTCACTCGGCGGGCTTTACGCAGCTGCAAGGTGGTAATATCAACCGGCCGACATAATATGTCTCCCACCTGAAGAGCAGATGGTCTGCTGCAGGGCTCCCTTAGTCGCCTCTTACGAAACCCACGGGAAGGAGATGGGGCGGTGGAAAGTATTATTTTAAAGTGCCGCCACCAGCACGGCACAATCAATTGGTTTAACAATACTCTCTGATTGAGATTACTTAACCAAAAAATATGTTTTTTTTCAACATACTTTCTTTCGTGCTGTCAATGTTCTGAATAAACGTGATAGATTGTGTTTTAGTTTAATTAGGAACTTTAAATTTTATTTATTTATTTAACTTTCAATGCAGAAGATAGTACAAAGAGCGGACTCAATGTTGTAAGCATTCTATACTAGTCAACCATAGGGTGAAACAGAATGATGTTGGCGGTGCAAAATTTTAAATTTGAAAAAGAAATAATTACATAGATTCTTTAAGTTCTCAAGAACGACAAAATAAATACAAATTAATCAATTAACACAAATAATACATACTTACATACTTTACGAGTATAATACTATACTAAGTACTTACTTTTATGGGAAACAAATAACGCAGTCGATAAACAGTGGGTATTACAAATAATTTCTTAAAAAACAAAGGAGTAATCAACGGGGCTTGTCCGTTGAGCATGAGTCTCCAGTCTTTTTTGATACAAAATGTGTTTTGTAGTGTAAGTGTTTTATTTTTAATACCTATGTATCTTCTGCCATACTTCATAATGCTCTTATTTCTACAGCACGAATCCTACTTCAACCTTTTTTTTCAACCTCCACATTATTTTTTAAGAAATTGGTTATGTGTTCTGGATTCTGCCACTTTTTAGAAACGTGTTCTTTCTTTGAATGGCAAGCAACGCAAGATGACAACTAATTTTATACAGTTGTTCATGGGCAAAGCTAATTAATACTTAATTACTTTCTGCCAAGTAACGATGAAGTACACACGAGCTCATATGCTCCTTCTTAAAAAGAATAGAACAAGCACTCCTACATCTATCTGGTCTCTCGTCATTGCGTGTGGGCGTTCCCGGAAGGATTTGCCATCAAATGGTCCCCATTTCAGATCTTTTCTGCTTCCGTGTTCATCAACTTCCCCCCACTATGCGCACTGCCCACTGCCTAACAAACTCACTTCTTTTTTATTTAACTACAGATTTCGATATGTTCAGTTAAAGTAGTCACTTTGACGGTTACTCTGATGTAAAAATATTGCTTTAGGTACTGACGGGATCTTCAGTTGCTAAATCGATTCTTTTCAAGTTAAAACACAAAATAAAACAAATAAAATGAAACCTACTTTATGACATCTGTACGTCTACTACGAGTTGCCACTTTAAATTTACATTATCGTTCGCGTAAAAAAAAGGGTTTTGGGACGACACATGACATGACATGACATGACAATGTACTGTTGCCATAACATATTTACCGATACTGATTAAATGAAGCAACGTCGAAGGAAATTGTTTATTACCAGAACTCATTTCGAAAAAAAAATATGCATGAATATTTAAGACTGATTTTCTTATAGAAATTCCTAAACTGTTTGCAATGAAAACAAAAAAAAAACTGTACCGAAAAAACTAACAAGTCCACTTTTCATCTATCTAAATCGCAATATTTCTCCCTACATCCGTTCAGACCAGTCCTGATTCTGTCAAGTGATCATAACTCCGCATTTTTATTCCGTACCCGGCAGAGGGCGCTGCCATAAATATGCAGATAATAGAACGACCATAGAGTTTTCTCTTTACGAGCGATTGGGTGGCTTATTTCTTATCTGTGGACGATATATTCGATATTGTCGTTGAGAATTTGAGATTCGAATTCAGTTTTTCTACTCTTGTTTTTGGGATTATTTTTACTGATAGGATTTTAAATGGCCCAAGGGTAAGAGTTTGGTTATATTTACCGTTGTTTTCATAGCGTATAAGCTTCAGAATATGCTTTTCAAATAATGGTTTTCAGTTTTAAAGCTTGACTTAAATTTCAAGAACCATGTGAATACTGACTTCATTGATCAGTAAAATACATTTTAATATCAGCAAATATATATTAGCAATGCAGACAAAACACAATTGAATTAAATAGTATCTACATTAATCATTACAGAAATTAAAAACTAGGTAGTAGGGATAGCATTAACTTTATTATTATTATTATTTATTCATTGCATAGTCACATAGATATAAAGGTCTCACAGTATGACATAAAAGTACATGTGACGTTATTAGTAGGTATTAGGTAGGTAGGTTTCTGGCTATCCGTTTAATTTGAAGAAAGACACGGCACTAGTTTACATGCTAGCAAGGAAATACATGTAGTTAGTAACAACCAATCACATTGTAAGAAGATTCATATGTCTCATTGTATAATCTGTACTTTCACAATTTCTGTTCGTTTTATTATCTGTTGTAAAAGTTTGTCATTTTGGCAAGTGTTTTTTAAACGTGTTGTATTTTATACACAATTTTCAACATGACTTGTGCCCTTAACGTATTTGTACATAAGTCCAACTTTTTTTAAATTGCTCTAATTGTATTATTTTGTACGAACTCATCTGCATAAAAAGAAACCACATCTATCATTGTCATTATCATCATCATTAGCACCCGTAGCTCGGCAATGATACCTAGTATTAAATCTGGTTCCAGAAATCGTTTTTTTTTAATTACACTTAAGAAAATATTTTAGTATTTCATATTAGGCTTGAGATCTTTAACAAATAGTACATTTTTGTTGTCTTCTTTCCCTATAATATAAATATGATTATGTAGTGATTTTGTAGGAAAATAATGTCAAAATTTTCCTACAAAATCACCACCACCACCTCGAGCTCCTAGGTATGGATCTCTCGTCTAACCTCAACCTAGTAGTTCTATCGGATTTATAAGTTATATTTCGGCGAGGAGCTACAAAACCTGATACCACCCTCTACTTCCTACCACCGGACCACTAGACGCCTAAAAGGATTCCACCCCCATATGGTTGCCTTCCCAGCATCTACACCCAACGGTTTGCTGCGTCTTCTCTGGTCCGCCCGCACCGCTCAGGTGACCTACGTCCCTGCGTCTGTGTTTCCGGATACTTACAACCTTGATGTCTTCAAGGTCAGAGGGAGTAGGCATATTCTGGGTAAGAGACGATGACCACCAGGCAAGGCAGAAAACAAACGCAAACCCATTATAAATGAAAAAAAGGAGTGTCTTTAAAATGATTCATCATAACTTAGAGAGTGGTAACATATTATAAATAATTTGCAGAAAATAGTGACTCACAATTCACGTAATACACGCATATTAGCAGAGAAAGGCTTGATAACAAAGTAGGAACTATTTCTGTTGGAGAATCGGAACGTTAAACTCCTAACTATTTCATTTTTCTTTAATAAATCTGTGGCTGTGAAAGTTGTTGCTATGTACAAGTTCACGAACGCGAAATCTTTGTGTTATTTTCTCATAACGCAAATTGGATTACACGAAGTTTTCGAAATAAAAGCCTCATTTATTTCAAGCCACAAATGTACTTATCCTTCACCACGTATCGAGATAGAAACAAAATTACGTTACACCCTGTTGTATTACATAATTAATCTTTAATTTATTATTTTCGGTGGGCAAAAATAGTATCCATCTGTAGCTTATTCCATCTTACGTAAGATGGCGATTGTAATATTGGGAAATAAATGACTACGACAATAGAGTAGCCAATGTCACAGTGAGAGTGCGAAATCGATTAATCGGAGAATTGTCTCGTAGACCCTTCTCAGCGGCGGCTAAATCTGCGCCGCGTGCCGCTGACGGATCAACGTGCAGATTACTCGGCATCTGTTAGCGACATGAATTACGTGTAAAACAGTCCATGAAAAAAGTATCGTTGGAAAAACTGTCATTTAAAAAAAACTGTTACTGGGAAGGAACATATTATTATATTTTGCTAGTGTGTATGTTCTAGCATTGCAACTGTGTATGGCAACTCTGAGAACTTCTTTAACACTAGATCAATTTTTATTTTGTTACTTTAATTCATTTTTTTTATATTGCGCGTCATAATGAGTTATGAGTCATATGAGTTGGTCAAAAATAGTCATGGCACCCGGTCGGTGTCTGCGGGAAAATTCGAAGTTCCTAGAGTGAAAAATTACTTTGGAGACAGGACTTTAAAAAAGAGATTACCCTACCTTTTAAATAGCTTTCCCGAGGACATACGACGGGAGCCATGTAAGTTGAAATTTAAAAAGAGACTTCAGAGATATCTACTGTCATCAATTATTTAGTTGGCAGTAGATATCTCTTATTGTGTGAACTCAGTATCAATTACAGTTTTTTTTTTTTTTGTAATGTATAAAAAATTTAGACTCCTGATCCCACAGACAAACTGTGTCAACAGTTTTGTGGGACATTTTTCTATTAATTGTTATTTTTTGTATGGTTTAATAATATAAATAAATAAATAAATAATGACCTCACTCCACCTGATGGAAAGCGGTCGTGAGGTCGTGAGGTCATGTACAAGTTGAAGAGTTTCACAAGCTTTGAAACTTTTCATCTTGCTCCACTTCACCATAACTAAATAAAACAGCAGTCCTGACTGAGCTAGTAAGTCATTACCTCATTCTCACCGAAGTAAAACTCCCACTGGGTCTCATCATGTCCCTGAAGTTCACAAAATATTGCATTTTTCCTTTTGATTGATAGAAGGATTATTAGTATGAAAAATATACCAGTAACTTTTTGTGACAGAAGCCGAATAAAGCCCTCCGTTTACGAGTTATTGATGACTCCCAAAGTCTAAGGATTATACGACACCCAGATTGTCATCGGTAATTTCTTTCTATAAGAAAATCGGGACACTTGTAAAGAAAAACGAAATTAAGATAACTCGAATAGACCTTTTGCAGCGTTCAATCAAGCGGCAAGAAGGAATATCTGGAAACTGTTGTTACGATTATATTGGTTCTTCACCTTGTGTAATTTTTATGGTAGTGGTAGTCGTAATGTATAGTTTGGGGTAATATTTAGCAGCTGATTATTTATAAAATTAGGAAAATCATATAGCATAACCAGAGGCCTGACTCTTGAACATAATTTCACTGGACAAGCATTGCAGAAATGTCAAACATGAATTTTTTGAACCTCATTACAAAGCGTTAAGGTTCTAAATTTTTTTTTGGCGACAGTTTTGTTAAGCCAATCCGGCGAAATTTGGTTCGTGAGTCAGGGGCCTGGTAGGTGATGGGTATATTTCTACGAAAACATATGATTGGTAAATAAACTTTAATTTTGAGGTTTTCATTCAAAAGAGACGAATGTCTAACGGACTTTGTATAAAAACCTAAAAATAAAAGGTAAAAAAAAATTATTATAATTTTCACTTAAATGGTGTCTACATCACCTAAGTACTGAATTATTATAATAATTAAAATAATTATGAGGAATGTTTTTTTCTTTGCAGTAGCTATAACCGATAAGAGCACCTGGTATATAATATGGCAATAGTAATGTTTATTGATTGGTAGTCGTAAAGGCTGCTAAAAATTGATTTCTTCACCGCCTGAATCATCCGTCGACTTCAAATAGTCTCCGTTCTCTGTATTTCATTTTCTGCTACGACTATGTTTTACAATACATAACTGTCACTACGCTGGGGCTAAAACTTTTACTTAGTCCGTACTAGTGGGTTAAAACAATATGAAAGTTTAGCATAAAAAAGTTTTAAATTTGGAAAGAATGGGATGAAAACAATGATAGGCTTCCATCATTGCAATCAAGTTTTCGCTGATGTTGATGGGTATTGGCTTGACAATTTTATTGTATAACAAATGACGCATGTGGCGCGTGGCGGGCCGGGCTTAGAACAAACCGTCATTTTAATCACGCACACAGACAAAATGAGTTTACAGGCGATACCGGTGAGAATCGGAATCGCGGCTAGTCGCGAGTGTTTTTGTTTTTGTCGAAGTTGGTGCAATTTTTCACATGATGAATTTGGTTTTGGTCGGTTTATTTAAGAAGTTATAACCAATATACTTCATTTTAAAAAATCAGAGCGAATATACCGCCTAGAGTTCCTACACTCTAGGCGGTCAGGAAAGTTTAGGAAGGCGCGAGCCGTCCTTCTGTAAACTCTTTATTTTGTAGTTGTATGATAAAAAGTTTTTCCTCAAAGGGGGCTTTTGTTGACTTTCTGCCTGTTGAGTTAGTTAAAATAAAAAATAAAATAAATATCCTGGACATTATTCCACACAGCGCCATCTAGCCCCAAAGTAAGCTAATTAAAGCTTGTGTTATGGGATACTAGACAACGGATAAACATACTTAAATACATTTTCTTTTGTAAATACATACTTATTATACAACACCACACCCAGACCAGTACAAACAATTCATGAATATAAAACAAGCAATTAAATTTGCAAAGAGGCGTTTACATCAACCTTTACACAGGCGTTGACAGCTTATGCTGCTCACATAAGACCCATTTATGGTTTTGTAAAGGTTGATGTGAACGCCTCTGTACATTTGCTAACAAAACACAAGGTATGAATGCGGGTATGAACGCATAATTGCCTGCCAATCTCCTCTCAGTTCTAGTGAATTCTATTCACTGGCGACGTTCCGATGAAAAACTAGCTTTGGTAAGCCCAGTTGTTTTTGCTAAATCGTAAAAGCGGAACCAACAAACTTTTTTATACTCCTTCAATTTTGAGCTTTTGACTAAGGTTTCCTAACAAACTGTAGCATGAGGTTTTGTAAAAATTGTGGTTTTCGTTTTTTTTTCATTGCCCTTCAAGATGACCTCACTCCACCTGATGGAAAGCGGTCGTGAGGTCCAGATATGAGGCTGACAAGCACAGTAATGGTCATTCGTTGCTCTGAAAGTAACCATAGGCTGCAGTAACTACTCGTCTAAGCTCCGAATTTTGCAACTTATCACAAAATTTTACACATTTATTCATTTATTGAAAAACGCAATCAATAGCTCTTAAATTTCTACTACAAACAGTACCTAAATTTTAAACTTACAGCCAAGAACACTTGTCGACGACCGACTTGGTGTAATGGTTAAGAAGTTGGCTACTACACCAGAGGTCGCGGGTTCGATCCCCGCACAGTACAAACATTTGTGTGCATGAACATGTCTGTTTGTACTGGTCTGGGTGTTTCCTATGTATAATAAGTATGTATTTACAAAAGAAAATGTATTTAAGTATGTTTATCCGTTGTCTAGTATCCCATAATACAAGCTTTAATTAGCTTACTTTGGGGCTAGATGGCGCTGTGTGGAATAATGTCCAGGGATATTTATTTATTTTATTTAAGAACGAATTTACATTGAATATTTTAATATACAACAATAGCCACGGCATTTTACAAAAATGCTAGCAAAAGCAGACTAAAAGACAGAGTGGTGTGCGGTGAGTGTGTGTGTACGTGTGTTTGTCAAATGAAATAATTGCTGTCCGGTCTATAACATGATCAACGGGTTTTAGAAATTGACTACTCAAAGCGGGCCTACTCGTACGACATGAAATCACACATCGCGAGTGCCCGTTTGCATCCAATGATCGCAAGTTGCACAAAACCTACATTCATCAAGGCCTACCCTCGCTGCTTTTTCAGTTTGTGATCCTATTATATAATAAAAACAAAAAAAGCAGCGCAACAGCGATTATAAACACCGTTAGTTTATGATTTAACTCCTTGAGTGTCAACCGAACACACGGGTGTTCATAAGGAAACTCTAAGAAAAAAATGGCAAACAATGACTCACAATGCAAAAACCTGAACAATAGAAACACGGGACGGGTTAACTCGCGAGATTGTAAAAAATCGATAAATTGTGAAATGTACCAAAAGCATTTACAATTGACGCATAATTTTTCGTTAGTTCTATCCATGGCAAACTGACAAATTCGTTCAGCTTCGTTAACAAATTCGACGGTTCGCCACGGGTAGATTATAAACTACCGAACATTAATACGTTTTATTGTAAGCATTAGTGTTTAGTTCACAATTTTTCGGGTGGTTTTCAATTTCGCTAGATAGATTGTAAACTAACGGTGTTCACAATCATACGGTGGCATAACTATGTAAGGACTGGCGCTTTGAGTGGCGTTCCAGTATTTGGGCGACAAATAAGCATGTAATTGGTTAAATTGTTCGCTACTTAATGTAACATGAAGTATAACAAGAGTCAATAAGTAACAACTTCAATCCACTAAAACAATTTTATTCACCCCTCTCTAATATATTTACTTCCTGTAGTCTATATTTACCAAATATATTTATATTATATTCTATTCATTATTCAAGGAATTCCGCGAGTGTCTTCCCGAATCTTATTCTTTCGTAAATCTTGGTGTGAATATAAAATATTTTTTACATCTAAAAATATCCACAGCGAATTTGTATTTTCATTCCCGATACGTAACTTGGAAGAAACATTTCATCGGATCCAATCATAAGAGGAACATCTTTCGAAGGCGATTCCGAAAGGAACTTTCATTGGCAACCCCTTTTACAGAGGAAGTTGGAAACTTTTCTTACAAGCGTAAGGGAAAAGGAACTAAAATAAAATATTTTTTTGCATATACGAGGTTTGCTGAAAGTTTTGTAAAGATTATCTGTATACAACGTGTTAATGACAAAAGCGAAAAACCTGGAAATAGTTTGTTTAGAATCGAGAGCAGAATCGATTCCACTAATAAAAGATTGGGGTAAAATTTTAACCAATAAAATATTTTTATTACGCCGTGTTTAATCATTACTTAACTCTATTATTGCGGCGGCACGCGAAGCGGCACGCGAAGCGGCAACGTCGCACTAGCTCACGCGTTATTACCATAGACTTTTTAATTTTGCAAAAAAGACAAGAAAACAAAAAAAGCGAATATCTTTAATAATTTACATTATTTGTAATACTTTTATGAATAAAATAAGTTGGGGTATCTGAGGTTTCGCGCTTTTAATTAACACGTTGTATAGGCTAGGATCGAACAGGTTATTTGAAAATGATTCTTAGCAGATTACTGAGTGAGCTTAACTACTTACTGCCAGGTAAGCAATTTGGGAAGCCCAGACAACGACCACTACTGGGCATGCTATCTCAAACTTTTGTACTATAAGCTCCAAAGTAATTACCATCAAAAAACAGTGTTGTCACGCAAGACGATGCCAAAAGATGAAAAGCTGCTAGAGGCCTGTTATGTATGTTAACCATGAGTTTCCTCAAAATAAACTACAATAGTTGACTTCAGGAATTTGTCTGTCATTTTTGGTTACATTTCTAATCAATAGAGACATCGTACCGAAATTCCATACAAAACATCAACACGGATGCTATCGGCTGTCATCGGTATAAACTCATTACTGAACAAGGGCAAAAGCGGATTGTCGATGAGTTCATTTTAAGATAAAATCGACCAGTAAAAGGATAATCTGGCACTTCTGGTAAGAGTGAGCATAAAAAACGAGTTATGAAGAATGACCCTTATTAGAGATGGTGCGCATTTTATATTCTTAACGAACCGCGATATATTTACCCACTTTTCGCGGTATTTTGCGCAAATGAAGTGAAAGATAAGATGTTTTCGTATCTAACACCCGCAGAGTGGTTCAAGTAAGCTTAATATATAGAAACTCAGTTTAATGCCCTCTTGCCTTTACCAGTGATATTATTTTGGGCAAAGGCCAATAAACTTCTTTTATCATATTATTAATACCACTTAATAGCAAGCCAAGTTAATTAAATAATAACAAATAAATATGTGCAGACAACACACCACACCTCATGGTCTCGAAGTAAGGATAAATATCCCTGTGTTACGAGGTACCAGACGAGGAACTAAGCCAGAAGGAGCATCTCCCAGCACATCCAAGCTAATTAAAAAAATATAGTTTCCTGAATTGAACCGACTTAGGTCAATCGTGTCGTCAAAAATGCTTTTCAATTAAAAATACGCAAAAAACGAGCGTTGGATGATATTGCCTCAGATTTGATTGGATTAGATTAAGATATATTTTGAATAATAAAACACTACACACATACAATTTTAAACATCTCTGTCTTCTGTCAAAAGCTAGCTTAATTTCTTCCAATCAAAACAAAGGAAGAAAATTAAAGACGGTTTCATTTCGTACCTAGCGAGGAAAATCCAACGGCAATTAGCAGACGATCAATTAATTAAATTCTCGACGTCATAAAGTCGAAGTTATGGATAATAAAGCTTTAAAAATTATTCTTAATTTATTTCACCGAACTGCACTTATTTGAGTACTTATTCTTCATTTCTCCTTTGTGTTTGGCTTGAAATGGAAATGAACTGTGAAAGTTTTGAGGAAGCCTAATTTAAAAATGGGTTTCCGTTGGGAGAGAAAAGCATGTCATCCGCCAGCGTGGCTCTTCAGGCAATTTGAAGGATAGACCCTCTCAAGGTATCTACCATGCCCAAATCTGCCAATGCAAACAAGTGGATAGATTACATCCAGTTTATTGATTGCTTTCAAAGCTCGATGTACAAGTTTTTTTGCTGCAATCGGAACAAGTTTAAATTTACATCATCGTTCGCTTAAAAAAATGTATCGGGATTTGACATTGTCATGTCATGTCATGTGTCATCCCATTATAATTTTTTTACACGGACGATAATGTAAATTTACAGTGGCAACTCGTGGTAGACGTACAGTACTTCTACCAGTAACTCTATAAGTTTCCCTCACGTAAACTGCGAGTGCTGACTACTTATGTCGGTGAAAACTCATGGTTAAGTACTGATCTATTAATTCTAAATGGAACTTTGGAAATTGTATTTGACGTCCCACGCGGCGCATTGATATTACTTAATAGGTAGTTACTCCGTAACTAACAGATAAATCACGTCCATAGAAAAATTAAAATTTTCTTGATCCTAAATGCGTGCTGTCATGTGACAGACATATATTGCCAGAGCCACCTCTTTCGATATAGATGTCCGTAGTAAGTACTCATAGTACGTCATCGCGTCAGTTCAACCGCAAAACTCACGCACCTTGTAGGTGGCTTAACGCGGCTGTTGACAACCAACTGCCAAATGAGTCATGGAATACCCGGCGATTGGAAGGTAATTATCGCGCGCAAGTACATGCAGTGACAGAGGCCTGACATTGGTAACAAAAACCCGCTTACATGTAAAGGATCGAGAGTTTGTTTTCCACATCAATACCAACCTGTACGTCTACCACGAGTTGCCACTTTAAATTTACGTTATCGTTCGCGTAAAAAATTGTATTGAGATTTGACATTGTCATGTCATGTCATGTTAACATCACTTACTGAGTATGCCATATCGTTTTTGTAAGTCTTTTGATAATCACCAGATATATGGTACAAAAATACTTTATTCATAATGCGTTGATGCATGAGAACACAACAAAAACCCCTGTGTTCTGTTCAGTGCATTTTATATCTGAATGTAACTTATACGTCGCTTATTAAGTTTGAGTTGAGGTTGAGACACACAGTTGTAGAAAGTAACGATCAGTTTGATTTCTGGAGCAATAAAAGATCAGTCTTTTTTTAAAAAAAAGCAATGATGAAGCTTGATAATTGATACAATTATATTTTTCGGGTTAAAATTGTGATGTTTTTGGTGCTTCTAAACCAAATTTTGGGAAAACGACAAAGTTTTAAATATTATGATGATTATAAATGCAAACATTTTTGTTGCCTAAATGAGAATGCCATATATTTTTTCTTACGGTATCAAAATGATCTGTATTTCTACAATGAGTTTCCGTAAAGTAAACGGCAATCGTTCAGAAATTTGTATACTATTTTTGGTTCAATTTGAATCCACTAGGGGCGCTCTGTACCGAAATCCCATACAAAAACCTAAATGCGGTTTACGCGTCCGCTTGGTATAAACTCATGGTAGACATAGTCATGGCAATAAATAAATTGGTGCTTTTAACAATTTTTTACATAAAAATAGATATGGCAGACATGTAACGCATATTTCAAAATACCGTAAAATAATAATGCTCACTTTTTCAACACTCTGTATAAACGAGAAATTAGTGTTCAGTGTACTAGAGATAGTTCCAGGGTGCTACAGACTACAAATTTACAATTCCGCTTCACAAACTACCTTTTTTACTATTTTATACCTTATTACAACAGCAAAAGGTGTAGTTTAAGAATTATGAGCTTACTTAACCGAAGAAGTAAGGTAGACAGTGTGACATGTCGTCTCCCTCAAACTTTTAACAGAGTTGCTAGTTCTGTTTGGTTATAGCTTGAGTCTGAGTCTAGGTAGCTATGGGTTAGCAAATAGTTGGAAATTTCTGGACTTAAGCAACATAGCCCTTAGGTTATTTAGGTAAAGAGACTTAGAAACTTAACGGTTAAACATAAATGTTTGATGTTACTCGATGATTATGATTCTTGAAGATCTTTATAATCATCATCATAATCAGCCAGGACATATCTTGAATGAGTTCGATTGCAAACCGGACATCATTTTGTGTTGCTATTGCTATTGGTACTAGCTATCCGTCAGCGGCTTTGCCTGGTAGATGTCTTTCCTGTCATGTCAATAAAGCCTAAATTTAGGAAATGACTTGTAACTCGTGGTAGACGTACTGTATTCTGTAATGTCATCGCCCATTAATTTTTGCGGACGCATTTCTTTGCCTTCTATGTCCAGAGAAAAATGCGAGAACACACTTTGAGATTTGAGACAAGGATCCAGAACTTACTTAATTACACATTTGGATATCACACTAGATTATCTGTGAGAGGTTTGAAGTGAGTTTTTCAGAATATGATAGTCATAACTCATTCGCCATTTTTCTTGTTCATAACAGCTCATACAGGGTGTACTGTAAAAATTTCAATCTGTTCCTCTCTATCTTATGGTTGCTCGTAAAACCAACGTACCGCGTCGTTATGGCAATTTTCCCTGCTTTACGAGTGCGGTAAATCGTGTAGGTGAGAATGGGTTAGAAACGCTGGCGGTAAATTTATTTGAGGTGATGGCAATTGCGTTTTTTCAAAGTTAAAAGCCTTGGGACGCGGTTTTTTCGCTAAAATCTTTGGTTCCGTACATAAGGAGGAAATTGCGTTTTTGTATGGGATTTCGGTACAGTGCCCCTAGTGATTTAAAATGGAACCAAAAAAGTCATACAAATTTCAGAACGCAACGATCGCCGTTAACGTGACGAAAACTCATATACGGCACGTGCATTTGCATCATATTGACTTGTTAAGTGGCACTCATTTATTATCAATGAGAAATACTAACATACAATCTCAGATACTACACCTACTTGTAATAAGAGACACCACGTGACCTACTCGAACGAGCAGCTAACCAATTGTTAATTGATCGCTCGTTACCATGCACACAGTTCAAGTATTTACGTACATGTACAGTCAACACTGAAAATATCTTTCTACATTGAAGTTTTGTTTCTCACTCATGAGCATATTTTTCACGTGACTTCGTACGTACCCATTTTTTTGCATCTAAAGAGGATTCTTCAAAATTCAAAATTTACAATTTTGGAGAGTTCTTTCTGACTCTTCCCCAAAGGAACCTGCTTACCAAATTTCAGCCTTTTAAGCTTGTAGTGTCAGCAGTGTGTTATCTGTCAGTCAATCTCTCAGTATCGAAAGAGTTTTAAATACGAGTATCATCATCATTCATCATCATCATTTCAGCCGAACGACGCCCACTGCTGGGCATAGGCCTCCCCCAAGGATCTCCACAACGATCGGTCCTGCGCTGTCCGCATCCAGCGGCTTCCCGCGACCTTGACCAGATCGTCGGTCCACCTTGTAGAGGGCCTGCCCACGGAACGTCGTCCGGTACGCGGTCGCCATTCGAGAGCCTTTCCGCCTCAACGGCCATCGGTTCTCCGCGCTATGTGTCCCGCCCACTGCCACTTCAGCGATGCAATCCTTCGAGCGATGTCGGTTGTTTTTGTTCTCCTGCGGATCTCAACATTTCTGATTCGATCGAGCAGGGAAATACCAAGCATCGCTCTCTCCATTGCTCGCTGGGTGATCTTGAGCCTTCTTATGAGACCCATAGTAAGGGACCACGTCTCACTCCCATAGGTCATTACTGGCAACACACACTGGTCAAAGACTTTTGTCTTGAGACACTGAGGTATTTCGGACGCAAATATATGCCGGAGCTTCCCGAACGCTGCCCATCCGAGCTGGATTCGACGAGAGATCTCTTTCTCGAAGTTGGACTTACCTAGCTGGACTGTCTGTCCCAGGTAAACATAGTGGTCAACAACTTCGAGTGTAATGTTCCCAACGTTAACTGGAGCGGGTGCAATATGGGCATTTAACATGATTTTTGTTTTATCCATGTTCATCTTAAGACCCACTCTTTGAGAAGCATTACCGAGATCTTCGAGCATTATGTTCAGGTCTTCCAAGGTCTCAGCCATAAGAACTACATCATCGGCAAATCGCAGGTGTGTTAGGTACTCGCCATTGATGTTGATGCCGCGTCCTTTCCAGTCCAGAAGCTTGAAAATATCCTCCAACGCAGCCGTGAACAGTTTCGGAGAAATAACGTCTCCTTGTCTCACGCCTCGCTGTAGTTGGATCGGATTAGAGCTCTGGTTCTGTAATCGGACCGACATGGTGGCGTTCTGGTATAAGTACCTTAGCACCTCAATGTACCTGTAGTCTATTTGGCACCTTTGGAGAGACTGCAGTACTGCCCAGGTCTCAATCGAATCAAAGGCTTTCTCGTAGTCCACGAACGCTAAGCAAAGTAGCAAGTTATACTCTTCGGTCTTCTGTATAACTTGCCGCAGCGTATGAATGTGGTCTACGGTACTATAGCCTTTTCGGAACCCTGCTTGTTCGGGAGGTTGGAAGTCGTCGAACCTGCGAGCAAGACGATTCGTAATGACTCTCGAAAACAGCTTATAGATATGGCTCAGAAGCGAGATGGGTCTGTAGTTATTAAAGAGAGTTTTGTCACCTTTCTTGAAGAACGGCATCACATCGCCTCTGCCCCATGCTTTTGGCGTTTTTCCCTCGAGGATGACGGAACTGAAGAGCGTCTGGAGGACCTTAAGTATCGGCTTACCGCCCGCTCTCAGGAGCTCGGTTGTGATTCCGTCATCACCCGCCGCCTTGTTGTTTTTAAGCTGCTTGAGAGCCATCCTAATCTCGTACAGGCTGACGTCCGTGATATCTTCGGTATAGTGTCGGGTAGGTAGGATCTTTAGCCTTGCTTTCAGCAGGTGTTTGCGTGGAATATAACTGTCCATAGAAACTCTCAATCTCCCTCAGGATTTCAGGTGTTGACGAAATGATGCTACCTGCCTCAGTTTTCAGCCTCGTCAATTGGCTTTGCCCAATAGACAGATCTCTGGCGAAAACTTTGGAGCCTTTATTCCGCAGTAACAGTCATTAATACGAGTATATTGATTCATAATCATGATTGAATAGCACAGCTGATTTTTAAATCAATATCAGGGCGTCTGAGTGGTTCCGTTCACCGTGCGGATGATAAGGGTTTGAAGTAAGGCCCTTGAGCTGCTGACAGAGACATATTACTGGCTGACTGGCTTGTTGGTGCAATGGCAACAATCCTTCCTTATGCACCAGGTCGTGGGTCACCCATGATGAACATTTGTGTTTATTGTGGCTGGGTGTCATTATCTATATAAGTATGAATTCAGAAATATTTGAGTATGTTTATCAGTCTCTGACACCCATAGTTAAAACTCTGCTTAGTATGGGGCCAGATGAAAGAAATTGAAATAAAAAAAAGAAAAACATTTATTAACTTTAATTACATAGTTACAATTTATAAAAAAAAAACAAAAGAAGCAGGCATTAACAACAAAACAGAATACTCGTAACAGAAAATAAAGATCATACCATCAGACAGCGGTGTCCCGATGCCCATGAAAATAAATGGAGCTCACTCAGCATTTAGTCTGGGCTTTATGGGCCCAGGCGCTAATTTTCAGTGGGCCCAGTGATCTAGGTGTAATTTGTCCCAAATATTCATTTTACTATTTTATTTCCCTACTTTGGCACGACTATACTCACATTGTGTTGTCTCGTGTATAGTCCAAGGACAAAGTGTATTTATACGAGTCATTATTGTTTGTAATGGATTTAAATTGAACAATGACTGTTACTTAATACGTACCTGTATTCTGTCATTAGTTGAGCGTTTATGTAATTTTGAGTTTGTTTAGTCTGGTAGTTAGTTGTATTAAGCAGGTGTTTACGAATACTTAAGTGATATATAATGAATGTTTATCAGGATTCTTTTGACAAAGATAATCCATCATATTTTTTGTAAAATTGGAACCTTAATGAGTAGTATTTATGGCTATGGAATAAAATAACCAATTATTCCCTGATAATAGTTTATTTTTCAATCAAGTTTTTTTTGGTATCGTTAATTTGGGTTTTCATAAAGAAAACCGTTCTTAACATAATCAAAAATAATATGAAAATAAAACACAAGTTTCAGAAAAAAAAGCTAATACCTACCTAGAGCTTGTCCAATCTGAAATGACGTGCCCCTCCACCGCATTCACGCACACATAAAGTAAATAGAAGTAAAGTTATCACCCTATATACTGTCTCACTGCTATGCAAAGCTCTCCATCATTGAAATAAAGTCATCGCTACAATGCATGGGTATTGGCTTCATAAAAAAAATATGAACGTAATAAAAAAGTAGTGTAGCGTGTCATTTCTGGTTAGAAATGCTCTATTAGAATCACTTAAAGTATAACAAAAAATAAAAAAACAATAACACTCACACAACAACATTAGTAACAACAAGAAGTCAAATATATTCTCCACAGATTTGAATTTTATGTCAACCCCATATGATTTCGGCAGTTTCTCGTGCACTTTTGAAAAAGCAAAAACAAATCATTTGAATACGGAAAACATAATTGGCATAAATAATTCTTCTTAATTCACCTAAAGTCGAATTCATATTATGAACGAAATCTGACGTTTACTGGGTTGTCAGGTTTTGGTGAAAAATAAATAGTGTCGGGGCAAAGTGAACATGAGAGTGAATGAATGAAACTATCTCAATTTGAATATTTATCA
Source organism: Udea olivalis (assembly GCA_947369235.1). NCBI lineage: Eukaryota > Metazoa > Arthropoda > Insecta > Lepidoptera > Crambidae > Udea > Udea olivalis. The sequence continues at coordinate 5,332,524 of OX376364.1, read as the reverse complement.
TAAATAATACTACTGTAATTTCGGTAGCCTAGTGAGTAGTTAGAACACCGGACTGTCGATATCAGGTGCTGGGTTTGAATCCTAGTGTTTTTATTTATATAGTATGACTATATTTACGTTTAATCTTCTGATTATATTTTTAAGTGAACTTTCGTGTTTGTTAAAGTTTTAATTAAAGAATAAATGATAGTTTGACTTTGACTTGTGCCATGTAGGCATCAAGATAATTTTCCATATTTTTCCAGTTCGAGTTATTTTTTTGCTGAGCTAAGAAAGAAAAAAAATATGATAATTACAAATCATAGTAAATATCGTAAATTTTTTAATCAATTAAATAAAATTAGAAGTAGTTTCCTTTTTTTCTCAAGACCCATCCCATCATTAATTATTCCTTCCTGTGAATGAACGAAACCGCAACGCATCACTATAACATTGAACATTATTTTACAAAGTGACATTAGCAGCTGTCAGACTTTTCCGTCTAATTATATCTTCGACTTTAAACAAAGTACTTACAAACTTTTGACTAGTTATTTTTCAACTTAACACTAAATTTATGATGCTTATTAAAAAAACTATACAAATAATAAACTGCTAAACTAATAGAAGCTATCGCCGATACTAAACTTAAAATTAAAAATGAGACTAACTTAATTTCATAATATTCAGTCCACGGCATGTTGGCGGCCGGCGACCGAAGATGCTTTGCGCCTCTGTGCCGTATTACGTACTCCGCCCACCAGGTGGCGCGCTCTAGAGGTGTCTGAGGATCGTCTCGCATAAGAGTGCGTAGGCGCACTATGTTTTCCCGATAACTGTAACAATTAAGAGTTATTAGCGAATGTCTTTTAAATCCTACAACGCTGCACGCGAGTGATAAGTTGTACGGAGCCACCGAACGCAAAATTAACGTCCGCTGACAGTGAAAGGTGTAGTTCTGCGCACGCGTACAGTATGAATCTCCCCATTTATTCTGTTTAGTACTACCAGTTTGGCCTTAAGTTAGCTCACTACGAAATTAATGGACAATGTTTTTTTAGATGACGGAAATTATATGAATCAGATTACATAATATACAATTTCTGATTTTCAGGAAAAAAGGTTGCATCCCACAAAAACTAAACCCTAAGGGTCCTATTGTGTTACCTCTTGAGCCAGTTGAATACTTTTTCCACATGAATTCATAGATAAGCGGTATTTAAAGCCATTAGTCAGCCGATAGAAAAAAATTGGCAACATGCACGCACAGGCTTAAATTAGAATACATTATGACCCAATTATTTGTATGAAAACCAGTCAAGCAACTTATTTCTTGCATAAGCATTTTGTTGATGATGATATTATTTCCTATTTTGATATACTAAGTATAATATTGTATATAGAAATAAAATTTGCCTCATCATACTGTTTAAATCACGTGCAATAAAAAAAATTGTAACGTCACAAAGCGGATAACAATAATGACTGCATAAATAATCAACTAAGTTATCTCAGGTCACATTATAGAAAATTTATTGTTATTACGACATACCTGATCTAACCAAAACATCGATAGATGTAGGTTATTCTTACTTTAGCGGTTACTTTTTCATCATACCATGAGGTATTCATCGAAACTAATAATGTAATACAAAGAAATGATCAGAGCTTTTCTTCTTTTCTTTGTACTAGATTGAATTCAAAACTCCTGGACCGATAATGAAAAATCATTAACGAAAGTAGAAAACTACCTTGTCAGCTTGTCATATTTCACATCTTTTTGAAGGGTACACTTTAAAGGGAGAAGTATATCCACACAGTAAGCTAGTATTATTTTACTACGCCAGAAGCATGGATAGACACAAGGTCAAAATCATCAAACAATATTTCTGCATCAAATGGTGGCACACGTTTTGATGAGTCATGGTAATATTTTCGGTGTTTTGTTAGTAAGATACCTTCAATTTTCAAATTGGCAGCCTGCGTCCAAAGTTCTGTGCTTATATGTTAAAATAACCTTATACATAAAGTGACAGCTACTATATGTATAAGGTTATTTTACCTCATACATAAAGTAACAGCTACTATATGTATAAGGTTATTTTTATAACAGTATTCATTGTTCTCGTCTCGTCGAAAATGTATACATTTTGAAAGCATAAATAGCTCACCTCTCATCTTTGGTGATAGTCTGTATTGCAGTAACTACCTTTTCTTCCGTGACGGTTTCCATGTCAACTCGTAGTCCTATTTTGTTGAGCACATACTGATCCACGTTGAACCATTGGTCACCCAACATGGGCATTCCCAGTAAAGGAACTCCAGCAGTTATGGCTTCGTCTGTTGATTGGAGTCCTCCTTGTGTTATGAAGAGTTTTATTTTTGGATGTTCTGAAATATTTAACGATAGACAATACTTTTCATCAGGCAGCGAAAACAACTGCAGTTTTCACAACATAACGGGTGATTATTTATGCTGAAAATACAACGATTGAGTATAAAAAGTAGGTAGATAATCTAAAAAATATCAAACGGAATACTTATTTCTTTTAATCACCTGTCATACAAGTTTCTGAAACAAAATTTGAGAGATACTTATTGGTATTTTTTGGATGAAAACCCCAAAAGTGCATTCAAAATCATATTTATCACTTAGATAGTTTCTACATAGTCTGATGACTAGGCAACGTTTTATTCCTCATGGAACCTCACTGGAACTTGCTATAACTTTTATTATTATTGAACGAAAGAAGAAAAAACTCTAAAGTAACCATGTACTTACTTAACAAATCTGACTGAGGCAACCATTTTGAGATCCTAATATTCCTCGTTCTGCCAGGTAACTCATCTTTATTCCATTTCCATAGGACATCGTATGGAAGTTTGCTAAATGCATTGATCAGGGCTTGTATCTTTTCTGGTGGTAGCAGAGCTGGTTCTACGTTTGTGCCAAAACTGAGGTATATAACACCATGTTTAGATGAATCCAAGTATGTTTTGAGATCCTAAAAGAAAACAAACTAAAATGAAAAAAATTCAGCACTTATAGCATGATTTTTCGTTCCTTATGTAACGAAAACATCAATACATCTTGGAATAGTTTTCTTCGCGAGAATGTTTCAAATCGACCTTGCAAAAAGTAATCAATCAATTACAGCCTCGATGTGGATTTTAGTTTACTGTAGTTTATATTTTTAAATTAATGAATTACATATTGAACATATATAGCCATTACACTATTTATTGAGAAAAATGGGTAAATACTAACTGTTATGTCAAAATATTTTACGAAAAGTTACCTGTGGCAATTCTTTTTCAGGTTTTTGATGAAGTCCACCCATGTAAATCACGTTTGGCGGAACAGGTCGGTTGAATTCCCACAATGGTCGAACGTTCAAGAACAACATGTCAACTCGGTTATTCAGTTCAGGCAGGGATGGAACATCATCTCCAAAGAGGCGTTTAATCAAGTCACTTCCGGTTTTTTCAAAAGTTGCCAACATTTTTTCTTTCTTATAGTGCTCGTATAACTCTGCGATTTTCTCCCAAAATGTCCATCCGAATACTCGTTGCTGAATGCTCGTTGGATAAACAAGTGGATGAATTGGGGCTCCTACAGTTCTAAAGTCAGCAGTTAATGCCCCGAAAGAACTTATTTGGATTACAGGGACATTGTAAACGGTAGTCAGACCTAATAATGGCGCAGCAAAAGCTTCTAACAGCAATAAATCAAATTTCTGTGATTTATCTTTTAATAATGTTTGCATTTCATCAGTTAATATTTGCTGTTCAACTATAGTCTCCATCAATTTGAAAATAATTGCAACTTGTTCAGTTAAATCATCTTTACTGCCTTGGGTAACTGTTGTTTGTAGAAACAGCTCTGTCCAAAGCTTGTATGACATATCGTGCACGTCTATTTCTGTCAAATTTGTTGGAGCACTTCCCTTTTCAAAGATTGGGTCTGTTGTTAACATAACTACTTCATGACCACCTTTCACTAGTTCCAACACTAAAGGCCTGAAGACCACTTGATGGCTTATCGAAGGCGTTGGGAAAACGGCAAAAATCCTAGCCGCCTCATTTTGTACTACTAAAGATATTAAAAATATCACTATGTATCTGGCTAATGACATGTCGGTTTTAATTCTGGACTCGGTATGAATAAATGCTTGGCGTTTCAGATCTTATATATGAAAAAGCTTGCAATGTCATTGTTGATAATGTTTCTGAACGGGTGCGTGAGTGTAGACGTCTTGGAACACAATATACTTATAGGCTTCGTTATCATTCTCTCAGATATAAGGAATAATTAATATGAATTTGCCATGAGCGAGTTTGTCCAATTGGCCTTTCAATTATTCTATGCTGGAGAAATTTAGTTTGCCAAAACCAAATTAAATCAAATAATTCATTACGAAGTAAAAAATACAGGCAATATAAATAGTTTCAAGTTTAAGTGAGTGTTACTTTTATATTTTTCTAAATATTGTAGTTAGATCTAACTTCTTATTATGTTACTGGATATGCTCCCAGTGTGAAGAACATTAAACAAAATGTAAATCTGAAATTAAAACTCTCTGAAAAGTTTTAAATTAGAGAATCCTATCACCAAATAAGCTACCAAACGTGATAAAAGAGTCTGAAAGCATGTTTAAAAATAAGCTGAAATTGTATTTAGAGTTGAGTTCTGGCTTATTATTTTATTTTATAAAGTGAAATTTATATCTCATTGTAAATGAAATGTAATTTCGTATGAGAATAAAGATCTTTAAACCTAAATACCAAGTATTTTAAATTTGAAGCTGATGCTTGCTTACTGGATTTGAATATCTGAAGTAATTTGTAGCTATCATTATCTTAAATCAACAGCGCAACTTGATAGTTAAAAAATACTGCCCTGTTTGCGAACCTGTCCGTCGTGGGTTCGAATCACAAACGTTACGTCACCGTAGAGCAAAAAGTCACCAAGTCAACATTTGGCCAAAATTGAGTTAGAACTGTCATCATAATCTCAAACTCTCATTTAATAGTTTTAAAACATCTTCGCGTAGGTGGTTGTTGGACATGACATAGTACTCACTCGGTAATTTTTTGAAATATAAATAATTGTGAATGTTTAATGTGGTTGATACATGTGGTTTCGATGTTTAGCCAATAATTTAGTAAATAATATATATTTTTTTTAGATAAATAAATGAATACTATTTAAATAATAAATACCATCGATTTAGTTATCAGGTGCGTATCTGAACACTGATTAAGTTACTGTAAATTATTATCCTTAAATTATTATTATTTGCATGTTATACAATTGGATTTAGGTAGGCTGATGCACTTCTTATCATTTATAACAGATATTTCATGTACTGTACCCTACTGGTAAATAAAATATTTGTACAATATGTTAGAGCTAGAAATCATCATGCCTATTTATTCAATTCTTTACTAAAATTCATGACCATGAAGCTTTGTTTCGAATATTCACTAATATCATTTGGTGATTATTTTAACCAAGATCTTTGTACGGCAATGTAACATGGTGAATTTCGCGCGCAACTTAGTAAGTTTTGCTCTTGTATCTGATTTGTATTAGGCGTTTCCTATGAGTAAACTGGGTTTTCGATACCTGATAAACTACTTTCTCATATAAAACTTTTTGTGAAAAACAGGCTCTGAGAAAAGTAATTGATTCAGGTACTTAATCTGGTTATTAAGTGCGTGGTGTAGTGGCACCCAGCGGCTTGACACTTTAGATATTGACGTGTGCAACTATACAACCTATCTATCTTCTGTTTATTTGGTTGTGTCACTCAATGCTTTTTAGAAATAAGCATCATCATCAACATATCACAGTCCACTACTGGACATAGACCTCCCTCAATGCGCGCCTTTGCGCTCTATCCTCAGCTTGACGCATCCAGTTTCTGCCTGCAACCTTTCGTCAGTCATCGCTCCACCTGACCGCTATTTATGTTTATGCCCATCCTTTTCCAGTCCATACATATCCGCCAAAGCATTAGTAAATACACACATCAAAAGTGTCTAGGGATCAAGCATTTTTATGCGGATTTCTTGAGATTGAGATGTGGCTTTGTAATAAATTTATGATTTTATAAATTTATATGGATCCTTTTTGGTGCATTTCATAATTTGAAACAGGAACTGTCAATCAAATTCGAGTAAAAGATGAAAATCAGCTGTCAATATTTTCCCTATAAAAACATACAACGCGCTGAAGACATTATTAGTGCTACTGTTTCCCTACTACTGATTAAAACCAACGTTATTATGGAGCGGCGACGTCATTTAAGCAGGGAAGAAATGCTCAGAGCCGTGGGAATGATAGAACCTGGTTCCCGGCAACGTACTGTGGCTTTAGCTCTGAATACAAGTCAGAGTGTTATCAGTCGAATTTGGACACGTTACCGAAGCACTGGTACCGTGGCTGAGCGCCATGGAGGACGGTATCGCTGCACCACACGGAGACAAGACCGATACATTCAAATCACAACTCGAAGAGCTCCAACAAAAACCGCCATGATGTTAGCCGTGAGGCTTCATCACACTTCAGGGAACTTAATTAGCGACCAAACAGTCAGAAACCGCTTGCATGAAGTGAACCTTCATTCCCGAAGACCGCTAAGGGTACCACCTATAGCAATGCACAATCGTAGGATTCGATATCAATGGGCTCTTGAACACAGAAATTGGGCAGAAGAACAATGGCGTTTCGTGTGCTTTTCTGATGAGTCTCGTTTTGGTATGAGACCGGATACAAGACGTATACGACACTGGAGAACCCCTGGACGCCAACAGCGATTAAAATCCTGCCAGGAAGTCCATCCTTATAGTGGTGGAACCATCATGGTATGGGCGGGTATTTGGATCGGCGGAAGAACTGAGTTGATTTGGATCAGAGGCAACCTCAACGCTCAAATTTATGCTGAGACGATTTTATCAGACGTCATCGTTCCTCTACAAGTGCAAATCGGTCCCTTATTTCAGTTAATGCATGATAATGCACGACCGCACACCGCAAGAGTTGTAAGACAGACCCTCGCCGCAGCTAACATCAATGTCCTGCCCTGGCCTGCTCAGTCGCCAGACTTGAACCCGATTGAGCATGCATGGGATATGCTACAGAGAAGAGCTCTGCCGAATATGGAGGGTATCCAGTCGCAAGAAGACCTTTTTTTGTTGTTGCAACGAACATGGGCGGCCATTCCACAGCGTGATTTGGATGAACTCGTTTTGAGTATTCCAAACCGATGTTCTTGTGTTGTTAGTGTTCGCGGTAGAAACACGGATTATTAATTGTTTAAGTTACCTAATAAAATTTTAAAGAAAACTGTTATTTCAGTCTTTTTTTCGAACTTTAATGTTAGTGGTTCAAATGTCAAAAATCCCTTTATTAGGAAAATGGCAAATTTCTTTATTAATGCAAAGGTGACTTGGTTTATCGTTACTGTAGACAAACGAAAACACTTTATTTGATGAATCCTTAAAGAAAATTTTAATTAATATCAATCAGGAGAAAAGTTATTGCAAAAATATATGTTGATCCCTAGACACTTTTGATGTGTGTAGTTTCGGGGTTATATCATTCCCCTGTCTTACACCTCTGCGCAATTGAATTGGTTCAGACTGCTGAGCCTGTACTTGGATACTCATAGTAGCAGCATATTAAAGGCATCACAACACTTATATATAATGATAGTCTTTTTGTCATCGATGTAGGGATTCTAGGACAACTTAGGTCTCAATGAAGTAAGGCTTTTTCATAGTCGACACCCAGATCGATTATACTCTTCGGACTTCTGGGTAATTTGCCATACCGTGTGGATGTAGTCTATGGTGCTAAAGCCTTCCCGAAACCCAGCCTGAGCCGGAGGCTGCAATTAATCGAATCTTTAAGTGATAAGGTTTGTAACGACTCTGGAGAACAGCTTTTAAACGTGGCTCAAGAGTGAAATGGGTCAGTAGTTCTTAACAGAATCTTCTTCTTGAAAAGTCGCCTTTTTGTCATGGTCTCGAAGTAAAGATATATATCCCTGTATTACGAGGTGCCAGTTAAGGAATTAAGCCAGGGGCGTCTCCCAGCACAACCAGACCCGAGTCAATTCAGAAAAGATCGTTTCCTGAATTGACCTAACCGGGAATCGATCCCGGGACACTATAGAATTCAAGGCGAAAATTCTTGCTACAGCGCACTACGCCAATCGTGCCGTCAATCACAGTTTTACTTGAATAAGCAGACGGAAAATGACATATCCGAGACTTTAGCCTAGAGCAACCCCCGACTTTCGCTTCAACGAAGCGAAAGAAACGAGTTTGCTCGTGACCAGTCCGCAGATACTTTTTTAGTTATTTGTTAAAAAAATCATTTCTATGATGGTGAGGGCGATGACATTAAATATTTGAAGAGGAAAAATGATAAAGGGCAGAAGAACAATGACCAATTTATAACTCATTTCTATTTATAAAAAAAATGTTTCCTTCAACAATAATCCTAGTATTCAACGATAATTTCAGTCTAACTCTTTGGACTTGAGATCATTCCCACGGTTCACTAAAATAAGAGCTTGTATGTCTACCATGAATGGATTTATTTATATGGGATTCCGGTACAGCGCACCTTGTGATCTTGAATGTAACTAAAACAGCATACTTTCTGAACTCAACTATCGCCGTTTAGGTGATGAAACTCATGGTAGACCTACAGGTTACGTCTGTAGGTAGGGTTTTATGAACAGAGCATAAAATTAACTCGTTTTAGATTTAGCCCCTATTCTTTGGAATTCCTTAAAAATACCATACAACTGAAATACGGCAAAGCCAATAACGCCTAAAATAAATGACAAACTTAAAAGTACACAAGAGACTAATTCAATTTCTAAATATTCAGTCCACGCCATGTTGGCGGCCGGCGACCGAAGATGCTTCGCGCCACCGTGCCGTAGTACGTACTCCGCCCACCAGGTGGCGCGCTCTAGGGGAGTCTGAGGCTGGTCTCGCATTATGGAGCGCAGACGCAATATGTTTTCACGGTAGCTGTCAACAATATAAATATATATATAATGAAACAGATTGTAAAGCAATCTCTGACACGCGTAGTAAAGCATAGATCAGTACGTCTACCACGAGTTGACTCAAATGACAGCCGAGAGCGTCCGCGTAAATTGCGTTGACATTTTTGTATGGGATTTCGGTACACAGCGCCCCTGGTGATTTAAAATAGAACCCAAAATGGCAAACAAATTTCTGAACGCAACGACTGCCGTAAACGTGATGGAAACTTATGGTAGACATACTGGTCGTAATTATGTTTATTCATTTATTGACCACTGCTTACCTGCTATCATTTAAAATAGTCCGTATTGCAGTTGCCACACTCTCTTCTGTGACAGTGTCCATAGCCACCATAAGGCCAATTTTTTTGTGGACATACTGATCCACATTAAACCACTGATCTCCTAGCATGGGCATAACAATCAAAGGAACTCCGGCGGTTATGGCTTCGTCTGTTGATTGGAGTCCTCCTTGTGTTATAAATAGTTTTATTTTTGGATGTCCTGGAATATTAAAAGTACCTATGTAAAGACGAACTTAGCGCGAATGCACGTCACTGTCAAAGAGTACTGAAGTAGTTGTTGCGGAGCAAATACTTATCGTCAATTTTTTATACTTTTTGATTTGAAGGTCTTTTTCTGTTCTGATTTAAGTCTTGTCAATTTCTGATTGCTTCGCCATCTTGGTACGTATGTTCGGTTTTTTTTATCCAAATAGTCATCCCTTTGTTGTGTTATGTTGTTGTTGTTTTTGCTTTATATCTGGTAGTTTAGATGTATTTTTAGGTACATATTTTAAGGAAATGTTAGAACGTAAGCATTTTTTTAAAATACTCTTTGTACTTTACTAACTCTTTTTGTGAAACCGAAATTAAAACCAAGTTTAGAAGAGTAAGTACTGAGTTTCTCGCCGGGTCTTCTCAGTATAAGATCAACTTCCGATGCGGTAATAGAGTCATATTATGTTTGTATACAGAGTATTTATGTATTCATATTGTTATAGTATTAAAGTATATTACTAAGTTTTTAATTTTTTTTCTTGTAATGACGATTTAAAAGTACTTGTTACAGGTCTATTTAAATAAAGTTTTTTTTGTTTGTTTGTTTGTTTATTGTATGAACCCTTTATCGGAATTTCCACACAAAAAGTCAAATAAATAAAATGTAATCTACAACTACTCTAAGAATAAACTTGATACCTGTTACTTTTTTATTTATAATGGCCTCTGCAATCTTGCATATATAGCAAACTGATTTGGCCAATGTCAAGTAGTGGCGAGAGCATCATGAAGCTTTATTTGGCCAGTGGGATTATTATTTTTTATTCAGTCAAATCGAGATGAGTAAAGAGACATAGAAGCAGTTGGACCTATTACTTACTCAGCAAATCAGATTGTGGCAGCCATTTTGAGATTCTAATGTTTTCAGTCTTCCCAGGTAATTCATCTGTGTTCCATTTCCAAAGAACATCATGAGGTGTTTTGGAAAATGCTTTAATAAGGGCTTGTATTTTTTCCGGCGAAAGCATAGCTGGATCTACGTTTGTCCCAAAACTGACGTATATTACTCCATGTTTTGATGAATCTAAATACTTTTGTAGATCCTGAAATTATTAAATGATAAAGAAAATTAATTCAATGCTTAAATCAAATGTTGCAAGGTGGTGATGAGCACAGGCTACTCAGGCATTCACTAGGCAGACAATATCATAATTTTGACTGAATGTAGCACGTACACAAACAAACTCTTATCCACTTACTTAGAATAATTCCTCATAGAAGGCGGATGGACTCACAGTAAGAGCTCAATGCTACTCGTATTTTAAAAGCACAAATAGTATGCATACATGCTGAATACTGAAAATTGTGATTAGTTGAGTAGCGAATAATTATTATGACAGTTGATTCGGCATCACAAATGGCGCGTCTTTTTGTTTTTCTAACTATCCTTCGAGACCAGTATGTCTACCACAACTTGCCACTTTAAATTTACATTATCGTTCGCGTAAAAATTTGTATTGGGATTTGACATGATATGACATGAGAGTGTCAAATCCCAATACATTGTTTTACGCGAACAATAATGTAAATTTTAAGTGGCAACTCGTGGTAGACGTACTGGTGTAAATTATTCTAAGCACAAATATACCAACTTTTTTTACGAAATAATAAATTAAAAAGTAAGGAAAATGGAAACGGGTAGATTTCTATGACTGGTACTAATAAACTCCAAAACCACTGATTTTAAAAATATTTTACTAATAAGAAGCTTTATTAAAAGCAATTAAAAGTAATATTTAAACGAGAGAGACAGTCCCTGCAGAAGAAGTTGATGGCAAAAACAAATATAGTGGTTGCTTCACCGACAAGAGATGTAAAATTCAATGATGATAATTGAAGTAATGAAATAGTGAAAGTTTTAAACAAGCGCAATTATTTTGGTGGAAAATATACCTGCGGCAATTCCTTTTCTACATTTTGATGAAGTCCCCCCATGTACACTACATTAGGTGGAACAGGTCGGCTGCTCTCCCAAATGGGATGAAGGTTCAAAAACAACATGTCCACTTTATCTCTCAGTTCACTCAGCGGAGGAACGTCCTTTCCAAAAACTATTTTCATTACCGCTTCAGAATCTTTTTCATATGTTGCATATAAGCTCTCCATGCGGTAATAAGTATACAACTCTGCAATTTTTTCCCAGAATGTCATACCATATACCCGTTGCTGAAATAGGGATGGGTATATCAAAGGATGTGTTTGAGCTCCTATTGTCCTTAAGTTATCAGTTGTAGGGCCTAATGAACTTATTTGGATAATCGGGGCATTGAAAACAGTGGTTAATCCCAATAATATCGGAAACAGAGCCTCTACCAGTAACAAATCAAACGATTTTGTTTTATCTTTCAGCAAGGCTTGTATTTGGTTTGTTGAAAGCTGCGTTTCTACTAATATCTTCATCGATTTGAATCCACTTTCCCACTGTCCAAACATATCCTCCTTGCTTCCTTGCATCACTGTCTTCATTTGAAATTCTTCTTTAATGTTTTTGTAAGATATATCGTGTACGTCTATTTCCGTCAAATTTGAAGGTCCTTCTCCTTTCTTGAAGATTGGGTCAGGGGTCAATACCACTACTTCATGGCCACGTTTAACTAATTCTAACACTAGAGGCCTAAACACCACTTGATGACTTATCGAAGGTGCAGGAAATACTGCAAGGATTCTAGATGCCTCATTCTGAACAATGAGAAAAACAAAAAGAAAAACTAAGTTACTTGCAGTAGTCATGACGGTATCGGTTGCAGTCTACATAAGTTGAATGAATACGCTTATCAAATCTTGTATATTATATACGAACCAACGTGTGACAGTTATCTTTTGGGGCATTATCATGCTTGAAAAGCATTATAATTGTGTCCTTCATGTATCAATAATCTGTCATAGTGACTTATTTTCTGTAATGACATGTTATTATAATGATTTTACCTTATATAACTGCTGGTTGTGGACTTGTTACTTTAGGTTAAAACCTAATAATATATATTTTTTGTTTTTTGCTTTAATTTCTTTTTATTTAATGTGTTTGACAAATATTAAATGTTATAAAATATCTATACGAGTGTTTAACAAACTCCCACTTAATATTATTGCTGTGAATATACTTATACTATTAGTGTAGTTTCTACGTTTCAACATTAACTTTCTAAACTTTAGCGATATTCTGTGAATATGCTCGGCCTTAAAATGCAGTATTCTTGGGACTAAATTCAAGATCAGAGAACGGGTTACTTATTCGATATCTTATCTATCTTCAGATATTAGGTATCTTCACTTATTTAAATAATGTTCACAGAGTCTTAATAAAAAAAATAATTGAGCTGTGGAAAACACTACTGCTAAAATGTTCAATAAAAATGTCAATTCATGTTTAAATTGTTTCAAAGAAAGTATTTTTTTTCTTCTTTACTTATTTATTTTGAGAGAGAGAAGCATTCCCAATTGTTTATTACAAAGGCCAAATAAAAGGCCAAGGAAACCTGTGGAACTTCCCTTCCTACCTTCCTGTTACACTTAAGCGTAGACTCCTTAATTCTTAAATGATAAGAATTTGTGGTATAATCTGCTCCTCTGCACACTTTTTTGTTATGACGTCTTTACTGTGTCAATTCAATTTTTGTGTATAAAAACAAGATTGAAAAGAGTAACCATCGAGTTTCTTGCCGGAGTCTTCTCGATCGGAAACAACCTCCGAACCAGTGGTAGAGTCAAATTATATTTAATTATGATATGAACTATCATAGTATTATTTTATGTAAGTTTATTTTTATTCAGTATATTTTTGCTACAATTTTTTTTTGTATATGACTTGTCATAAGTATTTTTTATAAGTCTATATGAATAAAGATATTTTTTACTTTTTTACTTTTTACTTAATGTTTTTATCCTGCCCGTCCCAACCTACGGTGCGCAAACATGATGATCCCTAACAAGATGTCAGAAGTCGAAACTCGAGGTTTGCCAGAGAGCGATGGAGCGCAGCATACTCGGTATTAGGCTAGCTGACCGAATTACTAACCATTCCATTAGCTCTAAAACAGGCATAGCGGAGGTGGACGAGTAAACTGCAAAGTTGAAGTGGACTGGGAGTGGGCGGGCCACGTTTGTCGAATGCATCCAGGCAAATGGTCACGAACCATCACCCTGTGGCAGCCCACAGACGGATTTCGTTGTAGGGGTACAACACGTAGAGGACTGGCAGTCCTTGGCATTCAATCGTGACCTATGGAGATATTTGGGAGAGACCTTTGCTCTGCAGTGGGATATTAAAAATTATTTGTTGACGTTTTTGTATGGGAATTCTTTATTTGCCCCTTTAGTGAAAATAAATGGAAAAAAAAGGCTTAGAAAATGCTGTGGTAAACTATCTCAATTTGCGTGACGGAAACTCATGGTAGACGGACTAGCTCCTACATCAAAATTTTAATTTCTAAAAATGATAAGAAAATAATCTACGAGTATGGCATTCACAAAGCAGGCAATTTTTTAAATCGTTGGTGCAAAATGTAAGCAAAATTATAATATTATAAATTAAATAAACATACATTTCAGTTATTTTATCAGCTACGAAAAACTTAAATAGTTTTACTCAGTGATAAAACAAATTTAAAAATCATCAACGAATGACAAAATATGAGATTAAAACGACAAGACTATTTATTGATAAACAAATAATATTTATTTCAAAAGTGTCTATAATGAAAGATATTAATATACGAGTACTTTATGATTATAATCTTGATAACGTAATGTCTCGCGTACTCTTGTACTTGATAATCCTGTCTGGAAATAAATTCTACGATAAAATTTTCCCGTAAATATAAAGACCCAAGTGACTTATTGCAGCATACTCATGCTCTTATAATCAAACTAGATCTAAAAAATTTCACAAGACATTTAATATTTGATCCTTTGAAGGTACTACTAACTGTATTAATTATGAGATTTTTTACAAAAAACTGATTTAATTTACTTCATTGTGATACAACAGAATTATCATCAATTATTGGTCAAATATGAAATTACCACTTCATTATTATTGCACAACGATTAATATGCAAAGGTGCATAAAAGCATGAACGTTAATACACATCTTGTGTAAAAAATAGTTATTAATACATTGACCAAGTCTACGATACGAAAGTGTTCCAATAACAAAAGTAAAATTGGAACTAGGAACGGTTATGCCAGTATTTTTGAACGGGGTGAAAGTTTACCTAAAAAATACTAATTAATCTTTAATCTAATCTTGAATCTTTATAATCTTTACAATGCTTGTTTTTCATATCTGGATAAATACGAATTTTACTATTTTTTCTTAGGCACTGAGAAAACTTGATAATATAAGTTAGTTCACGTCATGAAGTGATACAACAGTATCACAAATGAATGCAATATTATGAGATAACAGCTACAATATTATTGATAAGCAAAACATTATGCAGAAGTGCCTCGAAAGCATGATTACTACGTCATACATAACGTCATAATTACCTAAATTTTCGTTGTCTCGTATACATGATAAAAATTATTTCTCAATACCATACTCCCCTTCAAATGCTTTTTTATTTATTTGAGCAATTATGTGCAGCTAAATATTTTAATATGCAATTTACCATCCACCCCCAGTGCACGCCAATAATACTACTTTACGCTAGTAAAAGTAGTGATGTAGTATGTACCACTGGATTTTTTATAAACAAAGGGCAAAGGCTCTTGCTCCCATAAATTTCGATTATCGTAACTTATCCCCTAAGCAACCCAGAACTAAAGACGTGCGGTAAACAGAATCAAATGAAATTGTCGCAGCCGTAGTCGTGTCATTCTTCCATTCTTATCAAAGAGGCACTGCCTTTTACGACGTTCCTGCCGCAAGGCCTTAAATAAATTAAAATGCAATTTGACGTAGTAACTACGTGTCCTCCAGTTTTCTCAGGATTC
This sequence comes from Udea olivalis, assembly GCA_947369235.1. NCBI lineage: Eukaryota > Metazoa > Arthropoda > Insecta > Lepidoptera > Crambidae > Udea > Udea olivalis. The sequence continues at coordinate 5,316,974 of OX376364.1, read as the reverse complement.
AGCTGCATTATGAGATCCATGATGTGGGTGGGCATCTCATACAGTATGTAACACTAGTTATTCAATAGAATGGTTTTCATCCCAGATATTTTATCCTTTATCAGCCGTTGTTTAAGTGTTTCCTGTACCCTACCTATTTCTTCTTCTACAAATGCAACCCACTAGGTTAAGTCGATGTCAATAAAAAACCCCTTAATAGTTTTTCTCATTTCTAATCAAATCACTGCGTGAATAAGCAAGCACCGCTCTCCCTTCCCTCTAAGCTTGTAGAGTTACCTGAGTGACGGAGGTGCCCGTGGCTAAGTGACAGCAGCGGATCGGTAACGATCCGATGTTAAGCAACGCCAGTCAGGTCGGGTTATGGATGGGTGATCATTCCGTCCGAAATTAAGTGATGTGTTTTTCGGGCATCTCCGTACTTCGGAAGGCACGTTAAACAGTTGGTCCCGGCTGACGTCGCAAGATATCAGTCGTAAAGCCTAGTCAGAGGCCTAAAAGGCGGCTTGATAACATCTGACGGTAAGGTTCATCAGTGGCCTTACATTCACCTCTCCAACAATCCGCACTGAGCCCGCGTATTAGAGTATGGCTCGTACCGCCTCATAGTTGAGGTTAGGTTTGTGCCCAGCAGTGGGACGTTTAAGGCTGTATTTGTTGTTTGTTGTAGAGTTACCTTATATTTTTAAAAGGCATGTTGTAAGAAACTACGCCTCAGTAAAAAAACAGTTTCGGTAGGTGTTTTGTTTTTTAAAAAACGAAATATATAATTCACTCATAAAACACGTTAATTCACAAGAAAAATAAAAATAATACTGAACCTGAACTTAGTGTGACTCCACCTCTGTCGTGCATCGTCTATCTTCACAACCAACTGAGCAGACCTAGCTAAAAGTTCAAACGCTGTCCTCGGTACAAACTATATTAAGAGTATATAATCTTTCATAAACCATTATATTGGACTTGCGTTGTAAAGATGTTTGCTACAAGTGGTTATTTAAATAAACAAGTTAAATGATAAGGAACGTTCATTTATTTAATAAACCTAAAACTTACCTTACTAACTTAACTTACTAAGACTATTTATAAAATAAATTCTGACATCTTAACTTGGCAAACTAACATTAAAACTAATTTACCTAGCTTGATTTTAGTTTAGGTTATAATCTTTGATTTGCAATACACAAACAATATAAACCTAAAATTGAATAAGATATAATTCTAATTCTACTTATTCAGTCTTTTCTACCTGTTCCACGGCATGTTGGCGGCTGGCGACCGAAGATGCTTCGCGCCTCCCTGCCGTATTACGTACTCCACCCACCAAGTGGCTCTAGAGCGTCTGTCGATTACCGTCCGACGGTAAGTTATATAAATGTCAATGTCAAAAAACGTCAAACATCAAAAAATAATAAAGTATAATGTTTAGACATGATCGTATACGTGACTAAAAACCAGCTATGTTATTTGCTTATTCGTTTACAAATATATTTATTCATCTACAAAACAAACATTGAAACCTGTAATAACATCTATTTATTCACCAAAAAAAAAGACCTGAAATTAGATATATCATTTTCCGAATACTATAAAATTTAATTCCGTCACCTATTTTTTAACACAAAGCCCGAATCAAAGTCATATTTTGTACAGTTTGCTAAGATTACCGCTAAGTAAGTATGATCTTCCTGCGGCAGTATTTCCGAAGGAATATGACATCGGAGCCTTCAAGAAAAGAGCGTATTCCCATTTAAAAGGCAATCAACGCATCGGTGACTCAGGTGTTGCAGTTTCCATGAGCGGAGGGGATCACTTTCCATCAGGTAACCCTCCATCTTGTTTTCTCACTATTACATAAAAAAAGTATGCAAGCAAGCATGCAAGTAAACATGCAAGTAAGCCTGCAATCATGCAATTTCGTTGTATCGGTGAAGTAAAAGTATGCCAAATAAATCATCTGGCAAATTAATAAAGTTCAAAAGAGACTTTGCTTGTAGTAAAATGTTAATCTGAAAATCTGAGCAACGTAGGTCAGTAAAATGATAATTATATCAAATGATATTTCGATGGTTCAAGTCAGAGGCATACGCCGGGATATCAAAAATACTACTTTATAATGATATTGACGACACGATTGGCGCAGTGCGCTGTAGCGGTTTCTCGCCCCGATTTCCGTAGTGTCCCGGGTTCGATTCCCGGTCGGGTCAATTCAGGAAACGATCTTTTCTGAATTGACTCGGGTCTGGGTGTGCTGGGAGACGCCCCTGGCTTATTTCCTTGTGTGGTACCTCGTAACACAGGGATATTAATCCCTACTTCGAGACCATTACAAGAGGTGTGTTGTCTGGCGCATATTATATTATTGTATTGAACACCATATGTTTGATGTTTGGTGACAAGATATATCATGCGCTATGATAGTGTAGATAACTACGAACAAATAATGATTGGTCATCGTTATGACATTTTTAACAATAGTAGTAATGCTTAAACCTAGATACAATATACCAAGAAACGAGTTCGTGATTCGGATTTACTAGACTTTGACACAAGCCTCAACCCGTGGTTTCGTCTGCTCGTACAAGTCCTACGTTTTAATTGAATTTTTTTTAGCATTCATGAACGCACTATTTTCTTAACATAGATAAAAACTAGAAAAAATCGACCTGATTCTGACTGACTGAAGTGGAATTCGAACCCTCGACCTTCCGCAGTCCGGGTTGCAAACAGAACTGATTTATTTGTTTAGTGTTTTTCACGTTGTGAGCCAACGTTACATCAATATTAAAAGGCAAGCGCCTTTTTGAAAGTATTTGACCTTCGATTAAGATGGAATTAGCTATAAGATAAGTGGATTTTTATTTTTAGCATTTATCTATGCACTATATTCGCGTCGCGGGTTCGAATCCCGCTTGAGTCCCTAGGATCAGGTTGATTTTTTCTAGTTTTTATCTATGTGTTACGTTTTTCTTATAATGGAAATTTAAATACGCATGAAAAGAAAGGATTAAGAGCGTTTCTGGGAGGAGGCGGGAACTTCGCTCTTTTGAAAGGTTTTAGTGATTTTATCGCTGAATTCAGATCAAAGCATCATTTTTAAACTATCTCTCCGGTGATGGAAAATATCGATAAAAAACCGAATCAACCCGGAGAACGGCGGAAGGCTCACCACCTACCACGTTGGGTTCTAATACCATTGGTGAAAAGTGGGCTTCTGAGTGTTCCGTTTACCATGAATGCAACAGTCACTTGCTTCTGACTACCCCGTTTGGGATAACATTTCGTTTTCTCACAAATAAAAACGGTTTTTTATAGCTAAGCAATAGATTGCCGACTATATTGTTGTATTAATAGACATAACAATGTGTTTTTTTCATATAGTAGGTATTATACAAAAATATTATGTTAGGTTGGGGAAAACGTCTTTACGCATATAGTATGTATGATTTTTTTAATAAAATCTCTTTGGCTATTACTATTTGTATCTGGCTGGTTTTGGTATCATTAAAAGTTTAAATTTTAAAGAAGATAATTCCAAATTCATATTAGGAAAATGTGTGATTTTCTTTTGTTTTTCTTACTGTCAAGATTAGTGAATCTAATGAAGAAAGTCAATACATTTTAACATTTTACTGTAAAAAAGGTAAAAATGCAACGCAAGCTGCGAAAAAAAATTGCGATGTTTATGGACCTAGTGCAGTGTCTGTGAGAGTAGCAGAAATTTGGTTTAAGCGTTTCAATCCGGAAATTTTGATGTCAAAGATGCACGTTGCTCTGGTCGCCCTATTATGGAAAAATGGATGCCATTTTTGAAAAAGTGGAGGAAGATCGGCATTTCAGTAGTTAAGACACAGCTGAAGAACCGGGAATTGACCACAAAACAGTTTTGGCGCATTTAAAAAAAACTGTGTACACAAAAGAGCAGAGAGCTAGATATTCGGGTACCTCACGAGCTCACTGAAAGAAACCTAATGAACCGTGTACTCATTTGTGATTCTTTATTACGACGTAATAAAACCGAACCGTTTTTGAAGAAGCTGATAACTGGTGATGAAAAGTGGATCACGTACGACAAGAACGTGCGAAAAAGGTCGTGGTCAGAGGCCGGTCAGGCTTCACAGACTGTGGCGAAACCCGGGTTAACTCGCAACAAGGTGATGGTGTTTGTGTGGTGGGATTCATTTCATTTCATTTCATATAAATACAACATACATTGTGTGTGAATGTACATTTAAAAACAATAGAACAATTATTAATTATAAGGTTAGTAGTCAACGGTTTATTATTAGATTCAATTGGGATGAAAAGCAATGTCAAAAAAAATTCAAAAGATAAAACATTCCGAAAAAAATTACAAAAACAAAACAATTATAACAATAACAATAGCCTACAACTCCGCCACGCTATGCAAACACTTTTCCAAAAGAAACGATTTGAGGGTATTTCTAAAACTTGAATGGTAAACTGAACTTTTTATGTCAACTGGTAATCTGTTGAACAGTTTGATCGCCTGATAGTGCGCGCATTGTTTAACTATATCAAAATTAGGCCTTATCACACTTTGGAAGTCTTTTCTTCTCGTATTCTCTTTTTTCTGTGTCTCGTTCTCTGTCTCATACTGACTAATGTGTTTGGCAAAATTACATAAGACTACAATTTCCAAAAGATTGGAAGGGCAGTATTCATTACGAGCTGTTACCACCAGGCAGGACCATCCATTCTGAACTCTACTGCGAACAACTGATGAGATTAAAGCAAGAAGTTGAGAGAAAGCGGCCAGTATTAATGAACAGAAAGAGTGTGGTTTTTCATCATGTCGCTAGATCTCGCACATATTTAGCCACTCAGCCAAAATTAAGAGAGTTTGGCTGGGAGTTGTTAATGCATCCGCCGTATACGGCGAATTCAGAATTCTTTAGGCAGTGTCAGGTTAACATCACGAGAGGACTGCCAAAACTACTTGTCGCGTTATTTTGATCGCTCATCTACGATTATACTCAATTTGGAACGGGTTCGAGTGATTTTCACTCCTCAAGAGTGTAATTTCAACTCGATTTTGATTGCAGCATTAATTGATTGAATTCTGATTTATTTATTTATTTTGTGACTGTTTTAGCTTGAAATGACTTAGTATTATTGTTTAACTGCATTTGTTTAATTACTTAAAAATTTAACAAAGTGATTATTTACCGGCATTTATGAAACACCTTGTATTTTTCCAGCTATTTTTTAACAAATAAATTGATTTGATTTGATTTAGACTTGGATTTGGCAAACTTAATTTCTCTAGCAAAGAATAAACAAAATGTTGGACAAACTTGCTTAAAGCAAATTAATATTTATTTTTAAATTATTCCTAATGTTTGAGAGTCTGATAAAAAAAACCTTCAAGTATATTGTGTTCCAAGACGTCCACATTCACGCACCCAGTTAGTGACATTATCAACAATGACATTGCAAGCTTTTTCACATATAAAATCTGAGACGCCAAGTATTTATGCATACCGAGTCCGAAATTAAAACCACCATGTCATTAGTCAGGCAGATAGTGATATTTTTAATATCTTTAGTAGTACAAAATGAAGCGGCTAGGATTCTTGCCGTTTTTCCAATGCCTTCGATAAGCCATCAAGTGGTCTTCAGGCCTTTGGTTTTGGAACTAGTGAAACGTGGTCATGAAGTAGTTATGTTGACCACAGACCCAATCTTTGAAAAGGGAAGTGCTCCAACAAATTTGACAGAAATAGACGTGCACGATAAGTCATACCAAACTTGGACAGAATCGCTTGTACAAACAACAATTACTCAAGGCAGTGGAGATGATTTAACAGAACAAGTTGCAGTTATATTCAAAATAATGGAAACAGTAATTGAACAGCAAATATTAAGTGATGAAATGCAAATATTATTGAAAGACAAAACACAGAAATTTGATTTGTTACTGTTAGAAGCTGTAGCTGCGCCATTATTAGGTCTGACTACCGTTTACAATGTCCCTGTAATCCAAATAAGTTCTTTCGGGGCATTAACTGCTGACTTTAGAACTGTAGGAGCCCCAATTCATCCACTTGTTTATCCAACGAGCATTCAGCAACGAGTATTCGGATGGACATTTTGGGAGAAAATCGCAGAGTTATACGAGCACTATAAAAAGGAAAAAATGTTGGCAACTTTTAACAAAAGTGGAAGCGAGTTGATTAAACGCCTCTTTGGACATGATGCTCCATCACTGCCTGAACTGAAGAACCGAGTAGACATGTTGTTCTTGAACGTTCGACCATTGTGGGAATTCAATCGACCTGTTCCGCCAAACGTGATTTATATGGGTGGACTTCATCAAAAACCTGAAAAAAGATTACCACAGGTAACTTTTTGTAAAATATTTTAACAGAGCAGTTCGTATTTAATCCTTTTCTTCTCAATAAACAGTAAAATGGCTAATTATATTCAATATGTAATTCATTGATTAATAAATAGTAGCTACAGTAAATTGAACTCTATATTGAGGCTGTAATTCACTGATTCTTTTTTGCAAAGTCATATTCTCGCGAAGGAAACCATCCCAAGATGTATTTTTAATGTTTTCATAACATAAGGAACAAAAAACGATACTGATTTTAATAAAATTTCTTGCTTTATGTGCTGAATTTTTTTCATTTCATTCTAGTATAATTTTTTTAGGATCTTAAAACATACTTGGATTCATCTAAACATGGAGTTTTATACCTCAGTTTTGGCACAAACGTAGAACCAGCTCTGCTACCACCAGAAAAGATACAAGCCTTGATCAATTCATTTAACAAACTGCCATACGATGTCCTATGGAAATGGAATAAAGATGAGTTACCTGGCAGAACGAAGAATATTAGGATCTCAAAATGGTTGCCTCAGTCAGATTTGTTAAGTAAGTACATGGTTACTTTAGAGTTTCTCCTTTTTTGTTCATTTACAATAAAAGTTATCGAAAGTTTCAGTGAGGTTCAATGAGGAATATAACATTGCCTAGTCCTCAGGCTATATAGAAACTATGTAAGTGATTTAAATGTTTTTTTACTGTACTTTTGGGGTTTTCATCCAAAAAATACCAATGTGTCTAATTTTGTTTTAGAAACTGAAATGACAGGTGATTAAAAGAAATGAATCTTCACTTTGATAGTTTCTAGATTTTCTACCTACTTATTATCTCAATCGTTGTATTTTCAGCATAAATAATCACCCGCTAGGTTGTAGAAAGCTGCAGTTTTTTTTTCTTTTCGATGGAAAAATATTGACTGTCGTTAAATATTTCAGAGCATCCAAAAATAAAACTCTTCATAACACAAGGAGGACTCCAATCAACAGACGAAGCCATAACTGCTGGAGTTCCCTTACTTGGAATGCCCATGCTGGGTGACCAATGGTTCAACGTGGATCAGTATGTGCTCAACAAAATAGGACTACGAGTTGACATGGAAAGCGTCACGGAAGAAAAGATAGTTACTGCAATACAGACTATCACCAAAGATGAGAGGTGAGCTATTTCTGATTTTGAAATGTATACATTTTTCGACGCAATGATAACAATGAATACTGTTATGAAACTCTCCTTAAACATATAAGGTAAAACCTCCTATTACGGTGGTAACCAAAATCGACTCTTAATACGGTGGTATTTTTATTTACATGTAAATAATATGTAAATAATAGTTTTTAAATCATGATTTATTCTCATTGAAATTAGTTTAGGTACCCGAAAATGGAATTTACTAGTTCAAAGTCTTTTGCTTTATTACATATCTGACATTTGCGAATATAACGTAGAAATACTCTTCAGAATAAGTCAGTGTCTGCCACGGCGGCGATGTGAAAGGACTTTCCTATATAAACGCGGTGCGACTCAGGTAAGTACACTCATATTAATATAATTGAGTTTTTCATAGGAATATACTGTTCAATTTCATCAGTATGTTATTAATATGATCGTTTTATTGTTGTTATTACCATATATTTAGTGCTTTTTCATATTTGTAATATAATATATTATACCCAGGAAAAACAAAATAAAGCAGTAATAGGAAACGAATGTTAAAGGTCAATCCTAATACGGTGGTATCATCCATACTAGGGAAAATAGGGCGTCAGAAGTATTTGCTTATAACTTTCAATATAATAAGTGTTTCCATTGTTTAAGAGTTGAGTTGAAATTATGTTTTATTAAACCAACCTAAAACCTTTTTCTGTGGTATGTTTTATCCTCTAGAAATCCTATTCAAAAGTGTAAACTGTGATTGCGAGTACATACCTCCATAAAAAGAACTTCATAGAACTTATTACGGACCTTAAATGTAAACAGTAATTCGTATTTTAGGGTTCAGGAAAAATTGTTACGTAGGCTTAATGAAAATAAGAAAATAAACTTCTATTTTTATTCTTCGATCATTCTTTTGATAATTCTGAAACCAAAAACGTACTAAGTAGAAGTAAACGTAAGTAGAGAGAGACTGTGGAAATAAATACTGCAAAGCCAACGGTTAGTATTTGACGGGACTATTGTAACTATGGAACCCACGGGGATTAAAAAAAACAAGATAGAACTATGCTATTGGAGTTGCCAAATCACTAAGGGTAAAGTAAAATAAAAAACCCTATAAATGTGACATTTATATTCTGTGATATTTAGTGCCCAGGTTTCATTACCGTAGTTCCCGATCTAATAGGAAAAATAGTTCAGAGCCTAAACATTAAACAAACCAGTAGTATAATGTTAATGTAAGGAACCCCAGTACATTTAACGTTCTGATTCTGACCCTCTGTTTTAGGAGCCGACTACCGCCGTAATTAGCTCGAGCCTTAGTTATACCTCCGTTATAGGGAAAATCGACCTGAGCACTTAAATATATATTTTAATGTATTTAGTCACTTCAGAAACATACAGTGTCAGAAGCAATATAAAATATAATTTATCTTTTTGTCGAAACAAAAAAAAATCATTCTTTAAGTAATTTGTAAATGCTTATTTTCTTTTCTCACTTTCAAATGCTGCCATTTGCCTCTGTTCCTCTTTTACCTTAGTAACTACAACATATAAGCCAAAGACCCTTCGACGCAGGTTGCCAATTTGAAAATTTAAGGTTACTTACTAACAATACACCGAAAATATTACCATGACTCATCAACACGTGTGCCACCATATGATGCAGAATTATTTTTTGATGATTTTGAGCTTGTGTCTATCCATACTTCTTGCGTTTTAAGATACTAGTTTACTGTGTGGACTACTTCCCCCATTAAAGTCTACCCTTGAAAAATATGTGAAATGGTACTTGCTGACATTGGTGAATGATTATTTAAAATCATTCACAAGAGGTGTACACAATAGGACCCCCAGGGTTTCGTCCTTGTGGGACACAACCTTTGTTCCCGGAAATCAGTCATCAAGTTAAACTTCCGTCACCTGAAAAGAACGCTTTCCAGGAACTACTTTGTGAGCTAATTTGGGGCCAAAGTGGTGGCATGAAACATTATGAATGGGGGGATTTATTCTGTACCCGTACGCAGAACTGTACCTTTCACTGTCTTCTGACGTTAATTTCACGTTACGTTGGCTCTGTATTACTTACCACTGGTGTTTAGCGTTTTAGGATTTAAGAATTATTCGCTCATAACTATAATTGTTACAGTTATCGGGAAAACATAGTGCGCCTACGCACGCTCATGCAAGACGAGCCTCAGACTCCCCTAGAGCGCGCCACCTGGTGGGCGGAGTACGTAATACGGCACAGAGGCGCGAAGCATCTTCGGTCGCCGGCCGCCAACATGCCGTGGACTGAATATTATGAAATTAAATTAGTCTCATTTTTTATTTTAAGTTTAGTATCGGCCATTGCTTCTGTAAGTTTTGCTGTCTATTATTTGTATAGTTTTTTTATAGGGCATCATAAGTTTAGTATTAAGTTGAAAAACAACTAGTCAAAAGTTTCATATTAAACTTGATGTATTAAGAAGTATTTATGCCAATTATGTTATCCGTATACAAATGATAAGTCTTAAAGCTGAACTTTGTTATGAATTATTTTTGACAAAAGTCTACCAGGAACTGATAAAATGTTAGAGCGTTGACATGAAATTCAACATTTATTCTGTTGAGAGAGAGTCTAGTTTTGATATCTTGTTGTTACTAATATTTTGTTGTGTGTACGTTATTGTTTTCTTATTTTTGTTTGACTTTTAGTGATTCTGGTAATATAATAACTTCTGTTTTCTGATACTCGTGTTTTACTTTTATATTATCCTTTTAACATGTTAAGAGCGGTTTTCCTTATGAAGGCCCAAATTGACGACACCATTTATTCCATACGATTTTATTCAATAGCCATAAATGCTAATCATTATGTATGTAAACAAAAAAATATGATGGATTATCTTTGTGAAATAATTCTGATAAACATTAATTGAAATTAGTATATCACTTAAGTATTGGTAAATACCTGCTTATAACAACTAACTACCAGACTAAACAAACACTAAATTACATATACGTTCAAGTAACCGACCACGCGTACCACTGTACGCACTGTCCGTACGCGGCTGAACAAGCAACGGCCCGCGCCCCACGTCCTGGATGGATCACTGACAATCTAAGCGATCTGAGGGGTTTTATCGTGCTTATTATTGCAGTTACTTTAAAATTCGAAAATTAGTGACCGTATTTTTGGTGTTAACTTAAATATTTTAGCATTTAACAATGCTTGTTGAATGCTAAAAGATAGAAACCTAGAAAAATTCAAATTTAGAAAAAAATATACCTGGATTGTGAAACACGCGGGTTCGATTCCCGCTCAAGATAATCAAGGTCTGAAATTCTAGTTTTCTATACTTGGACTGTATTTTTGGTTTAGAGGAAAACTATAATCACTATTATTTTTCGGTTCTCTATTTTGTCTTATATTTTGTTTAATCATAATTTAACATCTCATAAAGTTTTCTACTATAATCATAATTTCTCCGAATGATAACTTGCCCGAACTTAACATGTCATAATAAATCACGTCTCACATCTTTTGTATTAAATTTGATTTTATTTTGAAATTGTTTTATTCTACTGAAATCCACCGGTTTCCTATTTTTTTTGCAAAAAAAATCCTGTCTTAATTAAACATGGCATACTTTTACTTATCCTTATAAAAGTTACGGACAATATTATTTTGGCAGAACTTTTTAGACACAATTATTTTAAGCACACCTACTATAAGCATAATAATTGTTAAACATACTATTCTAAAGCCTAAATATGCTTACGTATAATGATATTTAAGGATAAGTTTTATAGGCATAATGAATATATGCCGAATAAATATCATGTCACAATTATGAACCAAATGCACTCAGGGAAAAGGTAAGTATTGGAAATTTTGTGTTTGCCATCAATAAAATATTTTTCCTTTATAAAATAAACATGTATTTGTTTATACATGTTTATTTTATAAAGGAATAAAAGGATAAAATAAACCTACTGTTACACTGTGGTGGCCTAATACCTACTTTGGGTTTTTCATATTCAAATAAAATCAGGAGTAAACACGTTTATTTAACTAAAGTTTGTATCCATTATGCCTTTTGATCTTTATGCCTAATAACTATCAGACAAATGAACATTATACTCGTGCTTCGTCCTCTAGATTAGTATACTTACCACTTATTTAAATACAATATGTAAACACTATGTAGTAACGCGTAAGTGTTGCCACTCCTGCACTTTTAGTTTAAAAATGAATTTATTCATCGTTTCCGGTTGAAATCATCATTTAAAACCGTAAACGATAATAATTTGACTAATTTCCGGTTGGAACGGAAATGGAAAAATAAAATGTTAAAGGAAGGGCACGACTTCCCGCCATTTTGTTTTCTACTTACCCCACCTCTTTGGATATCGGTAGCGCTATCGTCATTCGCAGTTTAGTGCTCAGCCACTTCGCACGTTCACCAAAATGCCGAAGAGAAGACACGAAAGCTCTGTGCAATACTTAGCAAGCAAACTCAAAAAGCTTGAAAAGAAGTTTAAGCGATCGCAAAAGCAACGATCCCTCTCCGAATCGTCTTCAAGTTCCTCAAACTCAAGAAGATTATCATCGTCGGAAAGTTCACGGGAATGCTCACCTGCTCCGCCGGTTCTGCTGGCGTTATCAGACCAAGGTTAGTATTGCAACTTCAAATACAACTGTTGTATTCGACACCCATGGTGTTGTATCATTCGACACCCACGGTGTCAGGCCAGCCCTATGGGCTACGAGTAAACCTCACCCAAGCTGCATTTACACCCATGGTGTATATTTATAAAAAACCCTGCACCCACGGTGCCCAGCCAGTATTAAAGACTGACTAGAGATTATTATAAATCTCAATTACACCCACGGTGTGCATTAAAACTAGTACGTTCTATTTCAGATCGTAATGAACGCTACCCAGCGACAACAGAACCCGCTGCTACCGCAACGGCGCCAGATCCTATCGCCGGGACATCAACAAATACGGCGGAAGGGGCCCCCCAAGAGCCCCACAATCTGGACACACCACAAGGAGACTGTGATCAGCCAATGACGACAGACGCAGGTTTGGATTCCGAAATACTGGACATATTGGGTACAGATCCGTCGACAGTCATGGAATATGGTCCAGATATTAACGACGAGCTGGCAAGCCGCCTAAATCACATGGCCACTTCCGGTTTGGATAAAGAGGTCCGCAAGGAACTTTTACAAAAATATCTTATCCCGGGCAACTGTAAGAACTTGTCAGCCCCACAATTGAACCCCGAGATTAAAGCTGCAACCCCGGAATATGTCCAAAAACGTGATAAATCCATCGAATTCAATCAGAAACAAATTGCGGCTGCCGTGACATGCATCGGCCAAATTGTAACTACGCAAATCAATAACTCCACGAGAGATAGTGACTTATTAAAAAAGTTGATGGACGTCAGTCGAATCTTGTGCGATTTACAATATGTTCAGTCTACCTCAAGGCGTAATTATGCGTTAGCTTCGCTAAAGAAAGATTTAAAAGAACAGCTTAGCAACACCAAGATCGATGATCTGTTATTCGGACAGAATTTAACCGAAACACTTAAGGCCGCCAAAGCCGTGTCCAGGTCGAGCTCAGACTTAAAAGTTGACGCAACACGGAAACCAAAGCAGGGAAGAAATTTAAACTCAAAGACTGGACCTGGGTACCGCAGGGCGGCGCCGGGCCCTCAGCGTCACCAGCCGCCCCCAGCGCAACGAGCGACGACGAGCTACCAGCCACCGCCGCCGCCGCAACATCAGACGAGCTCGCGCGGCCACTACTCGAACGCGTCCTCCTATCGGCCGCGACAGACGAGGAGACGTTAGCCGCCAGTGAGGTACGATATGCAGGTAGATTACACCATTTTCATAACCAGTGGTCGCTCATCACCGAAGATAGAGCTATCTTATCATGGATCAATGGTTATGAAATACAGTTTCTTGAACCTGTAACTCAATTAAATCCGCCCATCACGAAAATATGTTCAGATTCCGAGAAGTTACAATATTCTCAATCAATACAAAACTTATTATCTATTGGAGCCATCTCCCCGTGTGAACCCTGTGTTGGCCAATATGTCTCTCGCGTTTTTCTTGTACCCAAACCCAATGGGAAAATGCGATTCATTTTAAATTTGAAGAAATTAAATAATTATATTGATGTAAGTCATTTTAAATTGGAGGATTTGCGAACAGTTTTAAAGTTAATATCAAAAAACTGCTATATGGGAACAATTGACCTAAAAGATGCTTATTTTTTGATAAAAATCCACCCTAACTCGAGGAAATATCTAAGATTTATCCTAGTGGAAGAAAATAACAGTAATTGTTCACAAATGTATGAGTTCAGTGTGCTTCCATTTGGTATATGTACAGCACCATACATATTTACGAAATTAATGAAACCTGTGGTGAAGCTATTGCGATCATGTGGTTTCATATCATCTATTTATCTAGATGATCTACATTTATCAGACTTAACATTTGAAAAATGCTTGGAAAATATCAACATGACCAAAAGATTATTACAATCTTTAGGTTTTATCATAAACACAGAGAAAAGCAAATTAATTCCATCCAGGCGTTGTAAATACCTAGGATATTTGATAGACTCTCATGACTGGTGTATATATTTACCATCAGAAAAAAGAACTCGTATTAGAACAGAGATTTTAGAAATTTTGAAGCTCAATACATGCAAAATTCGTAAATTTGCCCAATTAGTTGGATTATTAGTCTCTGCCTGCCCTGCAGTTGAATATGGGTGGTTATATACTAAGGAACTAGAACGTTGCAAATACTTAAATTTAAGATTACATAACGATTATGAAAGGTATATGCCTATCCCGATGTCTTTACATAATGATTTAAAATGGTGGTTGAAAGTAATAGATAAAAGCTATCACAGAATCAAAGATGACATTTATGCAAAAGAAATATACTCTGACGCCTCAACAACGGGTTGGGGGGCTGCATGTAACGGCCAGACGGCTAGTGGCCAGTGGTCAGATTCTGAGCGTAAATTACACATAAACAGCTTAGAACTGTTAGCGTCCTTTTTCGCAATAAAAATATTCGCCAAAGACTGTTTTGACTGCCAAATACTTCTTCGTGTTGATAACACCACGGCTCTAAGTTATATTAATCACATGGGTGGGGTACAATTTCCTCACCTCAATAAAATTGCTAGAAATATATGGCAGTGGTGCGAGGCTCGTCGCATACAGGTCACTGCGGCTTATATCAAATCCTCAGAGAATGTAATTGCAGACAGGGAATCGAGACGTTCACATCCTGATGTTGAATGGGAGCTGTCAGCTAGAGGGTTTGAAATAATAACAAAAGCATTCAGTAGTCCACAAATTGATTTATTTGCAAATAGACTTAACAAAAAATGTTATATGTATGCTTCATGGAATCGTGACCCAGACGCATTTGCTATAGATGCATTTACATTCTCGTGGGCCGATTATTTTTTCTATGCTTTTCCGCCAGTTGCAATTATTCTTAAAACATTAAGAAGAATTATCTCGGACAGGGCCGAAGGGATCATGGTTGTGCCGGCCTGGCCAACACAACCATGGTATCCGTTATTCAGACGCCTTGTGATCTCGGACATTATTGTTGTAGACTGTTCAGATTTAATATTTTCACATTCCAGCGGGAACATTCACCAGAACCTTACCCTGGAGGCCGCGCTCTTATCCGTTCGGGGTTCCTACGGAGAGATGTCCCACTAGAGTCCATCGACATCATGTTAGCTTCCTTATCTGAAAACACTATGAAACAGTATGACTCATGCTTAAAGAAATGGTTCAGTTATTGTAGTGAACACCAAGTTGACATGTTCCAACCGCCAATCCCAGATGTAATACAATTTCTTACTAATATTTTCAATGCCGGCAGCCAATACCAAACCATTAACTGTTATAAGTCTGCAATGACGCTTTTGGCAGGATCATTAGATGACGATTTGTTGACAAGATTCTTCAAAGGAATTTATAAAATAAGGCCTCCGCTACCACGTTACAACATAACTTGGGACGCCAATATTGTTTTAGATCACCTATCTTCCCTATACCCACTAGAAGAAGTTCCTCTAGACAAACTTTCAAAGAAATGTGTTACACTATTAGCCCTTGTAACTGCACATAGAGTACAGACACTATCTAAAATAACAATTGATAATATCTTTTTCCTGTAAAACCAAATTATTATTAAAATCCCGGCACTGATTAAAACATCTAGAGTTGGCTGTAATCAGCCAGCCCTACACATCCCGTACTTCCAAGATAGAGTATCTATATGCCCTGCGGCTACATTAATTTGTTATATCAATAGAACTAAGGATATAAGAAAATCAAACACATTGTTTATAAGCATTAGAAGCCCTCACAAGCAAGTTGGCAGTCAAACTATTAGCAGATGGATTAGATCCACAATGCAAGACAGTGGAATTGACGTATCTGTGTTTTCTGCTCACAGTACAAGGCATGCCTCAACATCAATGGCGCTTAGTAATGGAGTCAGTATAGACCTAATAAGGAAAACTGCAGGCTGGAGCGGCAACTCCACTGTATTTGCTAAATTCTATAACAGAACTGTTATAAGTAACGATGATTATACCTTGTTTGCAAGAACAATGAGTTCATTAAGTCAAAATAAAGAGTGATTAATTATGAAAAGTTGTATTTTTTCAAAATTTGTTTTTGTAACTATTTCTCTCAAAATCTACATAGTGTTTACATATTGTATTTAAATAAGTGGTAAGTATACTAATCTAGAGGACGAAGCACGAGTATAATTGATGATTAAACGAACTTACCTGTAAGTGAAGTTCGATCACAATTATACGAAGTGCTTCGTCCGAATAGATTAGTATACACAGTCCCCCCCACCCGGTCATTATTCGTCGATAATTAGTACCCAATTAGTTACAAAAACATAACTGATTCTCTCAACTATATGACGATAGCGCTACCGATATCCAAAGAGGTGGGGTAAGTAGAAAACAAAACAAAACAGTCGTGCCCTTCCTTTAACATTTTATTTTTCCATTTCCGTTCCAACCGGAAATTAGTCAAATTATTATCGTTTACGGTTATAAATGATGATTTCAACCGGAAACAATGAATAAATTCATTTTTAAACTAAAAGTGCAGGAGTGGCAACACTTACGCGTTACTACATAGTGTTTACATATTGTATTTAAATAAGTGGTAAGTATACTAATCTATTCGGACGAAGCACTTCGTCAAGCAATTGTGATCGAACTTCACTTACAGGTAAGTTCGTTTAATCATCAAATATCCCTTATAACTTTATGCAAATCAAAATTAGGGCAAAAAACGTTAGCCATAACTATATTTATGCTTACTAAAGTAGTATGCCAAAAAAAACAAATATTATTATGACAAAAAATATAAAATGCTAACTCGTTATGCCAAATTAAATTATAACAAAAAAAATAGTCGAAGAAAAGGGATACCAATCCAACCTGATGTTCTCGTAGTGGTAGGTACCCAAGTTTAAAAAAAAATTAGGGTTTCTTGTGCAGGCAAATAAAAATGCAAAATCCATGGCTTCTGTGTACAGGACTCAGGTAGCGCCACGCGTGCCAGCTCGCCCCCACGAGCCTACGCGGGTCTGAATTACACTCAAGCTAGGGGTAGGGCAAACAAGACTAAGCGGGGTCGGTTTTAATGCGATTATTTTCTATCTACCTAATTTTCATCAAATGTTTTTAGGATGAACAAATTTATTATGAATTAATATTATGCAATGAGACAATTCGGACATATTATTATGACAGTATCACATGAGAAATTAGGGGAACCAATTATTACAGCACCCGACATTATGACAGAAAATTTTCTGAGAAAAGATGATTAGGTAAATCAACATTTCGAATACTCGAATATTAGTGCAAGTGAAGGTTGTAAGAAATGTGTCTTAAGAAGTGATTTTCGAACAAACATTTTTCGGTGATGAAGGGATCACTATTTTTTCCTATCTACCGATTTTTAATTATCGATTTACTCACCACTATCTATGTATAATTCTAATGGAGGACCTCTTTTGCCTTCAAATATTAGTACAAATATAACACAAAGACAAACACTAATCATTATATTTGTATAATATGTTAGAGCTAGAAATCGTCATGCCTATTTATTCAATTCTTTACTAAAATTCATGACCATGAAGCTTTGTTTCGAATATTCACTAATATCATTTGGTGACTATTTCAACCAAGATCTTTGTACGGCAATGTAACATGGGGAATTTCGCGCGCAACTTAGTAAGTTTTGCTCTTGTATCTGATTTGTATTAGGCGTTTCCTATGAGTAAACTGGCTTTTCTATACCTGATAAAGTACTTTCTCATATAAAACTTTTTGTGAAAAACAGGCTCTGAGAAGAGTAATTGATTCAGGTACTTAATCTGGTTATTAAGTGTGTGGTGTAGTGGCACCCAGCGGCTTGACACTTTTGATATTGACGTGTGCAACTATAAAATAAAATAAATAAAAAATAAAAATAAAAAAGCCTTTTATTTCTTACTAGATAGGTATAAATTAACAAAACATGCATTTTACTTAAAAACTACACTAAATTCTTAAAAAATAAAATATAACAAATAAAATATGTACATCAACTTTTAAGCTAGTAAGAACCCCTCGTTCTCGAAGGTGAAGGCCTCCTCTAAAGATTTCCAAGTGTCCCTGTCTTTCGCTATCTCCATCAACTGTTTGCCAGCCACTTGCACGATATCATCAGCCCAGCGGGCAGCTGGTCTGCCTCTCTTCCTGGTGCCCGGCGGTCCGTTCCAACATGTTATTCTCTGAGTCCATCTATTGTCTGTTAGTCTAGCTATGTGGCCGGCCCAGCGCCACTTTAATTTTTTGCAGTGATATAGAGCATCAGTAACTTTTGTCTTTTTCCTTATAGTTTTGTGTGATATTTTATGGATTCTTCTAATTTTTAATAAACTCCTTTCCATGCCTCTTTGACATGTTCTGATTTTAGATTTCACTTTATGTGTGAGCTTCCAGGTTTGGCTAGCGTAGGTTAATGATGGCAGTATACAGGAGTCCATAATTTTTTGTTTAATTAAGATTGGCATATCACTCTTCATAACTTCTTTTAGGCTCCAAAATTTTTTCCATGCATTTGAAACTCTCCTTTCTATTTCATGTTTATTTCTCTGCTTATCAAACGAGATTTGCTTACCTAGGTATATGTAGGTGTCAACGTACTCGAGCGCTTTATTTTCAAGGTATACAGGATATTTAATAAAGTTTGTCATAACGTTGGTTTTGCTGCGATTAATATCCAGGCCTACTTTTTGGCTTGCGAAGTGCAGGGCGTTTATCATTGACTGAAGCTCGGCTGCGTTTTCAGAAAACAGGACAATATCGTCGGCGAATCTTAAATGGCTGATAAAGTGATTGTTCACATTTAAACCAACCTCTCCCCAATCAAGTTGTTCAATTACTCGTTGTAACACTGCTATGAATAATGTTGGTGAGATGACGTCACCCTGTCTCACTCCTCTTTTGATTGGTATCCAGGGTCCGGTCGTCTCTAGTTTAATTCTGCTGTTGCAATTTTGGTATATATGTTGTAGTACCTTCAGATATGGCATTTCAACATTTTGCTGTTGTAGAGACTCCCACATCGAGTGATGATACAAAGTGTCAAAAGCTTTTTGATAGTCAATAAACACAAGGTAGAGAGGTCTATGAAACTCTTGGTATTTATCTATGAGCATTTCGATAGAGTGAATATGATCCACAGTAGAGAAACCTCTTCTAAAGCCGGCTTGCTCTACTGGTTGGTGCTTTTCAATAGTGCTTCTGATTCTCTTTTCTAAGATTGTTGAGAATAATTTGTATATTGACGAAAGTAGGCTTATTGGTCGGTAGTTACTAATATTCTTTGGATCTCCTTTTTTGTACAGTAAGATTATATCAGATTCAGTCCATTGTTTAGGTATATCAGCCGTTTGCAACACCAAATTAAAAAGCTGTGTTAGAGGGCTTGCTAGATAGATACTTCCTAGTTTCAGAGCTTCGTTGGTAATCTTATCAGATCCTGGGCTTTTCTCAAATTTCAATTTAGCAATTCCATTCATTACCTCGGTTTCATCTATGTCTTGCATATTATGTACGTGTGTATTTAACGATGCTTTAAAAGACGGTTTGTTATTACTATAACTGTATAATTCCTTATAGAAATTAGTTGCAACTTGAAGTATTTCATTTCTATTGCCAGTTGTTTTATCCGAAGCTTTAAGTTTTTCTATCCAAGTTTTGTGTGATCGTAATTCTTTGTTAGCTCTCTTTAAGCTTCCAGACTGTAGTACGTGTTTTTCAATGGTCTTTTTTCGATGGGCTTTGTAGTCGTTCCGGATTAATTTACTTATAAGTTTATAGAGAGCTTTAAGTTCATTTTTCATGCTTCGTGTCTTTGGTTTAGTATTTTGGAGCTGTTGACGTCTTAACATTAATTTTCTCGTATGTTCTGAAATGACTGAGTAAGTAATTTTGTGCTTCGAAGAGTCATGCGCGGTTATGAGGCTTTTGTATATTGCAGCAACAATTTTATCATGAAGTTCTTGTACTGTGTAACTTTGATCTCTGTTAATCATTTGTTCTAAAGTCTCGTTAAGTGATTTTTCGTAGGCTGCTATTTCATCTTCATTTTTCAAAGTTGATTTTGCACTATTTCCGAAGGTTTTCCTATTTTTCTTTGAAGGCTGTAGTTTTAATGAAGCTCTTACCAATCTATGATCGCTAGGATAATTACAATTGATCACTTGCATGTCTTGAGCACATTCTTGAAGGTTAGTTAATATGTAGTCTAGTTCGTTCTTTACTTTGCCATTTGGTGATATCCAAGTCCATCTTTTACTATTTTTCTTTTTAAAAAAGGTATTTAAAATTGCTAGTTTTTGTTCACATGCAAATTGTATAAGTCTTTCACCTCTACTATTTCTGTCGCCATAGCCATGTTTTTTCATAATAATATTTTCTTCTCGTTTTGGTTGGCCGATTTTAGCATTGAAATCGCCCATAACTATTAAATGTTTGCCTGTTAAATTTAGGGCTTTGTTTACAGTGGCATAAAAAAGTTCAATCTCTTTATCGCTTGCCGACTCTGTTGGAGCATAGCACTGTAATATGCTTAATTCAATGTTGTCGATCTTTAACTGAAGTAGAGCCACTCGTTCTGATATGCCTTTGAAACATATTATGTTCTTCTTATGGCGTTTATTGACAATGAACCCTACTCCGTACAAGCCTGGCGTTTGTCCCATGTAGTAGAGAATGAAGTCTTCATGCTCTTCTATTGAATTGCCAAGCCGTCTAATTTCAGCAAGTCCGATGACGTCGTATTTTATATTTTTTAGAGCTTCGTTTAATTCCAGAAGACGAGAGTACGATGATAGCGTTCTGACATGTGCAACTATACAACCTATCTATATTCTGTTTATTTGGTTGTGTCACTCAATGCTTTTCAGAAATAAGCATCATCATCAACATATCACAGTCCACTACTGGACATAGACCTCCCTCAATGCGCGCCTTTGCGCTCTATCCTCAGCTTGACGCATCCAGTTTCTGCCTGCAACCTTTCGTCAGTCATCGCTCCACCTGACCGCTATTTATGTTTATGCCCATCCTTTTCCAGTCCATACCTATCCGCCAAAGCATTAGTAAATAGTTTCGGGGTTATATCATTCCCCTGTCTTACACCTCTGCGCAATTGAATGGGTTCAGACTGCTGAGCCTGTACTTGGATACTCATAGTAGCAGCATAATAAAGGCATCACAACACTTATATTTAATGATAGTCTTTTTGTCATCGATGTAGGAATTCTAGGACAACTTAGGTCTCAATGAAGTAAGGCTTTTTCATAGTCGACACCCAGATCGATTATACTCTTTGGACTTCTGGGTAATTTGCCATACCGTGTGGATGTAGTCTATGGTGCTAAAGCCTTCCCGAAACCCAGCCTAATCCGGAGGCTGCAATTAATCGAGTCTTCAAGTGATAAGGTTTGTAACGACTCTGGAGAACAGCTTTTAAACGTGGCTCAAGAGTGAAATGGGTCGGTAGTTCTTAACAGAATCTTCTTCTTGAAAAGTCGCCTTCCTTGAAAAGGAGAACTACAAAACTCTTGTTCCACGCCTTTGGAGTCCGCCTGCTGTGAAATACCGAGTTAAAAATGCACCTTAGTTTCTTCAGTACAAGAACACCTCCTCCCTTCACAAGTTTTTCGCAGAAGCAACTCCGTCTCACCCGGAGCCTTTCCATTGATGAGCTGTCTCAGAACCAGAAAGATTTTGTCTTGGCTGATGTCTTGCAAATTGTCGGTAAAGTGACAAGAGAGGGAGGCTTTAGAGTAGTGGCAAGTGCGCTGCGTATGAGTTGCATGTTGAACGTACAGTCAGCCATAGAAATCCTCAATCTTGGAGATAATCTCGGGCTTCGACACTGTGGTTCTGCCATTGAGTGTTGTAGCCATACCATCTTCCCAATTTGCTTGCTAAGACTTGCCCCGCCATAGTTTGCAGTGGATTAAGGCGGAGCGTCGACTTTTTTACGGATATCTCTAAATGTGCGTCTTTTGTTGGCCATGATGAAGTCGATCTCGTTTTTGGTTACAACGTCGGGACTTTGCAACGTCCATTTCCTCTGTAGCTTCTTCTTGAGGAATGAATTCATCAAGAAGAAACCGTCCTTTCAAAGTAAGTGGTCGAGCATTTCCCTCCTGTGTCTTCGTGGTTCCGGGCTCGAATACCTTAAAAAGTGGGCCCTCTCACCCACTTTTGACTCGCTTAATTTACAATCAAAGGGTTTTGTAATAATCGTTAAAGGATTATTGAATTTCATATCATAAGTCTTATTATAACTAACTGGAGTTATACTTTTTAAAATAGTCTAAACACGAGTGAAAAGTCACCAACTCGATTCTAAAACTCATTAACTATAAATGTTGCTATGAGATATGAAAGAGAAAAATAACTTAAGTTTGAGTTTTTACAATATCTCAGAAAATAAACGTTACTCATTAAAAAAATATGTTGTCTTATGCGTTAGTTTATTTAGTAAGACAAGAATCCGTAAAATTTGAACTATCGCACACCAAACCTAAGTTAAGATTTTTTTCAAACCTTCATAACTCAAAACCCGTTCTGATCGACTTAGTGACTTTTCGCTCTACGGCGACGATTAATGCGACAAACTTGTGTCTGTTGTGTATCTATTAGAAATATTTAAATCAGTCTCTGACACCCATAAGTACTAGCTCTGCTTAGCGTTTGGAGTCAGATGGTCCTGGTGGTCGAAGGTGTCCCAGAAATTTATTTTTGTTTATTAAATTTAAATAACTGTTGCCATCCGGGTGATGACCAAGCATATTAAATCTTAACGTGGTATTCGGCGGGCTTTTCGATGTTATCCGGGTTGCATTAGTTTGTCGATGTTTTCGTAGGGAAGTTATAGAAAATGGACACCAAGATGGTTCCGTCCAGATTCGAACTTGAGAGCGTCGTGGCCTAGTGGTTCAGCACTCGAACGCAGATCGTGAATCGTGTGGTCCCGAGTTCAAATCTGGCCAAAACCAAAATCTTTGTGTTCATTGTTAAAAATCCGACTTACTCTAGGGTGAATCAACCCGGATAACGACTAAAGGCTCACCACCTACCCCGTTGGGTTCTAATACCATTGGTGAAAAGTGGGCTTCTAAGTGTTTCGTTCACCATGGCGACACAGTCACTTGCCGATACCCCGATTGGGATAAAGTCGTGATGGTATGTTTAACTTGAGATCACACGGCCTCCGAGTTCAACCCTTTGGCCACAATACTCTTATAGTAATTACAAACATAGACTGCAGTATTGTGTCCACCAGTTTTATTTCAAGGCAGGTTTTAACAAGTTTTATATGACAAAAAGTTGCATCGCTCTTAAATTCTACAAAAAATAAATAAATAAATATGCGTCAGACAACACACCTCTTGTCATGATCTCGAAGTAAAGATATATATCCCTGTATTACGAGGTGCCAGGTAAGGAATTAGGCCAGGGGCATCTCCCAGCACAACCAGACCCGAGTCAATTTAGAAAAGATCGTTTCCTGAATTGACCTGACCGGGAATCGAACCCGGGACACTATAGAATTTAAGGCGAAAATTCTTGCTACAGCGCACTACGCCAATCGTGCCGTCAATCACAGTTTTACAATGCTTGTTTTTCATATCTAGATAAATACGAATTTTAGTATTTTTTCTTAGGTACTGAGAAAACTTGATAATATAAGTTAGTTCACGTCATGAAGTGATACAACAGTATCACAAATGAATGCAATATTATGAGATAACAGCTACAATATTATTGATAAGCAAAACATTATGCAGAAGTGCCTCGAAAGCATGATTACTACGTCATACATAACGTCATAATTACCTAAATTTTCGTTGTCTCGTATACATGATAAAAATTATTTCTCAATACCATACTCCCCTTCAAATGCTTTTTTATTTATTTGAGCAATTATGTGCAGCTAAATATTTTAATATGCAATTTACCATCCACCCCCAGTGCACGCCAATAATACTACTTTACGCTAGTAAAAGTAGTGATGTAGTATGTACCACTGGATTTTTTATAAACAAAGGGCAAAGGCTCTTGCTCCCATAAATTTCGATTATCGTAACTTATCCCCTAAGCAACCCAGAACTAAAGACGTGCGGTAAACAGAATCAAATGAAATTGTCGCAGCCGTAGTCGTGTCATTCTTCCATTCTTATCAAAGAGGCACTGCCTTTTACGACGTTCCTGCCGCAAGGCCTTAAATAAATTAAAATGCAATTTGACGTAGTAACTACGTGTCCTCCAGTTTTCTCAGGATTCAGCTGCATTATGAGATCCATGATGTGGGTGGGCATCTCATACAGTATGTAACACTAGTTATTCAATAGAATGGTTTTCATCCCAGATATTTTATCCTTTATCAGCCGTTGTTTAAGTGTTTCCTGTACCCTACCTATTTCTTCTTCTACAAATGCAACCCACTAGGTTAAGTCGATGTCAATAAAAAACCCCTTAATAGTTTTTCTCATTTCTAATCAAATCACTGCGTGAATAAGCAAGCACCGCTCTCCCTTCCCTCTA
Source organism: Udea olivalis (assembly GCA_947369235.1). Classification (NCBI taxonomy): domain Eukaryota; kingdom Metazoa; phylum Arthropoda; class Insecta; order Lepidoptera; family Crambidae; genus Udea; species Udea olivalis. The sequence continues at coordinate 5,292,254 of OX376364.1, read as the reverse complement.
AGCTTGTAGAGTTACCTGAGTGACGGAGGTGCCCGTGGCTAAGTGACAGCAGCGGATCGGTAACGATCCGATGTTAAGCAACGCCAGTCAGGTCGGGTTATGGATGGGTGATCATTCCGTCCGAAATTAAGTGATGTGTTTTTCGGGCATCTCCGTACTTCGGAAGGCACGTTAAACAGTTGGTCCCGGCTGACGTCGCAAGATATCAGTCGTAAAGCCTAGTCAGAGGCCTAAAAGGCGGCTTGATAACATCTGACGGTAAGGTTCATCAGTGGCCTTACATTCACCTCTCCAACAATCCGCACTGAGCCCGCGTATTAGAGTATGGCTCGTACCGCCTCATAGTTGAGGTTAGGTTTGTGCCCAGCAGTGGGACGTTTAAGGCTGTATTTGTTGTTTGTTGTAGAGTTACCTTATATTTTTAAAAGGCATGTTGTAAGAAACTACGCCTCAGTAAAAAAACAGTTTCGGTAGGTGTTTTGTTTTTTTAAAAACGAAATATATAATTCACTCATAAAACACGTTAATTCACAAGAAAAATAAAAATAATACTGAACCTGAACTTAGTGTGACTCCACCTCTGTCGTGCATCGTCTATCTTCACAACCAACTGAGCAGACCTAGCTAAAAGTTCAAACGCTGTCCTCGGTACAAACTATATTAAGAGTATATAATCTTTCATAAACCATTATATTGGACTTGCGTTGTAAAGATGTTTGCTACAAGTGGTTATTTAAATAAACAAGTTAAATGATAAGGAACGTTCATTTATTTAATAAACCTAAAACTTACCTTACTAACTTAACTTACTAAGACTATTTATAAAATAAATTCTGACATCTTAACTTGGCAAACTAACATTAAAACTAATTTACCTAGCTTGATTTTAGTTTAGGTTATAATCTTTGATTTGCAATACACAAACAATATAAACCTAAAATTGAATAAGATATAATTCTAATTCTACTTATTCAGTCTTTTCTACCTGTTCCACGGCATGTTGGCGGCTGGCGACCGAAGATGCTTCGCGCCTCCCTGCCGTATTACGTACTCCACCCACCAAGTGGCTCTAGAGCGTCTGTCGATTACCGTCCGACGGTAAGTTATATAAATGTCAATGTCAAAAAACGTCAAACATCAAAAAATAATAAAGTATAATGTTTAGACATGATCGTATACGTGACTAAAAACCAGCTATGTTATTTGCTTATTCGTTTACAAATATATTTATTCATCTACAAAACAAACATTGAAACCTGTAATAACATCTATTTATTCACCAAAAAAAAAGACCTGAAATTAGATATATCATTTTCCGAATACTATAAAATTTAATTCCGTCACCTATTTTTTAACACAAAGCCCGAATCAAAGTCATATTTTGTACAGTTTACTAAGATTACCGCTAAGTAAGTATGATCTTCCTGCGGCAGTATTTCCGAAGGAATATGACATCGGAGCCTTCAAGAAAAGAGCGTATTCCCATTTAAAAGGCAATCAACGCATCGGTGACTCAGGTGTTGCAGTTTCCATGAGCGGAGGGGATCACTTTCCATCAGGTAACCCTCCATCTTGTTTTCTCACTATTACATAAAAAAAGTATGCAAGCAAGCATGCAAGTAAACATGCAAGTAAGCCTGCAATCATGCAATTTCGTTGTATCGGTGAAGTAAAAGTATGCCAAATAAATCATCTGGCAAATTAATAAAGTTCAAAAGAGACTTTGCTTGTAGTAAAATGTTAATCTGAAAATCTGAGCAACGTAGGTCAGTAAAATGATAATTATATCAAATGATATTTCGATGGTTCAAGTCAGAGGCATACGCCGGGATATCAAAAATACTACTTTATAATGATATTGACGACACGATTGGCGCAGTGCGCTGTAGCGGTTTCTCGCCCCGATTTCCGTAGTGTCCCGGGTTCGATTCCCAGTCGGGTCAATTCAGGAAACGATCTTTTCTGAATTGACTCGGGTCTGGGTGTGCTGGGAGACGCCCCTGGCTTATTTCCTTGTGTGGTACCTCGTAACACAGGGATACTAATCCCTACTTCGAGACCATTACAAGAGGTGTGTTGTCTGGCGCATATTATATTATTGTATTGAACACCATATGTTTGATGTTTGGTGACAAGATATATCATGCGCTATGATAGTGTAGATAACTACGAACAAATAATGATTGGTCATCGTTATGACATTTTTAACAATAGTAGTAATGCTTAAACCTAGATACAATATACCAAGAAACGAGTTCGTGATTCGGATTTACTAGACTTTGACACAAGCCTCAACCCGTGGTTTCGTCTGCTCGTACAAGTCCTACGTTTTAATTGAATTTTTTTTAGCATTCATGAACGCACTATTTTCTTAACATAGATAAAAACTAGAAAAAATCGACCTGATTCTGACTGACTGAAGTGGAATTCGAACCCTCGACCTTCCGCAGTCCGGGTTGCAAACAGAACTGATTTATTTGTTTAGTGTTTTTCACGTTGTGAGCCAACGTTACATCAATATTAAAAGGCAAGCGCCTTTTTGAAAGTATTTGACCTTCGATTAAGATGGAATTAGCTATAAGATAAGTGGATTTTTATTTTTAGCATTTATCTATGCACTATATTCGCGTCGCGGGTTCGAATCCCGCTTGAGTCCCTAGGATCAGGTTGATTTTTTCTAGTTTTTATCTATGTGTTACGTTTTTCTTATAATGGAAATTTAAATACGCATGAAAAGAAAGGATTAAGAGCGTTTCTGGGAGGAGGCGGGAACTTCGCTCTTTTGAAAGGTTTTAGTGATTTTATCGCTGAATTCAGATCAAAGCATCATTTTTAAACTATCTCTCCGGTGATGGAAAATATCGATAAAAAACCGAATCAACCCGGAGAACGGCGGAAGGCTCACCACCTACCACGTTGGGTTCTAATACCATTGGTGAAAAGTGGGCTTCTGAGTGTTCCGTTTACCATGAATGCAACAGTCACTTGCTTCTGACTACCCCGTTTGGGATAACATTTCGTTTTCTCACAAATAAAAACGGTTTTTTATAGCTAAGCAATAGATTGCCGACTATATTGTTGTATTAATAGACATAACAATGTGTTTTTTTCATATAGTAGGTATTATACAAAAATATTATGTTAGGTTGGGGAAAACGTCTTTACGCATATAGTATGTATGATTTTTTTAATAAAATCTCTTTGGCTATTACTATTTGTATCTGGCTGGTTTTGGTATCATTAAAAGTTTAAATTTTAAAGAAGATAATTCCAAATTCATATTAGGAAAATGTGTGATTTTCTTTTGTTTTTCTTACTGTCAAGATTAGTGAATCTAATGAAGAAAGTCAATACATTTTAACATTTTACTGTAAAAAAGGTAAAAATGCAACGCAAGCTGCGAAAAAAAATTGCGATGTTTATGGACCTAGTGCAGTGTCTGTGAGAGTAGCAGAAATTTGGTTTAAGCGTTTCAATCCGGAAATTTTGATGTCAAAGATGCACGTTGCTCTGGTCGCCCTATTATGGAAAAATGGATGCCATTTTTGAAAAAGTGGAGGAAGATCGGCATTTCAGTAGTTAAGACACAGCTGAAGAACCGGGAATTGACCACAAAACAGTTTTGGCGCATTTAAAAAAAACTGTGTACACAAAAGAGCAGAGAGCTAGATATTCGGGTACCTCACGAGCTCACTGAAAGAAACTTAATGAACCGTGTACTCATTTGTGATTCTTTATTACGACGTAATAAAACCGAACCGTTTTTGAAGAAGCTGATAACTGGTGATGAAAAGTGGATCACGTACGACAAGAACGTGCGAAAAAGGTCGTGGTCAGAGGCCGGTCAGGCTTCACAGACTGTGGCGAAACCCGGGTTAACTCGCAACAAGGTGATGGTGTTTGTGTGGTGGGATTCATTTCATTTCATTTCATATAAATACAACATACATTGTGTGTGAATGTACATTTAAAAACAATAGAACAATTATTAATTATAAGGTTAGTAGTCAACGGTTTATTATTAGATTCAATTGGGATGAAAAGCAATGTCAAAAAAAATTCAAAAGATAAAACATTCCGAAAAAAATTACAAAAACAAAACAATTATAACAATAACAATAGCCTACAACTCCGCCACGCTATGCAAACACTTTTCCAAAAGAAACGATTTGAGGGTATTTCTAAAACTTGAATGGTAAACTGAACTTTTTATGTCAACTGGTAATCTGTTGAACAGTTTGATCGCCTGATAGTGCGCGCATTGTTTAACTATATCAAAATTAGGCCTTATCACACTTTGGAAGTCTTTTCTTCTCGTATTCTCTTTTTTCTGTGTCTCGTTCTCTGTCTCATACTGACTAATGTGTTTGGCAAAATTACATAAGACTACAATTTACAAAAGATTGGAAGGGCAGTATTCATTACGAGCTGTTACCACCAGGCAGGACCATCCATTCTGAACTCTACTGCGAACAACTGATGAGATTAAAGCAAGAAGTTGACAGAAAGCGGCCAGTATTAATGAACAGAAAGAGTGTGGTTTTTCATCATGTCGCTAGATCTCGCACATATTTAGCCACTCAGCCAAAATTAAGAGAGTTTGGCTGGGAGTTGTTAATGCATCCGCCGTATACGGCGAATTCAGAATTCTTTAGGCAGTGTCAGGTTAACATCACGAGAGGACTGCCAAAACTACTTGTCGCGTTATTTTGATCGCTCATCTACGATTATACTCAATTTGGAACGGGTTCGAGTGATTTTCACTCCTCAAGAGTGTAATTTCAACTCGATTTTGATTGCAGCATTAATTGATTGAATTCTGATTTATTTATTTATTTTGTGACTGTTTTAGCTTGAAATGACTTAGTATTATTGTTTAACTGCATTTGTTTAATTACTTAAAAATTTAACAAAGTGATTATTTACCGGCATTTATGAAACACCTTGTATTTTTCCAGCTATTTTTTAACAAATAAATTGATTTGATTTGATTTAGACTTGGATTTGGCAAACTTAATTTCTCTAGCAAAGAATAAACAAAATGTTGGACAAACTTGCTAAAAGCAAATTAATATTTATTTTTAAATTATTCCTAATGTTTGAGAGTCTGATAAAAAAAACCTTCAAGTATATTGTGTTCCAAGACGTCCACATTCACGCACCCAGTTAGTGACATTATCAACAATGACATTGCAAGCTTTTTCACATATAAAATCTGAGACGCCAAGTATTTATGCATACCGAGTCCGAAATTAAAACCACCATGTCATTAGTCAGGCAGATAGTGATATTTTTAATATCTTTAGTAGTACAAAATGAAGCGGCTAGGATTCTTGCCGTTTTTCCAATGCCTTCGATAAGCCATCAAGTGGTCTTCAGGCCTTTGGTTTTGGAACTAGTGAAACGTGGTCATGAAGTAGTTATGTTGACCACAGACCCAATCTTTGAAAAGGGAAGTGCTCCAACAAATTTGACAGAAATAGACGTGCACGATAAGTCATACCAAACTTGGACAGAATCGCTTGTACAAACAACAATTACTCAAGGCAGTGGAGATGATTTAACAGAACAAGTTGCAGTTATATTCAAAATAATGGAAACAGTAATTGAACAGCAAATATTAAGTGATGAAATGCAAATATTATTGAAAGACAAAACACAGAAATTTGATTTGTTACTGTTAGAAGCTGTAGCTGCGCCATTATTAGGTCTGACTACCGTTTACAATGTCCCTGTAATCCAAATAAGTTCTTTCGGGGCATTAACTGCTGACTTTAGAACTGTAGGAGCCCCAATTCATCCACTTGTTTATCCAACGAGCATTCAGCAACGAGTATTCGGATGGACATTTTGGGAGAAAATCGCAGAGTTATACGAGCACTATAAAAAGGAAAAAATGTTGGCAACTTTTAACAAAAGTGGAAGCGAGTTGATTAAACGCCTCTTTGGACATGATGCTCCATCACTGCCTGAACTGAAGAACCGAGTAGACATGTTGTTCTTGAACGTTCGACCATTGTGGGAATTCAATCGACCTGTTCCGCCAAACGTGATTTATATGGGTGGACTTCATCAAAAACCTGAAAAAAGATTACCACAGGTAACTTTTTGTAAAATATTTTAACAGAGCAGTTCGTATTTAATCCTTTTCTTCTCAATAAACAGTAAAATGGCTAATTATATTCAATATGTAATTCATTGATTAATAAATAGTAGCTACAGTAAATTGAACTCTATATTGAGGCTGTAATTCACTGATTCTTTTTTGCAAAGTCATATTCTCGCGAAGGAAACCATCCCAAGATGTATTTTTAATGTTTTCATAACATAAGGAACAAAAAACGATACTGATTTTAATAAAATTTCTTGCTTTATGTGCTGAATTTTTTTCATTTCATTCTAGTATAATTTTTTTAGGATCTTAAAACATACTTGGATTCATCTAAACATGGAGTTTTATACCTCAGTTTTGGCACAAACGTAGAACCAGCTCTGCTACCACCAGAAAAGATACAAGCCTTGATCAATTCATTTAACAAACTGCCATACGATGTCCTATGGAAATGGAATAAAGATGAGTTACCTGGCAGAACGAAGAATATTAGGATCTCAAAATGGTTGCCTCAGTCAGATTTGTTAAGTAAGTACATGGTTACTTTAGAGTTTCTCCTTTTTTGTTCATTTACAATAAAAGTTATCGAAAGTTTCAGTGAGGTTCAATGAGGAATATAACATTGCCTAGTCCTCAGGCTATATAGAAACTATGTAAGTGATTTAAATGTTTTTTTACTGTACTTTTGGGGTTTTCATCCAAAAAATACCAATGTGTCTAATTTTGTTTTAGAAACTGAAATGACAGGTGATTAAAAGAAATGAATCTTCACTTTGATAGTTTCTAGATTTTCTACCTACTTATTATCTCAATCGTTGTATTTTCAGCATAAATAATCACCCGCTAGGTTGTAGAAAGCTGCAGTTTTTTTTTCTTTTCGATGGAAAAATATTGACTGTCGTTAAATATTTCAGAGCATCCAAAAATAAAACTCTTCATAACACAAGGAGGACTCCAATCAACAGACGAAGCCATAACTGCTGGAGTTCCCTTACTTGGAATGCCCATGCTGGGTGACCAATGGTTCAACGTGGATCAGTATGTGCTCAACAAAATAGGACTACGAGTTGACATGGAAAGCGTCACGGAAGAAAAGATAGTTACTGCAATACAGACTATCACCAAAGATGAGAGGTGAGCTATTTCTGATTTTGAAATGTATACATTTTTCGACGCAATGATAACAATGAATACTGTTATGAAACTCTCCTTAAACATATAAGGTAAAACCTCCTATTACGGTGGTAACCAAAATCGACTCTTAATACGGTGGTATTTTTATTTACATGTAAATAATATGTAAATAATAGTTTTTAAATCATGATTTATTCTCATTGAAATTAGTTTAGGTACCCGAAAATGGAATTTACTAGTTCAAAGTCTTTTGCTTTATTACATATCTGACATTTGCGAATATAACGTAGAAATACTCTTCAGAATAAGTCAGTGTCTGCCACGGCGGCGATGTGAAAGGACTTTCCTATATAAACGCGGTGCGACTCAGGTAAGTACACTCATATTAATATAATTGAGTTTTTCATAGGAATATACTGTTCAATTTCATCAGTATGTTATTAATATGATCGTTTTATTGTTGTTATTACCATATATTTAGTGCTTTTTCATATTTGTAATATAATATATTATACCCAGGAAAAACAAAATAAAGCAGTAATAGGAAACGAATGTTAAAGGTCAATCCTAATACGGTGGTATCATCCATACTAGGGAAAATAGGGCGTCAGAAGTATTTGCTTATAACTTTCAATATAATAAGTGTTTCCATTGTTTAAGAGTTGAGTTGAAATTATGTTTTATTAAACCAACCTAAAACCTTTTTCTGTGGTATGTTTTATCCTCTAGAAATCCTATTCAAAAGTGTAAACTGTGATTGCGAGTACATACCTCCATAAAAAGAACTTCATAGAACTTATTACGGACCTTAAATGTAAACAGTAATTCGTATTTTAGGGTTCAGGAAAAATTGTTACGTAGGCTTAATGAAAATAAGAAAATAAACTTCTATTTTTATTCTTCGATCATTCTTTTGATAATTCTGAAACCAAAAACGTACTAAGTAGAAGTAAACGTAAGTAGAGAGAGACTGTGGAAATAAATACTGCAAAGCCAACGGTTAGTATTTGACGGGACTATTGTAACTATGGAACCCACGGGGATTAAAAAAAACAAGATAGAACTATGCTATTGGAGTTGCCAAATCACTAAGGGTAAAGTAAAATAAAAAACCCTATAAATGTGACATTTATATTCTGTGATATTTAGTGCCCAGGTTTCATTACCGTAGTTCCCGATCTAATAGGAAAAATAGTTCAGAGCCTAAACATTAAACAAACCAGTAGTATAATGTTAATGTAAGGAACCCCAGTACATTTAACGTTCTGATTCTGACCCTCTGTTTTAGGAGCCGACTACCGCCGTAATTAGCTCGAGCCTTAGTTATACCTCCGTTATAGGGAAAATCGACCTGAGCACTTAAATATATATTTTAATGTATTTAGTCACTTCAGAAACATACAGTGTCAGAAGCAATATAAAATATAATTTATCTTTTTGTCGAAACAAAAAAAAATCATTCTTTAAGTAATTTGTAAATGCTTATTTTCTTTTCTCACTTTCAAATGCTGCCATTTGCCTCTGTTCCTCTTTTACCTTAGTAACTACAACATATAAGCCAAAGACCCTTCGACGCAGGTTGCCAATTTGAAAATTTAAGGTTACTTACTAACAATACACCGAAAATATTACCATGACTCATCAACACGTGTGCCACCATATGATGCAGAATTATTTTTTGATGATTTTGAGCTTGTGTCTATCCATACTTCTTGCGTTTTAAGATACTAGTTTACTGTGTGGACTACTTCCCCCATTAAAGTCTACCCTTGAAAAATATGTGAAATGGTACTTGCTGACATTGGTGAATGATTATTTAAAATCATTCACAAGAGGTGTACACAATAGGACCCCCAGGGTTTCGTCCTTGTGGGACACAACCTTTGTTCCCGGAAATCAGTCATCAAGTTAAACTTCCGTCACCTGAAAAGAACGCTTTCCAGGAACTACTTTGTGAGCTAATTTGGGGCCAAAGTGGTGGCATGAAACATTATGAATGGGGGGATTTATTCTGTACCCGTACGCAGAACTGTACCTTTCACTGTCTTCTGACGTTAATTTCACGTTACGTTGGCTCTGTATTACTTACCACTGGTGTTTAGCGTTTTAGGATTTAAGAATTATTCGCTCATAACTATAATTGTTACAGTTATCGGGAAAACATAGTGCGCCTACGCACGCTCATGCAAGACGAGCCTCAGACTCCCCTAGAGCGCGCCACCTGGTGGGCGGAGTACGTAATACGGCACAGAGGCGCGAAGCATCTTCGGTCGCCGGCCGCCAACATGCCGTGGACTGAATATTATGAAATTAAATTAGTCTCATTTTTTATTTTAAGTTTAGTATCGGCCATTGCTTCTGTAAGTTTTGCTGTCTATTATTTGTATAGTTTTTTTATAGGGCATCATAAGTTTAGTATTAAGTTGAAAAACAACTAGTCAAAAGTTTCATATTAAACTTGATGTATTAAGAAGTATTTATGCCAATTATGTTATCCGTATACAAATGATAAGTCTTAAAGCTGAACTTTGTTATGAATTATTTTTGACAAAAGTCTACCAGGAACTGATAAAATGTTAGAGCGTTGACATGAAATTCAACATTTATTCTGTTGAGAGAGAGTCTAGTTTTGATATCTTGTTGTTACTAATATTTTGTTGTGTGTACGTTATTGTTTTCTTATTTTTGTTTGACTTTTAGTGATTCTGGTAATATAATAACTTCTGTTTTCTGATACTCGTGTTTTACTTTTATATTATCCTTTTAACATGTTAAGAGCGGTTTTCCTTATGAAGGCCCAAATTGACGACACCATTTATTCCATACGATTTTATTCAATAGCCATAAATGCTAATCATTATGTATGTAAACAAAAAAATATGATGGATTATCTTTGTGAAATAATTCTGATAAACATTAATTGAAATTAGTATATCACTTAAGTATTGGTAAATACCTGCTTATAACAACTAACTACCAGACTAAACAAACACTAAATTACATATACGTTCAAGTAACCGACCACGCGTACCACTGTACGCACTGTCCGTACGCGGCTGAACAAGCAACGGCCCGCGCCCCACGTCCTGGATGGATCACTGACAATCTAAGCGATCTGAGGGGTTTTATCGTGCTTATTATTGCAGTTACTTTAAAATTCGAAAATTAGTGACCGTATTTTTGGTGTTAACTTAAATATTTTAGCATTTAACAATGCTTGTTGAATGCTAAAAGATAGAAACCTAGAAAAATTCAAATTTAGAAAAAAATATACCTGGATTGTGAAACACGCGGGTTCGATTCCCGCTCAAGATAATCAAGGTCTGAAATTCTAGTTTTCTATACTTGGACTGTATTTTTGGTTTAGAGGAAAACTATAATCACTATTATTTTTCGGTTCTCTATTTTGTCTTACATTTTGTTTAATCATAATTTAACATCTCATAAAGTTTTCTACTATAATCATAATTTCTCCGAATGATAACTTGCCCGAACTTAACATGTCATAATAAATCACGTCTCACATCTTTTGTATTAAATTTGATTTTATTTTGAAATTGTTTTATTCTACTGAAATCCACCGGTTTCCTATTTTTTTTGCAAAAAAAATCCTGTCTTAATTAAACATGGCATACTTTTACTTATCCTTATAAAAGTTACGGACAATATTATTTTGGCAGAACTTTTTAGACACAATTATTTTAAGCACACCTACTATAAGCATAATAATTGTTAAACATACTATTCTAAAGCCTAAATATGCTTACGTATAATGATATTTAAGGATAAGTTTTATAGGCATAATGAATATATGCCGAATAAATATCATGTCACAATTATGAACCAAATGCACTCAGGGAAAAGGTAAGTATTGGAAATTTTGTGTTTGCCATCAATAAAATATTTTTCCTTTATAAAATAAACATGTATTTGTTTATACATGTTTATTTTATAAAGGAATAAAAGGATAAAATAAACCTACTGTTACACTGTGGTGGCCTAATACCTACTTTGGGTTTTTCATATTCAAATAAAATCAGGAGTAAACACGTTTATTTAACTAAAGTTTGTATCCATTATGCCTTTTGATCTTTATGCCTAATAACTATCAGACAAATGAACATTATACTCGTGCTTCGTCCTCTAGATTAGTATACTTACCACTTATTTAAATACAATATGTAAACACTATGTAGTAACGCGTAAGTGTTGCCACTCCTGCACTTTTAGTTTAAAAATGAATTTATTCATCGTTTCCGGTTGAAATCATCATTTAAAACCGTAAACGATAATAATTTGACTAATTTCCGGTTGGAACGGAAATGGAAAAATAAAATGTTAAAGGAAGGGCACGACTTCCCGCCATTTTGTTTTCTACTTACCCCACCTCTTTGGATATCGGTAGCGCTATCGTCATTCGCAGTTTAGTGCTCAGCCACTTCGCACGTTCACCAAAATGCCGAAGAGAAGACACGAAAGCTCTGTGCAATACTTAGCAAGCAAACTCAAAAAGCTTGAAAAGAAGTTTAAGCGATCGCAAAAGCAACGATCCCTCTCCGAATCGTCTTCAAGTTCCTCAAACTCAAGAAGATTATCATCGTCGGAAAGTTCACGGGAATGCTCACCTGCTCCGCCGGTTCTGCTGGCGTTATCAGACCAAGGTTAGTATTGCAACTTCAAATACAACTGTTGTATTCGACACCCATGGTGTTGTATCATTCGACACCCACGGTGTCAGGCCAGCCCTATGGGCTACGAGTAAACCTCACCCAAGCTGCATTTACACCCATGGTGTATATTTATAAAAAACCCTGCACCCACGGTGCCCAGCCAGTATTAAAGACTGACTAGAGATTATTATAAATCTCAATTACACCCACGGTGTGCATTAAAACTAGTACGTTCTATTTCAGATCGTAATGAACGCTACCCAGCGACAACAGAACCCGCTGCTACCGCAACGGCGCCAGATCCTATCGCCGGGACATCAACAAATACGGCGGAAGGGGGCCCCCAAGAGCCCCACAATCTGGACACACCACAAGGAGACTGTGATCAGCCAATGACGACAGACGCAGGTTTGGATTCCGAAATACTGGACATATTGGGTACAGATCCGTCGACAGTCATGGAATATGGTCCAGATATTAACGACGAGCTGGCAAGCCGCCTAAATCACATGGCCACTTCCGGTTTGGATAAAGAGGTCCGCAAGGAACTTTTACAAAAATATCTTATCCCGGGCAACTGTAAGAACTTGTCAGCCCCACAATTGAACCCCGAGATTAAAGCTGCAACCCCGGAATATGTCCAAAAACGTGATAAATCCATCGAATTCAATCAGAAACAAATTGCGGCTGCCGTGACATGCATCGGCCAAATTGTAACTACGCAAATCAATAACTCCACGAGAGATAGTGACTTATTAAAAAAGTTGATGGACGTCAGTCGAATCTTGTGCGATTTACAATATGTTCAGTCTACCTCAAGGCGTAATTATGCGTTAGCTTCGCTAAAGAAAGATTTAAAAGAACAGCTTAGCAACACCAAGATCGATGATCTGTTATTCGGACAGAATTTAACCGAAACACTTAAGGCCGCCAAAGCCGTGTCCAGGTCGAGCTCAGACTTAAAAGTTGACGCAACACGGAAACCAAAGCAGGGAAGAAATTTAAACTCAAAGACTGGACCTGGGTACCGCAGGGCGGCGCCGGGCCCTCAGCGTCACCAGCCGCCCCCAGCGCAACGAGCGACGACGAGCTACCAGCCACCGCCGCCGCCGCAACATCAGACGAGCTCGCGCGGCCACTACTCGAACGCGTCCTCCTATCGGCCGCGACAGACGAGGAGACGTTAGCCGCCAGTGAGGTACGATATGCAGGTAGATTACACCATTTTCATAACCAGTGGTCGCTCATCACCGAAGATAGAGCTATCTTATCATGGATCAATGGTTATGAAATACAGTTTCTTGAACCTGTAACTCAATTAAATCCGCCCATCACGAAAATATGTTCAGATTCCGAGAAGTTACAATATTCTCAATCAATACAAAACTTATTATCTATTGGAGCCATCTCCCCGTGTGAACCCTGTGTTGGCCAATATGTCTCTCGCGTTTTTCTTGTACCCAAACCCAATGGGAAAATGCGATTCATTTTAAATTTGAAGAAATTAAATAATTATATAGATGTAAGTCATTTTAAATTGGAGGATTTGCGAACAGTTTTAAAGTTAATATCAAAAAACTGCTATATGGGAACAATTGACCTAAAAGATGCTTATTTTTTGATAAAAATCCACCCTAACTCGAGGAAATATCTAAGATTTATCCTAGTGGAAGAAAATAACAGTAATTGTTCACAAATGTATGAGTTCAGTGTGCTTCCATTTGGTATATGTACAGCACCATACATATTTACGAAATTAATGAAACCTGTGGTGAAGCTATTGCGATCATGTGGTTTCATATCATCTATTTATCTAGATGATCTACATTTATCAGACTTAACATTTGAAAAATGCTTGGAAAATATCAACATGACCAAAAGATTATTACAATCTTTAGGTTTTATCATAAACACAGAGAAAAGCAAATTAATTCCATCCAGGCGTTGTAAATACCTAGGATATTTGATAGACTCTCATGACTGGTGTATATATTTACCATCAGAAAAAAGAACTCGTATTAGAACAGAGATTTTAGAAATTTTGAAGCTCAATACATGCAAAATTCGTAAATTTGCCCAATTAGTTGGATTATTAGTCTCTGCCTGCCCTGCAGTTGAATATGGGTGGTTATATACTAAGGAACTAGAACGTTGCAAATACTTAAATTTAAGATTACATAACGATTATGAAAGGTATATGCCTATCCCGATGTCTTTACATAATGATTTAAAATGGTGGTTGAAAGTAATAGATAAAAGCTATCACAGAATCAAAGATGACATTTATGCAAAAGAAATATACTCTGACGCCTCAACAACGGGTTGGGGGGCTGCATGTAACGGCCAGACGGCTAGTGGCCAGTGGTCAGATTCTGAGCGTAAATTACACATAAACAGCTTAGAACTGTTAGCGTCCTTTTTCGCAATAAAAATATTCGCCAAAGACTGTTTTGACTGCCAAATACTTCTTCGTGTTGATAACACCACGGCTCTAAGTTATATTAATCACATGGGTGGGGTACAATTTCCTCACCTCAATAAAATTGCTAGAAATATATGGCAATGGTGCGAGGCTCGTCGCATACAGGTCACTGCGGCTTATATCAAATCCTCAGAGAATGTAATTGCAGACAGGGAATCGAGACGTTCACATCCTGATGTTGAATGGGAGCTGTCAGCTAGAGGGTTTGAAATAATAACAAAAGCATTCAGTAGTCCACAAATTGATTTATTTGCAAATAGACTTAACAAAAAATGTTATATGTATGCTTCATGGAATCGTGACCCAGACGCATTTGCTATAGATGCATTTACATTCTCGTGGGCCGATTATTTTTTCTATGCTTTTCCGCCAGTTGCAATTATTCTTAAAACATTAAGAAGAATTATCTCGGACAGGGCCGAAGGGATCATGGTTGTGCCGGCCTGGCCAACACAACCATGGTATCCGTTATTCAGACGCCTTGTGATCTCGGACATTATTGTTGTAGACTGTTCAGATTTAATATTTTCACATTCCAGCGGGAACATTCACCAGAACCTTACCCTGGAGGCCGCGCTCTTATCCGTTCGGGGTTCCTACGGAGAGATGTCCCACTAGAGTCCATCGACATCATGTTAGCTTCCTTATCTGAAAACACTATGAAACAGTATGACTCATGCTTAAAGAAATGGTTCAGTTATTGTAGTGAACACCAAGTTGACATGTTCCAACCGCCAATCCCAGATGTAATACAATTTCTTACTAATATTTTCAATGCCGGCAGCCAATACCAAACCATTAACTGTTATAAGTCTGCAATGACGCTTTTGGCAGGATCATTAGATGACGATTTGTTGACAAGATTCTTCAAAGGAATTTATAAAATAAGGCCTCCGCTACCACGTTACAACATAACTTGGGACGCCAATATTGTTTTAGATCACCTATCTTCCCTATACCCACTAGAAGAAGTTCCTCTAGACAAACTTTCAAAGAAATGTGTTACACTATTAGCCCTTGTAACTGCACATAGAGTACAGACACTATCTAAAATAACAATTGATAATATCTTTTTCCTGTAAAACCAAATTATTATTAAAATCCCGGCACTGATTAAAACATCTAGAGTTGGCTGTAATCAGCCAGCCCTACACATCCCGTACTTCCAAGATAGAGTATCTATATGCCCTGCGGCTACATTAATTTGTTATATCAATAGAACTAAGGATATAAGAAAATCAAACACATTGTTTATAAGCATTAGAAGCCCTCACAAGCAAGTTGGCAGTCAAACTATTAGCAGATGGATTAGATCCACAATGCAAGACAGTGGAATTGACGTATCTGTGTTTTCTGCTCACAGTACAAGGCATGCCTCAACATCAATGGCGCTTAGTAATGGAGTCAGTATAGACCTAATAAGGAAAACTGCAGGCTGGAGCGGCAACTCCACTGTATTTGCTAAATTCTATAACAGAACTGTTATAAGTAACGATGATTATACCTTGTTTGCAAGAACAATGAGTTCATTAAGTCAAAATAAAGAGTGATTAATTATGAAAAGTTGTATTTTTTCAAAATTTGTTTTTGTAACTATTTCTCTCAAAATCTACATAGTGTTTACATATTGTATTTAAATAAGTGGTAAGTATACTAATCTAGAGGACGAAGCACGAGTATAATTGATGATTAAACGAACTTACCTGTAAGTGAAGTTCGATCACAATTATACGAAGTGCTTCGTCCGAATAGATTAGTATACACAGTCCCCCCCACCCGGTCATTATTCGTCGATAATTAGTACCCAATTAGTTACAAAAACATAACTGATTCTCTCAACTATATGACGATAGCGCTACCGATATCCAAAGAGGTGGGGTAAGTAGAAAACAAAACAAAACAGTCGTGCCCTTCCTTTAACATTTTATTTTTCCATTTCCGTTCCAACCGGAAATTAGTCAAATTATTATCGTTTACGGTTATAAATGATGATTTCAACCGGAAACAATGAATAAATTCATTTTTAAACTAAAAGTGCAGGAGTGGCAACACTTACGCGTTACTACATAGTGTTTACATATTGTATTTAAATAAGTGGTAAGTATACTAATCTATTCGGACGAAGCACTTCGTCAAGCAATTGTGATCGAACTTCACTTACAGGTAAGTTCGTTTAATCATCAAATATCCCTTATAACTTTATGCAAATCAAAATTAGGGCAAAAAACGTTAGCCATAACTATATTTATGCTTACTAAAGTAGTATGCCAAAAAAAACAAATATTATTATGACAAAAAATATAAAATGCTAACTCGTTATGCCAAATTAAATTATAACAAAAAAAATAGTCGAAGAAAAGGGATACCAATCCAACCTGATGTTCTCGTAGTGGTAGGTACCCAAGTTTAAAAAAAAATTAGGGTTTCTTGTGCAGGCAATTAAAAATGCAAAATCCATGGCTTCTGTGTACAGGACTCAGGTAGCGCCACGCGTGCCAGCTCGCCCCCACGAGCCTACGCGGGTCTGAATTACACTCAAGCTAGGGGTAGGGCAAACAAGACTAAGCGGGGTCGGTTTTAATGCGATTATTTTCTATCTACCTAATTTTCATCAAATGTTTTTAGGATGAACAAATTTATTATGAATTAATATTATGCAATGAGACAATTCGGACATATTATTATGACAGTATCACATGAGAAATTAGGGGAACCAATTATTACAGCACCCGACATTATGACAGAAAATTTTCTGAAAAAAGATGATTAGGTAAATCAACATTTCGAATACTCGAATATTAGTGCAAGTGAAGGTTGTAAGAAATGTGTCTTAAGAAGTGATTTTCGAACAAACATTTTTCGGTGATGAAGGGATCACTATTTTTTCCTATCTACCGATTTTTAATTATCGATTTACTCACCACTATCTATGTATAATTCTAATGGAGGACCTCTTTTGCCTTCAAATATTAGTACAAATATAACACAAAGACAAACACTAATCATTATATTTGTATAATATGTTAGAGCTAGAAATCGTCATGCCTATTTATTCAATTCTTTACTAAAATTCATGACCATGAAGCTTTGTTTCGAATATTCACTAATATCATTTGGTGACTATTTCAACCAAGATCTTTGTACGGCAATGTAACATGGGGAATTTCGCGCGCAACTTAGTAAGTTTTGCTCTTGTATCTGATTTGTATTAGGCGTTTCCTATGAGTAAACTGGCTTTTCTATACCTGATAAAGTACTTTCTCATATAAAACTTTTTGTGAAAAACAGGCTCTGAGAAGAGTAATTGATTCAGGTACTTAATCTGGTTATTAAGTGTGTGGTGTAGTGGCACCCAGCGGCTTGACACTTTTGATATTGACGTGTGCAACTATAAAATAAAATAAATAAAAAATAAAAATAAAAAAGCCTTTTATTTCTTACTAGATAGGTATAAATTAACAAAACATGCATTTTACTTAAAAACTACACTAAATTCTTAAAAAATAAAATATAACAAATAAAATATGTACATCAACTTTTAAGCTAGTAAGAACCCCTCGTTCTCGAAGGTGAAGGCCTCCTCTAAAGATTTCCAAGTGTCCCTGTCTTTCGCTATCTCCATCAACTGTTTGCCAGCCACTTGCACGATATCATCAGCCCAGCGGGCAGCTGGTCTGCCTCTCTTCCTGGTGCCCGGCGGTCCGTTCCAACATGTTATTCTCTGAGTCCATCTATTGTCTGTTAGTCTAGCTATGTGGCCGGCCCAGCGCCACTTTAATTTTTTGCAGTGATATAGAGCATCAGTAACTTTTGTCTTTTTCCTTATAGTTTTGTGTGATATTTTATGGATTCTTCTAATTTTTAATAAACTCCTTTCCATGCCTCTTTGACATGTTCTGATTTTAGATTTCACTTTATGTGTGAGCTTCCAGGTTTGGCTAGCGTAGGTTAATGATGGCAGTATACAGGAGTCCATAATTTTTTGTTTAATTAAGATTGGCATATCACTCTTCATAACTTCTTTTAGGCTCCAAAATTTTTTCCATGCATTTGAAACTCTCCTTTCTATTTCATGTTTATTTCTCTGCTTATCAAACGAGATTTGCTTACCTAGGTATATGTAGGTGTCAACGTACTCGAGCGCTTTATTTTCAAGGTATACAGGATATTTAATAAAGTTTGTCATAACGTTGGTTTTGCTGCGATTAATATCCAGGCCTACTTTTTGGCTTGCGAAGTGCAGGGCGTTTATCATTGACTGAAGCTCGGCTGCGTTTTCAGAAAACAGGACAATATCGTCGGCGAATCTTAAATGGCTGATAAAGTGATTGTTCACATTTAAACCAACCTCTCCCCAATCAAGTTGTTCAATTACTCGTTGTAACACTGCTATGAATAATGTTGGTGAGATGACGTCACCCTGTCTCACTCCTCTTTTGATTGGTATCCAGGGTCCGGTCGTCTCTAGTTTAATTCTGCTGTTGCAATTTTGGTATATATGTTGTAGTACCTTCAGATATGGCATTTCAACATTTTGCTGTTGTAGAGACTCCCATATCGAGTGATGATACAAAGTGTCAAAAGCTTTTTGATAGTCAATAAACACAAGGTAGAGAGGTCTATGAAACTCTTGGTATTTATCTATGAGCATTTCGATAGAGTGAATATGATCCACAGTAGAGAAACCTCTTCTAAAGCCGGCTTGCTCTACTGGTTGGTGCTTTTCAATAGTGCTTCTGATTCTCTTTTCTAAGATTGTTGAGAATAATTTGTATATTGACGAAAGTAGGCTTATTGGTCGGTAGTTACTAATATTCTTTGGATCTCCTTTTTTGTACAGTAAGATTATATCAGATTCAGTCCATTGTTTAGGTATATCAGCCGTTTGCAACACCAAATTAAAAAGCTGTGTTAGAGGGCTTGCTAGATAGATACTTCCTAGTTTCAGAGCTTCGTTGGTAATCTTATCAGATCCTGGGCTTTTCTCAAATTTCAATTTAGCAATTCCATTCATTACCTCGGTTTCATCTATGTCTTGCATATTATGTACGTGTGTATTTAACGATGCTTTAAAAGACGGTTTGTTATTACTATAACTGTATAATTCCTTATAGAAATTAGTTGCAACTTGAAGTATTTCATTTCTATTGCCAGTTGTTTTATCCGAAGCTTTAAGTTTTTCTATCCAAGTTTTGTGTGATCGTAATTCTTTGTTAGCTCTCTTTAAGCTTCCAGACTGTAGTACGTGTTTTTCAATGGTCTTTTTTCGATGGGCTTTGTAGTCGTTCCGGATTAATTTACTTATAAGTTTGTAGAGAGCTTTAAGTTCATTTTTCATGCTTCGTGTCTTTGGTTTAGTATTTTGGAGCTGTTGACGTCTTAACATTAATTTTCTCGTATGTTCTGAAATGACTGAGTAAGTAATTTTGTGCTTCGAAGAGTCATGCGCGGTTATGAGGCTTTTGTATATTGCAGCAACAATTTTATCATGAAGTTCTTGTACTGTGTAACTTTGATCTCTGTTAATCATTTGTTCTAAAGTCTCGTTAAGTGATTTTTCGTAGGCTGCTATTTCATCTTCATTTTTCAAAGTTGATTTTGCACTATTTCCGAAGGTTTTCCTATTTTTCTTTGAAGGCTGTAGTTTTAATGAAGCTCTTACCAATCTATGATCGCTAGGATAATTACAATTGATCACTTGCATGTCTTGAGCACATTCTTGAAGGTTAGTTAATATGTAGTCTAGTTCGTTCTTTACTTTGCCATTTGGTGATATCCAAGTCCATCTTTTACTATTTTTCTTTTTAAAAAAGGTATTTAAAATTGCTAGTTTTTGTTCACATGCAAATTGTATAAGTCTTTCACCTCTACTATTTCTGTCGCCATAGCCATGTTTTTTCATAATAATATTTTCTTCTCGTTTTGGTTGGCCGATTTTAGCATTGAAATCGCCCATAACTATTAAATGTTTGCCTGTTAAATTTAGGGCTTTGTTTACAGTGGCATAAAAAAGTTCAATCTCTTTATCGCTTGCCGACTCTGTTGGAGCATAGCACTGTAATATGCTTAATTCAATGTTGTCGATCTTTAACTGAAGTAGAGCCACTCGTTCTGATATGCCTTTGAAACATATTATGTTCTTCTTATGGCGTTTATTGACAATGAACCCTACTCCGTACAAGCCTGGCGTTTGTCCCATGTAGTAGAGAATGAAGTCTTCATGCTCTTCTATTGAATTGCCAAGCCGTCTTATTTCAGCAAGTCCGATGACGTCGTATTTTATATTTTTTAGAGCTTCGTTTAATTCCAGAAGACGAGAGTACGATGATAGCGTTCTGACATGTGCAACTATACAACCTATCTATATTCTGTTTATTTGGTTGTGTCACTCAATGCTTTTCAGAAATAAGCATCATCATCAACATATCACAGTCCACTACTGGACATAGACCTCCCTCAATGCGCGCCTTTGCGCTCTATCCTCAGCTTGACGCATCCAGTTTCTGCCTGCAACCTTTCGTCAGTCATCGCTCCACCTGACCGCTATTTATGTTTATGCCCATCCTTTTCCAGTCCATACCTATCCGCCAAAGCATTAGTAAATAGTTTCGGGGTTATATCATTCCCCTGTCTTACACCTCTGCGCAATTGAATGGGTTCAGACTGCTGAGCCTGTACTTGGATGCTCATAGTAGCAGCATAATAAAGGCATCACAACACTTATATTTAATGATAGTCTTTTTGTCATCGATGTAGGAATTCTAGGACAACTTAGGTCTCAATGAAGTAAGGCTTTTTCATAGTCGACACCCAGATCGATTATACTCTTTGGACTTCTGGGTAATTTGCCATACCGTGTGGATGTAGTCTATGGTGCTAAAGCCTTCCCGAAACCCAGCCTAATCCGGAGGCTGCAATTAATCGAGTCTTCAAGTGATAAGGTTTGTAACGACTCTGGAGAACAGCTTTTAAACGTGGCTCAAGAGTGAAATGGGTCGGTAGTTCTTAACAGAATCTTCTTCTTGAAAAGTCGCCTTCCTTGAAAAGGAGAACTACAAAACTCTTGTTCCACGCCTTTGGAGTCCGCCTGCTGTGAAATACCGAGTTAAAAATGCACCTTAGTTTCTTCAGTACAAGAACACCTCCTCCCTTCACAAGTTTTTCGCAGAAGCAACTCCGTCTCACCCGGAGCCTTTCCATTGATGAGCTGTCTCAGAACCAGAAAGATTTTGTCTTGGCTGATGTCTTGCAAATTGTCGGTAAAGTGACAAGAGAGGGAGGCTTTAGAGTAGTGGCAAGTGCGCTGCGTATGAGTTGCATGTTGAACGTACAGTCAGCCATAGAAATCCTCAATCTTGGAGATAATCTCGGGCTTCGACACTGTGGTTCTGCCATTGAGTGTTGTAGCCATACCATCTTCCCAATTTGCTTGCTAAGACTTGCCCCGCCATAGTTTGCAGTGGATTAAGGCGGAGCGTCGACTTTTTTACGGATATCTCTAAATGTGCGTCTTTTGTTGGCCATGATGAAGTCGATCTCGTTTTTGGTTACAACGTCGGGACTTTGCAACGTCCATTTCCTCTGTAGCTTCTTCTTGAGGAATGAATTCATCAAGAAGAAACCGTCCTTTCAAAGTAAGTGGTCGAGCATTTCCCTCCTGTGTCTTCGTGGTTCCGGGCTCGAATACCTTAAAAAGTGGGCCCTCTCACCCACTTTTGACTCGCTTAATTTACAATCAAAGGGTTTTGTAATAATCGTTAAAGGATTATTGAATTTCATATCATAAGTCTTATTATAACTAACTGGAGTTATACTTTTTAAAATAGTCTAAACACGAGTGAAAAGTCACCAACTCGATTCTAAAACTCATTAACTATAAATGTTGCTATGAGATATGAAAGAGAAAAATAACTTAAGTTTGAGTTTTTACAATATCTCAGAAAATAAACGTTACTCATTAAAAAAATATGTTGTCTTATGCGTTAGTTTATTTAGTAAGACAAGAATCCGTAAAATTTGAACTATCGCACACCAAACCTAAGTTAAGATTTTTTTCAAACCTTCATAACTCAAAACCCGTTCTGATCGACTTAGTGACTTTTCGCTCTACGGCGACGATTAATGCGACAAACTTGTGTCTGTTGTGTATCTATTAGAAATATTTAAATCAGTCTCTGACACCCATAAGTACTAGCTCTGCTTAGCGTTTGGAGTCAGATGGTCCTGGTGGTCGAAGGTGTCCCAGAAATTTATTTTTGTTTATTAAATTTAAATAACTGTTGCCATCCGGGTGATGACCAAGCATATTAAATCTTAACGTGGTATTCGGCGGGCTTTTCGATGTTATCCGGGTTGCATTAGTTTGTCGATGTTTTCGTAGGGAAGTTATAGAAAATGGACACCAAGATGGTTCCGTCCAGATTCGAACTTGAGAGCGTCGTGGCCTAGTGGTTCAGCACTCGAACGCAGATCGTGAATCGTGTGGTCCCGAGTTCAAATCTGGCCAAAACCAAAATCTTTGTGTTCATTGTTAAAAATCCGACTTACTCTAGGGTGAATCAACCCGGATAACGACTAAAGGCTCACCACCTACCCCGTTGGGTTCTAATACCATTGGTGAAAAGTGGGCTTCTAAGTGTTTCGTTCACCATGGCGACACAGTCACTTGCCGATACCCCGATTGGGATAAAGTCGTGATGGTATGTTTAACTTGAGATCACACGGCCTCCGAGTTCAACCCTTTGGCCACAATACTCTTATAGTAATTACAAACATAGACTGCAGTATTGTGTCCACCAGTTTTATTTCAAGGCAGGTTTTAACAAGTTTTATATGACAAAAAGTTGCATCGCTCTTAAATTCTACAAAAAATAAATAAATAAATATGCGTCAGACAACACACCTCTTGTCATGATCTCGAAGTAAAGATATATATCCCTGTATTACGAGGTGCCAGGTAAGGAATTAGGCCAGGGGCATCTCCCAGCACAACCAGACCCGAGTCAATTTAGAAAAGATCGTTTCCTGAATTGACCTGACCGGGAATCGAACCCGGGACACTATAGAATTTAAGGCGAAAATTCTTGCTACAGCGCACTACGCCAATCGTGCCGTCAATCACAGTTTTACAATGCTTGTTTTTCATATCTAGATAAATACGAATTTTAGTATTTTTTCTTAGGTACTGAGAAAACTTGATAATATAAGTTAGTTCACGTCATGAAGTGATACAACAGTATCACAAATGAATGCAATATTATGAGATAACAGCTACAATATTATTGATAAGCAAAACATTATGCAGAAGTGCCTCGAAAGCATGATTACTACGTCATACATAACGTCATAATTACCTAAATTTTCGTTGTCTCGTATACATGATAAAAATTATTTCTCAATACCATACTCCCCTTCAAATGCTTTTTTATTTATTTGAGCAATTATGTGCAGCTAAATATTTTAATATGCAATTTACCATCCACCCCCAGTGCACGCCAATAATACTACTTTACGCTAGTAAAAGTAGTGATGTAGTATGTACCACTGGATTTTTTATAAACAAAGGGCAAAGGCTCTTGCTCCCATAAATTTCGATTATCGTAACTTATCCCCTAAGCAACCCAGAACTAAAGACGTGCGGTAAACAGAATCAAATGAAATTGTCGCAGCCGTAGTCGTGTCATTCTTCCATTCTTATCAAAGAGGCACTGCCTTTTACGACGTTCCTGCCGCAAGGCCTTAAATAAATTAAAATGCAATTTGACGTAGTAACTACGTGTCCTCCAGTTTTCTCAGGATTCAGCTGCATTATGAGATCCATGATGTGGGTGGGCATCTCATACAGTATGTAACACTAGTTATTCAATAGAATGGTTTTCATCCCAGATATTTTATCCTTTATCAGCCGTTGTTTAAGTGTTTCCTGTACCCTACCTATTTCTTCTTCTACAAATGCAACCCACTAGGTTAAGTCGATGTCAATAAAAAACCCCTTAATAGTTTTTCTCATTTCTAATCAAATCACTGCGTGAATAAGCAAGCACCGCTCTCCCTTCCCTCTAAGCTTGTAGAGTTACCTGAGTGACGGAGGTGCCCGTGGCTAAGTGACAGCAGCGGATCGGTAACGATCCGATGTTAAGCAACGCCAGTCAGGTCGGGTTATGGATGGGTGATCATTCCGTCCGAAATTAAGTGATGTGTTTTTCGGGCATCTCCGTACTTCGGAAGGCACGTTAAACAGTTGGTCCCGGCTGACGTCGCAAGATATCAGTCGTAAAGCCTAGTCAGAGGCCTAAAAGGCGGCTTGATAACATCTGACGGTAAGGTTCATCAGTGGCCTTACATTCACCTCTCCAACAATCCGCACTGAGCCCGCGTATTAGAGTATGGCTCGTACCGCCTCATAGTTGAGGTTAGGTTTGTGCCCAGCAGTGGGACGTTTAAGGCTGTATTTGTTGTTTGTTGTAGAGTTACCTTATATTTTTAAAAGGCATGTTGTAAGAAACTACGCCTCAGTAAAAAAACAGTTTCGGTAGGTGTTTTGTTTTTTAAGAAACGAAATATATAATTCACTCATAAAACACGTTAATTCACAAGAAAAATAAAAATAATACTGAACCTGAACTTAGTGTGACTCCACCTCTGTCGTGCATCGTCTATCTTCACAACCAACTGAGCAGACCTAGCTAAAAGTTCAAACGCTGTCCTCGGTACAAACTATATTAAGAGTATATAATCTTTCATAAACCATTATATTGGACTTGCGTTGTAAAGATGTTTGCTACAAGTGGTTATTTAAATAAACAAGTTAAATGATAAGGAACGTTCATTTATTTAATAAACCTAAAACTTACCTTACTAACTTAACTTACTAAGACTATTTATAAAATAAATTCTGACATCTTAACTTGGCAAACTAACATTAAAACTAATTTACCTAGCTTGATTTTAGTTTAGGTTATAATCTTTGATTTGCAATACACAAACAATATAAACCTAAAATTGAATAAGATATAATTCTAATTCTACTTATTCAGTCTTTTCTACCTGTTCCACGGCATGTTGGCGGCTGGCGACCGAAGATGCTTCGCGCCTCCCTGCCGTATTACGTACTCCACCCACCAAGTGGCTCTAGAGCGTCTGTCGATTACCGTCCGACGGTAAGTTATATAAATGTCAATGTCAAAAAACGTCAAACATCAAAAAATAATAAAGTATAATGTTTAGACATGATCGTATACGTGACTAAAAACCAGCTATGTTATTTGCTTATTCGTTTACAAATATATTTATTCATCTACAAAACAAACATTGAAACCTGTAATAACATCTATTTATTCACCAAAAAAAAAGACCTGAAATTAGATATATCATTTTCCGAATACTATAAAATTTAATTCCGTCACCTATTTTTTAACACAAAGCCCGAATCAAAGTCATATTTTGTACAGTTTGCTAAGATTACCGCTAAGTAAGTATGATCTTCCTGCGGCAGTATTTCCGAAGGAATATGACATCGGAGCCTTCAAGAAAAGAGCGTATTCCCATTTAAAAGGCAATCAACGCATCGGTGACTCAGGTGTTGCAGTTTCCATGAGCGGAGGGGATCACTTTCCATCAGGTAACCCTCCATCTTGTTTTCTCACTATTACATAAAAAAAGTATGCAAGCAAGCATGCAAGTAAACATGCAAGTAAGCCTGCAATCATGCAATTTCGTTGTATCGGTGAAGTAAAAGTATGCCAAATAAATCATCTGGCAAATTAATAAAGTTCAAAAGAGACTTTGCTTGTAGTAAAATGTTAATCTGAAAATCTGAGCAACGTAGGTCAGTAAAATGATAATTATATCAAATGATATTTCGATGGTTCAAGTCAGAGGCATACGCCGGGATATCAAAAATACTACTTTATAATGATATTGACGACACGATTGGCGCAGTGCGCTGTAGCGGTTTCTCGCCCCGATTTCCGTAGTGTCCCGGGTTCGATTCCCGGTCGGGTCAATTCAGGAAACGATCTTTTCTGAATTGACTCGGGTCTGGGTGTGCTGGGAGACGCCCCTGGTTTATTTCCTTGTGTGGTACCTCGTAACACAGGGATACTAATCCCTACTTCGAGACCATTACAAGAGGTGTGTTGTCTGGCGCATATTATATTATTGTATTGAACACCATATGTTTGATGTTTGGTGACAAGATATATCATGCGCTATGATAGTGTAGATAACTACGAACAAATAATGATTGGTCATCGTTATGACATTTTTAACAATAGTAGTAATGCTTAAACCTAGATACAATATACCAAGAAACGAGTTCGTGATTCGGATTTACTAGACTTTGACACAAGCCTCAACCCGTGGTTTCGTCTGCTCGTACAAGTCCTACGTTTTAATTGAATTTTTTTTAGCATTCATGAACGCACTATTTTCTTAACATAGATAAAAACTAGAAAAAATCGACCTGATTCTGACTGACTGAAGTGGAATTCGAACCCTCGACCTTCCGCAGTCCGGGTTGCAAACAGAACTGATTTATTTGTTTAGTGTTTTTCACGTTGTGAGCCAACGTTACATCAATATTAAAAGGCAAGCGCCTTTTTGAAAGTATTTGACCTTCGATTAAGATGGAATTAGCTATAAGATAAGTGGATTTTTATTTTTAGCATTTATCTATGCACTATATTCGCGTCGCGGGTTCGAATCCCGCTTGAGTCCCTAGGATCAGGTTGATTTTTTCTAGTTTTTATCTATGTGTTACGTTTTTCTTATAATGGAAATTTAAATACGCATGAAAAGAAAGGATTAAGAGCGTTTCTGGGAGGAGGCGGGAACTTCGCTCTTTTGAAAGGTTTTAGTGATTTTATCGCTGAATTCAGATCAAAGCATCATTTTTAAACTATCTCTCCGGTGATGGAAAATATCGATAAAAAACCGAATCAACCCGGAGAACGGCGGAAGGCTCACCACCTACCACGTTGGGTTCTAATACCATTGGTGAAAAGTGGGCTTCTGAGTGTTCCGTTTACCATGAATGCAACAGTCACTTGCTTCTGACTACCCCGTTTGGGATAACATTTCGTTTTCTCACAAATAAAAACGGTTTTTTATAGCTAAGCAATAGATTGCCGACTATATTGTTGTATTAATAGACATAACAATGTATTTTTTTCATATAGTAGGTATTATACAAAAATATTATGTTAGGTTGGGGAAAACGTCTTTACGCATATAGTATGTATGATTTTTTTAATAAAATCTCTTTGGCTATTACTATTTGTATCTGGCTGGTTTTGGTATCATTAAAAGTTTAAATTTTAAAGAAGATAATTCCAAATTCATATTAGGAAAATGTGTGATTTTCTTTTGTTTTTCTTACTGTCAAGATTAGTGAATCTAATGAAGAAAGTCAATACATTTTAACATTTTACTGTAAAAAAGGTAAAAATGCAACGCAAGCTGCGAAAAAAAATTGCGATGTTTATGGACCTAGTGCAGTGTCTGTGAGAGTAGCAGAAATTTGGTTTAAGCGTTTCAATCCGGAAATTTTGATGTCAAAGATGCACGTTGCTCTGGTCGCCCTATTATGGAAAAATGGATGCCATTTTTGAAAAAGTGGAGGAAGATCGGCATTTCAGTAGTTAAGACACAGCTGAAGAACCGGGAATTGACCACAAAACAGTTTTGGCGCATTTAAAAAAAACTGTGTACACAAAAGAGCAGAGAGCTAGATATTCGGGTACCTCACGAGCTCACTGAAAGAAACCTAATGAACCGTGTACTCATTTGTGATTCTTTATTACGACGTAATAAAACCGAACCGTTTTTGAAGAAGCTGATAACTGGTGATGAAAAGTGGATCACGTACGACAAGAACGTGCGAAAAAGGTCGTGGTCAGAGGCCGGTCAGGCTTCACAGACTGTGGCGAAACCCGGGTTAACTCGCAACAAGGTGATGGTGTTTGTGTGGTGGGATTCATTTCATTTCATTTCATATAAATACAACATACATTGTGTGTGAATGTACATTTAAAAACAATAGAACAATTATTAATTATAAGGTTAGTAGTCAACGGTTTATTATTAGATTCAATTGGGATGAAAAGCAATGTCAAAAAAAATTCAAAAGATAAAACATTCCGAAAAAAATTACAAAAACAAAACAATTATAACAATAACAATAGCCTACAACTCCGCCACGCTATGCAAACACTTTTCCAAAAGAAACGATTTGAGGGTATTTCTAAAACTTGAATGGTAAACTGAACTTTTTATGTCAACTGGTAATCTGTTGAACAGTTTGATCGCCTGATAGTGCGCGCATTGTTTAACTATATCAAAATTAGGCCTTATCACACTTTGGAAGTCTTTTCTTCTCGTATTCTCTTTTTTCTGTGTCTCGTTCTCTGTCTCATACTGACTAATGTGTTTGGCAAAATTACATAAGACTACAATTTCCAAAAGATTGGAAGGGCAGTATTCATTACGAGCTGTTACCACCAGGCAGGACCATCCATTCTGAACTCTACTGCGAACAACTGATGAGATTAAAGCAAGAAGTTGACAGAAAGCGGCCAGTATTAATGAACAGAAAGAGTGTGGTTTTTCATCATGTCGCTAGATCTCGCACATATTTAGCCACTCAGCCAAAATTAAGAGAGTTTGGCTGGGAGTTGTTAATGCATCCGCCGTATACGGCGAATTCAGAATTCTTTAGGCAGTGTCAGGTTAACATCACGAGAGGACTGCCAAAACTACTTGTCGCGTTATTTTGATCGCTCATCTACGATTATACTCAATTTGGAACGGGTTCGAGTGATTTTCACTCCTCAAGAGTGTAATTTCAACTCGATTTTGATTGCAGCATTAATTGATTGAATTCTGATTTATTTATTTATTTTGTGACTGTTTTAGCTTGAAATGACTTAGTATTATTGTTTAACTGCATTTGTTTAATTACTTAAAAATTTAACAAAGTGATTATTTACCGGCATTTATGAAACACCTTGTATTTTTCCAGCTATTTTTTAACAAATAAATTGATTTGATTTGATTTAGACTTGGATTTGGCAAACTTAATTTCTCTAGCAAAGAATAAACAAAATGTTGGACAAACTTGCTTAAAGCAAATTAATATTTATTTTTAAATTATTCCTAATGTTTGAGAGTCTGATAAAAAAAACCTTCAAGTATATTGTGTTCCAAGACGTCCACATTCACGCACCCAGTTAGTGACATTATCAACAATGACATTGCAAGCTTTTTCACATATAAAATCTGAGACGCCAAGTATTTATGCATACCGAGTCCGAAATTAAAACCACCATGTCATTAGTCAGGCAGATAGTGATATTTTTAATATCTTTAGTAGTACAAAATGAAGCGGCTAGGATTCTTGCCGTTTTTCCAATGCCTTCGATAAGCCATCAAGTGGTCTTCAGGCCTTTGGTTTTGGAACTAGTGAAACGTGGTCATGAAGTAGTTATGTTGACCACAGACCCAATCTTTGAAAAGGGAAGTGCTCCAACAAATTTGACAGAAATAGACGTGCACGATAAGTCATACCAAACTTGGACAGAATCGCTTGTACAAACAACAATTACTCAAGGCAGTGGAGATGATTTAACAGAACAAGTTGCAGTTATATTCAAAATAATGGAAACAGTAATTGAACAGCAAATATTAAGTGATGAAATGCAAATATTATTGAAAGACAAAACACAGAAATTTGATTTGTTACTGTTAGAAGCTGTAGCTGCGCCATTATTAGGTCTGACTACCGTTTACAATGTCCCTGTAATCCAAATAAGTTCTTTCGGGGCATTAACTGTTGACTTTAGAACTGTAGGAGCCCCAATTCATCCACTTGTTTATCCAACGAGCATTCAGCAACGAGTATTCGGATGGACATTTTGGGAGAAAATCGCAGAGTTATACGAGCACTATAAAAAGGAAAAAATGTTGGCAACTTTTAACAAAAGTGGAAGCGAGTTGATTAAACGCCTCTTTGGACATGATGCTCCATCACTGCCTGAACTGAAGAACCGAGTAGACATGTTGTTCTTGAACGTTCGACCATTGTGGGAATTCAATCGACCTGTTCCGCCAAACGTGATTTATATGGGTGGACTTCATCAAAAACCTGAAAAAAGATTACCACAGGTAACTTTTTGTAAAATATTTTAACAGAGCAGTTCGTATTTAATCCTTTTCTTCTCAATAAACAGTAAAATGGCTAATTATATTCAATATGTAATTCATTGATTAATAAATAGTAGCTACAGTAAATTGAACTCTATATTGAGGCTGTAATTCACTGATTCTTTTTTGCAAAGTCATATTCTCGCGAAGGAAACCATCCCAAGATGTATTTTTAATGTTTTCATAACATAAGGAACAAAAAACGATACTGATTTTAATAAAATTTCTTGCTTTATGTGCTGAATTTTTTTCATTTCATTCTAGTATAATTTTTTTAGGATCTTAAAACATACTTGGATTCATCTAAACATGGAGTTTTATACCTCAGTTTTGGCACAAACGTAGAACCAGCTCTGCTACCACCAGAAAAGATACAAGCCTTGATCAATTCATTTAACAAACTGCCATACGATGTCCTATGGAAATGGAATAAAGATGAGTTACCTGGCAGAACGAAGAATATTAGGATCTCAAAATGGTTGCCTCAGTCAGATTTGTTAAGTAAGTACATGGTTACTTTAGAGTTTCTCCTTTTTTGTTCATTTACAATAAAAGTTATCGCAAGTTTCAGTGAGGTTCAATGAGGAATATAACATTGCCTAGTCCTCAGGCTATATAGAAACTATGTAAGTGATTTAAATGTTTTTTTACTGTACTTTTGGGGTTTTCATCCAAAAAATACCAATGTGTCTAATTTTGTTTTAGAAACTGAAATGACAGGTGATTAAAAGAAATGAATCTTCACTTTGATAGTTTCTAGATTTTCTACCTACTTATTATCTCAATCGTTGTATTTTCAGCATAAATAATCACCCGCTAGGTTGTAGAAAGCTGCAGTTTTTTTTTCTTTTCGATGGAAAAATATTGACTGTCGTTAAATATTTCAGAGCATCCAAAAATAAAACTCTTCATAACACAAGGAGGACTCCAATCAACAGACGAAGCCATAACTGCTGGAGTTCCCTTACTTGGAATGCCCATGCTGGGTGACCAATGGTTCAACGTGGATCAGTATGTGCTCAACAAAATAGGACTACGAGTTGACATGGAAAGCGTCACGGAAGAAAAGATAGTTACTGCAATACAGACTATCACCAAAGATGAGAGGTGAGCTATTTCTGATTTTGAAATGTATACATTTTTCGACGCAATGATAACAATGAATACTGTTATGAAACTCTCCTTAAACATATAAGGTAAAACCTCCTATTACGGTGGTAACCAAAATCGACTCTTAATACGGTGGTATTTTTATTTACATGTAAATAATATGTAAATAATAGTTTTTAAATCATGATTTATTCTCATTGAAATTAGTTTAGGTACCCGAAAATGGAATTTACTAGTTCAAAGTCTTTTGCTTTATTACATATCTGACATTTGCGAATATAACGTAGAAATACTCTTCAGAATAAGTCAGTGTCTGCCACGGCGGCGATGTGAAAGGACTTTCCTATATAAACGCGGTGCGACTCAGGTAAGTACACTCATATTAATATAATTGAGTTTTTCATAGGAATATACTGTTCAATTTCATCAGTATGTTATTAATATGATCGTTTTATTGTTGTTATTACCATATATTTAGTGCTTTTTCATATTTGTAATATAATATATTATACCCAGGAAAAACAAAATAAAGCAGTAATAGGAAACGAATGTTAAAGGTCAATCCTAATACGGTGGTATCATCCATACTAGGGAAAATAGGGCGTCAGAAGTATTTGCTTATAACTTTCAATATAATAGTGTTTCCATTGTTTAAGAGTTAAGTTGAAATTATGTTTTATTAAACCAACCTAAAACCTTTTTCTGTGGTATGTTTTATCCTCTAGAAATCCTATTCAAAAGTGTAAACTGTGATTGCGAGTACATACCTCCATAAAAAGAACTTCATAGAACTTATTACGGACCTTAAATGTAAACAGTAATTCGTATTTTAGGGTTCAGGAAAAATTGTTACGTAGGCTTAATGAAAATAAGAAAATAAACTTCTATTTTTATTCTTCGATCATTCTTTTGATAATTCTGAAACCAAAAACGTACTAAGTAGAAGTAAACGTAAGTAGAGAGAGACTGTGGAAATAAATACTGCAAAGCCAACGGTTAGTATTTGACGGGACTATTGTAACTATGGAACCCACGGGGATCAAAAAAAACAAGATAGAACTATGCTATTGGAGTTGCCAAATCACTAAGGGTAAAGTAAAATAAAAAACCCTATAAATGTGACATTTATATTCTGTGATATTTAGTGCCCAGGTTTCATTACCGTAGTTCCCGATCTAATAGGAAAAATAGTTCAGAGCCTAAACATTAAACAAACCAGTAGTATAATGTTAATGTAAGGAACCCCAGTACATTTAACGTTCTGATTCTGACCCTCTGTTTTAGGAGCCGACTACCGCCGTAATTAGCTCGAGCCTTAGTTATACCTCCGTTATAGGGAAAATCGACCTGAGCACTTAAATATATATTTTTATGTATTTAGTCACTTCAGAAACATACAGTGTCAGAAGCAATATAAAATATAATTTATCTTTTTGTCGAAACAAAAAAAAATCATTCTTTAAGTAATTTGTAAATGCTTATTTTCTTTTCTCACTTTCAAATGCTGCCATTTGCCTCTGTTCCTCTTTTACCTTAGTAACTACAACATATAAGCCAAAGACCCTTGGACGCAGGTTGCCAATTTGAAAATTTAAGGTTACTTACTAACAATACACCGAAAATATTACCATGACTCATCAACACGTGTGCCACCATATGATGCAGAATTATTTTTTGATGATTTTGAGCTTGTGTCTATCCATACTTCTTGCGTTTTAAGATACTAGTTTACTGTGTGGACTACTTCCCCCATTAAAGTCTACCCTTGAAAAATATGTGAAATGGTACTTGCTGACATTGGTGAATGATTATTTAAAATCATTCACAAGAGGTGTACACAATAGGACCCCCAGGGTTTCGTCCTTGTGGGACACAACCTTTGTTCCCGGAAATCAGTCATCAAGTTAAACTTCCGTCACCTGAAAAGAACGCTTTCCAGGAACTACTTTGTGAGCTAATTTGGGGCCAAAGTGGTGGCATGAAACATTATGAATGGGGGGATTTATTCTGTACCCGTACGCAGAACTGTACCTTTCACTGTCTTCTGACGTTAATTTCACGTTACGTTGGCTCTGTATTACTTACCACTGGTGTTTAGCGTTTTAGGATTTAAGAATTATTCGCTCATAACTATAATTGTTACAGTTATCGGGAAAACATAGTGCGCCTACGCACGCTCATGCAAGACGAGCCTCAGACTCCCCTAGAGCGCGCCACCTGGTGGGCGGAGTACGTAATACGGCACAGAGGCGCGAAGCATCTTCGGTCGCCGGCCGCCAACATGCCGTGGACTGAATATTATGAAATTAAATTAGTCTCATTTTTTATTTTAAGTTTAGTATCGGCCATTGCTTCTGTAAGTTTTGCTGTCTATTATTTGTATAGTTTTTTTATAGGGCATCATAAGTTTAGTATTAAGTTGAAAAACAACTAGTCAAAAGTTTCATATTAAACTTGATGTATTAAGAAGTATTTATGCCAATTATGTTATCCGTATACAAATGATAAGTCTTAAAGCTGAACTTTGTTATGAATTATTTTTGACAAAAGTCTACCAGGAACTGATAAAATGTTAGAGCGTTGACATGAAATTCAACATTTATTCTGTTGAGAGAGAGTCTAGTTTTGATATCTTGTTGTTACTAATATTTTGTTGTGTGTACGTTATTGTTTTCTTATTTTTGTTTGACTTTTAGTGATTCTGGTAATATAATAACTTCTGTTTTCTGATACTCGTGTTTTACTTTTATATTATCCTTTTAACATGTTAAGAGCGGTTTTCCTTATGAAGGCCCAAATTGACGACACCATTTATTCCATACGATTTTATTCAATAGCCATAAATGCTAATCATTATGTATGTAAACAAAAAAATATGATGGATTATCTTTGTGAAATAATTCTGATAAACATTAATTGAAATTAGTATATCACTTAAGTATTGGTAAATACCTGCTTATAACAACTAACTACCAGACTAAACAAACACTAAATTACATATACGTTCAAGTAACCGACCACGCGTACCACTGTACGCACTGTCCGTACGCGGCTGAACAAGCAACGGCCCGCGCCCCACGTCCTGGATGGATCACTGACAATCTAAGCGATCTGAGGGGTTTTATCGTGCTTATTATTGCAGTTACTTTAAAATTCGAAAATTAGTGACCGTATTTTTGGTGTTAACTTAAATATTTTAGCATTTAACAATGCTTGTTGAATGCTAAAAGATAGAAACCTAGAAAAATTCAAATTTAGAAAAAAATATACCTGGATTGTGAAACACGCGGGTTCGATTCCCGCTCAAGATAATCAAGGTCTGAAATTCTAGTTTTCTATACTTGGACTGTATTTTTGGTTTAGAGGAAAACTATAATCACTATTATTTTTCGGTTCTCTATTTTGTCTTACATTTTGTTTAATCATAATTTAACATCTCATAAAGTTTTCTACTATAATCATAATTTCTCCGAATGATAACTTGCCCGAACTTAACATGTCATAATAAATCACGTCTCACATCTTTTGTATTAAATTTGATTTTATTTTGAAATTGTTTTATTCTACTGAAATCCACCGGTTTCCTATTTTTTTTGCAAAAAAAATCCTGTCTTAATTAAACATGGCATACTTTTACTTATCCTTATAAAAGTTACGGACAATATTATTTTGGCAGAACTTTTTAGACACAATTATTTTAAGCACACCTACTATAAGCATAATAATTGTTAAACATACTATTCTAAAGCCTAAATATGCTTACGTATAATGATATTTAAGGATAAGTTTTATAGGCATAATGAATATATGCCGAATAAATATCATGTCACAATTATGAACCAAATGCACTCAGGGAAAAGGTAAGTATTGGAAATTTTGTGTTTGCCATCAATAAAATATTTTTCCTTTATAAAATAAACATGTATTTGTTTATACATGTTTATTTTATAAAGGAATAAAAGGATAAAATAAACCTACTGTTACACTGTGGTGGCCTAATACCTACTTTGGGTTTTTCATATTCAAATAAAATCAGGAGTAAACACGTTTATTTAACTAAAGTTTGTATCCATTATGCCTTTTGATCTTTATGCCTAATAACTATCAGACAAATGAACATTATACTCGTGCTTCGTCCTCTAGATTAGTATACTTACCACTTATTTAAATACAATATGTAAACACTATGTAGTAACGCGTAAGTGTTGCCACTCCTGCACTTTTAGTTTAAAAATGAATTTATTCATCGTTTCCGGTTGAAATCATCATTTAAAACCGTAAACGATAATAATTTGACTAATTTCCGGTTGGAACGGAAATGGAAAAATAAAATGTTAAAGGAAGGGCACGACTTCCCGCCATTTTGTTTTCTACTTACCCCACCTCTTTGGATATCGGTAGCGCTATCGTCATTCGCAGTTTAGTGCTCAGCCACTTCGCACGTTCACCAAAATGCCGAAGAGAAGACACGAAAGCTCTGTGCAATACTTAGCAAGCAAACTCAAAAAGCTTGAAAAGAAGTTTAAGCGATCGCAAAAGCAACGATCCCTCTCCGAATCGTCTTCAAGTTCCTCAAACTCAAGAAGATTATCATCGTCGGAAAGTTCACGGGAATGCTCACCTGCTCCGCCGGTTCTGCTGGCGTTATCAGACCAAGGTTAGTATTGCAACTTCAAATACATTAAAGACTGACTAGAGATTATTATAAATCTCAATTACACCCACGGTGTGCATTAAAACTAGTACGTTCTATTTCAGATCGTAATGAACGCTACCCAGCGACAACAGAACCCGCTGCTACCGCAACGGCGCCAGATCCTATCGCCGGGACATCAACAAATACGGCGGAAGGGGCCCCCCAAGAGCCCCACAATCTGGACACACCACAAGGAGACTGTGATCAGCCAATGACGACAGACGCAGGTTTGGATTCCGAAATACTGGACATATTGGGTACAGATCCGTCGACAGTCATGGAATATGGTCCAGATATTAACGACGAGCTGGCAAGCCGCCTAAATCACATGGCCACTTCCGGTTTGGATAAAGAGGTCCGCAAGGAACTTTTACAAAAATATCTTATCCCGGGCAACTGTAAGAACTTGTCAGCCCCACAATTGAACCCCGAGATTAAAGCTGCAACCCCGGAATATGTCCAAAAACGTGATAAATCCATCGAATTCAATCAGAAACAAATTGCGGCTGCCGTGACATGCATCGGCCAAATTGTAACTACGCAAATCAATAACTCCACGAGAGATAGTGACTTATTAAAAAAGTTGATGGACGTCAGTCGAATCTTGTGCGATTTACAATATGTTCAGTCTACCTCAAGGCGTAATTATGCGTTAGCTTCGCTAAAGAAAGATTTAAAAGAACAGCTTAGCAACACCAAGATCGATGATCTGTTATTCGGACAGAATTTAACCGAAACACTTAAGGCCGCCAAAGCCGTGTCCAGGTCGAGCTCAGACTTAAAAGTTGACGCAACACGGAAACCAAAGCAGGGAAGAAATTTAAACTCAAAGACTGGACCTGGGTACCGCAGGGCGGCGCCGGGCCCTCAGCGTCACCAGCCGCCCCCAGCGCAACGAGCGACGACGAGCTACCAGCCACCGCCGCCGCCGCAACATCAGACGAGCTCGCGCGGCCACTACTCGAACGCGTCCTCCTATCGGCCGCGACAGACGAGGAGACGTTAGCCGCCAGTGAGGTACGATATGCAGGTAGATTACACCATTTTCATAACCAGTGGTCGCTCATCACCGAAGATAGAGCTATCTTATCATGGATCAATGGTTATGAAATACAGTTTCTTGAACCTGTAACTCAATTAAATCCGCCCATCACGAAAATATGTTCAGATTCCGAGAAGTTACAATATTCTCAATCAATACAAAACTTATTATCTATTGGAGCCATCTCCCCGTGTGAACCCTGTGTTGGCCAATATGTCTCTCGCGTTTTTCTTGTACCCAAACCCAATGGGAAAATGCGATTCATTTTAAATTTGAAGAAATTAAATAATTATATTGATGTAAGTCATTTTAAATTGGAGGATTTGCGAACAGTTTTAAAGTTAATATCAAAAAACTGCTATATGGGAACAATTGACCTAAAAGATGCTTATTTTTTGATAAAAATCCACCCTAACTCGAGGAAATATCTAAGATTTATCCTAGTGGAAGAAAATAACAGTAATTGTTCACAAATGTATGAGTTCAGTGTGCTTCCATTTGGTATATGTACAGCACCATACATATTTACGAAATTAATGAAACCTGTGGTGAAGCTATTGCGATCATGTGGTTTCATATCATCTATTTATCTAGATGATCTACATTTATCAGACTTAACATTTGAAAAATGCTTGGAAAATATCAACATGACCAAAAGATTATTACAATCTTTAGGTTTTATCATAAACACAGAGAAAAGCAAATTAATTCCATCCAGGCGTTGTAAATACCTAGGATATTTGATAGACTCTCATGACTGGTGTATATATTTACCATCAGAAAAAAGAACTCGTATTAGAACAGAGATTTTAGAAATTTTGAAGCTCAATACATGCAAAATTCGTAAATTTGCCCAATTAGTTGGATTATTAGTCTCTGCCTGCCCTGCAGTTGAATATGGGTGGTTATATACTAAGGAACTAGAACGTTGCAAATACTTAAATTTAAGATTACATAACGATTATGAAAGGTATATGCCTATCCCGATGTCTTTACATAATGATTTAAAATGGTGGTTGAAAGTAATAGATAAAAGCTATCACAGAATCAAAGATGACATTTATGCAAAAGAAATATACTCTGACGCCTCAACAACGGGTTGGGGGGCTGCATGTAACGGCCAGACGGCTAGTGGCCAGTGGTCAGATTCTGAGCGTAAATTACACATAAACAGCTTAGAACTGTTAGCGTCCTTTTTCGCAATAAAAATATTCGCCAAAGACTGTTTTGACTGCCAAATACTTCTTCGTGTTGATAACACCACGGCTCTAAGTTATATTAATCACATGGGTGGGGTACAATTTCCTCACCTCAATAAAATTGCTAGAAATATATGGCAGTGGTGCGAGGCTCGTCGCATACAGGTCACTGCGGCTTATATCAAATCCTCAGAGAATGTAATTGCAGACAGGGAATCGAGACGTTCACATCCTGATGTTGAATGGGAGCTGTCAGCTAGAGGGTTTGAAATAATAACAAAAGCATTCAGTAGTCCACAAATTGATTTATTTGCAAATAGACTTAACAAAAAATGTTATATGTATGCTTCATGGAATCGTGACCCAGACGCATTTGCTATAGATGCATTTACATTCTCGTGGGCCGATTATTTTTTCTATGCTTTTCCGCCAGTTGCAATTATTCTTAAAACATTAAGAAGAATTATCTCGGACAGGGCCGAAGGGATCATGGTTGTGCCGGCCTGGCCAACACAACCATGGTATCCGTTATTCAGACGCCTTGTGATCTCGGACATTATTGTTGTAGACTGTTCAGATTTAATATTTTCACATTCCAGCGGGAACATTCACCAGAACCTTACCCTGGAGGCCGCGCTCTTATCCGTTCGGGGTTCCTACGGAGAGATGTCCCACTAGAGTCCATCGACATCATGTTAGCTTCCTTATCTGAAAACACTATGAAACGACTAGTATGACTCATGCTTAAAGAAATGGTTCAGTTATTGTAGTGAACACCAAGTTGACATGTTCCAACCGCCAATCCCAGATGTAATACAATTTCTTACTAATATTTTCAATGCCGGCAGCCAATACCAAACCATTAACTGTTATAAGTCTGCAATGACGCTTTTGGCAGGATCATTAGATGACGATTTGTTGACAAGATTCTTCAAAGGAATTTATAAAATAAGGCCTCCGCTACCACGTTACAACATAACTTGGGACGCCAATATTGTTTTAGATCACCTATCTTCCCTATACCCACTAGAAGAAGTTCCTCTAGACAAACTTTCAAAGAAATGTGTTACACTATTAGCCCTTGTAACTGCACATAGAGTACAGACACTATCTAAAATAACAATTGATAATATCTTTTTCCTGTAAAACCAAATTATTATTAAAATCCCGGCACTGATTAAAACATCTAGAGTTGGCTGTAATCAGCCAGCCCTACACATCCCGTACTTCCAAGATAGAGTATCTATATGCCCTGCGGCTACATTAATTTGTTATATCAATAGAACTAAGGATATAAGAAAATCAAACACATTTTTTATAAGCATTAGAAGCCCTCACAAGCAAGTTGGCAGTCAAACTATTAGCAGATGGATTAGATCCACAATGCAAGACAGTGGAATTGACGTATCTGTGTTTTCTGCTCACAGTACAAGGCATGCCTCAACATCAATGGCGCTTAGTAATGGAGTCAGTATAGACCTAATAAGGAAAACTGCAGGCTGGAGCGGCAACTCCACTGTATTTGCTAAATTCTATAACAGAACTGTTATAAGTAACGATGATTATACCTTGTTTGCAAGAACAATGAGTTCATTAAGTCAAAATAAAGAGTGATTAATTATGAAAAGTTGTATTTTTTCAAAATTTGTTTTTGTAACTATTTCTCTCAAAATCTACATAGTGTTTACATATTGTATTTAAATAAGTGGTAAGTATACTAATCTAGAGGACGAAGCACGAGTATAATTGATGATTAAACGAACTTACCTGTAAGTGAAGTTCGATCACAATTATACGAAGTGCTTCGTCCGAATAGATTAGTATACACAGTCCCCCCCACCCGGTCATTATTCGTCGATAATTAGTACCCAATTAGTTACAAAAACATAACTGATTCTCTCAACTATATGACGATAGCGCTACCGATATCCAAAGAGGTGGGGTAAGTAGAAAACAAAACAAAACAGTCGTGCCCTTCCTTTAACATTTTATTTTTCCATTTCCGTTCCAACCGGAAATTAGTCAAATTATTATCGTTTACGGTTTTAAATGATGATTTCAACCGGAAACAATGAATAAATTCATTTTTAAACTAAAAGTGCAGGAGTGGCAACACTTACGCGTTACTACATAGTGTTTACATATTGTATTTAAATAAGTGGTAAGTATACTAATCTATTCGGACGAAGCACTTCGTCAAGCAATTGTGATCGAACTTCACTTACAGGTAAGTTCGTTTAATCATCAAATATCCCTTATAACTTTATGCAAATCAAAATTAGGGC
This sequence comes from Udea olivalis, assembly GCA_947369235.1. NCBI lineage: Eukaryota > Metazoa > Arthropoda > Insecta > Lepidoptera > Crambidae > Udea > Udea olivalis. Next base: position 5,251,324 of record OX376364.1, on the reverse strand, counting down.
AAAAAACGTTAGCCATAACTATATTTATGCTTACTAAAGTAGTATGCCAAAAAAAACAAATATTATTATGACAAAAAATATAAAATGCTAACTCGTTATGCCAAATTAAATTATAACAAAAAAAATAGTCGAAGAAAAGGGATACCAATCCAACCTGATGTTCTCGTAGTGGTAGGTACCCAAGTTTAAAAAAAAATTAGGGTTTCTTGTGCAGGCAATTAAAAATGCAAAATCCATGGCTTCTGTGTACAGGACTCAGGTAGCGCCACGCGTGCCAGCTCGCCCCCACGAGCCTACGCGGGTCTGAATTACACTCAAGCTAGGGGTAGGGCAAACAAGACTAAGCGGGGTCGGTTTTAATGCGATTATTTTCTATCTACCTAATTTTCATCAAATGTTTTTAGGATGAACAAATTTATTATGAATTAATATTATGCAATGAGACAATTCGGACATATTATTATGACAGTATCACATGAGAAATTAGGGGAACCAATTATTACAGCACCCGACATTATGACAGAAAATTTTCTGAAAAAAGATGATTAGGTAAATCAACATTTCGAATACTCGAATATTAGTGCAAGTGAAGGTTGTAAGAAATGTGTCTTAAGAAGTGATTTTCGAACAAACATTTTTCGGTGATGAAGGGATCACTATTTTTTCCTATCTACCGATTTTTAATTATCGATTTACTCACCACTATCTATGTATAATTCTAATGGAGGACCTCTTTTGCCTTCAAATATTAGTACAAATATAACACAAAGACAAACACTAATCATTATATTTGTATAATATGTTAGAGCTAGAAATCGTCATGCCTATTTATTCAATTCTTTACTAAAATTCATGACCATGAAGCTTTGTTTCGAATATTCACTAATATCATTTGGTGACTATTTCAACCAAGATCTTTGTACGGCAATGTAACATGGGGAATTTCGCGCGCAACTTAGTAAGTTTTGCTCTTGTATCTGATTTGTATTAGGCGTTTCCTATGAGTAAACTGGCTTTTCTATACCTGATAAAGTACTTTCTCATATAAAACTTTTTGTGAAAAACAGGCTCTGAGAAGAGTAATTGATTCAGGTACTTAATCTGGTTATTAAGTGTGTGGTGTAGTGGCACCCAGCGGCTTGACACTTTTGATATTGACGTGTGCAACTATAAAATAAAATAAATAAAAAATAAAAATAAAAAAGCCTTTTATTTCTTACTAGATAGGTATAAATTAACAAAACATGCATTTTACTTAAAAACTACACTAAATTCTTAAAAAATAAAATATAACAAATAAAATATGTACATCAACTTTTAAGCTAGTAAGAACCCCTCGTTCTCGAAGGTGAAGGCCTCCTCTAAAGATTTCCAAGTGTCCCTGTCTTTCGCTATCTCCATCAACTGTTTGCCAGCCACTTGCACGATATCATCAGCCCAGCGGGCAGCTGGTCTGCCTCTCTTCCTGGTGCCCGGCGGTCCGTTCCAACATGTTATTCTCTGAGTCCATCTATTGTCTGTTAGTCTAGCTATGTGGCCGGCCCAGCGCCACTTTAATTTTTTGCAGTGATATAGAGCATCAGTAACTTTTGTCTTTTTCCTTATAGTTTTGTGTGATATTTTATGGATTCTTCTAATTTTTAATAAACTCCTTTCCATGCCTCTTTGACATGTTCTGATTTTAGATTTCACTTTATGTGTGAGCTTCCAGGTTTGGCTAGCGTAGGTTAATGATGGCAGTATACAGGAGTCCATAATTTTTTGTTTAATTAAGATTGGCATATCACTCTTCATAACTTCTTTTAGGCTCCAAAATTTTTTCCATGCATTTGAAACTCTCCTTTCTATTTCATGTTTATTTCTCTGCTTATCAAACGAGATTTGCTTACCTAGGTATATGTAGGTGTCAACGTACTCGAGCGCTTTATTTTCAAGGTATACAGGATATTTAATAAAGTTTGTCATAACGTTGGTTTTGCTGCGATTAATATCCAGGCCTACTTTTTGGCTTGCGAAGTGCAGGGCGTTTATCATTGACTGAAGCTCGGCTGCGTTTTCAGAAAACAGGACAATATCGTCGGCGAATCTTAAATGGCTGATAAAGTGATTGTTCACATTTAAACCAACCTCTCCCCAATCAAGTTGTTCAATTACTCGTTGTAACACTGCTATGAATAATGTTGGTGAGATGACGTCACCCTGTCTCACTCCTCTTTTGATTGGTATCCAGGGTCCGGTCGTCTCTAGTTTAATTCTGCTGTTGCAATTTTGGTATATATGTTGTAGTACCTTCAGATATGGCATTTCAACATTTTGCTGTTGTAGAGACTCCCATATCGAGTGATGATACAAAGTGTCAAAAGCTTTTTGATAGTCAATAAACACAAGGTAGAGAGGTCTATGAAACTCTTGGTATTTATCTATGAGCATTTCGATAGAGTGAATATGATCCACAGTAGAGAAACCTCTTCTAAAGCCGGCTTGCTCTACTGGTTGGTGCTTTTCAATAGTGCTTCTGATTCTCTTTTCTAAGATTGTTGAGAATAATTTGTATATTGACGAAAGTAGGCTTATTGGTCGGTAGTTACTAATATTCTTTGGATCTCCTTTTTTGTACAGTAAGATTATATCAGATTCAGTCCATTGTTTAGGTATATCAGCCGTTTGCAACACCAAATTAAAAAGCTGTGTTAGAGGGCTTGCTAGATAGATACTTCCTAGTTTCAGAGCTTCGTTGGTAATCTTATCAGATCCTGGGCTTTTCTCAAATTTCAATTTAGCAATTCCATTCATTACCTCGGTTTCATCTATGTCTTGCATATTATGTACGTGTGTATTTAACGATGCTTTAAAAGACGGTTTGTTATTACTATAACTGTATAATTCCTTATAGAAATTAGTTGCAACTTGAAGTATTTCATTTCTATTGCCAGTTGTTTTATCCGAAGCTTTAAGTTTTTCTATCCAAGTTTTGTGTGATCGTAATTCTTTGTTAGCTCTCTTTAAGCTTCCAGACTGTAGTACGTGTTTTTCAATGGTCTTTTTTCGATGGGCTTTGTAGTCGTTCCGGATTAATTTACTTATAAGTTTGTAGAGAGCTTTAAGTTCATTTTTCATGCTTCGTGTCTTTGGTTTAGTATTTTGGAGCTGTTGACGTCTTAACATTAATTTTCTCGTATGTTCTGAAATGACTGAGTAAGTAATTTTGTGCTTCGAAGAGTCATGCGCGGTTATGAGGCTTTTGTATATTGCAGCAACAATTTTATCATGAAGTTCTTGTACTGTGTAACTTTGATCTCTGTTAATCATTTGTTCTAAAGTCTCGTTAAGTGATTTTTCGTAGGCTGCTATTTCATCTTCATTTTTCAAAGTTGATTTTGCACTATTTCCGAAGGTTTTCCTATTTTTCTTTGAAGGCTGTAGTTTTAATGAAGCTCTTACCAATCTATGATCGCTAGGATAATTACAATTGATCACTTGCATGTCTTGAGCACATTCTTGAAGGTTAGTTAATATGTAGTCTAGTTCGTTCTTTACTTTGCCATTTGGTGATATCCAAGTCCATCTTTTACTATTTTTCTTTTTAAAAAAGGTATTTAAAATTGCTAGTTTTTGTTCACATGCAAATTGTATAAGTCTTTCACCTCTACTATTTCTGTCGCCATAGCCATGTTTTTTCATAATAATATTTTCTTCTCGTTTTGGTTGGCCGATTTTAGCATTGAAATCGCCCATAACTATTAAATGTTTGCCTGTTAAATTTAGGGCTTTGTTTACAGTGGCATAAAAAAGTTCAATCTCTTTATCGCTTGCCGACTCTGTTGGAGCATAGCACTGTAATATGCTTAATTCAATGTTGTCGATCTTTAACTGAAGTAGAGCCACTCGTTCTGATATGCCTTTGAAACATATTATGTTCTTCTTATGGCGTTTATTGACAATGAACCCTACTCCGTACAAGCCTGGCGTTTGTCCCATGTAGTAGAGAATGAAGTCTTCATGCTCTTCTATTGAATTGCCAAGCCGTCTAATTTCAGCAAGTCCGATGACGTCGTATTTTATATTTTTTAGAGCTTCGTTTAATTCCAGAAGACGAGAGTACGATGATAGCGTTCTGACATGTGCAACTATACAACCTATCTATATTCTGTTTATTTGGTTGTGTCACTCAATGCTTTTCAGAAATAAGCATCATCATCAACATATCACAGTCCACTACTGGACATAGACCTCCCTCAATGCGCGCCTTTGCGCTCTATCCTCAGCTTGACGCATCCAGTTTCTGCCTGCAACCTTTCGTCAGTCATCGCTCCACCTGACCGCTATTTATGTTTATGCCCATCCTTTTCCAGTCCATACCTATCCGCCAAAGCATTAGTAAATAGTTTCGGGGTTATATCATTCCCCTGTCTTACACCTCTGCGCAATTGAATGGGTTCAGACTGCTGAGCCTGTACTTGGATACTCATAGTAGCAGCATAATAAAGGCATCACAACACTTATATTTAATGATAGTCTTTTTGTCATCGATGTAGGAATTCTAGGACAACTTAGGTCTCAATGAAGTAAGGCTTTTTCATAGTCGACACCCAGATCGATTATACTCTTTGGACTTCTGGGTAATTTGCCATACCGTGTGGATGTAGTCTATGGTGCTAAAGCCTTCCCGAAACCCAGCCTAATCCGGAGGCTGCAATTAATCGAGTCTTCAAGTGATAAGGTTTGTAACGACTCTGGAGAACAGCTTTTAAACGTGGCTCAAGAGTGAAATGGGTCGGTAGTTCTTAACAGAATCTTCTTCTTGAAAAGTCGCCTTCCTTGAAAAGGAGAACTACAAAACTCTTGTTCCACGCCTTTGGAGTCCGCCTGCTGTGAAATACCGAGTTAAAAATGCACCTTAGTTTCTTCAGTACAAGAACACCTCCTCCCTTCACAAGTTTTTCGCAGAAGCAACTCCGTCTCACCCGGAGCCTTTCCATTGATGAGCTGTCTCAGAACCAGAAAGATTTTGTCTTGGCTGATGTCTTGCAAATTGTCGGTAAAGTGACAAGAGAGGGAGGCTTTAGAGTAGTGGCAAGTGCGCTGCGTATGAGTTGCATGTTGAACGTACAGTCAGCCATAGAAATCCTCAATCTTGGAGATAATCTCGGGCTTCGACACTGTGGTTCTGCCATTGAGTGTTGTAGCCATACCATCTTCCCAATTTGCTTGCTAAGACTTGCCCCGCCATAGTTTGCAGTGGATTAAGGCGGAGCGTCGACTTTTTTACGGATATCTCTAAATGTGCGTCTTTTGTTGGCCATGATGAAGTCGATCTCGTTTTTGGTTACAACGTCGGGACTTTGCAACGTCCATTTCCTCTGTAGCTTCTTCTTGAGGAATGAATTCATCAAGAAGAAACCGTCCTTTCAAAGTAAGTGGTCGAGCATTTCCCTCCTGTGTCTTCGTGGTTCCGGGCTCGAATACCTTAAAAAGTGGGCCCTCTCACCCACTTTTGACTCGCTTAATTTACAATCAAAGGGTTTTGTAATAATCGTTAAAGGATTATTGAATTTCATATCATAAGTCTTATTATAACTAACTGGAGTTATACTTTTTAAAATAGTCTAAACACGAGTGAAAAGTCACCAACTCGATTCTAAAACTCATTAACTATAAATGTTGCTATGAGATATGAAAGAGAAAAATAACTTAAGTTTGAGTTTTTACAATATCTCAGAAAATAAACGTTACTCGTTAAAAAAATATGTTGTCTTATGCGTTAGTTTATTTAGTAAGACAAGAATCCGTAAAATTTGAACTATCGCACACCAAACCTAAGTTAAGATTTTTTTCAAACCTTCATAACTCAAAACCCGTTCTGATCGACTTAGTGACTTTTCGCTCTACGGCGACGATTAATGCGACAAACTTGTGTCTGTTGTGTATCTATTAGAAATATTTAAATCAGTCTCTGACACCCATAAGTACTAGCTCTGCTTAGCGTTTGGAATCAGATGGTCCTGGTGGTCGAAGGTGTCCCAGAAATTTATTTTTGTTTATTAAATTTAAATAACTGTTGCCATCCGGGTGATGACCAAGCATATTAAATCTTAACGTGGTATTCGGCGGGCTTTTCGATGTTATCCGGGTTGCATTAGTTTGTCGATGTTTTCGTAGGGAAGTTATAGAAAATGGACACCAAGATGGTTCCGTCCAGATTCGAACTTGAGAGCGTCGTGGCCTAGTGGTTCAGCACTCGAACGCAGATCGTGAATCGTGTGGTCCCGAGTTCAAATCTGGCCAAAACCAAAATCTTTGTGTTCATTGTTAAAAATCCGACTTACTCTAGGGTGAATCAACCCGGATAACGACTAAAGGCTCACCACCTACCCCGTTGGGTTCTAATACCATTGGTGAAAAGTGGGCTTCTAAGTGTTTCGTTCACCATGGCGACACAGTCACTTGCCGATACCCCGATTGGGATAAAGTCGTGATGGTATGTTTAACTTGAGATCACACGGCCTCCGAGTTCAACCCTTTGGCCACAATACTCTTATAGTAATTACAAACATAGACTGCAGTATTGTGTCCACCAGTTTTATTTCAAGGCAGGTTTTAACAAGTTTTATATGACAAAAAGTTGCATCGCTCTTAAATTCTACAAAAAATAAATAAATAAATATGCGTCAGACAACACACCTCTTGTCATGATCTCGAAGTAAAGATATATATCCCTGTATTACGAGGTGCCAGGTAAGGAATTAAGCCAGGGGCATCTCCCAGCACAACCAGACCCGAGTCAATTTAGAAAAGATCGTTTCCTGAATTGACCTGACCGGGAATCGAACCCGGGACACTATAGAATTTAAGGCGAAAATTCTTGCTACAGCGCACTACGCCAATCGTGCCGTCAATCACAGTTTTACAATGCTTGTTTTTCATATCTAGATAAATACGAATTTTAGTATTTTTTCTTAGGTACTGAGAAAACTTGATAATATAAGTTAGTTCACGTCATGAAGTGATACAACAGTATCACAAATGAATGCAATATTATGAGATAACAGCTACAATATTATTGATAAGCAAAACATTATGCAGAAGTGCCTCGAAAGCATGATTACTACGTCATACATAACGTCATAATTACCTAAATTTTCGTTGTCTCGTATACATGATAAAAATTATTTCTCAATACCATACTCCCCTTCAAATGCTTTTTTATTTATTTGAGCAATTATGTGCAGCTAAATATTTTAATATGCAATTTACCATCCACCCCCAGTGCACGCCAATAATACTACTTTACGCTAGTAAAAGTAGTGATGTAGTATGTACCACTGGATTTTTTATAAACAAAGGGCAAAGGCTCTTGCTTCCATAAATTTCGATTATCGTAACTTATCCCCTAAGCAACCCAGAACTAAAGACGTGCGGTAAACAGAATCAAATGAAATTGTCGCAGCCGTAGTCGTGTCATTCTTCCATTCTTATCAAAGAGGCACTGCCTTTTACGACGTTCCTGCCGCAAGGCCTTAAATAAATTAAAATGCAATTTGACGTAGTAACTACGTGTCCTCCAGTTTTCTCAGGATTCAGCTGCATTATGAGATCCATGATGTGGGTGGGCATCTCATACAGTATGTAACACTAGTTATTCAATAGAATGGTTTTCATCCCAGATATTTTATCCTTTATCAGCCGTTGTTTAAGTGTTTCCTGTACCCTACCTATTTCTTCTTCTACAAATGCAACCCACTAGGTTAAGTCGATGTCAATAAAAAACCCCTTAATAGTTTTTCTCATTTCTAATCAAATCACTGCGTGAATAAGCAAGCACCGCTCTCCCTTCCCTCTAAGCTTGTAGAGTTACCTGAGTGACGGAGGTGCCCGTGGCTAAGTGACAGCAGCGGATCGGTAACGATCCGATGTTAAGCAACGCCAGTCAGGTCGGGTTATGGATGGGTGATCATTCCGTCCGAAATTAAGTGATGTGTTTTTCGGGCATCTCCGTACTTCGGAAGGCACGTTAAACAGTTGGTCCCGGCTGACGTCGCAAGATATCAGTCGTAAAGCCTAGTCAGAGGCCTAAAAGGCGGCTTGATAACATCTGACGGTAAGGTTCATCAGTGGCCTTACATTCACCTCTCCAACAATCCGCACTGAGCCCGCGTATTAGAGTATGGCTCGTACCGCCTCATAGTTGAGGTTAGGTTTGTGCCCAGCAGTGGGACGTTTAAGGCTGTATTTGTTGTTTGTTGTAGAGTTACCTTATATTTTTAAAAGGCATGTTGTAAGAAACTACGCCTCAGTAAAAAAACAGTTTCGGTAGGTGTTTTGTTTTTTAAGAAACGAAATATATAATTCACTCATAAAACACGTTAATTCACAAGAAAAATAAAAATAATACTGAACCTGAACTTAGTGTGACTCCACCTCTGTCGTGCATCGTCTATCTTCACAACCAACTGAGCAGACCTAGCTAAAAGTTCAAACGCTGTCCTCGGTACAAACTATATTAAGAGTATATAATCTTTCATAAACCATTATATTGGACTTGCGTTGTAAAGATGTTTGCTACAAGTGGTTATTTAAATAAACAAGTTAAATGATAAGGAACGTTCATTTATTTAATAAACCTAAAACTTACCTTACTAACTTAACTTACTAAGACTATTTATAAAATAAATTCTGACATCTTAACTTGGCAAACTAACATTAAAACTAATTTACCTAGCTTGATTTTAGTTTAGGTTATAATCTTTGATTTGCAATACACAAACAATATAAACCTAAAATTGAATAAGATATAATTCTAATTCTACTTATTCAGTCTTTTCTACCTGTTCCACGGCATGTTGGCGGCTGGCGACCGAAGATGCTTCGCGCCTCCCTGCCGTATTACGTACTCCACCCACCAAGTGGCTCTAGAGCGTCTGTCGATTACCGTCCGACGGTTAGTTATATAAATGTCAATGTCAAAAAACGTCAAACATCAAAAAATAATAAAGTATAATGTTTAGACATGATCGTATACGTGACTAAAAACCAGCTATGTTATTTGCTTATTCGTTTACAAATATATTTATTCATCTACAAAACAAACATTGAAACCTGTAATAACATCTATTTATTCACCAAAAAAAAAGACCTGAAATTAGATATATCATTTTCCGAATACTATAAAATTTAATTCCGTCACCTATTTTTTAACACAAAGCCCGAATCAAAGTCATATTTTGTACAGTTTGCTAAGATTACCGCTAAGTAAGTATGATCTTCCTGCGGCAGTATTTCCGAAGGAATATGACATCGGAGCCTTCAAGAAAAGAGCGTATTCCCATTTAAAAGGCAATCAACGCATCGGTGACTCAGGTGTTGCAGTTTCCATGAGCGGAGGGGATCACTTTCCATCAGGTAACCCTCCATCTTGTTTTCTCACTATTACATAAAAAAAGTATGCAAGCAAGCATGCAAGTAAACATGCAAGTAAGCCTGCAATCATGCAATTTCGTTGTATCGGTGAAGTAAAAGTATGCCAAATAAATCATCTGGCAAATTAATAAAGTTCAAAAGAGACTTTGCTTGTAGTAAAATGTTAATCTGAAAATCTGAGCAACGTAGGTCAGTAAAATGATAATTATATCAAATGATATTTCGATGGTTCAAGTCAGAGGCATACGCCGGGATATCAAAAATACTACTTTATAATGATATTGACGACACGATTGGCGCAGTGCGCTGTAGCGGTTTCTCGCCCCGATTTCCGTAGTGTCCCGGGTTCGATTCCCGGTCGGGTCAATTCAGGAAACGATCTTTTCTGAATTGACTCGGGTCTGGGTGTGCTGGGAGACGCCCCTGGCTTATTTCCTTGTGTGGTACCTCGTAACACAGGGATATTAATCCCTACTTCGAGACCATTACAAGAGGTGTGTTGTCTGGCGCATATTATATTATTGTATTGAACACCATATGTTTGATGTTTGGTGACAAGATATATCATGCGCTATGATAGTGTAGATAACTACGAACAAATAATGATTGGTCATCGTTATGACATTTTTAACAATAGTAGTAATGCTTAAACCTAGATACAATATTCTCAACCAAGAAACGAGTTCGTGATTCGGATTTACTAGACTTTGACACAAGCCTCAACCCGTGGTTTCGTCTGCTCGTACAAGTCCTACGTTTTAATTGAGTTTTTTTTAGCATTCATGAACGCACTATTTTCTTAACATAGATAAAAACCAGAAAAAATCGACCTGATTCTGACTGACTGAAGTGGAATTCAAACCCTCGACCTTCCGCAGTCCGGGTTGCAAACAGAGCTGATTAATTTGTTTAGTGTTTTTCACGTTGTAAGCCAACGTTACATCAATATTAAAAGGCAAGCGCCTTTTTGAAAGTATTTGACCTTCGATTAAGATGGAACTAGCTATAAGATAAGTGGATTTTTATTTTTAGCATTTATCAATGCACTATCTTCGCGTCGCGGGTTCGAATCCCGCTTGGGTCCCTAGGATCAGGTTGATTTTTTCTAGTTTTTATCTATGTGTTACGTTTTTCTTATAATGGAGATTTAAATACGCATGAAAAGAAAGGATAAAGAGCGTTTTGTATTTTTCCAGCTATTTTTTAACGAATAAATTGATTTGATTTGATTTAGACTTGGATTTGGCAAACTTAATTTCTCTAGCAAAGAATAAACAAAATTTTGGACAAACTTGCTTAAAGAAAATTAATATTTATTTTTAAATTATTCCTAATGTTTGAGAGTCTGATAAAAAAAAATTCAAGTATATTGTGTTCCAAGACGTCCACACTCACGCACCCAGTTAGTGACATCATCAACAATGACATTGCAAGCTTTTTCACATATAAAATCTGAGACGCCAAGCATTTATGCATACCGAGTCCGAAATTAAAGCCACCATGTCATTAGTCAGGCAGATAGTGATATTTTTAATATCTTTAGTAGTACAAAATGAAGCGGCTAGGATTCTTGCCGTTTTTCCAGTGCCTTCGATAAGCCATCAAGTGGTCTTCAGGCCTTTGGTTTTGGAACTAGTGAAACGTGGTCATGAAGTAGTTATGTTGACCACAGACCCAATCTTTGAAAAGGGAAGTGCTCCAACAAATTTGACAGAAATAGACGTGCACGATAAGTCATACCAAAGTTGGACAGAATCGCTTGTACAAACAACAATTACTCAAGGCAGTGGAGATGATTTAACAGAACAAGTTGCAGTTATATACAAAATAATGGAAACAATAATTGAACAGCAAATATTAAGTGATGAAATGCAAATATTATTGAAAGACAAAACACAGAAATTTGATTTGTTACTGTTAGAAGCTGCAACTGCGCCATTATTAGGTCTGACTACCGTTTACAATGTCCCTGTAATCCAAATAAGTTCTTTCGGGGCATTAACTGCTGACTTTAGAACTGTAGGAGCCCCAATTCATCCACTTGTATATCCAACGAGCATTCAGCAACGAGTATTCGGATGGACATTTTGGGAGAAAATCGCAGAGTTATACGAGCACTATAAAAAGGAAAAAATGTTGGCAACTTTTAACAAAAGTGGAAGCGAGTTGATTAAACGCCTCTTTGGACATGATGCTCCATCACTGCCTGAACTGAGGAACCGAGTAGACATGTTGTTCTTGAACGTTCGACCATTGTGGGAATTCAATCGACCTGTTCCGCCAAACGTGATTTATATGGGTGGACTTCATCAAAAACCTGAAAAAAGATTACCACAGGTAACTTTTTGTAAAATATTTTAACAGAGCAGTTCGTATTTAATCCTTTTCTTCTCAATAAACAGTAAAATGACTAATTATATTCAATATGTAATTCATTGATTAATAAATAGTAGCTACAGTAAATTGAACTCTATATTGAGGCTGTAATTCACTGATTCTTTTTTGCAAAGTCATATTCTCGCGAAGGAAACCATCCCAAGATGTAGTTATAATGTTTTCATAACATAAGGAACAAAAAACGATACTGATTTTAATAAAATTTCTTGCTTTATGTGCTGAATTTTTTTCATTTCATTCTAGTATAATTTTTTTAGGATCTTAAAACATACTTGGATTCATCTAAACATGGAGTTATATACCTCAGTTTTGGCACAAACGTAGAACCAGCTCTGCTACCACCAGAAAAGATACAAGCCTTGATCAATTCATTTAACAAACTGCCATACGATGTCCTATGGAAATGGAATAAAGATGAGTTACCTGGCAGAACGAAGAATATTAGGATCTCAAAATGGTTGCCTCAGTCAGATTTGTTAAGTAAGTACATGGTTACTTTAGAGTTTCTCCTTTTTTGTTCATTTACAATAAAAGTTATCGAAAGTTTCAGTGAGGTTCAATGAGGAATATAACATTGCCTAGTCCTCAGGCTATATAGAAACTATGTAAGTGATTTAAATGTTTTTTTACTGTACTTTTGGGGTTTTCATCCAAAAAATACCAATGTGTCTAATTTTGTTTTAGAAACTGAAATGACAGGTGCTTAAAATAAATGAATCTTCACTTTGATAGTTTCTAGATTTTCTACCTACTTATTATCTCAATCGTTGTATTTTCAGCATAAATAATCACCCGGTATGTTGTAGAAAGCTGCAGTTTTTTTTGCTTTTCGATGGAAAAATATTGACTGTCGTTAAATATTTCAGAGCATCCAAAAATAAAACTCTTCATAACACAAGGAGGACTCCAATCAACAGACGAAGCCATAACTGCTGGAGTTCCCTTACTTGGAATGCCCATGCTGGGTGACCAATGGTTCAACGTGGATCAGTATGTGCTCAACAAAATAGGACTACGAGTTGACATGGAAACCGTCACGGAAGAAAAGATAGTTACTGCAATACAGACTATCACCAAGGATGAGAGGTGAGCTATTTCTGATTTTGAAATGTATACATTTTTCGACGCAATGATAACAATGAATACTGTTATAAAACTCTCCTTAAACATATAAGGTAAAACCTCCTATTACGGTGGTAACCAAAATCGACTCTTAATACGGTGGTATTTTTATTTATATGTAAATAATATGTAAATAATAGTTTTTAAATCATGATTTATTCTCATTGAAATTAGTTTAGGTACACGATAATGGAATTTACTAGTTCAAAGTCTTTTGCTTTATTACATATCTGACACTTGCGAATATAACGTAGAAATACTCTTCAGAATAAGTCAGTGTCTGCCACGGCGGCGATGTGAAAGGACGTTCCTATATAAACGCGGTGCGACTCAGGTAAGTACACTCATATTAATATAATTGAGTTTTTCATAGGAATATACTGTTCAATTTCATCGGTATGTTATTAATATGATCGTTTTATTGTTGTTATTACCATATATTTAGTGCTTTTTCATATTTGTAATAGAATATATTATACCCAGGAAAAACAAAATAAAGCAGTAATAGGAAACGAATGTTAAAGGTCAATCCTAATACGGTGGTATCATCCGTACTAGGGAAAATAGGGCGTCAGAAGTATTTGCTTATAACTTTCAATATAATAAGTTATTCCATTGTTTAAGAGTTAAGTTGAAATTATGTTTTATTAAACCAACCTAAAACCTTTTTCTGTGGTATGTTTTATCCTCTAGAAATCCTATTTAAAAGTGTAAACTGTGATTGCGAGTACATACCTCTATAAAAAGAACTTCATAGAACCTATTACGGACCTAAAATGTAAACAGTAATTCGTATTTTAGGGTTCAGGAAAAATTGTTACGTAGGCTTAATGAAAATAAGAAAATAAACTTCTATTTTTATTCTTCGATCATTCTTTTGATAATTCTGAAACCAAAAACGTACTAAGTAGAAGTAAACGTAAGTAGAGAGAGACTGTGGAAATAAATACTGCAAAGCCAACGGTTAGTATTTGACGGGACTATTGTAACTATGGAACCCACGGGGATTAAAAAAAACAAGATAGAACTATGCTATTGGAGTTGCCAAATAACTAAGGGTAAAGTAAAATAAAAAATCCTATAAATGTGACATTTATATTCTGTGATATTTAGTGCCCAGGTTTCATTACCGTAGTTCCCGATCTAATAGGAAAAATAGTTCAGAGCCTAAACATTAAACAAACCAGTAGTATAATGTTGTTGTAAGGAACCCCAGTACATTTAACGTTCTGATTCTGACCCTCTGTTTTAGGAGCCGACTACCGCCGTAATTAGCTCGAGCCTTAGTTATACCTCCGTTATAGGGAAAATCGACCTGAGCACTTAAATATATATTTTTATCTATTTAGTCACTTCAGAAACATACAGTGTCAGAAGCAATATAAAATATAATTTATCTATTTGTCGAAACAAAAAAATTTCATTCTTTAAGTAATTTGTAAATGCTTATTTTCTTTCCTCACTTTCAAATGTTGCCATTTGCCTCTGTATTAGGAGCTTTTACCTTAGTAACTACAACATATAAGCCAAAAACCCTTGGACGCAGGTTGCCAATTTGAAAATTTAAGGTTACTTACTAACAATACACCGAAAATATTACCATGACTCATCAACACGTGTGCCACCATATGATGCAGAAATATTTTTTGATGATTTTGACCTTGTGTCTATCCATACTTCTTGCATTTTAAGATACTAGTTTACTGTGTGGACTACTTCCCCCGTTAAAGTCTACCCTTGAAAAATATGTGAAATGGTACTTGCTGACATTGGTGAATGATTATTTAAAATCGTTCCAGGAGATTTTAAGTTTATCTAGTACAAAGAAAATAAGAAAAAGTCTGATTATTTCCTGTATTATATTAGTCTAGTCTAGATGAATACCCTATGGTATGATGAAAAAATAACCGATAAAGTAAGAATAACCTACATCTATCGATGTTTTGATTAGGCCGGGTCATCAATAAAAATAATTTCAAATCCCAATAATGAGATCTGAGATAACTAAGTTTATTATTTATGCAGTCATCATTGTCATCCGCTTTGTACGTATACAAACATATTTTGACTGTACGTGTTTTATATCAGTATGATGAGACACATTTTATTTTATAAAATAATATCATACTTATCAAAATAAGAAATTATATGTCATCATCATCAATCACAAATGTTCATGCAACTAAAAAGTTGCTTGACTGTTTTTCATACAAATAATTGAATCGTTATCTATTCAAAGCCTGTGCTTGTAGCCAATTTTTTTATCGATTGTCTTAAGACTTTACATACCGCATATCTATGAATTCATGTAGAAAAAGTATTTAAGTAGCACAAGAGGTGTACACAATAGGACCCCCAGGGTTTCGTCCTTGTGGGACACAACCTTTGTTC
Organism: Udea olivalis; assembly: GCA_947369235.1. Classification (NCBI taxonomy): domain Eukaryota; kingdom Metazoa; phylum Arthropoda; class Insecta; order Lepidoptera; family Crambidae; genus Udea; species Udea olivalis. The sequence continues at coordinate 5,235,997 of OX376364.1, read as the reverse complement.
CCGGAAATCAGTCATCAAGTTAAACTTCCGTCACCTGAAAAGAACGCTTTCCAGGAACTACTTTGTGAGCTAATTTGGGGCCAAAGTGGTGGCATGAAACATTATGAATGGGGGGATTTTTTCTGTACCCGTACGCAGAACTGTACCTTTCACTGTCTTCTGACGTTAATTTCACGTTACGTTGGCTCTGTATTACTTAAGAATTATTCGCTCATAACTATAATTGTTACAGTTATCGGGAAAACATAGTGCGCCTACGCACGCTCATGCGAGACGAGCCTCAGACTCCCCTAGAGCGCGCCACCTGGTGGGCGGAGTACGTAATACGGCACAGAGGCGCGAAGCATCTTCGGTCGCCGGCCGCCAACATGCCGTGGACTGAATATTATGAAATTAAGTTAGTCTCATTTTTAATTTTAAGTTTAGTATCGGCCATTGCTTCTGTAAGTTTTGCTGTCTATTATTTGTATAGTTTTTTTATAGGGCATCATAAGTTTAGTATTAAGTTGAAAAACAACTAGTCAAAAGATTCTTATTAAACTTGATGTATTAAAAAGTATTCATGCCAATTATGTTATCCGTATACAAATGATAAGTCTTAAAGCTGAACTTTGTTTCACAGTTATATAGAATGAATTATTTTTGACAAAAGTCTACCAGGAACTGATAAAATGTTAGGGCGTTGACATGAAATTCAACATTAAAATTTATTCTGTTGAGAGAGAGTCTAGTTTTGATATCTTGTTGTTACTAATATTTTGTTGTGTGTACGTTATTGTTTTCTTATTTTTGTTTGACTTTTAGTGATTCTGGTAATATAATAACTTCTGTTTTCTGATACTCGTGTTTTACTTTTATATTATCCTTTTAACATGTTAAGAGCGGTTTTCCTTATGAAGGCCCAAATTGACGACACCATTTATTCCATACGATTTTATTCAATTGCCATAAATGCTAATCATTATGTATGTAATCAAAAAAATATGATGGATTATCTTTGTGAAATAATTCTGATAAACATTAATTGAAATTAGTATATCACTTAAGTATTGGTAAATACCTGCTTATAACAACTAACTACCAGACTAAACAAACACTAAATTACATATACGTTCAAGTAACCGACCACGCGTACCACTGTACGCACTGTCCGTACGCGGCTGAACAAGCAACGGCCCGCGCCCCACGTCCTGGATGGATCACTGACAATCTAAGCGATCTGAGTGGTTTTATCGTGCTAATTATTGCAGTTACTTTAATATTCGAAAATTAGTGACCGTATTTTTGGTGTTACCTTAAATATTTTAGCATTTAACAATGCTTGTTGAATGCTAAAAGATAGAAACCTAGAAAAATTCAAATTTAGAAAAAAATATACCTGGATTGTGAAACACGCGGGTTCGATTCCCGCTCAAGATAATCAAGGTCTGAAATTCTAGTTTTCTATACTTGGACTGTATTTTTGGTTTAGAGGAAAACTATAATCACTATTATTTTTCGGTTCTCTATTTTGTCTTATATTTTGTTTAATCATAATTTAACATCTCATAAAGTTTTCTACTATAATCATAATTTCTCCGAATGATAACTTGCCCGAACTTAACATGTCATAATAAATCACGTCTCACATCTTTTGTATTAAATTTGATTTTATTTTGAAATTGTTTTATTCTACTGAAATCCACCGGTTTGCTATTTTTTTTGCAAAAAAAATCCTGTCTTAATTAAACATGGCATACTTTTACTTATCCTAATAAAAGTTACGGACAATATTATTTTGGCAGAACTTTTTAGACACAATTATTTTAAGCACACCTACTATAAGCATAATAATTGTTAAACATACTATTCTAAAGCCTAAATATGCTTACGCATAATGATATTTAAGGATAAGTTTTATAGGCATAATCAATATATGCCGAATAAATATCATGTCACAATTATGAACCAAATGCACTCAGGGAAAAGGTATGTATTGGAAATTTTGTGTTTGCAATCAATAAAATATTTTTCCTTTATAAAATAAACATGTATTTGTTTATACATGTTTATTTTATAAAGGAATAAAAGGATAAAACAAACCTACTGTTACACTGTGGTGGCCTAATACCTACTTTTGGTTTTTCATATTCAAATCAAATCAGGAGTAAACACGTTTATTTAACTAAAGTTTGTATCCATTATGCCTTTTGATCTTTATGCCTAATAACTATCAGACAAATGAACAATATCCCTCATAACTTTATGCAAATCAAAATTAGGGCAAAAAACGTTAGCTATAACTATATTTATGCTTACTAAAGTAGTATGCCACAAAAACCAAATATTATTATGACAAAAAAATATAAAATGCTAACTCGTTATGCCAAATTAAATTATAACAAAAAAAATAGTCGAAGAAAAGGGATACCAATCCAACCTGATGTTCTCGTAGTGGTAGGTACCCAAGTTTAAAAAAAATGAGGGTTTCTTGTGCAGGCAAGTAAAAATGCAAAATTCATGGCTTCTGTGTACAGGACTCAGGCAGCGCCACGCGTGACAGCTCGCCCCCACGAGCCTACGCGGGTCTGAATTACACTCAAGCTAGGGGTAGGGCAAACAAGACTAAGCGGGGTCGGTTTTAATGCGATTATTTTCTACCTACCTAATTTTCATCAAATGTTTTTAGGATGAACAAATTTATTATGAATTAATATTATGCAATGAGACAATTCGGACATATGACTGTATCACATGAGAAATTAGGGGAACCAATTATTACAGCACCCGACATTATGACAGAAAATTTTCTGAGAAAAGATGATATTCTAATGGAGGACCTCTTTTGCCTTCAAATATTAGTACAAATATAACACAAAGACAAACACTAATCAGATTTCATAAGAGGAACTTACGATCACCTATGAAAGAGTTCACCGCCTGATTACCGTGACCAGTAAAGTTTTGTACTAATTCGATTTTTGTGCTTCTTTTTTTACGGCTGTTAGGTAAGATCAGCTCCTTAAAGAAGTACTTTCTATAAGTCTATATGAATAAAGATACTTTTTACTTTCTTTTTAAAAAGAGTGCGTTTATGAACTATTATTTTAGCGAAAGTAAGAAAAAAACATCTATCTTAGCTCCGTTGTCACTTAGAACAATTTTACCACTAAGATAAGTTTCCTTAATAGGGTGCAACAAAATAATGATAAAATTATTCAAAACCCTTAAAAAAATATGATGCCACAGGTCGATACAAAGTTACTTAAACCTATTTGAAGGACCTTTACTTCCTTTCTCTTTTGACGGTACCATCAGTCTAGATTTGTTAAATAAATACGAATATCAAATTTTAAATATGAACTAACATGCAGTTATCTTTTGAATGAAGAGCACATTTTTTTAGCATGCTTGAAGAGCATAAGCAAATTATGTAATATTTCATCAACAACTTTCTTAGGGACTTATTTTATGCAATGATATTATAAAGGTATTGATTAGCTATTTTGCTGAGTTAATAATGATTCTACCTGCTATAACTGCTAGTCGTCGATACGAGTAAATTCTTACATACACTCTTTTTTTTTTTTTTCTTTATTTAAGGGGCTTTGTCGCTTCGCGACAACGTCGCCCCGTATGAACACAAGAAGAACATTTTAGTTTATTACACATTTACTTACTGAGGCCCCCCTCTAATAATTTATAAAATACTTTAGAATTGTCAGACATGGGGTAACCTAAAACACTATTACAAATACCAACAGAATTACTCTTTTTAACATTTGCTGACAATAAATTTCGAATGGTCTCATTCCTGACGCACTCCATCAGGATGTGCTGGCTTGCAAATAAAATATTGAGTATTGAGTATTGATTTATATTTGGTTGGTGTCTTTGTTGTTTGTGAAATATTCATGCTTAAATAATAAATTAAACAAAATGAATTCTTACTTTAGGAATCAAAAAAGAACGTTAGTACTAACTATGAATATTATGGAAGCGCAAGAGGTGTGTCAGGACCGTAGCTAGTGGAAAGATGTGGTCTACCCCGTTGGGAAAAAGGCGTGATGGTATGTATGTATACATGAATATTATTATTAAGTATAATCTTTAATGCGGTTTTCAACGTTTCAGAATAAGCTTTGTTAAGTTTAACGACGCCACTTTAAACCGCACAATTTTATATAAGAACATTAAATTTTAACTCCTCCGTGGCAGAGTGGTTTCAGAGCTCGGCCCAAAACCGGATTCGATTCTCAGGTCAGGCAAAGTGTGTTTTAGGATTTTTCGGAATATAGCCCGAGTTTGTGATCACCCACCCAACCTGCATTTGGCAAGCGTGGTGATTAAGCCAATAACCATCCACTGTAGCGATGTCTTGATTTCAATCATGGAGGCCTTTGCCCAGCAGTGGGACAGTATATAGGCTAATTACTTTACTTTTTTACATGATTTTATTATCTCTTTGACATTTACTCAAATAAGTTTATATATTTTTAACATTACAATACAGTACTGCCGCCCTAACATGACGAACTTTCTTTATTTCTGCTTTCTTTGGGCTGGAGCACCCCAGCATCTTTTCAACCGAGTTAAAAAAAAGGAGGAGGTTCTCAATTCGACTGTATGTTTTTTTTATGTGTGTGTACCTCATAACTTTCGACTGGGTGAACCGATTTTGATCATTCTTTTTTTATTTGAAAGCTGGTGCTTCCCGAATGGTTCCATTTTAATTTGGTCTAGTTCTGACAGTGGCATCTATGAGAAAACCATATAAGTCTTAAATCTAGATAGATAAAATGCGCGACAAATGGACGAATAACTCAATATTACGCCAACCGATTTTGATAATTCTTTTTTTATTTGAAAGCTGATGCTGCCCGTGTGGTCCCATTTTAATTTGGTCCAGTTCAGACAGTGGAATCCATGGGAAATCCATATAAGTCTTAAATCTAGATAAACCATATGCGCGACAAATGGACGAATAACTCATTATTACGCCAACCGATTTTGATGCTTCTTTTTTTATTGGAAAGGATATACTTCAAGGGTAGTTTGATGAGTGTTAGGTTCTGATTATGGGATCCATGACAAAGTAACGGAACTCTTCAATTCTGAGGAGCAATTGGACGATACTTTTTCAATGTATAAAATAAATAAGAACTATTCACTGAAAATCAAGAAATAACCAAAAATTTTAACAAAAAAATAACCAACTTCAAAAAAAACTATTCCAAAACAAAGCACTAAAAGTAAAGAAATAATTGCGTATTCTTCTAAAACTTATACGTTAATATAATGTAGGTACAATTATTGTTATTGTTGGAGTCAGTGTCAGCCAAGGAAACACTATAATATACCTAGCAATATACCTATTTCTTACATATCACGTTTACGTATGTATGTAGGTAGTGCAAACCTACATTGGCTGACACCGACTTTTGGAATAGTTTTTTTTGAAGTTGGTTTTTTTTTCCATCCGCTTGACCGTATTCAGCGGAGAGCCGCTCGAATTGTCAACGACCCTGTGATTTCCGACTGCAGCTGAATCCAAGATATGGAATGATCTTCCTGCGTCGGTATTTCCAAAGGAACAGATATCGGAGCCTTCAAGAAGAGAGCGTATTCCCATTTAAAAGGCAAGCAACGCATCAGTGACACCTCTGGTGTTGCAGTTGTCTATGGGCGGAGGAGATCACTTTCCATCAGGTGACCTTCCTGCTCGTTTGCTCCCTATTACATAGAAAAAAGACCATTTGCCTGTAATTTGCATTTCAGATTCGATTTTGAAAGGGGTTATGAAGTGAATTTTTATTTTTTAGCATTTATCAATGCTCTATTTTCTACACAAAGATAGAAACTAGAAAAAATCGACCTGGTCCTGGGTCTCAAGCGGAATTCTAACCCGCGACCTCTCACAATCCGGGTGACTGCTCTTCCAACTGAGCTACCGAGGCCGTTAACAGACCTGGCGAATTTATCTAGTGTATTTTACGATGTCTCATCAATGTTATATGCAAGCGCCTTTAACATCCGAAATAAATATTTTTGCAAATATTTAACTTTAGAGATTATGAATTTGCATAGTTTGCGCACTGTAATGCGCGGTTCTCTTCCTTTACCGATATAATGATCGACTCTGTAACGCTGCATAACGGGAAAATGCTCTAGATGAGGGAGCACCAGGCTATGCTTTCCTAAAATTGACAATATTTTGATCGACTTTGTTCGAAGATAACTACTAAATTAAAAGATATTTTAGCAAATAAAAAATTGTACTAATAGGTCAGTGTCTTTAACTAAAGCGACAACTTTTTCAAAACACGATATAGCATGATTTTACCGATAAAAAAATCACAAAGAAGTACGTCGACGATTTTTTGTTTTACTCTCGAATGTTCATTATTAAAATTTTGCACTTATAGATAGAGGTCTTTGTATATTTTAGGTCGACAACTTTTTTAACTGTTTAATTTGTCTCATGTTATTTCATAATAAATTCATTAAACGAAAACAGAAGGAAGCCCCGGCGTTATTCCGTTCGCGCAGAGCTAATCAGTGGCCCACCGAATGCTCTATCGGAAGGCGCGCTAAATACCAGCCTTATGAAATAATTTGACTAAGTACCATCGTCATAGAAAGTTGATTCTCAACTTGGCTTAAGGTTGTTCTTCTTTCCTCTATACGCTACTATATCACGAATTTTCAAAAATAAAACAATGGGACTAGCATTGAAAATTATGGTTTTAGAAATAAACATTTATAATTTAAAACAAAGTAAGTTACTTATATTAAAGCTTATTGTCAGAACATGTATACGGGAAACCTGTGGGTCAGACACACCAAACGATCGCTTGAAGCCCTGCACATCCAATATAATAATATTTTCAGGATGCTGTTGGGACTGCCTCGTTTTTGTAGTGCAACAGGAATGTTTGCGGAATACATAATCGATGGATTCAATACTATCGTCCGCAAAAAAACGGTATCCCTGAATAGCAGGGTTCGAGACCGTCGCAACAGTATACTGATGACACTAGCTGATGGGTATACATCGCCGCTTTGGAAGTGTTTTGTGCGGAGAGTGATCACGAGTTTTGTTGCTAACCATAGATTTTTATGTACAATATTGTACTAACACATATGGATGTATTGTTTCCGAAATAAAATTTATTATTATTATTATAAACAATTTCATTTAATCAATAACCTATTTTTTTTTAAATCAGACTAGGTACTTATAAAATATTTCCTTAACTTAGTTAACTAATCGTATTATTAATCAACTCGATTTTAATTTAGGTTTTGATCTTTGTTTTGCAAAACACAGACTATATAAAAAATATGTGCCGTAACCTAAAACAATCAAAACAGATAATAATCCTAAAATTAAATAGGATATTAATTCTAATTCTACATATTCAGCCCACGGCATGCTGGCGGCCGGCGACCGAAGATGCTTCGCGCCTCCGTGCCGCAGTACGTACTCCACCCACCAGGTGGCGCGCTCTAAAGGACTTTGAGGCTGGTCCTGCATAATGGAACGAATACGCGCCATATTTAATTGGTAACTGTTGAAAAGAAACAAAAATAACACAATCGTTGACAATTTTAAGACGCTACTGTTTTAATGTTAGAACTCTCGAAAACCTAAGTAACAATTATTATTAAAAAAAAATGACCATCTTATTGTCATAGCAGCACACGACCCAAACTACCGAAACTAGGAACCTAATCTTTTCTTTTTTTTATTAAGGCCCGAGCTAAGAGGCAACATAGCTAAGAAGTAACTAAGAATCTACATATTATTATCATGTAAAAATTATAATATTTTTTTTACCTTTGTTCTATCTAACGTTTTAATAAAAAATATATAAAACTGTTTTTTTGTTATAAAGGACAGTCAGGGAACGTAAATAATTACAGTTTACTGCTAAATAAGTAATTTCCAAATCTACAAGTAGATGATGATATTTTATTTAACCTGTTTTAATAGAATGTTTCTTCTTATGACTATGAATGCCATTTTAATATCGTCACGGCAAAAATACCTTGTTCATCAAAATTAACAATTGAAAATGACTTCCATTTAAATGCTGAGTTTTAAAAACTCTTAACTCATTTAACTCAAAATTTGCTGAAAATAAGTTGTTTCATGAGTGTACTCATGCATGCATCAGCATTTGGGTAGGTACTGGCCATGACTTGATCGTTTTTGCTTATCATCCATGTAATTGTTATCATCAGTCAGTGGACGGCCTATAAAGTATAAAATTAAATAGCTCCTTCCCTTATCCAAGCCATTATTGACTACAGTTAAATACAAATGAATAGATAGGCAGATTGTTCAATGAATATTGTCAAGCTTGCTAAAGTGGCCTGTTCGTGACTTGTTCCTTGCTGCAATGAGTTGGTGTGAAAAATTAATAACGTGCGCTTTTTTATGTAATAAATCTTAATAGCACCACTTTTTTGCAGAACAAGCAGAATTATGATATTATCCTCGCTCACCTGTCATTGTTTACAATTGTTTTAATTGCAGTTCCGAGGGTTTCTTCTGAGATCGTTTCCATGTCTATTCCCAATCCGATTTTAAGGTGCACATATTGATCGACATTGAACCACTGGTCAGCTAGCATCGGTATGCCGATTAAAGGGACTCCAGCAGTTATAGCCTCGTCTGTTGATTGCAGTCCTCCTTGTGTTATGAACAGTTTTATTTTTGGATGCCCTGAAATATTTTGGAAACATGTTGAGTTCAGAACAGTCATGGTTACCTGAGGTAGGTTCCGATGTTCATTTCTAGATTATTGTATTCAAATCTTTTGAATATGCATGTTAAAGTAAGAAAATAATTTATTGACTAAGGCAGAGGGATACAACATAAACAAAAATTAAATAAGTACTAAAAACAACACGTGCTGTTACAGAGCAAGCACTGCAAAGTCGCTGGTCACCCATAAATTAGATTACATTCGGTTCGATTATATTTATTTCTCTCTTAATACAATATTACAGTTTATATTACATAAAATGTCAGATATAAGATTTAGTATTAAGATCGTCAACAATATAGCTAGTAATAATAATAACATGCATAGAAACGATAAAAAACAATGTCAAGGTTAAAAAAATAAACAATTACAAATTCAAAATCATACAATCAAATAACAATAAAATCAAATCAAATGTCAACTAAAATTAAAATATACCATTTAAATATTCGCCAATAGAATAGAAAGACTTTTCCAACAAAAGCTTTCTCAGTTGGCGTCGGAATGCTTCGTCAAATCGTTCATTGTTCAGCGTAGTTACAATTTTGCAGAAATACGCTTAAAAGTCATTAGTCATTAAAGTATAGAGAGTAGTAGAGACCGTCGTGGCCTAGTGGTTAAGCACTCCAACTCGGATCGCGGATCGTGTAGTCCCGAGTTCAAATCTAGCCAGAACCAAAATCTTTGTGATCATTGTTTAATTTCCGACTAACTCTCCGGTGATGGAAAACATCGATAAAAAACCAAAACAACCCGGATAGCGGCGGAAGGCTCACCACCTACCACGTTGGGTTCTAATACCATTAGTGAAAAGTGGGCTTCTGAGTGTTCCGTTCACCATGACGGCAACAGTCACTGGCCTCTGACTACCCCGTTTGGGATAAAGTCGTGATGGTATGTATGTATGTATTAAAGTATTATAATCACTAAAGCGATAGTACAAACACGCGTTTACGTCAACCTTAATGTAGGGGCGCTTAATGCTGCTGACACAAGACCCATTTTCAAATGGTTTTGTAAAGGTTGATGTGTACAATCTTAATTTATTTTATTGATCTTGGTGTTTGCTGGTATTTAAATGCAACTATTTAAAGACGCTTAATCAAGAATTGATACTCACTCAGCAAATCTGCTTGTGGCAACCATTTTGAAAGTTTAATGTTCTTAGCCTTTCCAGGTAATTCGTAATCTGTGTTCCACTTCCAAAGAATATCGTAGGGTGTTTTTGTAAATGCACCAATGAGTGTTTGTATCTTTTGAGGAGGAAGCATAGCTGGTTCTACGTTTGTACCAAAGCTGACGTATATTACTCCGTGTTTAGATGAATCCAAGTACTCTTTAAGGTCCTGAAAAGTTAACAACTTAAGAAACTTGAATGAAATTGACATCGCCTAATTAAGTAGTTTTACTATTTTTCGGTGGTTACGAATGTAACAGAGACTCAATAAATGTGTTCATGCAGATTTATTTCAACTTGTACCCAATAAAACGCTTAATAAAACCTTATGACGGATACCTAAAATGTTAATTATTTCACGTCACCACAAATTTAACTTTCAAGAGCTTTTAAGAGCACCACGATAATCTAAGAAAGCTGATTATTTCATTTTAGTCTTGAAGTAAATGAAGTAGGTTTTATTTTACCTGACTAGATAGTCATTTGAACGCAATGGCACCTCGTGGTAAGTGACGATGCGATCTAAAGAGATCCACACACATGCGCGGGCAGCGAGTTCGACTCCTTTGCTGTTCGCATTATGAAGCAGTCTGCAGAACGTTTTGTGCGTATGGCTGGAATATCCGCAACGTAGGACTGGTATATCTACAACGAGGGGGTGGAAGGCTAATGTGCGTCTTGTGCTACGATGGTGAAAGGGCGCCGCCGGAACTGACTTATGCAGTTCCGGCGGCGCCGGAAAGCAGTAGAAATAAAGCTTTTAAGATAGCCTGTGTGTAAGTTAAATATATACATACACATTTCCAAAATGTGGTACACATACCTGAGGCAATTCCTTTTCTGGTTTTTGATGGAGACCCCCCATGTATATGACATTAGGTGGAACAGGTCGGTTGCTTTCCCAGATCGGATGTATGTTTAAGAATAACATGTCCACTTTATTTTTCAGTTCAGTCATCGAAGGAAGGTCGCTGCCAAATATACGTTTCATTGCTTCTTCTGAATTGTTTTCATAAGTTGCCACTAAATCGTTTATCCAAAAATATGTATACAACTCCGTTATTTTATCCCATAACGTCAAAGTATGTGCTCGTTGCTGAATAAAAGTTGGGTAAACAAGCGGATGTGTTGAGGCTCCCACTGTCCTTAAATTATCATACGTGGAACCAAATGAACTTATTTGGATCACAGAGGCATTGTAAATGGAAGTCAGTCCCAATAATGACGGGAATACAGCTTCTAGAATCAGCAAATCAAATGACTTCGTTTTATCTTTCAGCAATGCTTGCATAGCATCGGTTGAAAACTGTGCTTCAAGCACTTTCAGCATAATTTTAAATCCAGTTTCCCACTGTCTAAATACATCGTTCTTGCTTCCTTGTGTCATTGTTGTCTGTAAGAATTCTTGTCTCACAATCCGGTACGATAATTCATGGACGTCTATTTCCATCAAATTCGCTGGTCCTTCTCCTTTCTTGAACATAGGGTCAGTGTTCAATACTACAACTTCATGACCACGCTTTACTAATTCCAACACTAAAGGCCTAAACACTACTTGATGACTTAAAGATGCAGCAGGGAATACTGCCAGGATCCTTGATGCTTCATTTTTAACAGCTAAAGAGACCAACAATATTAACAAAATCCTTGGAGTGGTCATGACTGTACAGTTTTTATTTTAGATTTGGTTCATGAACACGCTTATCAAATCTTTTATACGAACCATTTCGCAGCGTGTGATAGTTATCTTTTGAGGGGCGTTTTAGACTTTGTAGCTATAATGGCACGTATCTGTTATATATCACTTAGGTACTTTAACTGTGTATTTGGATATAACCTTTGAGACTTTTTATTTATTTTGTCTGGTCTTCTTAGAAGTGAAGTGTATGTTTGCTATGTAAAACCAAGTACCTACTACTTGGTTTTACTCAGCAAACATACACTTCACTTATAATCTAGGTGTAAATGAACTTTGAAATATGTATTGAAATTTAAAGAGCTTAATATCTCTTTATTTATCAATTTTAAAAAGAGATTGTAAACAAATCAGGCAAGAAGATTTCAGAAGGGAAGTAAAACTATTAAAACTGGGAGATATAGTAAACCTGAAATTAATCTTCTTATTTACTTTTATTGTACATCATTATACGTACCCTCTACCTGCACATGGCAGAAGTTAGGTTTAATAGAATTTGAGATAGTTAATCAAGCAAAATATTATAGACATATTTAAAAAATATATTAAAAAAACAAGTTTCATAACCCTGAATCATACTCGTAGTTGCTATTCTAACCCTTCGTTTTTGTTACGTTCAACCTGGAATAAATGTTTAACCAGCTTCATGACGTAACATTCTTATTTAAAATCTACGTGTCATTCATTAAGTAAGGCAAAAATATTCAAAGCAGATATCATGTTTGATTTGACCGCCGATACTAGAGCGTTTATAAAAAAAAATGTTTTCATTATGTGAAAAATAATATTAATATACGCACGAGTTTATCTAACAATAGTAATTTTAGAATCAGATAAGTATAAAAGTGCTTAGAAATCATGATTTTATATTTTCACACCATGATAAGCACCATGATGTTTCATAATCGTTATCATTATGACTTGACGTCTGGCGTACAAGATAAGATACGATAATAATAATAGTGCATAAGCTTCAAGAGATAATATAAGAACGAAATATTTTATCTGCTAGTTTATATGTTCCAGCGTCATACGAAAATTACAAGATAGATTAAATCGATTTTGCACTTAAATTATACCAATAAAGAGGGCTTATAGATTGTTGATGTTTTATCAATAACCCTGTATCTGGGTTATTGATAAAACATCAACAATCTCGGAAGACCAGGTAGCTACCATCATACTCAACAACATTTGATCTACGACTTTTGATAATTTGACACATTTTACTATCATACAAAAATAAATATCAATATAATTTTACGTCTGAATGTTCTTATCTCTGTGCGTATGGCATCGCAAAAATAAGGTGAATAAACTCTTCCGAATCCCGGAGTGTGAATCCCAACCACTTACTATGATGTACTTCATGCGTCGCCATTTCGTACGTTAGTGGAACATAGACTTACAAATGTCACGACTGTACAATAAAAGCTTGGAAAATCATTTTTATTAATGTATTGAGTTATTTTAAAACTAGTAGAACAAGTTGTGTATGATGGTAGCCACCTAGTCTTGCAAAACCTCGCAACCGTTGATGTTTTATCAATAACCCTGTATAACTTTTTTATGCGGGTGCATTTATTTCTTTTACGATTAACTTAGCGCAAAGTGACCACTTTTAGAAAAAACACGATCTTAAACTAAAAAAGAGATTGAAAGTCGTGGACAGACATTCAATATTTAACCCGGCGAGGATGTGGTAAAAATAATGACGTGGAGGATGTCGAGGGTCTTATTGACCCTGTACGTCATTGCATATAAAATGTCATTTTTTTTGTTTTGAAACCTAAAATAAGATAAGTATTATAAAAATACATGCTATCTTTATGACATGATAAAATAAAACACACATAATAGTATAAAATAATGTAATTGAATCAGTTTTGGCAAAGTACTACAAAATAATCAACTTTTTTGTAAACTTATTCAACTAACACTAAAGTAACAAAAAATAGAAAACTTCTTATAACAATCAACTTGTAATTTGATACGTAAGTAGAGATCAATCAGTTTCACTTACAGTCTTATCATAATTTTAGAAACTACACATCATTATTGTCCGTAGTTGCAGCACAAATCTGGCAGAACGAAACAGTGTGTTCGGGACAAATATATTTATGGCATTCGTCACAAACACTTGCTGTCTTGCGATGGTGGGCATAAGGACATACTTGGCATCTTTTTCGTACACCTGGAACTCTGACAGGTGCTACTTGTGCAGGTTCTCCAATGAATTCTCTAATTCTGTTGCGTAGTTGTCTGGGCAATTGAGGTATTTCTTGGCGAAGCTTCAAGTGTTCGGTAACAAGCAATCTGCCCAATTTTTTTATAAAATTTCGTCGTTTTTGAATGACCTTTGTGTTAGACCTGTGTATAATATTCGCGTTAATTCCAGCCATATTGAGCATTGCATAGAAGATAGTGAGAGGCCATCTTTTCGAGTTGCGGCTAACATCGTACGATGCAGACAACTCATCTGCTACGTCTACTCCACCTTTAGTGGTATTATAGACAAAAGTGGTAGTATTAAATGACATGACATGACAATGTCAAATCCCAATACATTTTTTTACGCGAACGATAACGTAAATTAAAATTGGCAACTTGTGTTAGACGTGACGTACAGGTTTAAATCACCTCAATCAACCACATGGGGGTGGTCCCCTCCCGGCGTCTAGTGGTTCGGTGGTAGAAAGTAGAGGGTGGTATCAGGTTGTGTAGTTCCTGCGCACACTCTCCAAAATACAACTTATAAAAAACCGATAGACAGGCGACTTTACGCCGATGCTCCAAACTCTGAAGTTTGGTTCCAACGAGCGCATCGTCGCCTATGAGTCTCCTAGCCCTTCGGTCCACTGAGTTCATTGCATCCAACTTGTACTTTGCAGAGCCATCCCACTGGTGGCAGCAGTATATAAACGACCAAACTTGTGCTTGTACAAGTGGAGCAGCTGTTCCGGTGTGAAGTATGTATATGTATATGTATTCTTTAACCATAACCTAAAAGAGGATACCAAGTTGTTTGGCAGCGGTTTTTGCTTTCGACTCAATAGAGCTACCAAAGTTGAGGCTATGCGAGAGTTCCATACCTAGGAGCTCGAGATGGTACGATAACGGTATCGGTGCATTCAGGAAAGTAGGAGTCAGATTAAATGGACTCTGTGTGACAAACCTGGGTTTTGTTGGCGTTGAACTCAACAAGGTTAGCATTGCCCCAGTTGGACACTGCTTGTAATGTTTAATTCGTCCGCTCAAACAAGGCCTCTCTTAGGGACTCAGGCTCAGCGACACTGGTGTGGGCACTGGACATATATCGGTCTGTAACAGTGCTGTCGTCTGCGTATCCAAAGATGGGCGCAGCAGTAAAAGTGTCGCAGAAAGAACAGACCCCTGAGTGGTATTTATAGCCAATAAGTCAGAAGAGCAGCCATCAATGACTACCCTTATTGACCGCTCGCTTAGGAAGTCAGATATTCAGTCACACAGTACGGTGGGAATTCCGTATAAAAGAAGCTTGCTTTAAAGATTGTCGTGTCAAGCTTTTTTTTTTTAAATAAATTCTCCATATTACAAAACTTATTTACATAAACAACATCTGCCAAACTGAGAAACAGTCGATGAGACAGATGTCGAGAGAGACAGCGAGTGCTTGCCGTGTTTCTCGATGGCTTCGCCCCATAAGTGTCGCATACGTAAAAGATCACCAGTTGATCGTTCACGGCGTATACCGTACTGTCGATCACTGAACAGACTGTTGTCCTCGAGCTACGCCAGGAGCTTGCTGTTTAATACACGTTCCATACATTTACAAAGTATGGAGGTGATTGCGAATGATCTATAATTGGCAGGGTTGGCTCGACTACCTTTTTTGGGATACCAATTATAAATTTCAAATCTGCTTGACCAATTTGAAAAACATTAATCAATAAAAAATTCTCTAAATAATAATTTGTAAATTTTCCTTTAAAATACAAAAATCATCGTGATTCTTACATTTAAAAAAAAACGATAATAGTACTGAAATAACAAGTCAGAACTTGACTTTTATAGATAACTCGATTTATAAGCCACATTATCTAGTTCAACTGGGAAGTACTCGTAGTTACATATTTCACAATGTATGTACATCAATCGTACATTTTTTGTAGTTAGTAGGGGTAATTACATGAAAATATAAACATTCAAGCAAACTTGCTGTAAAGGCTGATCCAATAAAAGTTTCTGAACTTTAATTTAAAAAAAAGTGTTTTACATTTAAGCTTGTTATGTATTTGAGCCATATTATTTAGATTGAATCATTCAAATCATTAGGAATATATTGAATTCGTTCGGATAGATGATAGTAATTACTCTTTCCTTTCAAATTCTCATTATTGGCAAGACGTAAAACGTTAAACGTTGAATAATAAGTAATGGCAGGTAAACACATACCATTAACACGAAAGTGTTGCGGTAACGTGTCGAACAGGCGCTAATAGATTGTCGAACGGGTAGATCCTGATGTGAGTGTTTCATACACAAAAATTACATTTTGTTTATAAAAAAGTTGCAGAATCAAGCTGTAGTAGTAAAATAATAATAGACATACTGATAATTGACTGACAGCGATACCGTCTTCAGCAACAAAGGTCGTGGATCGACATCCAAGGAAAAATAAGAGTTCTTTCACATTTAGACGAAATTAGAAGCGCCATGGTCGCGCTACAAACGTGCGACAGCCGTGCAGCTGATAATTTCATAATATTAACGACAGCGTGGCAGCAGCGCGTGTGCTAGTGTTGTTAGCGCACGTGTTTGTTCACAGGCAGCTAAATGAGAGAGTTCGACACCCAAAGTTTCATTATTGCGTGTATTGCACCGCGCTAATCCAAGTGCTGTCGCGCGGTAGCAGCGCGACTGTTTTTATAATGTGAAGGCATTCGCTGATGTAGCGCTGCTGACGGCCTAATGTGAAAGCGGTCTGATAGGACAGAAAATGATTTAGTTTGTTCTGAGACTGGGTGCGTATATGTATATGAATGCGTATTTACTAAGATTTTTATTATGTTTATCAGTCTTAGAAACCCCTAGTTCTAGTTCTATTTATTTGAGGTTCAAATTATCTTTGTTTAACTGTTTATAGTCTATATTACCAAGTCACGCACAACAGCTTTTCGCCGGCTGTTCTGAATGAGGAAGTTATAGGTATACCAGTAGGTAGTAATTACGCAAAAGTGATAACTTTCGGGGATGACTCAGCGCGTAACCATCAGACATTATCAGATATCACACTTATATAAACATTCGTGTTATCGATGACTTACAATGTTTTTAACCTACCGCTTTCAATGTTATTTCATAACATGAACCTTTTATTTGCGTTAAGAATGCAGTTAGGCATTTCTAGGGTGTAAGTCCGACAAATAAAATGGTAAATGGTAAAACACGGTTTAGAGTGCACAAGAAATAATATATTTTTTTTAATGTGCATTCACACACAATGTACTCGTATGTTGTATTTGACTAAATGAAATGAAATGAAATTATTATTTAATATAATATGGTTCAAATATATAATATATGGTTATAAATGGTAATGGTATGAGAACACGCGACGGGGTTGGTGACCGATGGTGAACTGGTATTACTTAAGCATTCTAAAACTAAAACTATTTATTTGGGTCAAAGAGAGTTTGGAGAAAATGGTTATTGAGGGTGCATGGTGATAAAATGTGATTAAATGTAAAAAAAAACTTCTTTAAATTGGTCACTAACACCAGAACACTGGTTTTGTTTATTAACACACTGGTATGGTACAGGGCGCGGGGCTGCGGTCGGGGCCGCGTCGGGGGCGGCGTCTCTGCCGCCGCGCGCCACTGGCCCCGCGCGCGGATCCTCCGCACGCAGTAGGCCACACATACTACAATACCAGTACTAGCTAGTATGTAGATCGTTGTGTAGTGGTGGACATCATGGTAGTTAAGAGAGGTTTCGTCTTCTATCTCTAATTTGGTATCATTCTTATTGATTTTATTACTGATAACCTTTAGTTCCCATTCAAAAATTGGTTTTGTTGTCGGTGTCAGTTCCATAAATAGGCAAATTCGTGGATCTTTTTGAATATTAATGCCAACAGTTCTGATACAACGATCACTTTCCTCATCTTGTTACCGATTTCTAGAGGAACTGGTATCAATTTGTAAAGGGGTATGAGTAACTTTGTATGGACCCGTGGCGTCATTTTTTTTAGCGGCCAGCAATAATTTTAATAATGATTGATAGCATCTTAACACAGAAACATACATAACTGAGTGGTCAGAATTGTTCTAAGTGCTATCGGAGCAGAGATATAATTTCTTAAATGTTAGCAAATCGGAGCCTCGTGTACCGACGACGAGCTAAGGAACAAAGGCCACCTTGTGTTTAGCTGGGCATCAGCGTTTAGACGTTCTGATATCAGTGACAATAATGCGTTGTGTTACTCCATACCTTTATTCTGCTGCCTTGTTTAGTTTAAGCACATTAAAGTAATAGCGTCCTGTGTTTAGGTTCTAGCTTTACCTTTGTAATTAGCTGAGTAAGGGTTTGTTTAATTAGAATACACGATTGTGTATAGGGACCTTGGACGGGACGGAGAGACTGGATTAAGCTTTTATAACGAGTAGACGTACAAGTCGTATTAAATGGTTATACAGGGTGTCCCAAAAAGAAGTGTCAAGCGGAAGCCCACAGATAGAGCACCCCTTGGGGTACCCGAATCACCCCCATGTATGCTCCGCGATTGTTCATAGTTTTCGAGTTATGATTTTTTTTCTGAATTTCTGAGAATTTCGGACCTAAAAGTTTAAATTTTTTATTTTTTAAAAAGTAGAAGACTTTTCAAATTTTTCCTTTGCCCAACTGAATCATCATTGATTGCACTTTGATGCATAAAATAATCAGCTTCATAACTTTGACTAAAATTATTAAAATGTTGGTATAAAACCAAAAATTTACGGTTAATGAATAAAGACTTAAATTTTCAACTTTAAATTAAAAATCTAAGCGGGTAAAAATAAATAATAAATAATTAATAACTATTTATTTTTGTTCTATTAATTAAACTTTCAAATGTTTATTCTTTCTATTATTTCCTTAGCCTTCCTGCAGTAATTTTTGGTTATATAACAAATTCATGAACTTCAGGAATGATAAAATGGCCAAAAAACAGTTATTAATCTGATGGCTAATTTCAAGAATATTCCACCTTGCTGTCTTTGAAGGCTGATTTTAGCCAAAGTAGCCCATTAAGTACTTCTTCCTTGTAATGATTAAGAAAGCTGAGATTCTGGAGCATTTTTGAACTTTACTTAGAAACCATACCGTCACCCGCTTAGATGAATACCAGAGTTTGAGTGATAACATTGTGGCGTGGCTTATGTGATAGGATTTTATGATCGCTAAAAAGTTAATGATTTAACAGGTAGCGACAGAAGTAAAGAAAAGTATGCAGGCCAGACTGTTGTCGCAAATATGAAACCCTTGATTAAAAATATATAAAAAGATAATGGCTGAGACACAAATGAAATCCTACATTTTATGAAATTAATAAAAAAAGGGTAATGAAACGAAAGTGTTAGCAAGGCTCGTATAACGGCTGGAAAGCTTTGTAAACCAGTACTGGTATTCATATTTTGAGACAAAGTAGACAGAAAAAGAGTAATTGGTTGTTACTCGAAAATTTGGTAATATCATGAATTTTACAATAGTGAATGTTGGGGACGAATGAGGTGAGTGAGGAGAAAAGTGGACTGTAGTTTTTGAATTTGATAGTACAGTCAATCGGACAAATTGTAGAAATAGACTCGCGAATTGCAATACAAATGCCACATACCTTAAGTTCCCAATCTTTAGTGCCTGCAGGGGAATCCTCGAGCTGGTGGTGGAGCCACGTGGCTGGTGAAGCCACAAGAACCCGTCTGTCCAAGGTTGCACTGCGATGGAGCTCCACAGAATAGTTCAATACGACTAAAAAGTTTAATTTGACACAAACATACACAAATCACAAACTCGTGATGAAAGATTGGTGATTCCGACCAGAATCTCAGGGCTGATGAAGACGAGCTCCTGAACCGCGCGTACCGAATGCAAGTTCACGAACGACTATATGGCGTTGTCTTAGCAGTACGTTAAGACAAAAGGAAAAAAAGGCGGGTGGAATTGGTATGCGATCCGGAGCGTTCTTTCATCTACCTACATTTGTCCGAGATAAATATTAGCGATTAAAGGGAGAATTACGAACACCGCCCACCGTTAAAATGTTTATTTTAACACGGGAAAATGGAAAAAAAAGGAAACTACGAGTAAATATAACTTAACCTAGATTATGACCCAGAACTAAAATAAGATGAAGTTAATTTTCAAGGGGAAGAGGGCATAACTTATGAACGGGTCGTTTAAGTATCCCGTGGATGGTTTTTAGATTAACGGTACGAATTACACCGTCTTTAGAAGGTAGGACTTCAATGACTCGACCGAGTTTCCATTGCAAAGGTGGGCTAGGGTCTTGAATGAGAACAAGTGCACCTAGTTTAATATTTTCTTGATTACGAGTCCATTTTCCGCGATGCTGCAAAGTATTAAGGTACTCATTATGCCATCGCTTCCAGAATCGTTGGACAAACGCTTCTAGAAGCTGCCAGCGAGACAGGCAATTTGCATTTATATCAGTTAAATCATGATATGGCAACGAATTTAGGGGTTGACCGATTAAAAAATGACCCGGTGTGAGCACCTCGAGGTCGTTGCTGTCAGAACTCAAAGGACACAGTGGTCTCGAATTAAGCACGCTTTCAATCTGCACGAGCACAGTCGTCAGTTCCTCGAAAGTCAGAACAACGTTACCGATGACTCGATATAAAAACGATTTGATTGATTTCACAGCTGCTTCGGCCATGCCATTAAAATGGGGTGCAGCAGGTGGATTAAGATGCCAAGAAATTTTATGTTTTTGTAATTGATGAGCGAAATTCTCATGGTTTACTTCCACAAACCGATAAAATCCTTTGAGTTCAGATGTGGCACCAACGAAGTTGCGTCCACAGTCACTATATACATCCGAACACAATCCCCGACGGCCTATGAATCGCTTGAATGCGGCTAAAAACACGTCAGTACTAAGGTCGGATACCAACTCTGCATGCAAGGCTCGAGTGCTAAGGCAAACGAAGATTGCGATATATGATTTGTGAGTCGCATATTTTCTTTTGAGGTTGCTTTTTGTTAGTATCGGACCGGCGTAGTCAACTGAATTTTTTGCGAATGGACGGATTTGCTGAATTCTAGCCTTGGGCAAGTCAGCCATCAATGGTTTCAGTGGAACTGAACGGTTACGATAACACTGTATGCATTTGAAAATCCGCTGTCTCGTTATACTTCGAGCCGACAACACCCAGTAACGAGCCGAAACGAATGCAAGGGTTGCCTGCAATCCTGAATGTAAGTTAATATTATGGAAAAAGTCGATTATTAGATGAGTCAAGTGACTTTCAGAGGGCAGAACCACTGGATGTCGCTGCTTATAGCACAAATTTGAGTGGCGAAGTCTACCGCCTACTCGAATGAGTCCTGACTCATCCAGGAATGGATTCTTTAGGTTACGAATGTCTTGTCCAAACCAAAGCTGCTGAATGTTCAGAAGCCACCGATTTGTAGCCTCATTCAACTCTGGAATCGACAAATATCCTGTCCGCTTGCCTTTGGAACGACATGCTCGACCAAATCGCAAGCAATATGCAGTGACTTTCAGCAGTCGATGAAAATCAGAGAAACGAAGAAGCTCGGGGGGCTCCTCAACACTTTCAGTTACGAGAGATGCAATTACTTTTGCCCGTCGCTCCGGAACTTCGGCTGGTACTTCGTAAAAAGAAGACGGCCACGATGAACTGGGCAATTTCAACCACGAGGGGCCAGACCACAAGAATGGATGGTCAATCAATTGATCGGGGGATAACCCACGCGAGGCGCAGTCTGCAGGGTTATCGGGCGAACGAACATGCTGCCAGCGATCTGGAGCTATAATGGATTGGATCTCAGAGACGCGATTGGCTACGTAAGTAGACCAGTTATGAGATGAGGCGATGCTCTAAGCCATGTCAAAACTATGGTCGAGTCGCTTCATGCGAAATCGCCAATGAAACGAATATGCGAAAACGAATTACGAACGAACGAAAAACAATTGGCTAACAGCAATGCTCCGTTAAGCTCAAGCCGTGGAACGGTCAATTTTTTTGTAGGAGCCACTCGAGATTTAGCTAGAATAATAAAAACACGAATGTTACCAGAAGAATCCGTTACGCGAAAGTACACAACAGCGGCATACGCGGACTCTGAACTGTCGCAGAATCCATGTAGTTCCACATGACAATTGCTAGTAGGGACCCAACGAGGAATTTCAATATTTTTCAGGTTAGGTAGTTCTTGACCAAACTTTTCCCAGCGTGTACGAACAGATTGGAGGGCTGGTTCATCCCAGTCAACACCCAATAACCAGAGGTCCTGAATGAGGATTTTAGCCACAATGATGACAGGGCAGAGAAATCCGATCGGGTCAAACAAGCGTGCAATTTCCGATTAAATTGAGCGTTTGGTGGATTCCTCACCAACAGTATTGATAGTGTACGAAAATATGTCCTTCAAGGGCTGCCAGACTAGGCCCAGGACCTTAATGGTGCACGTGTCATCCAAAGAGACTGAAGCCGAATCCATGTTTTTAATAGAATCAGGCAGCATCCTTAGGAACTCCATACTGTTGCTACACCACTTTCTCAGTTCAAATCCTCCATCGTGCAGCAGCTTAATCAGCTGTTGCTGTACTTCGACGGCGCTCTGGACCGAATCGGAACCGGAGATTACGTCATCCATAAAGGTAAAGCGCCGAAGAACGTCAGCTCCTTCAGGGAACTCGGAACGATGATCCGCAGCAAGTTGCTGCATCACGCGAATGGCCAAGAATGGCGAAGAAGATAAACCATAGGTAACGGTTTTTAATTTATAAGTTTTCGGTTCCTCGCCAAAGCCAAAGAATAAGCTGGTACATCAGCTGATTCTCAGCAACGAGTATTTGGCGATACATTTGCTTTACGTCCGCCGTGAACGCTACTTCATGCAACCGGAAATTGCAGAGCAAGTCTGTCACATCCTTTTGAAGCTTTGGGCCCACCAATTGACACTCATTCAATGATATACCACGATCTGTTTTAGCAGAGGCATCGAATACTGTCCTTAGCTTTGTTGTTATACTGGACGCTCTCAGGACTCCGTGGTGCGGTATATAATAGTGATCATTTGGTAATGTATTCTCCACTAGCTCCATGTGACCACTTTTTAGGTAGTCGTTCATGAAATCGATGTAAAGCTCATGAAATAGAGCATCTCGAGCGAATCGACGTTCAATGGATTTAAGGCGCTTGAGCGCTAACGAATAAGAATTCCCCAGACTAGGATTATTTTCACGAAATGGAATCGAAACGATGTATCTACCAGAGGCTGTACGCTGATGTGTATTGACAAAAATGTCCTTACACTTCTGATCCTCTGGTGATACGAAGGTTTTCTCTGGAACAGATTCTGTTTCCCAGAATTTACGAACAATCGAATCTAAGTTAAGATTCTGCGAACACGAAACAAATGATGAGATCAACTTCTGTTGATCTGGAACAACAATATATTTTGAATGAACTTTACCAACTAACAACCAACCGAATTTGCTGGATATAGCCAGAGGAGTTCCAGGAGGCCCTCGAATAGAGTCTCCGACGAAAATGTCTTCATAAATATCTCCACCGATTAGAACCTCTATAGGAGTTTGAAGATTGAAGTTAGGATCTGCAAGAATAAGATTGTCTAAATACGACCACGAGCTAGAATTGAAGTTGAAGGATGGTTTGTCTGTAGTAATCCTACTAAGAATGATGCCTTGAAAGAGATAGGTGGATCCTTTATCATTCCTGCTCTTAACGAGCGACTCAACAACACCTTTAGAATTGGTCATCACATCACCAATCCCTTGGATGGTCGTCGTTAGCTTCTTTCGACTTAAGCCCAAGCGCCGAACCAAGTCATTGGTAATAAATGAGCTTTCCGATGCTGGATCGATTAGCGCTCGAACATTTACAAAATTCCCAGCAGCGTTGCAAATCGAGATCACCGCAGTAGACAAAAGGACTTGATGATTGGCAGAATCAACCTGAGTTGAACAGAGAGAAACTACGTTGGACGAATTGCCACTCGTACCACATACGACAGCTGCTTTGTCCTGTACCCCACTATTTTCTTCGACCCTTTAAGACGATGATTAGACCTCGAGTATGTTCAGGAATGGAGTAAAGCCTTTGGCCTCAAGGTTAACCTTGATAAAACGCAGGTTATTGTGGTAGGTAGCTCGCAACTGATCTCCAGGATTTTCTGGCAGTCTATGCCACCCATTTTGTTTGACGGGGTTAACAACCCGTATAGTAAGGTTGTGAAAAATCTTGATATTTACATGGACAGTTCGCTAAACTGGGACGAGCAGATCGGCGAGATGAGCAGAAAAATGATTGCGTCAGCTAGTTCACTCAGTAGGCTCAGAAATTTCTCACCGATACCCACCAAAATTGCGCTTGTGCAGGCTTTACTTTTGCCGATCCTTGATTACGCCGACACTGGTTATGTGTATATCAGTGAACACTTTCTCGATAAGCTTGAACGACACCAAAATTTTTGTTTCCGTTCCGTATTGATATAGAGATTGCGAATTCCACTGTATTTCTGGGAATTACTCTCGATTCCAAGTTACAGTGGGGTCCGCATATTTTTGCCCTGGCAGGAAGACTTAGTTCGGCAGCTTATGCTGTTAGAAAAATAAGGCTCCTGACTGATATCGCAACAGCAAGATTAGTGTACTTCAGTTATTTTCACAGTGTTATGTCGTATGGTCTTCAGTTGTGGGGCTCGGCAGCGGATCTCAACACCATCTTTGTTCTTCAAAAAAGAGCCATCCGCTCCATTTACAACCTTAGACCACGCGACTCGCTTCATGAAGTATTCAAAGAGATAGATATTTTAACTGTGTACTCTCAATTTATTTATGATAATGTAGTATATGTCCTCCGTATTCTCGATCGGAAACAACCTCCGAACCGGTGGTAGAGTCACACTATATTTAATTATGATATGAACTATCATAGTATTATTTTATGTAAGTTTATTTTTATTCAGTATATTTTTGCTACAATTTTTTTTTGTTACATGACATGTCATAAGTACTTTTTATAAGTCTATATGAATAAAGATATTTTTTACTTTACTTTACTTTACATTATCTTCGGGCTACGCAAGTTTGATCATGTTTCTGAATACCGCGCTCAACTAAATTGGCTCCCAATACGTCGTCGTCGTGACCTCCATGTTTTTTCATTGCTACACTTTATCCTGTTTGATCCGCGGTCACCTCCATATCTTAAACAACATTTCAGTTTTTAGCAACCGGCCAAAGGAAGATATGCGTTCTTGCCGTAAACTGCTTCTATCATTTCCTTCCTATTCCTCTGACTTTTATTCTAAATCCTTTACTGTTAAATCTATTCGCTTATGGAATTCTTTGCTCGTGTCCATAAGGTTATCTAAATCACATCCCATCTTCAAATCCCGAGTTAAATCTTACCTTCTGTCACTTTGACCCAATCGCCTTACTTTCACCTATACTTAATCCATACCTTATTTTATAAGTATGATAAGAATGTAAGTACGAGTATATGTAAGTTCATTATTCTGCTTCGGTATTATATGTATGTTTATTTTTATGTTAAAGTAAATTAGTTACTGCATCTCTTATTTATCATCTTGCACCGCCACTTAATTTTCTTCCTGATTCTCTACCTGAAGGTTGCCTGGAAGAGATCGCTACTAGCGATAAGGCCGCCTATATCACCTAATTTATTTAAATGAAACTGAAACATTCAGTTTCTGTAATAAAGTTTATCTTATCTTCTCTATCTTAATGATCGTGTGTTCAAACAGCCTTCCCATTGTGTCAAAAGCGTAGTAAATTCATCGTAGGTTAGCTTTTGGTCACCAAGCACTCCACGAAGATGGTATTTAAGGCGGCTCCCTCCCAAATGCCTCCTGCACTTGGCCATTATGGGGCATTTCAATGCCACTCAATTTGCTCTTCTGCCAGATTTTCGTAAAAGCTTTCGTCTATAGTCTGCTTCAAGTTAAAATATTCATGTTGCATACAACAAGTAAGTAAGTAGTATTGTTAGCTTCCACAAAATTAGTTTTACTATTGCTGTATTTGTGTTTTGGGGCTCCTCGAAGAGCAGACATCCTCCGTAGTGCCGCTATAAAAGCAGATGATGTGAGGTAGGACCAGCTCTAGATGTACTGCTTCTGTGGCAAGACAAACAAAAACAGCTATATAAACCTTGCTGCATTTTATTTCACGGCCTTAGTTACTCTTGAATTCCACATACTCTAAAACGGTGGCTCATAGCGAAAAAAATCATCTACTCAAGTAATCTACATAAAATTTCTCCTACAAAAAAATCGCTGGGATCCATACTTAATGACATATTGAAGCAGAAAAGTTATTTATGATCAATTGTCGCCTTATTGTCGCGTTTTCACCACGGTCCAAAGAAAAACTGTTTTATTTAAGAGGAAAAAGTTGTCATATTGCTGTCAAACAAATTTGTGAATTGTGTTTTTTTTCTACACTACAACATGTCGGAAAAGTGTTTCATTTGTGATAATGTAGTCGAATCGGACTTGTGTGAAGTTGGAAAAAAAGTGATAATTGGGATAGTAAAGGCAAGTGCGTTAAGAAAAGATGGAAAAAAAACATATTTGTGGAATAAGAGGAGAGGTATTGTTCACAAGGCTTGCAGAAAACAATACGTGAAAAGTGACTCAGTAAAAAGGTTTTTGAAAAATAAAATGAAAATGTAAAAATGTTTATTGACCTAAACATGATAATCTTAAACTATTAACAACAACCGGTGTCTTCTTTTGAGCTTACATTTGCCTGTGTCAGGAGACACCGCTCTTCAGTAGAATAGCATTTCTAAGACTATATTAATTACGAACTACTCAATCACAATTTTAACCAAACTGTACAAAAATATGAAACATACGAGTACCTTATACATATTAAACCCATAGTACACACTCCATTGTATGTATGAGCTCGGCCACTTGCGTGTGTGAGTGTGTGGGTGTGTGTGCGTGTGGGTGTGTGGGCGTGTGTGTGTGTGTGTATGCACGCGTGTGTTTGTGTACCCGTGTGTATAGTGCAATAATTAACGCAAATCAAATCAAGAGTGCCTTAATACCATCATAATTATTTAGTTCCAACCCTTTCACTAAAAGTTTCTTACACTCATAGAGTTGCTTACTATAAATATATATCTCCCTTTAATGGTGTTATATATTTGTATTGACCTCTTATTATATTATTTATTAGCCAATCCCGTGTTTATTCTAGGAGCTCGAATAGCAATGATTTTTCTTCTTTTATTTTTTATCTTTATTTTCGATGGCGGGACGATCTGGATAAGTACTCACAGTAATGGCAGATCTTAGCTGATGATAGGGATCACTGAAGGGATTTGGGGGAGGCCTTTGCTCAGCAGTGGGACAATACAGGCTACGAGTAAGTTTAAAAAAATATATATCAT
The DNA here is from genome assembly GCA_947369235.1 of Udea olivalis. Classification (NCBI taxonomy): domain Eukaryota; kingdom Metazoa; phylum Arthropoda; class Insecta; order Lepidoptera; family Crambidae; genus Udea; species Udea olivalis. The sequence goes on along the minus strand of OX376364.1, from coordinate 5,208,691 downwards.
CATCTCGATCATAAGCACAGCGCGAGCACCGCGAGCACGCTGCCGCAGTCCATCGGGTAGTAGTTGAAGACTCCTTGCGAAGTAGAAAGTTGTAGACATTTAAGGCAGGGATTTTTTTTCCTGATAGTTTGTACAAAATAAAGTTTTCTTACCGATTGCAGTTTGCTGATTTCGTGTAAACATTGCGTGGGAAATCGCATCTTTTTAAAATTCATAATCTTAATGATGCTTCGCTGAGGACATTCTACACCAAGAAATCTGGTTTCGGCCGCTACCCTAGACAGCTATACAATATTCAAATTAATTGGACTAATGAGGTATACGTGTCTTTTAGTAGGGACCTACCTGAGTTGTGTGACATTGTGACTATCCTCGGAACCACATGCCTCAGCGTTTTAAATATCCATGTTAGTTTCTGAAGTCTCGCGATAACATGTTTCAGGTGTGGATACCAAGACAACCGCTGGTCCAAGTAAACATCCAAGTACTTCGTCTGTTCAACTCCCTGAATAATAGGGCAGGTCAACTCTCTTAGCAGTCACCTCGACACTCTCCCGAATTTTGGGAGTGTGGTAGTTTCTGGTGATATCAATATAAGTATTACACCCAAATCTGCAGAACCACCTCATGAACAAAAAAACCGCATCAATTATTTAAATATGCTATCTTTTTACGGTATACTAGCTGGACATTACAATCCCTACCAGGGATAAAAATTGCCTGAATCACATCATGCTTAAAATAAATAAACTCAAATTTAAAGCAACAATAACTGCACTACAAACAAGTGTTACTGATCAGTGGAACAAGGCTTTACTCAGACAATGTTTTTGCACTTATAAGACTGACAAATGCACTTAATTTACACATACTTTAATTTTCACTTAAAATAAAATGAAACAGATATTACTTACGATTTTTGTCCGACATTTGGGCGAAAAGTTCTTGTCACTTCTGATTTATTAGGTAAATCAAACACTGTCACTGTATAATCACTTTTCTATTCAGATTCACTTAACACAGTAGTTTACACCACGAGCGCTACCGAGCGAATGCCCCTGCGCGCCTCTACACTTGCCTTTTAACGTGTTGACGAGTGAATGAATGAACGATCGAATGACCAGACGGATGAGTAGCGCCAAAGACAATTCTACTGTTTTAGTCAAATCAGTACTTTTAATTTATTGAATTTTCAACATCAACACGTATAAGGTTACAAATCATTTTACAATAGATTGAATATTGCTACAGTTATACATAAAATACAACATTCGGCCATCCGACTGTGTGCAGTCTCCGGCGCACACAAATAAAATACAACATTCGGCTCAGGTGTGTAAGTGTGCAAAACATAATTAAATATGATATGAACATTATCCACTACTGAATTTGAATGATACATTTCTAGTAATTCCAAATTCTAAATATAGCAAAAATAATAACACCACCATAACTAGACATTTCATAAACAATTAATTGATAGTTAAGTATTAAACTTATTTGAGTAATTAACTTATAATTTGAGAAAATATCTTATAGGTAATCTAAGCAAAACTTAAAGTTTGAGAATAAAAACTTAATAAGTATAATAATTATCTTATCCAATTCGGATTTGACATAAATTGTACCTACTTGATTTTACATCAAAGTTGTTTCGGAACTATCCGATTCTGAATTTTTGTCTGATCCAGAAGTATTATCAATTTGTAACGCTTTTATGTGTATCCACGGCCGCATCCTATCTGCTGCAACTACACTATTGTATCGTTTGGTTTTGAAGCCTGGTATATTGGTAATTTCGTAACGATCATTACCGAGACATTTAATTACTTTATAAGGTCCAACAAACTTGGGCAACAACTTTTTGCTTTTGCCATCGTTACTAAAACTAGTTCTAGTAATTTTTACCAAATCGTCAATAGAAAACTTCGTAGCCGGTGATCGTTTTAGGTCATAGTTCTCCTTTTGTTTTTGCTGGCTACGTTTTATATTGGAAGAAGCAGTAGCTCTCATTTCCTCTAAATTTGTTGGTGGAGTCTGTTCAGTACTATAGGACTCAGACAATTCAGTCTCTACGTGATCAATTGTACCTGTTACATTCTCTCTTGTGACTACCGTTTCTCCGGATTCTAGTGTAGAAATAACAATTGGAGTCTTACTCTCAGATATTACAGTGCCATCAGGGGACAACTTATTATCAGTAAAATTTTTCATTTTAATGCCAAATAGTAATTCTGAAGCGGATTTTTTTGTAACAGAATTTATAGTATTATTTATTCCCCATTGTATTTTACCCAATTGCAGGTCCCATGTGCGTTCGTTTTTATTAAAACTCTGGGTTGAAAGAGCTGTCAGAATGGTTTGGTTAAATCTCTCTGCTTGTCCATTTGCTCTAGGACATGCAACTGCGTTTAACACGTGTTTAATGCCGTTGAGTGTGCAGAAATCTTTGAATTGTTTGGATGTGAACGAAGTTCCTCTATCAGAAATAATCCTGTTAGGGGTCCCAAAGTCAATAAATAAATTATTTAAAACCCTTATCACACTTTTAGTTTTCGTGTCCTTAACTGCCTTAGCGAACAAATATTTTGTAAAACCATCAACGATAGTAAGGATGAAACAGTTGCCACTTTTACTCTTTACAAATGGCCCCAGATGGTCCATATGTAATGTATGAAAGGGTATCGCGACTTTCTCAATAGGGTAAAGAAGACCGGACCTTGTTTTAGCAGAATTGTCTTTGTTATATGCACATTCGATACATGCAGCAACGTATTTCCTAACAAAACGTCTTAGCTTTGGAAACCAATAGTGGCTTTGTATGCGTTCTAGAGTTTTTGTGAACCCAAAATGACCAATTTCGTCGTGGTTAGCCTTACATATTTGCCATCGGGCATTTTTGGGCACAGCTAGTCTTAATTCTTCTCCAACTCTCCGGTAAACTGCGTTGTTTTTTATAGTGAAATTATTTTTAATTTCTACAACGTCCTCGTAATTATCAGGTTTTAATATTTTACAAATCCGAGTAAGTTCTTGATCTGCAAGTTGTAACGTAAGTATCCAGTTTTCCGTGGAGATATTCAAATTCTTCACACTCATAACACAGGATACGTCTTGTGTCGGTGGCTCAACATCAGCTAAACTAGCTGCACAGTTTCTGCTCAACGCATCGACGTGACACATACGTGTTCCCTGTCTGTACTCGATATTGAAGTTGTACTCATTGATTTGCAGCCACCACCGTGCTATTCTTGGTAGCAAGTCCCTTTTGGTCAAAGTGGTCCTCAAGGCATTGCAGTCAGTAAAAACGGTAAAATTGAGTTCAAGTAAGTAAGCACGGAACTTTTTCAAAGAACAAACCACAGCAAGTGTCTCGAGTTCATAAGAGTGAAAGAAACGTTCTTCTGCTGTGGTCTGTCTGCTAAAATATGCCACTGGTTTAAGGGTTCTTGGATTACAATAGGATTCCTCCAAGACCTAAGGAACTCACATCTGTATGCAATTCCGTTTCCAAGTTCGGATCATAAAGCGCTAATAATGGACGATCAATTAATTTCTCTACCAACAAACGGAACGAACGATTTTCTGCCTCACTCCATTGCCACACAGCATTTTTCTTTAATAGTGCTGTTATTGGCCTAGCTATTTCTCCAAATCCCTTTACAAATTTTCGGAAATAGCTGGCTAAGCCTAAAAACTGTCTTACCTCATGAGCGTTCTTAGGGACTGGAAAGTCGCGAACTGCAGTTATTTTATTTTCAGAAGGTCTAATACCATCTGAAGATATTTCGTAGCCAAAATATTCAATCTTAGTATTGAAGAAACTACACTTGGATAGTTTTAAAGTTAGCCCAGCACCATGCAACAATTGAAGTACATCTTCAAGTCTCTGAAAGCCTTCTTCAATAGTTGCTGATGGGATTAACAAGTCATCCATATATGCTAAAGCAGTAGTGAATCTCCTTAAACCCAACAATTTGTTCATCATCTTCTGAAAAACTGCTGGTGCGTTGGCTAACCCGAATGGCATTCGCTTGAACTCGTAATGTCCATCCGGGGTAACAAACGCTGTTAGATGTTGACTTTCCTGTGCCATAGGTATTTGGTAATACCCCGAAGCAAGATCAAGAGTGATAAAAAACTTGTTCCCACTCAAATTAGCAATTTGGTCCTCTATTAAGGGTAACGGATACTTGTCTTTCACAGTTTTGTTGTTTAAAGCCCTATAATCCACACATAATCTTGATTCTCCGTTTTTCTTTTTCACTAGCAGTATAGGGCTTGCGTAATTTGATTCAGACTCCTGGACTATATCATTTTTAACCAACTCATCAACCATATCTCTTACATGTCCGCGTTCGTGAAAAGACAATCGATATGGTCTGTAGACCACTGGGGTCTTATCCTGTAAATCTATAGTCATCTCAGATTGTTTTGTACAGCCTATTTCGCTTAAGTTAGTCGCGAAACATGTTCTATACTTTTGTAAGAGCTGATACAGTCTTTCAAAATGTGAATTGTCTAGATTGAACCCTACTTTGACCTCAGACTTTTCTAAAGGCTGCAGTTCTGTATTCCTCTTTATGTGTATCGATGACTAAAGTTTTTGTCTCAACAGCAGGGCTAACCCTTGCTATTAACATATTTGCCTTTAGTGTAAGTGGATGAACCGATAGAGCCGTAACAAAAACTAGCCCCTTACTTTCATCGATTTTGTAACATCCTTGATGAAAATGATATACCTTTTTAGGATCAGTACATGTATTACCTCTGGAATATACATCTCCTGAAAACGATTCTCCAGTGTAAACTTCAACAAGTCCACCTTTCATTATAACTACATCTTTAGCTACGTAAAGGTTCAAGGTTTTTCCCGCATCAGGCGTAACTACAGATGGAGAGTTGTAGAAAATTAGTTTCGCATTATCTTTCAATACTGTTATTGTTGATAATTCCGTAAAGTTTTGTCCAATCAACAAAGGCACATGTAAATACTCATCCTCTACAGCTAACACTTCCAATTTTGTCTCTACGTCATCTATTTTAACTTGAATCTCAGACCGAAATTTGGGGCGAATCTTTGAATTTCCGAAGCCCTTTATAATTGGCAAATTGATATCAGATCCTTTTAATCGAAGTTTGTGTGCTTCCGTACATTGGATCAAACTACAATCACTTCCAAAATCAACGTACGCTTTTAGAGTTGATCCTTTTATGTCAACACTCTTATAAAACTTTTTATTACTGTCTAGGCCAGAGTGAGTTTCAGAAATCAGATTTGCCTTGCCTGACGTATACTCGTCACATTCAGTTTTTGAAATATCTAAGACTTGTGAGCTAAGATTAATTTTTAAAATCTTTTTATCTGTAACTTGGTTATTTGAACGTTCAGTTTCGTGTGAAAATAAAGGTTTTCTAGTACAGTTATCAAAATTATGGTTAACTCTACCGCATTTAATACATTTTATTAATGGTTTACGACAGTTAGAGTAGGAATGGCCCTTTTCTTGACAATTAAAACAAGTCAAGTGGTTATTAGCGGTAGCCTGGGGATTATGAGCCAAATTTTTGTAAGAGTTGTTAGAATAGTTCCGGGAATCTCTCCTTCTGAAATTACCATAAGTTGGCTGATTGCGTGAGTATTCCCTAGTTTGCTGTGATGCTAAATAATTCAACAAATCTTCTGGCTCTTGACATTTTAACGCTTGTGCACCATTTCTGATCGATATATCAGTTATTCCGTAAATTATACAATCGACAGCTTTCACACCACCAATCTCGCAACGACTTAACAATGACAGTTTTTCATAAAAGTAATCTCTTAAGTTTTCATCAGCACGTGATCTTCTGGTTAACATCTCTTCGAGAAGTTTTCCATAATTCTCGTGACTTGGAAACGCTTTCGTTAATTTGGTTTGCCATTCCATCCACGTATAATTAACTGTGGCTAATGATTCATACCACTGTTTAGCTAACCCGTCTAATTTCTGAAGGGAATAATGAATTATCTGTTTCTCGTCCCAGCTATAAATTACTGCACATTCATTTACCTTCTTCAGCCACCTTTCGATATTTTGAGACTTATTGTTCGGATTAAACTCTGGGACAACATTAGAGGACAGTGCGGACTTACTTGGCCTGTTTTGAAGTGCTGTTGCTATGATTTTCATGAGCTCCTTGTTAGTGACATTATCACTGTTCTTACGGGATCTTCTTCGAGGTGTTACATCTGCAGTCTCTGAGGATGAAGTGGATCTCTGACGTCGCCTTCGACGACGATTCGAATCTGCAATGTAATATACGGGTAGGAACACGGTCTCACTCTACTTCAAATACCTGACCAATCAAGCACACCTTTAAGGCGTGTTCATTCAATTTAGACCCCCTCCTTGTCCTCGTCTCCTTGACGACTTGCATAACCAATTAAGCACACCTACATGACATATATGATCAATTAAGCACACCTACATGGCCTTTTTAATCAATTAAGCACACCTACATGGCTTATATAGTCAATTAAGCACACCTACATGGCTTATTTAACCAATTTAGCACACCTACATGGCTTATATAATCAATCAAGCACATCTACATGGCTTATATAGTCAATTAAGCACACCTACATGGCTTATATAAACAACTAAGCACACCTACATGGCTTATTTAATCAATTAAGCACACCTACATGGCTTATCTAGTCAGTTAAGCACACATACATGGCTTATAAAGTCAGTTAAGCACACCTACAAGGCTTATATAGTCAGTTAAGCACACCTACATGGCTTATATAGTCATCAAAGTAATCAATTATGCACACCTACATGGCTTAGAGAATTGATTAGCCACTTATACATGGCTTGTAATCACTCAAGCACACCTACATGGCTTATATAATTGATTAGCCACTATACATGGCTTGTAATCACTCAAGCACACTTACAAGGTTTATGATTCAAGCACACCTAATGAGTTATATGACTGATTATTATCAATTAAGTACAACTGCCTGCGCCTTATAATTTCAGCATACCAACATGGCTCATATCAAGCTCATTATGGCTTCCTTTAAGTAAACGTGGCTTAAGATTTGAGGGTAACTACGTTACGACGAGACTCGAAATCAAGAACAGCCGCGTACTTTTGATTGTTCTATAACTTTACAACTTTACTCATAATGCTCATTGCGAAAATAAGTGCGTTTGTCAATTTATTATTTAGTAAATAAATAGAGATAAAAACTGTAATTTGACAACAATTCGCACTTCCACTGACTGCGTTGCATTATCGGGGAGTGCCCCGACCGAATGCACATGTGCATTGTCAGAAGATAATACTTATTGTTTCAAATGTATTATAATTACATCACATGAGTGAAGCTTAATTACATAGTAAATAACTAAAGATAACCTGCCATTTAACAACAATTAGCATCTCTCCTCACTGCGATGCATTATCGGGGAGTGCCCCGACCGAATGCATATGTGCATTATTAAAAGATAATACTCATTGTTTCAAATGTATAACAATTACATCACACGAGTGAAGCCCTGTTCCGAGAGCGCTTTATATCATAAATGGGCACCTGACAACTGTATTACTACTGAGAAACATCGGCGCACACTCCCCAGACTGCATAGCATTATCGGGGTGTAGCCCCGACCAAATGCTTCGATGCAATGTCAGAATAGAAGTATGCACCAAGCCGTTCTCAATTCGTGAACAGTGGAACAAGGCTTTACTCAGAGAATGTTTTTGCACTTATAAGACTGACAAATGCACTTAATTTACACATACTTTAATTTTCACTTAAAATAAAATGAAACAGATATTACTTACGATTTTTGTCCGACATTTGGGCGAAAAGTTCTTGTCACTTCTGATTTATTAGGTAAATCAAACACTGTCACTGTATAATCACTTTTCTATTCAGATTCACTTAACACAGTAGTTTACACCACGAGCGCTACCGAGCGAATGCCCCTGCGCGCCTCTACACTTGCCTTTTAACGTGTTGACGAGTGAATGAATGAACGATCGAATGACCAGACGGATGAGTAGCGCCAAAGACAATTCTACTGTTTTAGTCAAATCAGTACTTTTAATTTATTGAATTTTCAACATCAACACGTATAAGGTTACAAATCATTTTACGATAGATTGAATATTGCTACAGTTATACATAAAATACAACACTATGATAGTTCATATCATAATTAAATACCCCTCAACTGTGGCAAAATAATTGTCAGAAAAAGCATGTCTGTGGTGGATGAAATCCTCCATCTCACAGACAGGGCTTTTTTGGTTTTTTGGTTTTTTAAAACTGCAATAAATCCATTTCTATTATGAATTGTGGCTTTCTTTTATATATTCCTAATTCTGCATTAGTTCCTCTACCTTTTCTTTATGTTATTTCATCTGCATTAAGAGAATGAAAGCTGGTATAAAATACTTACGTCGCACAAAGTGGCAAAGTGGGAAGTCAGTCGAATTCAATTACAAAATTCTCCATGAAATTGCACTTAATCTCCGAAAAGTAGATGATATATTCAAGAATAACATTATATTTTCGATATTTTGGACTTGAAAACGCGTAATTCACGTTAAAAATCATCAAATATGTCAAAATATGTCACCTAAATGTCACACCATGTTGTGACACTCTGAGTCAGCAATATTTCAACGACAAAATTCTTCACCTTTTAAATTTACACGCCGATAGGTCTGGGTATGGTACCATACAGCCTAATATGTAGTAAACGATTTGACAGCCCGACCTGCTGCCCTAACTAGAAAAGTATGTGAAAAAAATTCTCAAAAGTGCGTCTGTGGAAATGGATGATTTCAGCCACGCCACAGACCGACGTTATTTTTTTGTGGATGAAATTAACCACGTCACAGGCAAGAGGTGTGACTCTACCACCGGTTCGGAGGTTGTTTCCGATCGAGAAGACTCCGGCAAGAAACTCGATGGTTACTCTTTTCAATCTTGTTTTTATACACAAAAATGGAATTGACAGAGTAAAGTCATAACAAAAAAGTGTGCAGAGGAGCAGATTATACCTAAGATGACCACAAATTCTTATCATTTAAGAAATCGTCAACACTATAATAACCCCGCTTCATTAACTTAGCTTTAATTTGTGACTTAAACTTGTGAAGTGGCAGTTCAACAAGAGTTTGCGGAATCTTATTAAAATATTTTACACATTGACCAACAAATGATTTCCCTACCTTATGCAGTCTTAGACTGGGAGTTACGAGCTTATTTTTATTTCTGGTATTGAGTTTATGAACATCACTGTTTTTCTTGAAGAGATGCAAGTTTTTACGGACATATACTACATTATCATAAATAAATTGAGAGTACACAGTTAAAATATCTATCTCTTTGAATACTTCACGAAGCGAGTCGCGTGGTCTAAGGTTGTAAATGGAGCGGATGGCTCTTTTTTGAAGAACAAAGATGGTGTTGAGATCCGCTGCCGAGCCCCACAACTGAAGACCATACGACATAACACTGTGAAAATAACTGAAGTACACTAATCTTGCTGTTGCGATATCAGTCAGGAGCCTTATTTTTCTAACAGCATAAGCTGCCGAACTAAGTCTTCCTGCCAGGGCAGAAATATGCGGACCCCACTGTAACTTGGAATCGAGAGTAATTCCCAGAAATACAGTGCAATTCGCAATCTCTAATGGCTCGTTATTCATGTATATAATGGTATCGACCTGTCTTACACGCGCGCGCGCGCGTTTGGGAGTGAGTGTGTATGTGTGAGAAAAATCTAAATAAATAATGAAATAATAAACTAAGAGGTTAAATGTGTCAAACATGTAACGCTGCTTAGCCCTACGATAAGTTATCTTGGGATAAGTTTAGGTTTATCCAATAAGCATCGTTTAAAATTCTTAAAAGTGACTTGAATAACAACTCCTCCGTTTCACAAATATCCTAGCGTTTCAAGAGTTTTATCACAGTTTTTTACATTCGTGATATTGCTGGTTGTAGATTTTATATTTTTTATGCAACCTATTGTATAGATAAGCGGATTGGGCTTGGAACTGATTCCTAGCAAGAGAGGTTCTGCATGAAGGGGTAGGTGCTACTGCGGCCGCCCGTCTTTTTCCTGTCAGTAATTAATTGTGTTTGATAAGGTAATACTTTGTGAAGTTTTTAATTGTTCCCTTTTGTACATCACCTTTCGCCGCTGTTTACGAATTTACGAATATTTACCTAAATCTTACTATATGACGCCTGCAATTGCTACAAGTGTATGTTTATTCTAGAGACGCATATACCATGGTTTGAGAGTTACACGATTTCGCAAAACGTTTACCCATCAGGAAACGCAATATCTCGAAAACCTGAAGCCCCACATATTATGTTTTTGGCGCACGTTTTTCCACAAATGTAAGGACTCTGCTCATGCACAATATTTCTCTCTTTGATCATTTGTTTAAAGTTTTCCTGCTAGAACAACGTTATTCCAGCAGGAATCGTTTTTTTAGTTTTTTTCCAAAACGACAGCACAATTTTTTCATGCCGCGCATATCCACAGAATATATCGCTCTGATTATTGTTCTGTTATATGTTCTGTAAAAGAAGGTATATGTTTCACTCATATCACTCTAGAAGCTCCATTCCAGCTGGAGTAACGCACACGAGATCTCAATAAGTCCTACACGTTTATTACATAAATATGTTATTTGGCTATAAGTATTAAACAAACGCTAATAGACCTCTCGACTTTGGTCTGAAGTAAAAGCTGCATGAGCTCGTGTGAAGATCGACCAACCGCACAATTTTGTAAAAAAATTAGGTCTATCTAAGTTTCCCGTATGTCACTACTTCCCTCCCAGATTTTTTTTTTATTAGTTACCCCTATCGAATAGTGTTATAATTCAGGTGGTTTTTTTTTCAAAATCAACAGGTTCGATTCCCGGCTAGGAATATTATTTTTTCCAAAATCTAATAATGCAGTTTTAGTTTTCATCAAAAATCGGACCGGAGACTCCTTTTGAGTGTTTTTCTTTATTTCTCATAGTTTTCGATTTGGCCTACCACGCCCACTTAAAAAAATCACATAATTTTAGTTAAATTATAATAATTCATAATTTTAGCTAAGAAATAAAGGTTACGACGATATTTATGTTAAATATACACTTCTAAGTTTTTTAAGGTATATTGATAGGACATTTCGAAGCCTATTTCAAATTTGGCGCGCAGTTGCTTACGCGCCCGACCGTGCGGGGAGGCCCCCGCGGTAAACAGGGTTTTCCACCCCCGCAATTTCAGTTAATCGCTGAACACGCTGGCCTTAATGAAGCAAATAAATTAACATACATTCGATATAGGAACTATTGCAACAAACTTATTACAAAAATTAAACGGGAATTTCAAAGAGAATTATTCTGTAAAAAATAATCGGCTGTTATGGAAGAAATTTAAGAACATTACTCATACTACTCAAAGCAGTACTAATTCGGAGCTCCTAAATCTTAGATCGTCTAGAGCTGCCTCTGCAGATTAAACTAACAACTTCTTTGCAAATATCGGTAAGAAACTTGCTCAACAAATACAACCTTCTACTGAGGACTGCGAAAATTACCTACGTAGCTTGCCAAGTCGATCTAATTCCTTGGTCTACTGGACACTGATTAATATGAAGTATGCAGCTTACTTATGTCACTTAAAACTAGTAGCGCCTCTGGCTGGGATAAAATTCCTACGGCTTTCCTCAAACATCAATTGAGGACGGAAATTGTGCCGATTCTAACACACTTAGTAAACCTCAGCTTTAGTCAGGGTTTTTTCCTATACCCTTACCACACTTAAGCAGTCGATTATAACTCCAGTGTATAAGGCAGAAGATAGATACAATATAAGTAATTACAGACCTATCTCTGGTCTATCTGCATTATCTAAAATAGTCAAATAAAACTGAATAAAAGGCTGGTCAGTTATTTATACACGTACAACATATTGTCACCCTCTCAATATGGTTTCCACCAAGGTATGTCTGCGGAAGATGCTGTGTCTGCATTAAGTTCGCTAGTAGTTGAGCAAGTTGACAAACACAAAAATGCATATCAGTTTTCCTTGATTTAAGAAAAGCATTCGACACTGTCTCTGACCCTATCCTCGTATGCAAACTTATGGCAACAGGGTTAAATGGAGTGCCCCTTAAATTGTTCAAGGATTATCTATCTAATAGGCGCCAACGAGTCAAACTAGATTTTGTCACTAGTGGAGACACGGTGGTGTCATAGCAAGCCACAAGGAAGCGTTCTTGACCACACGCTATTCCTTATTTATATAAACGACCTTTGTGGCATGAATATTAAAAACGCATAATTTTTTTCTTATGCTGATGACACCGCCGTAATTTTCAGTGCCGAATCCTGGTGTTCTATTAAAGAATGTACTGAGCTTGGTCTGCAACAAATATTTTCACCCACATGACCGTTCAGATCGCCACCCAGAACGATGCCTTGGGACAATGGATGTCTGTCATTACTTGAGCGTTTATGTAATTCTGAGTTTGTTTAGCCTGGTAGTTAGTTGTATTAAGCAGGTGTTTACAAAGTGTCCGTAAACACCTGCTTAATACAACTAACATAAGTGATATTTAATGAATGTTTATCAGTACGTCTACCACAAGTTGCCACTTTAAATTAACATTATGGTTCGCGTAAGAAAAATGTATTGGGATTTGACATTGATATGTCATGTCATGTCAAATCCCAATACAATTTTTTACGCGACCGATAATGTAAATTGAAAGTGACAAATCGTAGAAGACGCATAGGATTCTTTTCACAAAGATAATCCATCATTTTTTTTGTAAAATATGATACTTAATGAGTAGTATTTATGGCTATGGAATAAAATAACTTATTATTCCCTGATGATAGTTTATTTCTCAATCAAGTTTTTTAAAAAGTGAAGTTATTAACCTAAATACTGTCCCACTGCTATGCAAAGGCCTTCATTATTGAAATTAAGTCATCGCTACAATGGATGGGTATTGGCTTCATAAAAAAAATGGACGCATTAAAAAGTAGTGTAGCGTGTCATTTTTGGTTAGACAAGCTCTATTAGAATCATTTTTACTTACACTAATTTTACTTTAAAACAATTAATAAAAAAAACATAACGCACACACCACAACATTAGTAACAACAAGATGTTATTATATTCTACTCTGATTTGAATTTTATGTCTACGCCATAAAATTTTGTCAGTTTTTCGTGGACTTTTGTAATTAAACACAACAAAAACAAATCAATATTCATCAATCCTTTCTGTGAATGAACGAAACCGCACCGCATCACTATTACGTTGAACATGGACACATTATTTTACAAAGTGACATTAGCAGCTGTCAGATTTTTCCGTCTAATTATGACTTCGACTTTAGACAAAGTACAAACTTTTGACTAGTTATTTTTCAACTTAATACTAAACTTATGATGCTTTTTAAAAAAACTATACGAATAATAGCCTGCAAAACTAATAGAAGCTATTACCGATACTAAACTTAAAATTAAAAATGAGACTAACTTAATTTCTTATTATTCAGTCCAAAGCATGTTGGCGGCCGGCGACCGAAGATGCTTCGCGCCTCTGTGCTGTATTACGTACTCCGCCCACCAGGTGGCGTGCTCTAGGGCAGTCTGAGGCTCGTCTCGCATAAGGGTGCGTAGGCGCACTATGTTTTCCCGATACCTGTAACAATTATAGTGATCAGCGAATATTTCTTAAATCCTAAAACGCTGAACACCAGTGGAAAGTAATACAGAGCCAACGTAACGTAAAATTAACGTCGGAAGATGAAAGATAAAATGAAAGTTATGGTCCTGCCTAGGGTACAGCATAAATACCCCTCTTCATACTGTTTCATAGCATCAACTTGGCCCAAATTTAGCTCACTACGTAGTTCCTTGACAGCGTTCTTTTCAGATGACGGAAGTTAGACTTGATGACTGATTTTCGGGAACAAAGGTTGCGTCTCACAAGGACGAAATCCTGGGGGTCCCATTGTATACACCTCTTGAACTACTTATATACTTTCTTACATGAACTCATAGATATGCGGTACTATAAGCGGCCTTAAGTCAACCGATAAAATAAAAATGAGCTATAAGCAGAGGCTTAGAATACATTACGATCCAATTATTTGTATGAATAACAGTCTAGCCACTTTTTTGTTACAGAAACATTTTGTGATTGATGAATATGACATGTAAATAATATGTCATATTCATCAATCACAAAATGTTTCTGTAACAAAAAAGTGGCTAGACTGTTGTATTTAATATGTTGTATGTAATGTATTTAGATAAGTATGATATTATTTTACAGAATAAAATTTGTCTAATCATGCTGATATAAAATCACTTGCAATCAAACTATGTTGGTTTACGTCACAAACCTGCTGAAAATTGCATAAATAATAAACTAAGTAATCTGAGGTCTCGTTGATGGGATTTGAAACTATTTTTATTGTTTTTTTTTTTTTTTTTTATATTACCCGTCAAGATGACCTCACTCCACCTGATGGAAAGCGGTCGTGAGGTCCAGATATGAGGTTGACAAGCCCAGTCATTCAAACGAATCACTGGGCTGGCCATCCTCACCTTGAAGGCCTGCAGAAATGCCTTTTCACGCCCCGCTTGAAGAACCCGGGACTATACAAGGAAGGAAACACATGTGCTGGAAGAGCGTTCCACGTCTGGATGGTACGACAAAGAAACGAGTCACCGAACCTTTTAGTTCGGGCCAACAAATGTTGAATTGTGTGTGGGTGACGCCGTAGTCCAGCACGCGTGGTACGGGAGTGGAAAGGTGAGGGTGGGATAAGCTGGAATAACTCGTCAGAGCATGATGACCCGACCTTATCAAAACATCGAAAGATGTAGGTTATTCTAACTTTAGTAGTTAATTTTTCATTATACCATAAGGTATTCTTCTAGTCTAGACTAATATATTACAGAGAAATGATCAGACTTTTTATTCTTTTCTTTCAAGTCAGCAATAAACATTTCACATTTTTTCAAGTGTAGACTTGAATGGGAGAAATAGTTCACACAGTAAGCTAGTATCTTTAAACGCAAGAAGTAAGGATAGACACAAGGTCAAAATCATCAAAAAATATTTCTGCATCAAATGGTGGCACACTTGTTGATGAGTCATGGTAATATTTTTGGTGTATTGTACTCACTAGTGTCCTTGAATTTTCAAATTGGCAACCTGCGTCCAAGGGTCTGTGGCTTATATGTTATAGTAACTATATGTTTATGGAGAGTTTTATAATAGTATGCATTGTTATCATTGCGTCGAAAAATGTATACATTTCAAAATCAGAAATAGCTCACCTCTCATCTTTTGTGATAGTCTGTATTGCAGTAACTATCTTTTCTTCCGTGACGGTTTCCAGGTCAACTCGTAGACCTATTTTGTTGAGCACATACTGATCCAAGTTGAACCATTGGTCACCCAGCATGGGCATTCCCAATAATGGAACTCCAGCAGTTATGGCTTCGTTTGTTCATTGGAGTCCTCCTTGTGTTATGAAGAGTTTTATTTTTGGATGTTCTGAAATATTTAACGACAGTCAATATTTTTCCATCAAGAAGCAAAAAAACTGCAGCTTTCTATAACATACCGGGTGATTATTCATGCTGAAAATACAACGATTGAGATAATAAGAAGGTAGATAATCTAGAAAATATCAAGTGAATATTCGTTTCTTTTAATCGCCTGTCATATAAGTTTCTCAAACGAAATTAGACAGATACATAAGTATTGGTATTTTTCGAATAAAAACCCTAGATGTGAATTCAAAACCATATTTATCACTTAGATAGATTCTACATAGTCTGATGACTAGACAACGTTTTATTCCTCATGGAACCTTACTGTCCCCTGCGATAACTTTTATTGTTTATTGTTATATATTAAATATTTGTGTGGGTAGTCGAGATGTCACGGCTGCGTCCCCCGACCGTACGGTCACTAAAAGAGTGTGAAACTAGCTACTCCGTTTGATTGACGCCTCTCATTATATCCCTTAATTGAAGATAAAACATTGGCGACGAGTCGAATCTACGCGAAAAATGTATTCAGCAGTGACCTTTGGAATTTTGTCATCATTCGACCATTTGTCGCAAGAGTGGAATAGCATAAAATGCGCTTGACGCAATGGCTTATAGCAAATGACGTGGACGACGTGAACGACAAATGTAAGGTCAAAAAGGAGGGCGAGCCCAGCGCTGCTCGGCCGTGGCTTCATTCGCGCGTTCCGCCTTGAGCTTGCTCTCGCTACAAATTATTACTGTTCTGTAGCGAATAATACTTTTATGGCTGATTTAGTTAAATACATTTCAATATCGCATTATGAGTTGGGACTATAGGTTAAGGTACGGCGGAGTGGCCCTTGGGCCACCCGTTGGCCGCGATCATGTCTCTTTAATTTGGATCGATTGATGCGTTAGAATATTATGAGAAGTTATCTTTATGCCATATCTGATTATGCTTTAAAAAATATGTGTAGTTGTTATGCCTTAATATGATTATTCCTAAAAACACTATACCTGAATAAATTATGACAAAAGTTTTTATGGGAATAATTAATATAGACCCGTCCCAAACATACAAACTCACAATCTCAAAAACGCTTACCTCTTTAAACTCGTTATTAGTCTATACTAAAATAAAAAGCAGATAAAGAGATACGAATAAAAAAATTACCTGATCCTAGGGATCAAGCGGGACTTGCTTAGCTGGAAGAGCAGCCACCGGGATTGTAGATCGCGCAGGGCGAATTCATAATTATATTATGTGAAAATACGTGGAACGCTCTTCCAGCACATGTGATTTCTTCCTCGTACAGTCCCGGTTTCTTCAAGCGCTTTCCATCAGGTGAAGTGAAGTCATCTTGACGGGTAATATAAAAAAATTGAAATTTATTTAACCAACTTTTATTTCAAGGTCACCATACAAATCACTCGAACGGTCAATATTTTTTGTATGGAAACCTTAAAATAAAGTTAATTGAAAAAATATAATTCTGAGTATGCCATATGGCTTCTAGACGTTATATTGATAATCAACCGGGCTAAACTTACTTAGAAAAAGCATCGGTTTAGCGATACATTATTTTAAGTATGACGATGTTTGACGACCGACTTGGTGTAATGGTTAAGAAGTTGGCTACTACACCAGAGGTCGCGGGTTCGATCCCCGCACAGTACAAACATTTGTGTGCATGAACATGTCTGTTTGTACTGGTCTGGGTGTCTCCTATGTATAATAAGTATGTATTTACAAAAGAAAATGTATTTAAGTATGTTTATCCGTTGTCTAGTATCCCATAACACAAGCTTTAATTAGCTTACTTTGGGGCTAGATGGCGCTGTGTGGAATAATGTCCAGGGATATTTATTTATTTATTTATTTATTTAAGTATTTTTGGTCCACTGACACTGGGCCACCTACACAAAGGTACATCTAGTTGCATTTCTAAGAAAACTACTAAATCTTTTATTTATTTCAGACAAAAGTTACTATTTTTCTTAATATGTCATTTTTTTATACGTTCATTTATTTTTAAGTCTTTTGAGGAATTTACTTGGATTTGAATTCAATTTCTATAATTAAAATTTGTATTATCTACTTAATTATTTATAACTAAAGAAATAAATATCTGGGACAAATTACACCTAGGTCACCTGACCACAAACTAAGCAGAGCTTTTACTATGCTATGGTGTCAGAGAATGACAAACATTATGTACTTCAATATTTCTAAATAAATATTTAAACAGTTAATTACACGCAGACACACAAATATGCATGTTTGTCAAGTGCGGGGATCAAACCCATGACCTCCGGCGCTAAAGGCTTGATCGCTGCCATTGCGCCAACGGGCCAGTCAAAGTCAGTCTCAACTTATTTATGACCAAAAAGTAAGTCTTCTACCTATGCATTTATTTATTACTTAATTCAAACACAAAAAGGAATTTTAAAAGACTTCAAAATTGACATGAAGTTTTTATTTTGCTTTTAGACTTTACAAAGTCATGGCTTCAGGGACTGATATACATAACAGAAAACTAAAATAAATTTAACAAAATAATCATAATCATGTATTTCAGAATGCAAAACTAAGCAACTTAGGTACATCAACAAGCCGATAAATATATACCTTAAATCAATCCCCTGTTAAACATAAATTTATACAATTTTCTAAGATTTTTGGTGTTTAATAATATTCCATTTATTATTTTGATTTTAATTTCGGCTTCAATTATTTCTTTGCCAAACACAGATTATATAAAAAGTATACTACGTAGACAAAGACAGCTAATACTAATGATAAACCCAAAACTAAGTAAGATATTAGTTCTAATTCTACATATTCAGTCCACGGCATGTTGGCGGCCGGCGACCGAAGATGCTTCGCGCCTCCGTGCCGTAGTACGTATTCCGCCCACCAGGTGGCGCGCTCTAGAGGGGTCTGAGGTTGGTCTCGCACTATGGAGCGTAGACGCACCATGTTTTCTCGGTAACTGTCGAAAACGATAAAAATATTTTAATAAATTGTAAAATTAATAAAATTTAAGTTATGCATGAAAATGTTCAGACCGAGACCTTTAGTAAGTAAGAACTATTTATCTCGGCCTATTGTCTCATTCACTGAAAACTTTACCAAATCAATTTAAAATCAATAAGAAACTACTGATTTATAGATAGATCCAGCTGGTTTTAGTCTACGATAATTCTACCATTTAAGCCATGTACTTGTAGATATTACAAGTAGGAAGTTTACGGTTTAATAGTTACATTGATAAGCAATGACTTGCAAAATGATAAAGAAGACCCAGCATTTTATCCTTTCATGGCATGTATGGCTTTTATATTTCAATAAAAACATACATTTTCCTGTTTTAAGGTTCGGGAAACAACGAACGAAAGGTTACGGAAGACCTTAATTGTAATATTATAAATTATCATTTTCTTAAGTTGTTTAACGTACACTTGATATTGGTTCTGCGGCATGTAGCCACTTAATTGTCATCATATAAATCCTTCAATGATCATTTACGGTACAAAAAACAAATCCTCGCAAAAAGCATTAAGGTTTATAATATAATACCCATTCTTATAAATTAAAATTCAGTTCCACTGCAAAAATTTAAAAAAAAGTGAACACAGCCAATGCCAATAAAAAAATTATTATTATATTGCCCACAGATATACAGGTCCAAACATACAGGTCAATAATTTTTCTAACGTCCTCACACTATATCTAAAAATACTCCCTAAGTGTTTATCCAATTTTTTGTAGTTTTTGATATATTTTTTTATATTGAAAATTTCTGGGTTAAGTCACTTTTTCGGTCGCTGTGGCACGACATTTTATTTGTTTTTTTTTAAACACGGAATAGGTACTTTTTTTGTCTCTCGGAAAAAATATCGGTCGGGGTATACCTCACCGCTATGGAACGGGGCGACATGGAGCCAAAAAGGATTACCACATCGTCCCATGCGGTCGGCCCAGCCTACGTGCCGGGCCTCCTCACGCTACAGGGGTATCCCGGTATACTGGGATACCCCTGTAGCGTGCAGAAGGAGACCATTGCCTCCCAAGCCTCCTGGCTCCCTAACATAGCCGGTATGAGGGCCGGGAGCGAAAGGCTGACGCCAACTCTGGCCACTAACTCGCGGCGCTGATCCGCCCAAGGAACGCATACCTCCAGTGTGCGCTGGGCGGTGTCATTATCAGCGTCGTAGTGGTGACACCTCATGTCTGGCTCCCGCCAGGCGAGGCCACCTTCCGAGGCACCCATGCCCGGACAGCACCTGCACCAGTCGATACGTCAGAGGCCGCTTCTCCCGATGTACCCACTGTTGGAGGACCGGCCTGATCGCGTCTATGGTGTGCCGGCCATAGGCGGGATTAGCCAGGTCCTCCGCCCACCTCTATGTGAGCGCATCATGCGCCGCTCTGCGAACGCTTTCTACTTCATCAAAGCAGAGGCGCTCACCTCGTGCTCTCGCTGCTGCCACTGGGCACGAGTACTGACTCGTGGACAGCTGAAAGAACCTCCGCTTCTAATTCCCAGGGGGGCATTCCTGCTAAGACGCAAGCAGCCCCTCCAGGTATCGTGAGCTAACCTCTAATGGCCCTCACTGCCATCACCCCCTACGGCGCACGCAGCAGGTTTCTGTTGTGAGCGGTGAGGGCCCCGCCCAAATTGCCGCTCCGTAGAGTGCCATACTCTTAATTATGCCGGCGTTCAATCGCCGGCATGTCTGGTCCGGGCCGCGCTCGTTTGGGAGCAAACGGCCGAGAGCTCTTGCAGCACGGATGAGGTGTAGGGCGAGGCTAGAGAAATATCCTTCGAAGCGCCTAAACACGGAATACTGGAATTTAACACTTCTGACACTTTGAATGAAAGTTCGAGTATGATGCTGTTGAACTTGTTACTCATCGAAACATAGTAGTTGATACTATGGTTAAGTTTTAAAACAAGATTTGGATGAAGAACTTTATGTTACTTTGCTTTTAAACGGCCTTGAAAGTTCAGGGAAAAACAGTATTTTAGAATTTTTAAATTTCATAATATTTCTAAAACCACAAAAAGTCGGGTACCATCCATGGGGTAATTTGGAAACCTTTGAGTGAGAGGAAGCAAAAAAAAATTGATAAGTGTTCGTAACACCCTGTATATTTGTAATATATTATTTTATTCCAACTCAAGATTATCGTGAAATGAACAGTATTCTTTCTTTTTATTTAAAGTTGCCATTTTTATTCCTGAGTAGTTTTAAGGTTTTATGTAGTGGTAATCGTACAATTATCCGCAAAGCGTCGCCATATCCACGAAAATGTCACTTCTTCCTCTTCTTCCGACATCTGTAGGTTTCTTAATACTCTCGGCTTTGGTAAATCCCCATCTAGCTCGAGTTCGACTCGTTTCTCTCCCAACGACCTCAATAAGCACTTCTCCTCTTCCGTCCCACTGAAAGATTCCGTAAAACGTAGCACCATTTCTTCCATGCGTCTACTACCTCCCCTCTCCATTAACATGTTTTCATTCTTTCCAGTGTCTGAAGAGGAAAATCATAGACTCCATCAAGTCGAAAGCCACTGATTTCAACGATATAAGCCGTACTATGATTCTACGTGTTTTAGACCTCAATCTCCCGGCTATCACTCAGATTGTGACCTTCTCTTTTACCAGTGGTCACTTTCCTGAAGTTTGGCGTCAAGCGTTCGTCATCCCTCTTCCTAAGGTTGCGAACCCAAGTACCCTGAATCATTTCCTAATCGTCCTATCTCTATTCTCCCGTTTTTGCCCAAAATTCTTGAAGCAGCTGCTTATAAGCAATTTTCCAGATACATTTTGGGTAACGGGATGCTAAGTCAGTGCCAATCGGGTTTTCGTCCAGGGCATAGTACCACTACTCCACTTATTAGAGTCACGGATGATATCAGGGCTGGTATGGAGGAATCTCGGTTAACGGTCCTGGTTTTAATCGACTTCTCCAATGCTTTTAATACTGTTGATCACGATATCCTCCTGACAGTGCTGAGTCATCTTCGTGTCTCTCCTTCTGCTGTGGACTGGTTCTCTTCTTACCTGCGCGAGCATCGGCAGGCTGTTTGCGTGGATCAAGTTCTTTCCGATTAGTCTGACTTGGTGACGGGTGTACCGTAGGGGGGAATTTTATCGCTTATTCTGTTTTCAGTGTTTATTAATATGCTCACAGATAGCATTCAATGCTCACACTACCTATGCTGATGATCTGCAACTGTATGTGCAGGCGGGTGTTGCTGGACTTGGACGTTGCCATTGATAAGCTTAACAGGGACCTCAGCTGCATCAGTAACTGGTCACTTAACTCCGGCGTCAAGGTTAACCCTGCAAAGTGTCAGGCTATTATCTTTGGTAGCTCATATCAGTTGCGTGCGGTGGGCAGTTCATCTGTTGCCCCGGTGATGATGGACGGTGACCTGATACCTTATTCACCATTTGTCAAGAATCTGGGTCTATATATGGACAGCGCACTGAACTGGGGCCAGCAGGTGAATGAGACAAGCAAGAGAATCACCTGGACGCTGCGTGCTCTTTATCGTTTTAAATTTTTTCTACCTGTCAGTACCAAGGTTTTTCTCGTCCAGGCTCTTATTCTTCCTATACTTTATTACGCTGATGTTTTTTACACTAATATTACTCAGCAACTTCTGGACAAACTTGACAGACTTCTGAATAAACTTCATGTTACAGATGATCTCTCAGAAGCTTCAGATATGGGATTGAGCAGTGTGCTGATACTGTTAGACTATTCGAGAGCCTTCGACTGCCTACACCCACAGCTTTTGCTGACAAAGTTAGGTCACTACGGGTTCTCAGCTAACACCTGTAAGTGGTTTGAAACATATTTGAACAATAGGGAGCAAACTGTAATGACTTATGGAAATGACGGTGAGAAAAAGCTCTTATCTCCCAGAATAGTGACCCACAAGGCTCCATACTGAGTCCTGTTTTGTCTACCATCTTCACAGCAGACCTCCCACACCACATACACAACTGTAAGTATCACATGTATGCAGATGATACACAATTGTACTACTCATTTCCAGCAAAAGAGACAAAAGAAGCATTCAGAAAAGTCAATGAGGATTTGCAAAAAATCTACAACTGGTCTGAAAAAAATTCCTTAATACTTAATCCGAATAAATCAAATGTAGTAAATTTGGGAACTAAACACCAAATAAAAAAAGTCTTAGACAGCAATGAAGAAATCTCTATGAATGGTGTTGTTCTCAGTAACGTTAAATCTGCTCGAAATTTAGGTTTACTCTTGAATGGAGAGCAAAGATACGTAGATCATGTTAACGGGAAAATCAGGAAAGCTCTTTTCAAACTTAAAATCTTATACAAAATCTGACCTCATTTAAGAGAAGAATTGCGGGTACTTTTAACTGACTCACTTGTTCTATCTGTTTAATTTTTTAATTATTGTAGTTCCGTGATCGACCCTAAGATAAACGTCTGCGTGGAGAAAGCCATACAACGTGTTCAAAACGCCTGCATTCGTTTCTGTTTTAATGTGCCTAAAAGAGAATACCTCCATTCCTAAATAAAAAAGGTATTGTAAACATGAAGGCTAGAAGGGAGCTCCAGTATGCTTGTACTGTTTACAGGGTAATTTGGAACAACAAGCCAGAGTACCTTTTTGAGAAACTTACCTGGGCGAAAGATAACACTCAGAGGAGTCTCCGGTCTATCACACAATACTTACTGAAGATACCTACCTAAACATAATTCCACGCGATATCGAAGATCATTTAAATTTTACGCAGCAAGCATCTGGAACAATCTACCTCCACCTATGAGAATAAAGATGAGTACCGATTGTTTCAAAAGAAAATACAAACATGCCTTATTAAGAAAACCACTTGCTGCGGAAGACCTTAGCAGTGGGTATTATAAATTACTGCTCCTGAAAGATTATTTTAATTAACCACACACAGCCACGAACACAACACACACACATACACACGCACTTACACACACACACACACACACACACACAGCCGGCCTCACAAACGCACGAGAGTACTGTTTAAGTTTTTTTTGTATAATGTATTTTGTATTTTTCTAAGCCCACATTTTATTTATTTATTTATTTACCACACACAACTATCATCTTAGGATAATACCTAATGCAATAGTGTAGTTACAATATTATAATTAAAAGTCATGTACTCATTCTCGTTTAACACCGACAGAGAAATGGGAGTGGCTGAAAAACAGCGCTACCTAGGATCCAGATCCTAGGTCAACACAGGCTGAGCAACCTCCAATTGCTTTCTGTGTTTTATTTTTTATGTTCATGATGATGTTTGTACCATTGAAAGCAATAAACGCATTTTTATTTGTTATTTATTTATAATACATTTAAACAATTTCTACGCTTTGTTTAAACGTGTATCATTCCATGGTGAAATGTCACAAATAAATATGTATTCCCGTCAAATTTGACAGCTATCGCTTTTCCAAGATGGCCGCTATCAACTTTCAAAGTTCGGGCGTCCCCATTGAAAAACCCGTAATATCGTATCGTACAGTTGATATTGCCACTTAATTTTCATCATACAAATAATTCAATGAACATTTACGGTACAAAAAACCAACCTCTGCTAAAAGCATTAAGGTTTATAATACTCATCATTATAAAATTAAATTCAGTTCCACTGCCAAAGTTAAAAAAAAGTGAACACAGCCAATGCTTTATATTTCCTACAGATACACAGGATGGTCCAAACATACAAGTTATCATTTTTTGAGCTTCCACACACTCAGGGCTCAGAGGTATTTAAAAATACCCCTATGTATAGCCGATTTTTTGTAGTTTTCGAGTTATTAAATTTTTTTAATATTGAAAATTGAAAACAAGATACTTATTCAACAACAAAATTAGTGCTTCCATCATGTCGCCTTCATCTTGTCTCTTCCAACACATAAATAATGTCGATTAAAATATACATATAATAAATTACCCAAGCGATTAACAACTGAAATTAATAATAAGAAATTCGAGTCTCCTAAAAGAATTGTTATTTAAAAAATGTTATTATAATGTTGAATAATATTTAGAAGACCAAATATTATAATATTAAACTAAAATGATTAGATTACTATTACTTATGTTATTATTGTGATTTATATTTTATAATGTGTGATAATCCCCGTAATTGTTTTGTTTGTTGTGTAATAATTGTTATTATTTTTTTCCTTTTGTATTGAAATGTAATATGATGATTTGTTGAAAATTAAATTTAACAGTCACGATGATAATTCTAATGTAAAATTTATGGAAATGAATTTCAGAAATCTATAGAAATGATTGTAATGTTTTGCATGCTTGTAAAATTTATAATTCAAGTTGAAAATAGCCCCTCTTTCAATATATTTGCGGCGCCCTGCTGGGTCCATAATTGATACCACAGCATTCAAGCCCACTATCTCAATGTACATTATGGTTTGCAATAAATAATTGAATTGAAAATTTCTGGGTTGAGTCACTTCTTCGGTCGCTGTGGTGCGATTTTTCATTTGTTCAAGTCAAGTTTTATTTGATACACGGATTACTTAAATTTGACACTTCTAACACTTTGGATGAAAATTTAAGCATGATGCCGTTGAAGTAACTCATTGAAATTAACATGGTAAGTAGTTGATATCATGGTTAAGTTTAAAAAAAAAATTTAGATGAGGAACTTCATGTAACTTTTTTTTAAACGGTCTTGAAAGTTCGGGGAAAGAACAGCATTTCTACCTTTTTCAATTTTATAATGTTTTTTGAAGTTTTGATTAGACTTATGTTATGAGTGTATATGCTTTAGAATGATAAAAAAATAGGCATTTATTTTAACAGATCGCGCTACAGTGACCGAAAAAGTGACATCAGCCAGAAATTTGTGTGTGTTCGGAAGACCCTGTATATTTGTAATAGAATTATTATATTTTGATATTTAATTATTTTACTCCAACTCAAAAATAATGAGCCTTAACGTGAAATTGACAGTTTTCTTTCTTTTTATTTAAAATTGCCATTCAAAAGCTGCACGGTTTTAATTTTTGCCTGTGTTACAAAATAAAAATCAGAATTTTTATTTCTAATATTTGTAGTTATAAAGGTTATATGTAGTGGTAATCGTACAGTCATCAAATTATTTAAGAATTATTATTAAGAAGCTCAATCAGTGTCAAAATCTCATTTAACTTGGTTCCACTTACGCTCTCCTAGTCAAGGCGCCACTGTCGTTTTCTATATTTTAAGAATACCAAAGTCGAATCTCTCAGCAGATACCAACCTTGAGGGTGAACCATCAAACGAGGCATTTAGGCCAAAAAGCCTTTATTGAAAATTCCGTTTTATTCACCGACCGTTTTATGACGACCGACTTCGTGTAATGGTTAAGAAGTTGGCTACTACACCAGAGGTCGCAGGTTCGATCCCCGCACAGTACAAACATTTGTGTGCATGAACATGTCTGTTTGTACTGGTCTGGGTGTCTCCTATGTATAATAAGTATGTATTTACAAAAATAAAATGTATTTAAGTATGTTTATCCGTTGTCTAGTATCCCATAACACAAGCTTTAATTAGCTTACTTTAGGGCTAGATGGCGCTGTGTGGAATAATGTCCAGGGATATTTATTTATTTATTTATTCAATAGTGGAATTAGTATAGATCTCTTTCTTGTCTTAGTTTATTCATATTTTTGCTTTTTCTAAAGATTTTTTTTGAATTTTGAATGGATTCGATAGTATAATGACATCTTATTTTCAACCGACTTCAAACAAAAGAGAAGGTTCTCAATTTGACTGTATGTTTTTTTTTATGTTTGTTACCTCATAACTTTCGACTGGATAAACCGATTTTGATCATTCTTTTTTTATTTGAAAGCTGGTGCTTCCCGAATGGTCATATTTTAATTTGGTCTAGTTTTGCCAGTGGCATCCATGAGAAAACCATATAAGTCTTAAATCTAGATAGACTAAATACGCGACAAATGGACGAATAACTCATTATTACGCCAACCAATTTTGATAAGTCTTTTTTTATTTGAAAGCTGATGCTGCCCGTGTGGTCCCATTTTAATTTGGTCTAGTTCTGACAGTGGCATCCATAAGAAATCCATATAAGTCTTAAATCTAGATACACCATATGCACGACCAATGGACGAATAACTCATTATCACGCCTACCGATTTCGATGCTACTTTTTTTATTGGAAAGGATATACTTCAAGGGTAGTTTAATGAGTGTTTGGTGAGGTTCTGATTATGGGATCCATGACAATTTAACGGAACTCTTCAATTCTTAGGAGCAATTGGGCGATACTTTTTCGATGTATAAAATAAATAAGAACTATTCACTGAAAACCAGGAGACACGATTGGCGTAGTACGCTGTAGCACGGTTTCTCGCCTCGATTTCCCTAGTCTCCCGGGTTCGATTCCCGGTCAGGTCAATTCAGGAAACGATATTTTCTGAATTGACTCCGGTCTGGGTGTGCTGGGAGACGCCCCTGGCTTATTTCCTTGTGTGGTACCTCGTAACACTGGGATGTTAATCCCTACTTCGAGACCAACAAGAGGTGTGTTTTCTGGCGCATATTTATTTATTTATTATTTATTTATTCAAGAAATAAACATAAATTTTAACAAAAAAAAACCAACTTCAAAAAAAACTATTCCAAAACAAAGCACTAAAAAGTAAAGTAATAATTGCGTATTCTTCCTAAACTTATACGATAATATAATGTTGGTACAATTATTGTTATTGTTGGAGTCGGTGTCAGCCAATGTAGGTTTGTAAACGTGATATGTAAGAAATAGTTATATTGCTAAGTATAGGTATTGTAGTGTTTCCTTGGCTGACACCGACTCCAACAATAACAATGATTGTACCTACATTATATTATCGTATAAGTTTATGAAGAATAAGCAATTATTACTTTACTTCTTAGTGCTTTGTTTTGGAATAGTTTTTTTTAAAGTTGTTTTTTTTTTTGTTATTTATTTAGTGAAAATTGTATTCTTTGAGATTTCATTTTGCTTCAGGACATTTTCGGACATTTATTTGATTAGAATATTTTTGTTATTTTACCTTATAATGTGTAATTTCATTTTATTTTATTTGATGGTCTCATTGTGAAAACCTTTATCTGAATTAAATTATTTTCTGTGTATCTTTGCAATGTGAAATCAATAATTTAATCTTATCGTCAACTTGAATGATGATTGAAATCCTAGAGAGAAGTAGAGTAAACTTGAATACCCTGCACTCAAAAACAGATTTAAAGCGTGATTTAACTATCTCATAATGGCTTTTCTTGTTTTTACAATAATTGAAAAGCTTTAAAAAAATATATTGATTGATGCATCGTTTCGTTACTTACCTGTTATTGTTTACAATTGTCTGTATTGCAGTTCCTAGCTTTTCTTCTGTTATCGTGTCCAAGTCTAACCTTAAGCCAATTTTAAGGTGCACATACTGATCCACATTAAACCACTGGTCCCCAAGCATGGGCACGCCAATAAGAGGAACTCCAGCAGTGATAGCTTCGTCGGTCGATTGCAGTCCTCCTTGTGTTATAAATAACCTTATTTTTGGATGTCCTGAAATATTTGCGAAAAACTTAGATTAAAAGTCATCGGCCCCACCTACTCTACAATCATCTACCTCCAGCGCTAAAAGACGTAACTACAATCTGACGAAACATTCCGACGTCAGCTGAGAAACCTTTTGTTAGAAAAATCCCTTTATAGTGTTAAAGAATATTTGAATTGCAACTTTGGATGACTTGTTAACTATTTTATTGTTATTTTTGACTGAATTGTATTATGTCTTGTTGCATTGCGATTTTTTTTTTGTATTTAATTGTTCATTTATTGTATTTATCTTAGTTTTTGACATTCTGTTTATTTTATTAATTGTAATTTGTATAATAATTTTGACAATCATAATGCAAATTCTTATATGTAACATCGAATGTAATATATATTGTAATTTTGTATTATGTGATAAATAAAACTAAACTAAACTAAAAAGCGTATTTTGAGCTTGCGTATATGCTTTGAGTATATCACATGTGTGAGACACAATAGAACCACATTGTGTCTCACACATTGTATTGTTTTTCGTTGTAACGTCAGCCGGTTATCGACAGACGACGGGAGAAATTCAGGTATATCCTATTCGTTATTGGTTTTTAATGTGTATGATCTCATGAAAAGTCCCAATCAAAAAGAGTTTAAATGAAAAACTAAAATTGAAAATATTCCGCAACCACTCTCTACACACAAACGGCGTTACTCACTCAACAAATCTGACTGTGGCAACCATTTTGAGATTTTTATGTTGTCAGTTTTTCCGGGTAATACATCTTTATTCCATTTCCAGAGAATATCATACGGTGTTTTAGAAAATGCATTGATAAGGGCTTGTATCCTTTCAGGCGGAAGCAGAGCTGGTTCTACGTTTGTACCAAAGCTAACGTATATAACTCCGTGTTTCGAAGAATCCAAGTAATCTTTGAGGTCCTGCAAATTGAAAAAAATAATATCACTTTTTGAAATTATTTTTGCACTCTATACCAGGTTGTGTTACCTAAAGACTTAGAAAAACGATCTGGCATACTCAGAAAAACTGTCTGAGCAAAAATCAAGTTTAGTGGGAAGGTTGACGCAATGAATTTACATGAGGAGCTGTGCAAACTCAAATTAATATTTTAGAAACAGGCATTGATTTGCACGACTGTGTGTCCATAAATAAAATGGTAATTTTTAATTTTTGTAATTTTTGTATTAAAGTTTTAATTAAAGTATTAAATAAATAGTTTTTGTGAGTGTTTACATATCTTTATATTCCTTACTGTTTTAAAATCAATCAAATAACAAATTTTCAAAACAGACACTAATCGATATTGCCGGTATTTAAATGAGTGAATTGAGCAAGCAAACATCGTTGTAATAGTTTATGAGTATTTTTATTTGTTCCTTACAAAAGAAACAACGTTCACAAAACTAAGTTATTTGAATGAACATGTCTTCAAATGTATGTGCTAGGTAACAAATCCAAGTATTATGCAATCCAATATTATTATTTATATTTTATTTAGTTACCTGTGGCAATTCCTTTTCTGATTTTTGATGAAGTCCTCCCATGTATACGACATTTGGAGGAACTGGTCGGTTGCTTTCCCATATCGGATGGATGTTTAAGAACAGCAAGTCTACTTTATCTCTTAATTCACTGAGCGAAGGAATGTTCTTGCCAATCACACGTTTTATCATCTCTTCTGATTTTTTGTCATAATCTGCATACATCTGGTTCTCCAAACGAAAATAAGTAATCAATTGAGTTATTTTTTCCCATAACGTCAAATCATGTACCCGCTGCTGTATCATCGTTGGATATATCATAGGATGAGTAGGAGCACCTACCGTCCTCATGTTATCATATGATGATCCAAATGAACTTATTTGGATTACAGGGACATCGTAAATGGCTGTAAGTCCCAATAATGCTGGGAAGAAGGCCTCTAATATCAACAAATCAAACGACTTTGTTTTATCTTTCAGCATGGCTTGCATTTCGTCCACTAATAACTGCTTTTCGAGTAAATTTACTAACATTCTGAATAAATTTGCCCATTGATCAAATACATCGCTTGCGCTTCCTTGAGTCAAAGTCGTCTGTACAAACTCTTCTTTTACCGTTGGGTACGATAGTTCGTGCACGTCTATTTCTGTTAAATTTGGTGGACATTCTTCTTTCTTGAAGATGGGATCGGTTGTTAACACAACAACTTCATGGCCACGCTTAACTAATTCTAAAACCAAAGGCCTAAAAACCACTTGATGGCTTACCGATGGGGCAGGAAACACAGCAAGAATCCTTGATGCTTCATTCTTGACGATAAAAAACACAAATAATATAACTAAAGTCCTTGCAATTATCATGGCAGTACAGTTTTATAATAAATTTGATTTAACAATGCGCTTATCAAATGCTACACTGGATACGTTCTGCTGAGCACTTATGATAGTTATGTACTGAATGCCGTACTTTTTATCAAACCATATCTATTGCGTCAGATAGTTTAGGAAAAAGTAAATTCGATTTTTTTAAGAAAATTCAAAACATTTTTTATTATAGTTTATTTACATTTAACTAAAGTATGTAGGTGCCATTTTGTTCGATTACTTTTTGCCATCTTGTAGGTAGGGACATGATCCCATTGCTATAGGAATTTTGAGGCTTCTGATCAAAATACCGCGACAAGTGGTTTTGGCAGTCCTCTCGTGATGTTAACCTGACACTGCCTAAAGAATTCTGAAAAGACCGAAAAAGGTGGAAATCTGAAGGTGCAAGGTCAGGACCATACGGCGGATGCAATAACACCTCCCAGTCAAACTCTCTTAATTTTTGCTGAGTGGCTAAAGATGTGTGAGGTCTAGCCTTATCATGATGGTTTTTTACCTTTTTTTAGGTAAAATTCTAAAATGTATCGACTTTCTTCATTAGATTCACTCATCTTGTCAGTAAGAAGAACAAATGGAAATCACACATTTTCCTAATAGGAATTTGGAATTATCTTTTTTGAAATTTAAACTTTTAGTGATACCAAAACCAGCCAGATACAAATAGTATATCCGAAGAGATTTAATCACAAGTTCATACTATATGCGAAAAGACATTTTCTCCAACCTAATACAATCTCACACTTTGCCTTTTTTTAACACCCAGTGATTCAAATTTTGTATGTCGATTTGCTCGTTATGCATTTTTTATCTCGATAAAAGATTTTCGTTAATATTTTTGCATTCATAGTTTTGACTATACTAATCTAAATTATACATTTTGCAGTACGTCTACCACGAGTTTCCACTTTAAATTTATATTATCGTTCGCGTAAAAAAATGTATTGGGGTTAGACATTGTCATGTCACGTCATGTGTCATCCCAATACAATTTTTTTAGGCGGTCACGGTAATCGAGCGTTAAACTTTTTCATAGGTGATCGTAAGTTCTACTTATGAAATATAATGTATGTTTGTCTTTGTATTGTTATCTATACTAATATTCGAAGGCAAAAGGAAAAAAAATATAAAAAATTATAATCAATTCCTTTAAACCAAAAATACAGTTTAATGATAGAAAACTAAAAAAAAATCAGACCTTGATTATTATTACTCCAGCGGGAATCAAAGCCGCGTGTCATAACAATCTTGGTATGGATTTTTTTCTATCTTTTTAGCTAAATTCGAATTTTTCTAGGTTTCTTATATTGAAACGAGCATAATCATAGTCATTATTCATTCATAAACATAGTACATAATATAAAAAGATGATATTACACGATTTCTAGCTCTATGCTTCACCTACGTAGGTACATGAATGTAAGGCAATTCAGTGACGATAAATTTAAAGAGTTTACATACATACAAAATAGAAATTGGTAAACAAATAAATTTTATGAAATTTAGCCATTCAATGAAATTAATTAAACGTATAATTTTTTTTTAATTTAAAAACACAATGTCAAGTCATCATCAAAGTAATCATTTATATTATAAAAGCATTTTTCGATAAGAAATTTAAATAGTACATTTTTAAATTTTTCATCACTTAAACTTCTTATATCAACAGGTAGTTTATAATACAAACGGTGAGCCATAACTACTACACTTTTCTGTAACACAGCTGTTTTACATATTTTTAATGCTAAAATAATCAAGGTAATATCAAAAGTACAGTCACTTATTTTTGAATTTTAATCATGCATTTTATTATTAACTATTTTTTTATTTATTTGCTAACTCTAGAATAATGCTGCTTGGCTTAAGTTTTTAATATAGATAATAATGTTGACATGTACGTGCTAAATTGTTCTTAATAATATCTCACTAAACAAATAAATAATTTTGCATGCTAAGTGAATTAGCTAAATGTGCTGTGTAACTGAATAAGAAAAATGTCATCAATAATGTACCACATTTAAAGCAAAATAAACATATTCTATTCTATTCTATTCTATTATTTGAAGTAACTGCAATACACGATAAAACCACGCAGATAGCTTAGGTTGTCAGTGATTCGTCGAGAACGTGGTGTGCAGTTAGTTGCTCGTTCAGCCGGGTACGGACAGCGCGTACATAGATACGCGTAGTTGGTTTTATGTTATTTATTTATTTACTTAAAACTGCAAGTGTTTTACTTGCTAACGTTATAAATACAAGGTGCTTACAAGTATATACGAAATCTTTTTTTTTTTTTATAGAAACAACAAAAAGACCTAAAATAGGTATTACTCTTTAATATAATATCAGATAAAATGTCAAGAAATAAAATTAAATACGCGTTACGCATGTTCTCAACCCTGCAGCAATGTGCAGCAAACTGCCGTCAGTAGGTTTTTTGTGGCACGTCAAATAGGGACTCTCACGCCCGGGTACGCTATATTTGGACTGCAAAGTGGCCTCATGGCGAATGACTGCAGATCCCGACACACTATGGATCGATTGACCTCACGTACAAGTTCGCGGCTGTCCGTACAGGAGCTGTACGCGAATCCAATGTAATAATAATGATATATTCTTTATTGCACACAAAACTTACAGTACAGAAATAACTAACAATAAATGCAAGTACAATTTGGGCGGCTTTATCGCTAAAAAGCGATCTCTACCAAGCAACCCACACGCAAAGGAAATTTGGCGAAAAGGGCGAGTAAGTGCACCAAGAAAAATAATAGAGAAAATAAGTTTGATTATGAATATCTATACAGTATAGGACTAGGTACATATATTCACATAATACATACATACTATATATAAAAACTAGAAACAAGAGGTTATTTAAACAGACAATAGCAATCAGCTCAGTTGCAACCAAAATGATCCGGATATATAAAGGTTATAAAAGAAAAAGGAAGAACAAGGACTGATGTCAAAGTGCAAGAAAATGTGCTTTGACCCTTGCTTTAAAGATGGATAAGGATTGGGACTTTCTGATTGATAGGGGTTAGGAATTCCATAAACGTACGGATTTCACAGTAAATGACTGTGTGTAGGAGTAAGAAGAATGAGGAGGGAATTGAAGGTGGAGTTTTTTGGAAGAACGCATTTCCCGTCCACGATGGGATGCAAAAATTGCAACCGCTCTTTGAGATAACGGGGTGACATTGGGTTGAACAGAATGTTTTATAGAAGAAAAAGGACATGAGAAACACGGCGAAAACGGATGGGAAGCCAGTTAAGCTGGGCCCGATACTCGTAAAAATTGGTGGTACTTGCGAAGTCCAAAAATAATGCGAATGCAAAAATTTTGAAGCCGCTCAAGTTTATTCAGAAGATTCTCATTAAGGTCTAAGTAGCAGCAGTCGGCATAGTCTAGAATGGGGAAGAGAAAGGCTTGTACAAGAGCAATTTTGGTGGGGATTGGCAGAAAATTACGAATATTACAATGTACGCGTGGTCAGCGTATCCCGACTACGCGTAACACAGGAAAGCTCTATCCATACGCAGCTTTCAAAAGTCATAGAATAATTCGACCTGATCCCGCTTGAGTACACAGTGTCTGTACGTCTACCACGAGTATTTTCACGCGAACATTATCGTACGCGTAAAAAATTGTATTGGGATTTGAAATGACATGACATGACAATGTCAAATCCCAATACATTTTTTTACGCGAACGATAACGTAAATTAAAATTGGCAACTTGTGTTAGACGTGACGTACAGGTTTAAATCACCTCAATCAACCACATGGGGGTGGTCCCCTCCCGGCGTCTAGTGGTTCGGTGGTAGAAAGTAGAGGGTGGTATCAGGTTGTGTAGTTCCTGCGCACACTCTCCAAAATACAACTTATAAAAAACCGATAGACAGGCGACTTTACGCCGATGCTCCAAACTCTGAAGTTTGGTTCCAACGAGCGCATCGTCGCCTATGAGTCTCCTAGCCCTTCGGTCCACTGAGTTCATTGCATCCAACTTGTACTTTGCAGAGCCATCCCACTGGTGGCAGCAGTATATAAACGACCAAACTTGTGCTTGTACAAGTGGAGCAGCTGTTCCGGTGTGAAGTATGTATATGTATATGTATTCTTTAACCATAACCTAAAAGAGGATACCAAGTTGTTTGGCAGCGGTTTTTGCTTTCGACTCAATAGAGCTACCAAAGTTGAGGCTATGCGAGAGTTCCATACCTAGGAGCTCGAGATGGTACGATAACGGTATCGGTGCATTCAGGAAAGTAGGAGTCAGATTAAATGGACTCTGTGTGACAAACCTGGGTTTTGTTGGCGTTGAACTCAACAAGGTTAGCATTGCCCCAGTTGGACACTGCTTGTAATGTTTAATTCGTCCGCTCAAACAAGGCCTCTCTTAGGGACTCAGGCTCAGCGACACTGGTGTGGGCACTGGACATATATCGGTCTGTAACAGTGCTGTCGTCTGCGTATCCAAAGATGGGCGCAGCAGTAAAAGTGTCGCAGAAAGAACAGACCCCTGAGTGGTATTTATAGCCAATAAGTCAGAAGAGCAGCCATCAATGACTACCCTTATTGACCGCTCGCTTAGGAAGTCAGATATTCAGTCACACAGTACGGTGGGAATTCCGTATAAAAGAAGCTTGCTTTAAAGATTGTCGTGTCAAGCTTTTTTTTTTTAAATAAATTCTCCATATTACAAAACTTATTTACATAAACAACATCTGCCAAACTGAGAAACAGTCGATGAGACAGATGTCGAGAGAGACAGCGAGTGCTTGCCGTGTTTCTCGATGGCTTCGCCCCATAAGTGTCGCATACGTAAAAGATCACCAGTTGATCGTTCACGGCGTATACCGTACTGTCGATCACTGAACAGACTGTTGTCCTCGAGCTACGCCAGGAGCTTGCTGTTTAATACACGTTCCATACATTTACAAAGTATGGAGGTGATTGCGAATGATCTATAATTGGCAGGGTTGGCTCGACTACCTTTTTTGGGATACCAATTATAAATTTCAAATCTGCTTGACCAATTTGAAAAACATTAATCAATAAAAAATTCTCTAAATAATAATTTGTAAATTTTCCTTTAAAATACAAAAATCATCGTGATTCTTACATTTAAAAAAAAACGATAATAGTACTGAAATAACAAGTCAGAACTTGACTTTTATAGATAACTCGATTTATAAGCCACATTATCTAGTTCAACTGGGAAGTACTCGTAGTTACATATTTCACAATGTATGTACATCAATCGTACATTTTTTGTAGTTAGTAGGGGTAATTACATGAAAATATAAACATTCAAGCAAACTTGCTGTAAAGGCTGATCCAATAAAAGTTTCTGAACTTTAATTTAAAAAAAAGTGTTTTACATTTAAGCTTGTTATGTATTTGAGCCATATTATTTAGATTGAATCATTCAAATCATTAGGAATATATTGAATTCGTTCGGATAGATGATAGTAATTACTCTTTCCTTTCAAATTCTCATTATTGGCAAGACGTAAAACGTTAAACGTTGAATAATAAGTAATGGCAGGTAAACACATACCATTAACACGAAAGTGTTGCGGTAACGTGTCGAACAGGCGCTAATAGATTGTCGAACGGGTAGATCCTGATGTGAGTGTTTCATACACAAAAATTACATTTTGTTTATAAAAAAGTTGCAGAATCAAGCTGTAGTAGTAAAATAATAATAGACATACTGATAATTGACTGACAGCGATACCGTCTTCAGCAACAAAGGTCGTGGATCGACATCCAAGGAAAAATAAGAGTTCTTTCACATTTAGACGAAATTAGAAGCGCCATGGTCGCGCTACAAACGTGCGACAGCCGTGCAGCTGATAATTTCATAATATTAACGACAGCGTGGCAGCAGCGCGTGTGCTAGTGTTGTTAGCGCACGTGTTTGTTCACAGGCAGCTAAATGAGAGAGTTCGACACCCAAAGTTTCATTATTGCGTGTATTGCACCGCGCTAATCCAAGTGCTGTCGCGCGGTAGCAGCGCGACTGTTTTTATAATGTGAAGGCATTCGCTGATGTAGCGCTGCTGACGGCCTAATGTGAAAGCGGTCTGATAGGACAGAAAATGATTTAGTTTGTTCTGAGACTGGGTGCGTATATGTATATGAATGCGTATTTACTAAGATTTTTATTATGTTTATCAGTCTTAGAAACCCCTAGTTCTAGTTCTATTTATTTGAGGTTCAAATTATCTTTGTTTAACTGTTTATAGTCTATATTACCAAGTCACGCACAACAGCTTTTCGCCGGCTGTTCTGAATGAGGAAGTTATAGGTATACCAGTAGGTAGTAATTACGCAAAAGTGATAACTTTCGGGGATGACTCAGCGCGTAACCATCAGACATTATCAGATATCACACTTATATAAACATTCGTGTTATCGATGACTTACAATGTTTTTAACCTACCGCTTTCAATGTTATTTCATAACATGAACCTTTTATTTGCGTTAAGAATGCAGTTAGGCATTTCTAGGGTGTAAGTCCGACAAATAAAATGGTAAATGGTAAAACACGGTTTAGAGTGCACAAGAAATAATATATTTTTTTTAATGTGCATTCACACACAATGTACTCGTATGTTGTATTTGACTAAATGAAATGAAATGAAATTATTATTTAATATAATATGGTTCAAATATATAATATATGGTTATAAATGGTAATGGTATGAGAACACGCGACGGGGTTGGTGACCGATGGTGAACTGGTATTACTTAAGCATTCTAAAACTAAAACTATTTATTTGGGTCAAAGAGAGTTTGGAGAAAATGGTTATTGAGGGTGCATGGTGATAAAATGTGATTAAATGTAAAAAAAAACTTCTTTAAATTGGTCACTAACACCAGAACACTGGTTTTGTTTATTAACACACTGGTATGGTACAGGGCGCGGGGCTGCGGTCGGGGCCGCGTCGGGGGCGGCGTCTCTGCCGCCGCGCGCCACTGGCCCCGCGCGCGGATCCTCCGCACGCAGTAGGCCACACATACTACAATACCAGTACTAGCTAGTATGTAGATCGTTGTGTAGTGGTGGACATCATGGTAGTTAAGAGAGGTTTCGTCTTCTATCTCTAATTTGGTATCATTCTTATTGATTTTATTACTGATAACCTTTAGTTCCCATTCAAAAATTGGTTTTGTTGTCGGTGTCAGTTCCATAAATAGGCAAATTCGTGGATCTTTTTGAATATTAATGCCAACAGTTCTGATACAACGATCACTTTCCTCATCTTGTTACCGATTTCTAGAGGAACTGGTATCAATTTGTAAAGGGGTATGAGTAACTTTGTATGGACCCGTGGCGTCATTTTTTTTAGCGGCCAGCAATAATTTTAATAATGATTGATAGCATCTTAACACAGAAACATACATAACTGAGTGGTCAGAATTGTTCTAAGTGCTATCGGAGCAGAGATATAATTTCTTAAATGTTAGCAAATCGGAGCCTCGTGTACCGACGACGAGCTAAGGAACAAAGGCCACCTTGTGTTTAGCTGGGCATCAGCGTTTAGACGTTCTGATATCAGTGACAATAATGCGTTGTGTTACTCCATACCTTTATTCTGCTGCCTTGTTTAGTTTAAGCACATTAAAGTAATAGCGTCCTGTGTTTAGGTTCTAGCTTTACCTTTGTAATTAGCTGAGTAAGGGTTTGTTTAATTAGAATACACGATTGTGTATAGGGACCTTGGACGGGACGGAGAGACTGGATTAAGCTTTTATAACGAGTAGACGTACAAGTCGTATTAAATGGTTATACAGGGTGTCCCAAAAAGAAGTGTCAAGCGGAAGCCCACAGATAGAGCACCCCTTGGGGTACCCGAATCACCCTCATGTATGCTCCGCGATTGTTCATAGTTTTCGAGTTATGATTTTTTTTCTGAATTTCTGAGAATTTCAGAAAAAAAATCTAAAACGGGGACCTAAAAGTTTAAATTTTTTATTTTTTAAAAAGTAGAAGTCTTTTCAAATTTTTCCTTTGCCCAACTGAATCATCATTGATTGCACTTTGATGCATAAAATAATCAGCTTCATAACTTTGACCAAAATTATTAAAATGTTGGTATAAAACCAAAAATGTACGGTTAATGAATAAGAACTTAAATTTTCAACTTTAAATTAAAAATCTAAGCGGGTAAAAATAAATAATAAATAATTAATAACTATTTCTTTTTGTTCTATTAATTAAACTTTCAAATGTTTATTCTTTCTATTATTTCTTTAGCCTTCCTGCAGTAATTTTTGGTTATATAACAAATTCATGAACTTCAGGAATGATAAAATGGCAAAAAAACAGTTATTAATTTGATGGCTAATTTCAAGAATTTTCCACCTTGCTGACTTTGAAGGCTGATTTTAGCCAAAGTAGCCCATTAAGTACTTCTTTTTTGTAATGATTAAAAAAGCTGAGATTCTGGACTTTACTTAGAAACCATACAGTCACCCGCTTAGATTAATACCAGAGTTTGAGTGATAACATTGTGGCGTGGCTTATGTAATAGGATTTTACGATCGCTACAAAGTTAATGATTTAACAAGTAGCGACAGAAGTAAAGAAAAGTATGCAGGCCAGACTGTTGTCGCAAATATGAAACCCTTGATTAAAAAATATATAAAAAGATAATGGCTGAGACACAAATGAAATCCTACATTTTATTAAATTAATATAAATAGGGTAATGAAACGAAAGTGTTTGCAAGGCGCGTATAACGGCTGGAAAGCTTTGTAAACCAGTACTACCAGAGACAAAGTAGACAGAAAAAGAGTAATTGGTTGTTACTCGAAAATTTGGTAATATCATGAATTTTACAATAGTGAATGTTGGGGACGAATGAGGTCGCTGATGAAAAAGGAAAAGTGGACTGTAGTTTTTGAATTTGATAGTACAGTCAATCGGACAAATTGTAGAAATAGACTCGCGAATTGCAATACAAATGCCACTGTAAGGGTTGATG
Source organism: Udea olivalis (assembly GCA_947369235.1). NCBI lineage: Eukaryota > Metazoa > Arthropoda > Insecta > Lepidoptera > Crambidae > Udea > Udea olivalis. The sequence continues at coordinate 5,169,109 of OX376364.1, read as the reverse complement.
TAATAATGAACATTGATAATATTATATAATCACTGTTGATATTAAGATAAACGTATATTTACAATGTTATTTTTCTAGCAACACTAATACTTCTTGTAACTTTGTGGATTATTTTACTGGCAACATTGATTTAAAAATGGACGGTAGTCAGTTGCTAGTGGGATTCATTCTATGCGGGTCAGCCATTGAGTGAGGTTGTGCGCTGAGTGACTTATACGATTTGTGTGTTGAGGGAGAACGTAATAAAATTGGAGTTAAAACTATACTGTGTATGTTTGAAGAGTGTGGAGTAAAGAGATATAACTGTCTGTGGTGTTTTCCTTACAATTCAGAAGTGGTAAGTACCGTCTTTAAATATTATTTTAACCTCTCGGTAATATATTTCACCCAGATTTTTATTGAATGCTAAGCTGGTCTTACAGATTGTATTCTTGGTATGAATATTGTTTTACTGACCTTTAAAGCTTAATGAAACTGTGTCAAAGCTTGTTGAAGTAGACTTAATAAACCTTGTGCCTACCCTTTGGGAATTTATATAGACTTTGTATTTAATTGAGTAATGAAATATGTGGATTATATTATGTACTCGCAATGCCTGTAAAACATAAAAACGACTACAAAACTTAGATAAGGCTAAATTATGACCATTTTAGTTTACTAGTACCCTCGTTTAAAATATATATTTTGTTGTTTATAAAAGTAATGAAATCTTTAAATATCAGAGCCATCACAAGAGATAAGCCTTAAATAAGTTAGTGGGTTGATCGAATGCTACCATGCTAGTCTGGCTACTGGCTTATTTCGATGAAAATCCACTTAATTTAGATTATTTTTCGTATTCATGTGCCTATGGTCAAGGTCAAGGTCAATTTTAAGGTCACCTACGGGTAGGTGTCTTCACATGTTAGGGGTGTTAGGGGAGGTAAATTTTCATTATTTTTAGCCTAAAACGTGTAGTTTTTGAGTTATAACACAAAATGTGTTAGTTTTCAATTTTCACAGATTGCATAATTCATTTGTGTTCCTTTAAAATAAAGACTTTTCTTGGTATACCTCTGTCAGTTTTCTGTTTCAAAAAGGAATGCTAACTTACATAATCTTTTCTTTCGTTTGTTTCGAGTCGGTGGAATGGAGAAGTCTGGATCTCGGCGTCTGGAAACTCCAGATCGCGTCGAGCCGCGTAGACATGGATCCAAAAATGAAACCAGACGCAGTCGCAGCCGTACTCGACGCGACAGTGTGTCCGGGAATCGGCGGAGTCGTTTGAACGAGGGTGGCAGTCCGCGTGATGGTGGAAGACTACGCGCATTGGAACGCGAGTTGGAGCAGGGACGCGTGCGTTTACGCGACCTGGAGGATGACGTATTCAGAGAACGTAGTTGGATGCGACGGACCGTGAGTAAACAGCCAGATCCTGAACATTCTAATCACCGTCACTCTCGTGAGTCACGCCCTCGGCGACGAGAGCGAAGCTCTACTAGGATTGACGAGGGCTCTGAGAGGCAGAGGCGCCGGGCCGAAGAACGTGACCGGCCATCTAAGAAGTCTGCTAGCCCCTCTTTCTCAGCCAAAGATGTGGTTAATATTCTTAATTCTTTAAAACATTTACCGTCACAGCCGTCGACGTCAGCCGCACCAGTCTCTCATTCGAACAATAACCATCATAACATTTTGCCTGACTTTGATCCATCATCAAAAAAACAACGGATAAATATCTGGATAAAAAAGGTTAATGAGTGTGCTACCGTCTACGGCTGGGACGACAAAACGACCATTCATTTTGCCATGCAAAAACTTCAGGGTTTGGCCAAGACTTGGTATGAAAGCTTACCTACTATACTTTATAGTTTGACTGAGTGGCAGGATAAACTTTTGAATGCATTTCCTTGCGACCAAAACTATGGCCAAGCCCTGGAGGATATGTTGAAAAGGAAAAGTAGGATTAATGAACCTATCGAAGTATACTTTTATGAGAAACTGGCTTTATTGAACCAATGCAACATTGAGGGGAAACACGCCGTTGATTGTGTCATACATGGGTTGACAGATAGGACTATGAAATCGAGTGCTAACACATTACGTTGTTCTCATCCTGAACAGTTATTACAGTTTTTGATGAGCAATAAAGAATCTTCTCAAACTTTTGATCGTTCCTATAAGTTTAGACCAGGATTTGATAGCAACATGTCCGTTAATAACAACACGAATAGGGTAAACAAAGTAAACCCAACTCCGAACAGTGGTATATACTGTTACAACTGCCGAGAAAAGGGGCCTTTTCTCAAATGCCCCAAGCCTATAATAAAATGCAATAAATGCAACAAAATGGGTCACAAGTCAGAAAATTGCTATAGTAACAGTAAGGACAACAAAAGTGACACCGTTCATAAAACTATGCGCATATCTAACTCAGCGCCAAGTTCAAAGTTTTATAAGGAGGTTTATGTCAACAATGTTGCTTCAAAAGGGTTTGTCGACTTTGGTAGCGAGGTGTCATTAATAAGGCAATCATATGCGTCTGAACTAGGTTTATTGCGTAGTAATGATTCGACTGCTCTTAAGGGATTCGGAAATGGAATAGTGCGTACTCTCGGGCATGTATCTGTAGATTTGTCTGTAGATGGGGTAAAAGCTAATGTTGTCTGTCAAGTAATTGCCGATCAATATCTGGAGTTGCCAATATTAGTCGGACAATCTTTCACGGAGCAATCGCATGTCGCTGTTTACAAGACCGCCAATAAGCTTAGTTTCTTCGACATGGCTAATGAGATGCCATTTTCAGGAACCACCATACATGATGATACATTGGTTAAGATCGTGTCGTTTTCGGATACTTATTTTCATGGACTAGCAAGTGTAAAAGCAGCGGTGAAACCGCAAGTCAATGGTGAAATATTAATAGACAGTAAAGTCATTGGTAAACCTTTACAACAGCTACAAATTTTTGGAGGAGTGTACCCTGTTAAAAAAGGATTCGTTTATGCGCTTGTTTCTCCATTGTCTAAGTATGGCGTTGTAAGAGAAGGAATGGTCATCAGTCGTGGCACTCCAGTTAGAGTCGTGAATCGTATTGCTGCTTCTTCGACAAATGTTTCAGAGACTCTGAGGTTTGACAAGAATGCCGTTCAATTAGGTAGCACTATCGCTGAAAGTGACCGACAAAAACTTTTAACATTATTAGAAAAGTACAAACATTGCTTTGCTTCGTCTTTACGTGAACTGGGCTGTACTAATATTGCAGAAATGACCATTGAGGTAAATAACAGCAAGCCGATTGTTTATAGACCATACTGGCTGTCGCACAAGGAACGGGAGAATGTTCGTGAAATGGTTAACGATATGCTAAATGCGGGGATAGTGAGAGAGTCAGTGTCCGAATACGCCAGCCCAATCATTTTGGTTCGCAAGAAAAACGGACAATTTAGGATGTGCATAGATTACAGAATGTTAAATTCTGTTACGGTTAAGGAACGTTATCCTATGCCTAACATTGAAGACGAAATCGCAAGGTTAACAGGTCAAGCATTCTTCGTCACTCTAGACCTAACATCAGGTTATTACCAAGTGCCTATTGCTGAACAGTCTCGACCACTAACTTCTTTTGTCACACCGGACGGCCAATACGAGTTTAATCGTATGCCGTTCGGTTTGGCGAATGCGCCAGCTGTCTTTCAGCGAATGATGCATCGAGTGTTGGGTCCAGCACGCTATGACGGAGCTACCGCTTACATTGATGACGTCTTGATATATGGTAGGGACATTGATGAATGTTTGACTAGGTTGGAGAAGGTCTTGCAGTTATTAGAGAATGCGAACTTGACTCTTAACCTGTCTAAATGCGAATTTCTTATGAATAAAATTAACTATTTAGGTTATGAGATAAGTGCCGCTGGAGTTCAACCAGGCAATAAGAAAATCCAGTGCGTAGTCGATTTCCCATGTCCAACCGATCAGCATACTGTACGTCAATTTCTTGGTCTGGTGGGGTATTTCCGCAAATTTATCCAAAATTTTGCGACGCTAGCGCACCCATTAACAAAATTATTGACAGAGGATGCGATTTGGACGTGGACCCATGAGCAAGACACTGTGTTTAAAACACTTAAAGATAAGCTGGTGGTGAGACCTATTCTCGCCATCTATGATCCTGCCGCTCAGACAGAATTACACACCGATGCCAGTAAATTAGGCGTCGGGGGTTTGTTGTTGCAGAAATCTAAAGACAGAGACAACTTCAGACCTGTGGCTTTTTACAGTCGTAAGACTTCACCGGAAGAGAAGCACTTTCACGCTTACGAGCTTGAAACATTAGCAGTAATATGCTCCTTAAAGAAGTTTAGAGTATATTTGTTAGGGCAACATTTCAAAGTCGTAACTGATTGCAGTGCGCTGCGTTCAACTTTCTCTAAGCGCGATATTCTCCCACGGATAGCTCGTTGGTGGCTGCTTATGCAGGAATTTCAGTGTTCGGTTGAGTATCGTCCTGGCGCAAAGATGGCACACGTAGATGCTCTTTCACGCAATGCCATCGTTGATGATGAAACTAAGGGAGTCCTAGATTAGTACCCATCAGTGATGAGTATCACCAATGAAGACTGGTTGCACACTTTGCAGTTAGGTGACGCAGAACTATGTCGAATTAGGGATGTCCTTGTTTCAGGGATGGATGCAGATGGCCTTAAATACATAAAAGATAATTTTCTAATCAAAGACAACAAATTGTATAGGTATTTCAATGGTGATCAGAACAATATTCGATGGGTTGTACCGAAGGGTGCAAGGTGGCAACTCTGTCGTATAAACCACGATGACATGGGACATTTTGGAGCCTAGAAGACATCAGAACGTTTAAAAAAAACTTACTGGTTTTCCAAAATGTCAAAATTCATAAAAAAATATTGTGAAGCTTGTATCGAATGTGCATATGCCAAGAAAAATAACACTACTAAGGAAGGGTATTTGTACCCGATTGAGAAAGTGGAAGTCCCATTCCACACCTTACACGTTGACCACCTTGGGCCCTTCGTCAAATCAAAACGGGGGAATACTTATCTTCTAGTCATCGTAGACGGATTTACTAAATTTGTATTTGCTAAACCGGTACGTAACACTAAGACTCACAGTGCTATTAGGGTATTAGAGGATATCTTTTATACGTTCCGCGTCCCAGACCGCCTTGTCAGTGACAGAGGAACATGTTTCACGTCACACGCATTCAAAAGGTTTTGTACTGACAAGGGTATGAGGCATATTCTCAACGCTGTGGCTAGCCCTCGATCTAACGGTCAGGTCGAAAGGTATAACCGCACCATACTTAACTCGTTGACAGCTCAGAATCTTAATCAGAATGAGAAGAGTTGGGATGATGCCGTGGGGAAAGTACAGTGGGGCCTTAATAACACGTGTCAAAAGACCACGGGCAGAACACCAGCCGAAATAATGTTTGGGACGTGTATGAATTCAGAAATGAATCCTAAACTAAATGAAGTCCGCCAAGAAACCCGCGAAATTAATGACTTGAACGCTATAAGGGAACAGGCTAAGGATGCAATTGATACTGCGCAAGAGAAACAAAAGCAGAGATATGATAAGAGCAGACGACCTGCTCGAGTGTATGCTGAAGGGGAGTTAGTCAAAATAACCAAAACTGCTTTTGCCAATGATGGAAAAAGCAAGAAACTTCTTCCCGCATATGTAGGACCATATCGCGTAGTCTGCGTACTAGGAAATGATAGATATAGGGTCGCTGCTGTTCCGGGTTTGACAGGGACAAAGATTAAACGGCAAACAACTGTTGCCACTGATCGAATGTTGCCTTGGGTCAATATAGCCGCATTAGAGGTAAATGAGTCGGATAAATCTGATTTTGACGATGAAAGTTCTGGAAATGAAGGTTTTGATGATGATAATAATAGTCAGTAGATGATTATAAAAATGTATTGAAGTGGTTAAATCTGTGTTTCAATTAAATATGTATAATTATCTCAAGTCTATGTTTCAAAATATGCTAATTATTATAACGTGTCTTTTGATAAATACTGTTGTTAGGGTGGCTTGACGGGTTAATTGAAAGTTTAAAAAAAAATATATATATAAATAAATAAACGGTAGGACAAAAGATGAATGTTAAGAATTACAATATTTGTTATATTAGATTGTAAATATATAATGCTAGTCAATTATGAAGAAGAAGGAAAATTATGTAACGAAAGCGGAAGTACTATTAAGAAAGCGAACCAAATCGTTACATAATACATTACAAATATTTACTTTGTAAATGGTTGATGGAATACACTTGTATCCTCATGATATATAACTGCTGGGTTTTCTTCGGAACAGAAAATTGTCCCGTTGTCTTGGTTGCGAGAATGGATGGGTTCGTAACCTTGCTGACGGAATGTCTGTATGAAATGTGTTCTATTTGTAAGAATGGATGGGTTTGCAAATAGAACTCATTTTGGAAGAGGTCATATCTTAGTATGTGAATGGATGGGCACATACGGTCCATTTGTGTAAGAATTGATGGGTTTACATTTTTGGATCAATCTTTATTAATCGTAATAATTTGGCGAGAATGGATGGGTTCGCAATAAAAATAAATAACTTTATTAATGGGTTAATGTATTATGTACGATATGGAGAACTTTTATTGGATAATATTAGATATAATTTCGTGGTGCATGGGGACATGCACACTGTCAGGATGGGCGAATGTAAGGGTTGATGTAATAATGAACATTGATAATATTATATAATCACTGTTGATATTAAGATAAACGTATATTTACAATGTTATTTTTCTAGCAACACTAATACTTCGTGTAACTTTGTGGATTATTTTACTGGCAACATTGATTTAAAAATGGACGGTAGTCAGTTGCTAGTGGGATTCATTCTATGCGGGTCAGCCATTGAGTGAGGTTGTGCGCTGAGTGACTTATACGATTTGTGTGTTGAGGGAGAACGTAATAAAATTGGAGTTAAAACTATACTGTGTATGTTTGAAGAGTGTGGAGTAAAGAGATATAACTGTCTGTGGTGTTTTCCTTACACCACATACCTTAAGTTCCCAATCTTTAGTGCCTGCAGGGGAATCCTCGAGCTGGTGGTGGAGCCACGTGGCTGGTGAAGTCACAAGAAACCGTCTGTCCAAGGTTGCACTGCGATGGAGCTCCACAGAATAGTTCAATACGACTAAAAAGTTTAATTTGACACAAACATACACAAATCACAAACTCGTGATGAAAGATTGGTGATTCCGACCAGAATCTCAGGGCTGATGAAGACGAGCTCCTGAACCGCGCGTACCGAATGCGAGTTCACGAACGACTATATGGCGTTGGCTTAGCAGTACGTTAAGACAAAAGGAAAAAAAGGCGGGTGGAATTGGTATGCGATCCGGAGCGTTCTTTCATCTACCTACATTTGTCCGAGATAAATATTAGCGATTAAAGGGAGAATTACGAACACCGCCCACCGTTAAAATGTTTATTTTAACACGGGAAAATGGAAAAAAAAGGAAACTACGAGTAAATATAACTTAACCTAGATTATGACCCAGAACTAAAATTAGATGAAGTTAATTTTCAAGGGGAAGAGGGCATAACTTATGAACGGATCGTTTAAGTATCCCGTGGATGGTATTTAGATTAACGGTACGAATTACACCGTCTTTAAAAGGTAGGACTTCAATGACTTGACCGAGTTTCCATTGCAAAGGTGGGCTAGAGTCTTGAATGAGAACAAGTGCACCTAGCTTAATATTTTCTTGATTACGAGTCCATTTTCCGCGCTGCTGCAAAGTATTAAGGTACTCATAATGCCATCGCTTCCAGAATCGTTGGACAAACGCTTCTAGAAGCTGCCAGCGAGACAGGCAATTTGCATTTATATCAGTTAAATCATGATATGGCAACGAATTTAGGGGTTGACCGATTAAAAAATGACCCGGTGTGAGCACCTCGAGGTCGTTGCTGTCAGAACTCAAAGGACACAGTGGTCTCGAATTAAGCACGCTTTCAATCTGCACGAGCACAGTCGTTAGTTCCTCGAAAGTCAGAACAACGTTACCGATGACTCGATATAAAAACGATTTGATTGATTTCACAGCTGCTTCGGCCATGCCATTAAAATGGGGTGCAGCAGGTGGATTAAGATGCCAAGAAATTTTATGTTTTTGTAATTGATGAGCGAAATTCTCATGGTTTACTTCCACAAACCGATAAAACTCTTTGAGTTCAGATGTGGCACCAACGAAGTTGCGTCCACAGTCACTATATACATCCGAACACAATCCCCGACGGCCTATGAATCGCTTGAATGCGGCTAAAAACACGTCAGTACTAAGGTCGGATACCAACTCTGCATGCAAGGCTCGAGTGCTAAGGCAAACGAAGATTGCGATATATGATTTGTGAGTCGCATATTTTCTTTTGAGGTTGCTTTTTGTTAGTATCGGACCGGCGTAGTCAACTGAATTTTTTGCGAATGGACGGATTTGCTGAATTCTAGCCTTGGGCAAGTCAGCCATCAATGGTTTCAGTGGAACTGAACGGTTACGATAACACTGTATGCATTTGAAAATCCGCTGTCTCGTCATACTTCGAGCCGACAACACCCAGTAACGAGCCGAAACGAATGCAAGGGTTGCCTGCAATCCTGAATGTAAGTTAATATTATGGAAAAAGTCGATTATTAGATGAGTCAAGTGACTTTCAGAGGGCAGAACCACTGGATGTCGCTGCTTATAGCACAAATTTGAGTGGCGAAGTCTACCGCCTACTCGAATGAGTCCTGACTCATCCAGGAATGGATTCTTTAGGTTACGAATGTCTTGTCCAAACCAAAGCTGCTGAATGTTCAGAAGCCACCGATTTGTAGCCTCATTCAACTCTGGAATCGACAAATATCCTGTCCGCTTGCCTTTGGAACGACATGCTCGACCAAATCGCAAGCAATATGCAGTGACTTTCAGCAGTCGATGAAAATCAGAGAAACGAAGAAGCTCGGGGGGCTCCTCAACACTTTCAGTTACGAGAGATGCAATTACTTTTGCCCGTCGCTCCGGAACTTCGGCTGGTACTTCGTAAAGAGAAGACGGCCACGATGAACTGGGCAATTTCAACCACGAGGGGCCAGACCACAAGAGTGGATGGTCAATCAATTGATCGGGGGATAACCCACGCGAGGCGCAGTCTGCAGGGTTATCGGGCGAACGAACATGCTGCCAGCGATCTGGAGCTATAATGGATTGGATCTCAGAGACGCGATTGGCTACGTAAGTAGACCAGTTATGAGATGAGGCGATGCTCTAAGCCATGTCAAAACTATGGTCGAGTCGCTTCATGCGAAATCGCCAATGAAACGAATATGCGAAAACGAATTACGAACGAACGAAAAACAATTGGCTAACAGCAATGCTCCGTTAAGCTCAAGCCGTGGAACGGTCAATTTTTTTGTAGGAGCCACTCGAGATTTAGCTAGAATAATAAAAACACGAATGTTACCAGAAGAATCCGTTACGCGAAAGTACACAACAGCGGCATACGCGGACTCTGAACTGTCGCAGAATCCATGTAGTTCCACATGACAATTGCTAGTAGGGACCCAACGAGGAATTTCAATATTTTTCAGGTTAGGTAGTTCTTGACCGAACTTTTCCCAGCGTGTACGAACAGATTGGAGGGCTGGTTCATCCCAGTCAACACCCAATAACCAGAGGTCCTGAATGAGGATTTTAGCCACAATGATGACAGGGCAGAGAAATCCGATCGGGTCAAACAAGCGTGCAATTTCCGATTAAATTGAGCGTTTGGTGGATTCCTCACCAACAGTATTGATAGTGTACGAAAATATGTCCTTCAAGGGCTGCCAGACTAGGCCCAGGACCTTAATGGTGCACGTGTCATCCAAAGAGACTGAAGCCGAATCCATGTTTTTAATAGAATCAGGCAGCATCCTTAGGAACTCAATACTGTTGCTACACCACTTTCTCAGTTCAAATCCTCCATCGTGCAGCAGCTTAATCAGCTGTTGCTGTACTTCGACGGCGCTCTGGACCGAATCGGAACCGGAGATTACGTCATCCATAAAGGTAAAGCGCCGAAGAACGTCAGCTCCTTCAGGGAACTCGGAACGATGATCCGCAGCAAGTTGCTGCATCACGCGAATGGCCAAGAATGGCGAAGAAGATAAACCATAGGTAACGGTTTTTAATTTATAAGTTTTCGGTTCCTCGCCAAAGCCAAAGAATAAGCTGGTACATCAGCTGATTCTCAGCAACGAGTATTTGGCGATACATTTGCTTTACGTCCGCCGTGAACGCTACTTCATGCAACCGGAAATTGCAGAGCAAGTCTGTCACATCCTTTTGAAGCTTTGGGCCCACCAATTGACACTCATTCAATGATATACCACGATCTGTTTTAGCAGAGGCATCGAATACTGTCCTTAGCTTTGTTGTTATACTGGACGCTCTCAGGACTCCGTGGTGCGGTATATAATAGTGATCATTTGGTAATGTATTCTCCACTAGCTCCATGTGACCACTTTTTAGGTAGTTGTTCATGAAATCGATGTAAAGCTCATGAAATAGAGCATCTCGAGCGAATCGACGTTCAATGGATTTAAGGCGCTTGAGCGCTAACGAATAAGAATTCCCCAGACTAGGATTATTTTCACGAAATGGAATCGAAACGATGTATCTACCAGAGGCTGTACGCTGATGTGTATTGACAAAAATGTCCTTACACTTCTGATCCTCTGGTGATACGAAGGTTTTCTCTGGAACAGATTCTGTTTCCCAGAATTTACGAACAATCGAATCTAAGTTAAGATTCTGCGAACACGAAACAAATGATGAGATCAACTTCTGTTGATCTGGAACAACAATATATTTTGAATGAACTTTACCAACTAACAACCAACCGAATTTGCTGGATATAGCCAGAGGAGTTCCAGGAGGCCCTCGAATAGAGTCTCCGACGAAAATGTCTTCATAAATATCTCCACCGATTAGAACCTCTATAGGAGTTTGAAGATTGAAGTTAGGATCTGCAAGAATAAGATTGTCTACCACGAGCTAGAATTGAAGTTGAAGGATGGTTTGTCTGTAGTAATCCTACTAAGAATGATGCCTTGAAAGAGATAGGTGGATCCTTTATCATTCCTGCTCTTAACGAGCGACTCAACAACACCTTTAGAATTGGTCATCACATCACCAATCCCTTGGATGGTCGTCGTTAGCTTCTTTCGACTTAAGCCCAAGCGCCGAACCAAGTCATTGGTAATAAATGAGCTTTCCGATGCTGGATCGATTAGCGCTCGAACATTTACAAAATTCCCAGCAGCGTTGCGAATCGAGATCACCGCAGTAGACAAAAGGACTTGATGATTGGCAGAATCAACCTGAGTTGAACAGAGAGAAACTACGTTGGACGAATTGCCACTCGTACCACATACGACAGCTGCTTTGTCCTGTACCCCACTATTTTCTTCGACCCTTTAAGACGATGATTAGACCTCGAGTATGTTCAGGAATGGAGTAAAGCCTTTGGCCTCAAGGTTAACCTTGATAAAACGCAGGTTATTGTGGTAGGTAGCTCGCAACTGATCTCCAGGATTTTCTGGCAGTCTATGCCACCCATTTTGTTTGACGGGGTTAACAACCCGTATAGTAAGGTTGTGAAAAATCTTGATATTTACATGGACAGTTCGCTAAACTGGGACGAGCAGATCGGCGAGATGAGCAGAAAAATGATTGCGTCAGCTAGTTCACTCAGTAGGCTCAGAAATTTCTCACCGATACCCACCAAAATTGCGCTTGTGCAGGCTTTACTTTTGCCGATCCTTGATTACGCCGACACTGGTTATGTGTATATCAGTGAACACTTTCTCGATAAGCTTGAACGACACCAAAATTTTTGTTTCCGTTCCGTATTGATATAGAGATTGCGAATTCCACTGTATTTCTGGGAATTACTCTCGATTCCAAGTTACAGTGGGGTCCGCATATTTTTGCCCTGGCAGGAAGACTTAGTTCGGCAGCTTATGCTGTTAGAAAAATAAGGCTCCTGACTGATATCGCAACAGCAAGATTAGTGTACTTCAGTTATTTTCACAGTGTTATGTCGTATGGTCTTCAGTTGTGGGGCTCGGCAGCGGATCTCAACACCATCTTTGTTCTTCAAAAAAGAGCCATCCGCTCCATTTACAACCTTAGACCACGCGACTCGCTTCATGAAGTATTCAAAGAGATAGATATTTTAACTGTGTACTCTCAATTTATTTATGATAATGTAGTATATGTCCGTAAAAACTTGCATCTCTTCAAGAAAAAAGTGATGTTCATAAATTCAATACCCGAAATAAAAATAAGCTCGTAACTCCCAGTCTAAGACTGCATAAGGTAGGGAAATCATTTGTTGGTCAATGTGTAAAATATTTTAATAAGATTCCGCAAACTCTTGTTGAACTGCCTCTTCACAAGTTTAAGTCACAAATTAAAGCTAAGTTAATGAAGCGGGGTTATTATAGTGTTGAGGATTTCTTAAATGATAAGAATTTGTGGTCATCTTCGGTATAATCTGCTCCTCTGCACACTTTTTTGTTATGACTTTACTCTGTCAATTCCATTTTTGTGTATAAAAACAAGATTGAAAAGAGTAACCATCGAGTTTCTTGCCGGAGTCTTCTCGATCGGAAACAACCTCCGAACCGGTGGTAGAGTCACACTATATTTAATTATGATATGAACTATCATAGTATTATTTTATGTAAGTTTATTTTTATTCAGTATATTTTTGCTACAATTTTTTTTTGTTACATGACATGTCATAAGTACTTTTTATAAGTCTATATGAATAAAGATATTTTTTACTTTACTTTACTTTACATTATCTTCGGGCTACGCAAGTTTGATCATGTTTCTGAATACCGCGCTCAACTAAATTGGTTCCCAATACGTCGTCGTCGTGACCTCCATGTTTTTTCATTGCTACACTTTATCCTGTTTGATCCGCGGTCACCTCCATATCTTAAACAACATTTCAGTTTTTAGCAACCGGCCAAAGGAAGATATGCGTTCTTGCCGTAAACTGCTTCTATCATTTCCTTCCTATTCCTCTGACTTTTATTCTAAATCCTTTACTGTTAAATCTATTCGCTTATGGAATTCTTTGCTCGTGTCCATAAGGTTATCTAAATCACATCCCATCTTCAAATCCCGAGTTAAATCTTACCTTCTGTCACTTTGACCCAATCGCCTTACTTTCACCTATACTTAATCCATACCTTATTTTATAAGTATGATAAGAATGTAAGTACGAGTATATGTAAGTTCATTATTCTGCTTCGGTATTATATGTATGTTTATTTTTATGTTAAAGTAAATTAGTTACTGCATCTCTTATTTATCATCTTGCACCGCCACTTAATTTTCTTCCTGATTCTCTACCTGAAGGTTGCCTGGAAGAGATCGCTACTAGCGATAAGGCCGCCTATATCACCTAATTTATTTAAATGAAACTGAAACATTCAGTTTCTGTAATAAAGTTTATCTTATCTTCTCTATCTTAATGATCGTGTGTTCAAACAGCCTTCCCATTGTGTCAAAAGCGTAGTTAATTCATCGTAGGTTAGCTTTTGGTCACCAAGCACTCCATGAAGATGGTATTTAAGGCGGCTCCCTCCCAAATGCCTCCTGCACTTGGCCATTATGGGGCATTTCAATGCCACTCAATTTGCTCTTCTGCCAGATTTTCGTAAAAGCTTTCGTCTATAGTCTGCTTCAAGTTAAAATATTCATGTTGCATACAACAAGTAAGTAAGTAGTATTGTTAGCTTCCACAAAATTAGTTTTACTATTGCTGTATTTGTGTTTTGGGGCTCCTCGAAGAGCAGACATCCTCCGTAGTGCCGCTATAAAAGCAGATGATGTGAGGTAGGACCAGCTCTAGATGTACTGCTTCTGTGGCAAGACAAACAAAAACAGCTATATAAACCTTGCTGCATTTTATTTCACGGCCTTAGTTACTCTTGAATTCCACATACTCTAAAACGGTGGCTCATAGCGAAAAAAATCATCTACTCAAGTAATCTACATAAAATTTCTCCTACAAAAAAATCGCTGGGATCCATACTTAATGACATATTGAAGCAGAAAAGTTATTTATGATCAATTGTCGCCTTATTGTCGCGTTTTCACCACGGTCCAAAGAAAAACTGTTTTATTTAAGAGGAAAAAGTTGTCATATTGCTGTCAAACAAATTTGTGAATTGTGTTTTTTTTCTACACTACAACATGTCGGAAAAGTGTTACATTTGTGATAATGTAGTCGAATCGGACTTGTGTGAAGTTGGAAAAAAAGTGATAATTGGGATAGTAAAGGCAAGTGCGTTAAGAAAAGATGGAAAAAAAACATATTTGTGGAATAAGAGGAGAGGTATTGTTCACAAGGCTTGCAGAAAACAATACGTGAAAAGTGACTCAGTAAAAAGGTTTTTGAAAAATAAAATGAAAATGTAAAAATGTTTATTGACCTAAACATGATAATCTTAAACTATTAACAACAACCGGTGTCTTCTTTTGAGCTTACATTTGCCTGTGTCAGGAGACACCGCTCTTCAGTAGAATAGCATTTCTAAGACTATATTAATTACGAACTACTCAATCACAATTTTAACCAAACTGTACAAAAATATGAAACATACGAGTACCTTATACATATTAAACCCATAGTACACACTCCATTGTATGTATGAGCTCGGCCACTTGCGTGTGTGGGTGTGTGGGTGTGTGTGCGTGTGGGTGTGGGTGTGTGGGCGTGTGTGTGTGTGTGTATGCACGCGTGTGTTTGTGTACCCGTGTGTATAGTGCAATAATTAACGCAAATCAAATCAAGAGTGCCTTAATACCATCATAATTATTTAGTTCCAACCCTTTCACTACAAGTTTCTTACACTCATAGAGTTGCTTACTATAAATATATATCTCCCTTTAATGGTGTTATATATTTGTATTGACCTATTATTATATTATTTATTAGCCAATCCCGTGTTTATTCTAGGAGCTCGAATAGCAATGATTTTTCTTCTTTTATTTTTTATCTTTATTTTCGATGGCGGGACGATCTGGATAAGTACTCACAGTAATGGCAGATCTTAGCTGATGATAGGGATCACTGAAGGGATTTGGGGGAGGCCTTTGCTCAGCAGTGGGACAATACAGGCTACGAGTAAGTTTAAAAAAATATATATCATCATCTCGATCATAAGCACAGCGCGAGCACCGCGAGCACGCTGCCGCAGTCCATCGGGTAGTAGTTGAAGACTCCTTGTGAAGTAGAAAGTTGAAGACATTTAAGGCAGGGATTTTTTTTCCTGATAGTTTGTACAAAATAAAGTTTTCTTACCGATTGCAGTTTGCTGATTTCGTGTAAACATTGCGTGGGAAATCGCATCTTTTTAAAATTCATAATCTTAATGATGCTTCGCTGAGGACATTCTACACCAAGAAATCTGGTTTCGGCCGCTACCCTAGACAGCTATACAATATTCAAATTAATTGGACTAATGAGGTATACGTGTCTTTTAGTAGGGACCTACCTGAGTTGTGTGACGTTGTGACTATCCTCGGAACCACATGCCTCAGCGTTTTAAATATCCATGTTAGTTTCTGAAGTCTCGCGATAACATGTTTCAGGTGTGGATACCAAGACAACCGCTGGTCCAAGTAAACATCCAAGTACTTCGTCTGTTCAACTCCCTGAATAATAGGGCAGGTCAACTCTCTTAGCAGTCACCTCGACACTCTCCCGAATTTTGGGAGTGTGGTAGTTTCTGGTGATATCAATATAAGTATTACACCCAAATCTGCAGAACCACCTCATGAACAAAAAAACCGCATCAATTATTTAAATATGCTATCTTTTTACGGTATACTAGCTGGACATTACAATCCCTACCAGGGATAAAAATTGCCTGAATCACATCATGCTTAAAATAAATAAACTCAAATTTAAAGCAACAATAACTGCACTACAAACAAGTGTTACTGATCACTTTACTACTGTCTATAGAATAAACATACACTTGTAGCTCTTGATTTGTGCTTGGGTCATATTAAGATTTAGAAAAAAATACGTACCTTTTCAGTTATTGGGGTTTTTTGCAGATTACATTTTTCAGATTTTTTTTTCGAATACAGATATCATCGAGTTCTACTCGCTGAAAACTGTATTCGATCCTGCTTCACACATTTAATATAATCGCCTTAAAATGTTTCAAAAGTTTACATACATGCTTCAACGAATAATAGAACTAAAGACCAAAACCACCGGTACATAACTTTGACGTCAAAATATAAGAAATCAGTTTATCCAGAGATAAGTGTGTGTTACCCAAAAAACAGTGCGTTTGATGAAATAACACTGTGAACATTTTCAGCCTATAATGTTTAGCATTTAAAGAGATATAACGAAAAATTCAAACCTTTCTACAACGACTGATTATCCGACTAAATTCGAATGACTACGAAAAAGCGGCGGATTCATATATATCGATGACTTTCTTAACTTACTCACGAAATGGAAGTGCTTAAATAGACGGAAGCAGAAAAATCAACGTAAACACATAAACATGTAATCAATGACTCTTTTTAAAGATGTTTAAAGCTACCTACTGTATATTATAAATATCTTTAAAGAAAGTGTTTGTGATGAATACCTATTCCAAAAAAGAACCTGCAGATACAGATAATAAATAAAACAAGAATTAACACCACAATGAAACCGTACATAAAGTAGATATTTTGATTGAAGCTTTAGGCAAGGTAAATCAGCATCCATCAATACTTTAAATAAATAAAAACAAATTTTGTTTATTTCTTCTACATAAGTGCAAATACATGACCAAGGCTGGGACCTACCAAGTAGGTATATGATAACACCTGTGATAGGAGGCCCCGCTCTTCCATTACAATGCATATCATAGTAAAAACCTTATGAGGAACAAAACTTATTTTTATTTCCAAACAGTAACCCAACTTTGCATAAACAATAGCAAAAGGAAAAATGGATGCAAATGTTTCACTATGTTAAAAGTAAAAGTAAAAGTAAAGTAAAAAATATCTTTATTCATATAGACTTATAAAAAGTACTTATGACATGTCATGTAACAAAAAAAAATTGTAGCAAAAATATACTGAATAAAAATAAACTTACATAAAATAATACTATTATTAGGTAAATCAAACACTGTCACTGTATAATCACTTTTCTATTCAGATTCACTTAACACAGTAGTTTACACCACGAGCGCTACCGAGCGAATGCCCCTGCGCGCCTCTACACTTGCCTTTTAACGTGTTGACGAGTGAATGAATGAACGATCGAATGACCAGACGGATGAGTAGCGCCAAAGACAATTCTACTGTTTTAGTCAAATCAGTACTTTTAATTTATTGAATTTTCAACATCAACACGTATAAGGTTACAAATCATTTTACAATAGATTGAATATTGCTACAGTTATACATAAAATACAACATTCGGCCATCCGACTGTGTGCAGTCTCCGGCGCACACAAATATAATACAACATTCGGCTCAGGTGTGTAAGTGTGCAAAACATAATTAAATATGATATGAACATTATCCACTACTGAATTTGAATGATACATTTCTAGTAATTCCAAATTCTAAATATAGCAAAAATAATAACACCACCATAACTAGACATTTCATAAACAATTAATTGATAGTTAAGTATTAAACTTATTTGAGTAATTAACTTATAATTTGAGAAAATATCTTATAGGTAATCTAAGCAAAACTTAAAGTTTGAGAATAAAAACTTAATAAGTATAATAATTATCTTATCCAATTCGGATTTGACATAAATTGTACCTACTTGATTTTACATCAAAGTTGTTTCGGAACTATCCGATTCTGAATTTTTGTCTGATCCAGAAGTATTATCAATTTGTAACGCTTTTATGTGTATCCACGGCCGCATCCTATCTGCTGCAACTACACTATTGTATCGTTTGGTTTTGAAGCCTGGTATATTGGTAATTTCGTAACGATCATTACCGAGACATTTAATTACTTTATAAGGTCCAACAAACTTGGGCAACAACTTTTTGCTTTTGCCATCGTTACTAAAACTAGTTCTAGTAATTTTTACCAAATCGTCAATAGAAAACTTCGTAGCCGGTGATCGTTTTAGGTCATAGTTCTCCTTTTGTTTTTGCTGGCTACGTTTTATATTGGAAGAAGCAGTAGCTCTCATTTCCTCTAAATTTGTTGGTGGAGTCTGTTCAGTACTATAGGACTCAGACAATTCAGTCTCTACGTGATCAATTGTACCTGTTACATTCTCTCTTGTGACTACCGTTTCTCCGGATTCTAGTGTAGAAATAACAATTGGAGTCTTACTCTCAGATATTACAGTGCCATCAGGGGACAAATTATTATCAGTAAAATTTTTCATTTTAATGCCAAATAGTAATTTTGAAGCGGATTTTTTTGTAACAGAATTTATAGTATTATTTATTCCCCATTGTATTTTACCCAATTGCAGGTCCCATGTGCGTTCGTTTTTATTAAAACTCTGGGTTGAAAGAGCTGTCAGAATGGTTTGGTTAAATCTCTCTGCTTGTCCATTTGCTCTAGGACATGCAACTGCGTTTAACACGTGTTTAATGCCGTTGAGTGTGCAGAAATCTTTGAACTGTTTGGATGTGAACGAAGTTCCTCTATCAGAAATAATCCTGTTAGGGGTCCCAAAGTCAATAAATAAATTATTTAAAACCCTTATCACACTTTTAGTTTTCGTGTCCTTAACTGCCTTAGCGAACAAATATTTTGTAAAACCATCAACGATAGTAAGGATGAAACAGTTGCCACTTTTACTCTTTACAAATGGCCCCAGATGGTCCATATGTAATGTATGAAAGGGTATCGCGACTTTCTCAATAGGGTAAAGAAGACCGGACCTTGTTTTAGCAGAATTGTCTTTGTTATATGCACATTCGATACATGCAGCAACGTATTTCCTAACAAAACGTCTTAGCTTTGGAAACCAATAGTGGCTTTGTATGCGTTCTAGAGTTTTTGTGAACCCAAAATGACCAATTTCGTCGTGGTTAGCCTTACATATTTGCCATCGGGCATTTTTGGGCACAGCTAGTCTTAATTCTTCTCCAACTCTCCGGTAAACTGCGTTGTTTTTTATAGTGAAATTATTTTTAATTTCTACAACGTCCTCGTAATTATCAGGTTTTAATATTTTACAAATCCGAGTAAGTTCTTGATCTGCAAGTTGTAACGTAAGTATCCAGTTTTCCGTGGAGATATTCAAATTCTTCACACTCATAACACAGGATACGTCTTGTGTCGGTGGCTCAACATCAGCTAAACTAGCTGCACAGTTTCTGCTCAACGCATCGACGTGACACATACGTGTTCCCTGTCTGTACTCGATATTGAAGTTGTACTCATTGATTTGCAGCCACCACCGTGCTATTCTTGGTAGCAAGTCCCTTTTGGTCAAAGTGGTCCTCAAGGCATTGCAGTCAGTAAAAACGGTAAAATTGAGTCCAAGTAAGTAAGCACGGAACTTTTTCAAAGAACAAACCACAGCAAGTGTCTCGAGTTCATAAGAGTGAAAGAAACGTTCTTCTGCTGTGGTCTGTCTGCTAAAATATGCCACTGGTTTAAGGGTTCTTGGATTACAATAGGATTCCTCCAAGACCTAAGGAACTCGCATCTGTATGCAATTCCGTTTCCAAGTTCGGATCATAAAGCGCTAATAATGGACGATCAATTAATTTCTCTACCAACAAACGGAACGAACGATTTTCTGCCTCACTCCATTGCCACACAGCATTTTTCTTTAATAGTGCTGTTATTGGCCTAGCTATTTCTCCAAATCCCTTTACAAATTTTCGGAAATAGCTGGCTAAGCCTAAAAACTGTCTTACCTCATGAGCGTTCTTAGGGACTGGAAAGTCGCGAACTGCAGTTATTTTATTTTCAGAAGGTCTAATACCATCTGAAGATATTTTGTAGCCAAAATATTCAATCTTAGTATTGAAGAAACTACACTTGGATAGTTTTAAAGTTAGCCCAGCACCATGCAACAATTGAAGTACATCTTCAAGTCTCTGAAAGCCTTCTTCAATAGTTGCTGATGGGATTAACAAGTCATCCATATATGCTAAAGCAGTAGTGAATCTCCTTAAACCCAACAATTTGTTCATCATCTTCTGAAAAACTGCTGGTGCGTTGGCTAACCCGAATGGCATTCGCTTGAACTCGTAATGTCCATCCGGGGTAACAAACGCTGTTAGATGTTGACTTTCCTGTGCCATAGGTATTTGGTAATACCCCGAAGCAAGATCAAGAGTGATAAAAAACTTGTTCCCACTCAAATTAGCAATTTGGTCCTCTATTAAGGGTAACGGATACTTGTCTTTCACAGTTTTGTTGTTTAAAGCCCTATAATCCACACATAATCTTGATTCTCCGTTTTTCTTTTTCACTAGCAGTATAGGGCTTGCGTAATTTGATTCAGACTCCTGGACTATATCATTTTTAACCAACTCATCAACAATATCTCTTACATGTCCGCGTTCGTGAAAAGACAATCGATATGGTCTGTAGACCACTGGGGTCTTATCCTGTAAATCTATAGTCATCTCAGATTGTTTTGTACAGCCTATTTCGCTTAAGTTAGTCGCGAAACATGTTCTATACTTTTGTAAGAGCTGATACAGTCTTTCAAAATGTGAATTGTCTAGATTGAACCCTACTTTGACCTCAGACTTTTCTAAAGGCTGCAGTTCTGTATTCCTCTTTATGTGTATCGATGACTAAAGTTTTTGTCTCAACAGCAGGGCTAACCCTTGCTATTAACATATTTGCCTTTAGTGTAAGTGGATGAACCGATAGAGCCGTAACAAAAACTAGCCCCTTACTTTCATCGATTTTGTAACATCCTTGATGAAAATGATATACCTTTTTAGGATCAGTACATGTATTACCTCTGGAATATACATCTCCTGAAAACGATTCTCCAGTGTAAACTTCAACAAGTCCACCTTTCATTATAACTACATCTTTAGCTACGTAAAGGTTCAAGGTTTTTCCCGCATCAGGCGTAACTACAGATGGAGAGTTGTAGAAAATTAGTTTCGCATTATCTTTCAATACTGTTATTGTTGATAATTCCGTAAAGTTTTGTCCAATCAACAAAGGCACATGTAAATACTCATCCTCTACAGCTAACACTTCCAATTTTGTCTCTACGTCATCTATTTTAACTTGAATCTCAGACCGAAATTTGGGGCGAATCTTTGAATTTCCGAAGCCCTTTATAATTGGCAAATTGATATCAGATCCTTTTAATCGAAGTTTGTGTGCTTCCGTACATTGGATCAAACTACAATCACTTCCAAAATCAACGTACGCTTTTAGAGTTGATCCTTTTATGTCAACACTCTTATAAAACTTTTTATTACTGTCTAGGCCAGAGTGAGTTTCAGAAATCAGATTTGCCTTGCCTGACGTATACTCGTCACATTCAGTTTTTGAAATATCTAAGACTTGTGAGCTAAGATTAATTTTTAAAATCTTTTTATCTGTAACTTGGTTATTTGAACGTTCAGTTTCGTGTGAAAATAAAGGTTTTCTAGTACAGTTATCAAAATTATGGTTAACTCTACCGCATTTAATACATTTTATTAATGGTTTACGACAGTTAGAGTAGGAATGGCCCTTTTCTTGACAATTAAAACAAGTCAAGTGGTTATTAGCGGTAGCCTGGGGATTATGAGCCAAATTTTTGTAAGAGTTGTTAGAATAGTTCCGGGAATCTCTCCTTCTGAAATTACCATAAGTTGGCTGATTGCGTGAGTATTCCCTAGTTTGCTGTGATGCTAAATAATTCAACAAATCTTCTGGCTCTTGACATTTTAACGCTTGTGCACCATTTCTGATCGATATATCAGTTATTCCGTAAATTATACAATCGACAGCTTTCACACCACCAATCTCGCAACGACTTAACAATGACAGTTTTTCATAAAAGTAATCTCTTAAGTTTTCATCAGCACGTGATCTTCTGGTTAACATCTCTTCGAGAAGTTTTCCATAATTCTCGTGACTTGGAAACGCTTTCGTTAATTTGGTTTGCCATTCCATCCACGTATAATTAACTGTGGCTAATGATTCATACCACTGTTTAGCTAACCCGTCTAATTTCTGAAGGGAATAATGAATTATCTGTTTCTCGTCCCAGCTATAAATTACTGCACATTCATTTACCTTCTTCAGCCACCTTTCGATATTTTGAGACTTATTGTTCGGATTAAACTCTGGGACAACATTAGAGGACAGTGCGGACTTACTTGGCCTGTTTTGAAGTGCTGTTGCTATGATTTTCATGAGCTCCTTGTTAGTGACATTATCACTGTTCTTACGGGATCTTCTTCGAGGTGTTACATCTGCAGTCTCTGAGGATGAAGTGGATCTCTGACGTCGCCTTCGACGACGATTTGAATCTGCAATGTAATATACGGGTAGGAACACGGTCTCACTCTACTTCAAATACCTGACCAATCAAGCACACCTTTAAGGCGTGTTCATTCAATTTAGACCCCCTCCTTGTCCTCGTCTCCTTGACGACTTGCATAACCAATTAAGCACACCTACATGACATATATGATCAATTAAGCACACCTACATGGCCTTTTTAATCAATTAAGCACACCTACATGGCTTATATAGTCAATTAAGCACACCTACATGGCTTATTTAACCAATTTAGCACACCTACATGGCTTATATAATCAATCAAGCACATCTACATGGCTTATATAGTCAATTAAGCACACCTACATGGCTTATATAAACAACTAAGCACACCTACATGGCTTATCTAGTCAGTTAAGCACACATACATGGCTTATAAAGTCAGTTAAGCACACCTACAAGGCTTATATAGTCAGTTAAGCACACCTACATGGCTTATATAGTCATCAAAGTAATCAATTATGCACACCTACATGGCTTAGAGAATTGATTAGCCACTTATACATGGCTTGTAATCACTCAAGCACACCTACATGGCTTATATAATTGATTAGCCACTATTCATGGCTTGTAATCACTCAAGCACACTTA
Source organism: Udea olivalis (assembly GCA_947369235.1). Classification (NCBI taxonomy): domain Eukaryota; kingdom Metazoa; phylum Arthropoda; class Insecta; order Lepidoptera; family Crambidae; genus Udea; species Udea olivalis. The sequence continues at coordinate 5,145,927 of OX376364.1, read as the reverse complement.
CAAGGTTTATGATTCAAGCACACCTAATGAGTTATATGACTGATTATTATCAATTAAGTACAACTGCCTGCGCCTTATAATTTCAGCATACCAACATGGCTCATATCAAGCTCATTATGGCTTCCTTTAAGTAAACGTGGCTTAAGATTTGAGGGTAACTACGTTACGACGAGACTCGAAATCAAGAACAGCCGCGTACTTTTGATTGTTCTATAACTTTACAACTTTACTCATAATGCTCATTGCGAAAATAAGTGCGTTTGTCAATTTATTATTTAGTAAATAAATAGAGATAAAAACTGTAATTTGACAACAATTCGCACTTCCACTGACTGCGTTGCATTATCGGGGAGTGCCCCGACCGAATGCACATGTGCATTGTCAGAAGATAATACTTATTGTTTCAAATGCATTATAATTACATCACATGAGTGAAGCTTAATTACATAGTAAATAACTAAAGATAACCTGCCATTTAACAACAATTAGCATCTCTCCTCACTGCGATGCTTTATCGGGGAGTGCCCCGACCGAATGCATATGTGCATTATTAAAAGATAATACTCATTGTTTCAAATGTATAACAATTACATCACACGAGTGAAGCCCTGTTCCGAGAGCGCTTTATATCATAAATGGGCACCTGACAACTGTATTACTACTGAGAAACATCGGCGCACACTCCCCAGACTGCATAGCATTATCGGGGTGTAGCCCCGACCAAATGCTTCGATGCAATGTCAGAATAGAAGTATGCACCAAGCCGTTCTCAATTCGTGAACAGTGGAACAAGGCTTTACTCAGAGAATGTTTTTGCACTTATAAGACTGACAAATGCACTTAATTTACACATACTTTAATTTTCACTTAAAATAAAATGAAACAGATATTACTTACGATTTTTGTCCGACATTTGGGCGAAAAGTTCTTGTCACTTCTGATTTATTAGGTAAATCAAACACTGTCACTGTATAATCACTTTTCTATTCAGATTCACTTAACACAGTAGTTTACACCACGAGCGCTACCGAGCGAATGCCCCTGCGCGCCTCTACACTTGCCTTTTAACGTGTTGACGAGTGAATGAATGAACGATCGAATGACCAGACGGATGAGTAGCGCCAAAGACAATTCTACTGTTTTAGTCAAATCAGTACTTTTAATTTATTGAATTTTCAACATCAACACGTATAAGGTTACAAATCATTTTACGATAGATTGAATATTGCTACAGTTATACATAAAATACAACACTATGATAGTTCATATCATAATTAAATACCCCTCAACTGTGGCAAAATAATTGTCAGAAAAAGCATGTCTGTGGTGGATGAAATCCTCCATCTCACAGACAGGGCTTTTTTGGTTTTTTGGTTTTTTAAAACTGCAATAAATCCATTTCTATTATGAATTGTGGCTTTCTTTTATATATTCCTAATTCTGCATTAGTTCCTCTACCTTTTCTTTATGTTATTTCATCTGCATTAAGAGAATGAAAGCTGGTATAAAATACTTACGTCGCACAAAGTGGCAAAGTGGGAAGTCAGTCGAATTCAATTACAAAATTCTCCATGAAATTGCACTTAATCTCCGAAAAGTAGATGATATATTCAAGAATAACATTATATTTTCGATATTTTGGACTTGAAAACGCGTAATTCACGTTAAAAATCAAGAAGGCTAGAGACTAAGGAGAGATAACTCCCTGGAAAGGGTTGGACTAAATCCGTATCCCACAGTGACGCATGCGCATTACGCTTCTTTGCCGCGATCCTCGCGAAGTGTCAAAATTGGTCAACACAACCTCGAAAAACAACAACTGTCGCACGTGACACCGTTCAAAACAAAACCATGTGACCATGAAATGACAAATAGCTGCCGCTGCACATGCGCAATACAGCGTTTTGCCCGGCACAGAGTATACGACTTTCGGCCCTCGAAAGCTTACCCCCACTTCGGGAGTTATCTCTCCTTAGTTTCTAGCCTTCTTGTTAAAAATCATCAAATATGTCAAAATATGTCACCTAAATGTCACACCATGTTGTGACACTCTGAGTCAGCAATATTTCAACGACAAAATTCTTCACCTTTTAAATTTACACGCCGATAGGTCTGGGTATGGTACCATACAGCCTAATATGTAGTAAACGATTTGACAGCCCGACCTGCTGCCCTAACTAGAAAAGTATGTGAAAAAAATTCTCAAAAGTGCGTCTGTGGAAATGGATGATTTCAGCCACGCCACAGACTGACGTTATTTTTTTGTGGATGAAATTAACCACGTCACAGGCAAGAGGTGTGACTCTACCACCGGTTCGGAGGTTGTTTCCGATCGAGAAGACTCCGGCAAGAAACTCGATGGTTACTCTTTTCAATCTTGTTTTTATACACAAAAATGGAATTGACAGAGTAAAGTCATAACAAAAAAGTGTGCAGAGGAGCAGATTATACCTAAGATGACCACAAATTCTTATCATTTAAGAAATCGTCAACACTATAATAACCCCGCTTCATTAACTTAGCTTTAATTTGTGACTTAAACTTGTGAAGTGGCAGTTCAACAAGAGTTTGCGGAATCTTATTAAAATATTTTACACATTGACCAACAAATGATTTCCCTACCTTATGCAGTCTTAGACTGGGAGTTACGAGCTTATTTTTATTTCTGGTATTGAGTTTATGAACATCACTGTTTTTCTTGAAGAGATGCAAGTTTTTACGGACATATACTACATTATCATAAATAAATTGAGAGTACACAGTTAAAATATCTATCTCTTTGAATACTTCACGAAGCGAGTCGCGTGGTCTAAGGTTGTAAATGGAGCGGATGGCTCTTTTTTGAAGAACAAAGATGGTGTTGAGATCCGCTGCCGAGCCCCACAACTGAAGACCATACGACATAACACTGTGAAAATAACTGAAGTACACTAATCTTGCTGTTGCGATATCAGTCAGGAGCCTTATTTTTCTAACAGCATAAGCTGCCGAACTAAGTCTTCCTGCCAGGGCAGAAATATGCGGACCCCACTGTAACTTGGAATCGAGAGTAATTCCCAGAAATACAGTGCAATTCGCAATCTCTAATGGCTCGTTATTCATGTATATAATGGTATCGACCTGTCTTACACGCGCGCGCGCGCGTTTGGGAGTGAGTGTGTATGTGTGAGAAAAATCTAAATAAATAATGAAATAATAAACTAAGAGGTTAAATGTGTCAAACATGTAACGCTGCTTAGCCCTACGATAAGTTATCTTGGGATAAGTTTAGGTTTATCCAATAAGCATCGTTTAAAATTCTTAAAAGTGACTTGAATAACAACTCCTCCGTTTCACAAATATCCTAGCGTTTCAAGAGTTTTATCACAGTTTTTTACATTCGTGATATTGCTGGTTGTAGATTTTATATTTTTTATGCAACCTATTGTATAGATAAGCGGATTGGGCTTGGAACTGATTCCTAGCAAGAGAGGTTCTGCATGAAGGGGTAGGTGCTACTGCGGCCGCCCGTCTTTTTCCTGTCAGTAATTAATTGTGTTTGATAAGGTAATACTTTGTGAAGTTTTTAATTGTTCCCTTTTGTACATCACCTTTCGCCGCTGTTTACGAATTTACGAATATTTACCTAAATCTTACTATATGACGCCTGCAATTGCTACAAGTGTATGTTTATTCTAGAGACGCATATACCATGGTTTGAGAGTTACACGATTTCGCAAAACGTTTACCCATCAGGAAACGCAATATCTCGAAAACCTGAAGCCCCACATATTATGTTTTTGGCGCACGTTTTTCCACAAATGTAAGGACTCTGCTCATGCACAATATTTCTCTCTTTGATCATTTGTTTAAAGTTTTCCTGCTAGGACAACGTTATTCCAGCAGGAATCGTTTTTTTAGTTTTTTTCCAAAACGACAGCACAATTTTTTCATGCCGCGCATATCCACAGAATATATCGCTCTGATTATTGTTCTGTTATATGTTCTGTAAAAGAAGGTATATGTTTCACTCATATCACTCTAGAAGCTCCATTCCAGCTGGAGTAACGCACACGAGATCTCAATAAGTCCTGCACGTTTATTACATAAATATGTTATTTGGCTATAAGTATTAAACAAACGCTAATAGACCTCTCGACTTTGGTCTGAAGTAAAAGCTGCATGAGCTCGTGTGAAGATCGACCAACCGCACAATTTTGTAAAAAAATTAGGTCTATCTAAGTTTCCCGTATGTCACTACTTCCCTCCCAGATTTTTTTTTTATTAGTTACCCCTATCGAATAGTGTTATAATTCAGGTGGTTTTTTTTTCAAAATCAACAGGTTCGATTCCCGGCTAGGAATATTATTTTTTCCAAAATCTAATAATGCAGTTTTAGTTTTCATCAAAAATCGGACCGGAGACTCCTTTTGAGTGTTTTTCTTTATTTCTCATAGTTTTTGATTTGGCCTACCACGCCCACTTAAAAAAATCACATAATTTTAGTTAAATTATAATAATTCATAATTTTAGCTAAGAAATAAAGGTTACGACGATATTTATGTTAAATATACACTTCTAAGTTTTTTAAGGTATATTGATAGGACATTTCGAAGCCTATTTCAAATTTGGCGCGCAGTTGCTTACGCGCCCGACCGTGCGGGGAGGCCCCCGCGGTAAACAGGGTTTTCCACCCCCGCAATTTCAGTTAATCGCTGAACACGCTGGCCTTAATGAAGCAAATAAATTAACATACATTCGATATAGGAACTATTGCAACAAACTTATTACAAAAATTAAACGGGAATTTCAAAGAGAATTATTCTGTAAAAAATAATCGGCTGTTATGGAAGAAATTTAAGAACATTACTCATACTACTCAAAGCAGTACTAATTCGGAGCTCCTAAATCTTAGATCGTCTAGAGCTGCCTCTGCAGATTAAACTAACAACTTCTTTGCAAATATCGGTAAGAAACTTGCTCAACAAATACAACCTTCTACTGAGGACTGCGAAAATTACCTACGTAGCTTGCCAAGTCGATCTAATTCCTTGGTCTACTGGACACTGATTAATATGAAGTATGCAGCTTACTTATGTCACTTAAAACTAGTAGCGCCTCTGGCTGGGATAAAATTCCTACGGCTTTCCTCAAACATCAATTGAGGACGGAAATTGTGCCGATTCTAACACACTTAGTAAACCTCAGCTTTAGTCAGGGTTTTTTCCTATACCCTTACCACACTTAAGCAGTCGATTATAACTCCAGTGTATAAGGCAGAAGATAGATACAATATAAGTAATTACAGACCTATCTCTGGTCTATCTGCATTATCTAAAATAGTCAAATAAAACTGAATAAAAGGCTGGTCAGTTATTTATACACGTACAACATATTGTCACCCTCTCAATATGGTTTCCACCAAGGTATGTCTGCGGAAGATGCTGTGTCTGCATTAAGTTCGCTAGTAGTTGAGCAAGTTGACAAACACAAAAATGCATATCAGTTTTCCTTGATTTAAGAAAAGCATTCGACACTGTCTCTGACCCTATCCTCGTATGCAAACTTATGGCAACAGGGTTAAATGGAGTGCCCCTTAAATTGTTCAAGGATTATCTATCTAATAGGCGCCAACGAGTCAAACTAGATTTTGTCACTAGTGGAGACACGGTGGTGTCATAGCAAGCCACAAGGAAGCGTTCTTGACCACACGCTATTCCTTATTTATATAAACGACCTTTGTGGCATGAATATTAAAAACGCATAATTTTTTTCTTATGCTGATGACACCGCCGTAATTTTCAGTGCCGAATCCTGGTGTTCTATTAAAGAATGTACTGAGCTTGGTCTGCAACAAATATTTTCACCCACATGACCGTTCAGATCGCCACCCAGAACGATGCCTTGGGACAATGGATGTCTGTCATTACTTGAGCGTTTATGTAATTCTGAGTTTGTTTAGCCTGGTAGTTAGTTGTATTAAGCAGGTGTTTACAAAGTGTCCGTAAACACCTGCTTAATACAACTAACATAAGTGATATTTAATGAATGTTTATCAGTACGTCTACCACAAGTTGCCACTTTAAATTAACATTATGGTTCGCGTAAGAAAAATGTATTGGGATTTGACATTGATATGTCATGTCATGTCAAATCCCAATACAATTTTTTACGCGACCGATAATGTAAATTGAAAGTGACAAATCGTAGAAGACGCATAGGATTCTTTTCACAAAGATAATCCATCATTTTTTTTGTAAAATATGATACTTAATGAGTAGTATTTATGGCTATGGAATAAAATAACTTATTATTCCCTGATGATAGTTTATTTCTCAATCAAGTTTTTTAAAAAGTGAAGTTATTAACCTATATACTGTCCCACTGCTATGCAAAGGCCTTCATTATTGAAATTAAGTCATCGCTACAATGGATGGGTATTGGCTTCATAAAAAAAATGGACGCATTAAAAAGTAGTGTAGCGTGTCATTTTTGGTTAGACAAGCTCTATTAGAATCATTTTTACTTACACTAATTTTACTTTAAAACAATTAATAAAAAAAACATAACGCACACACCACAACATTAGTAACAACAAGATGTTATTATATTCTACTCTGATTTGAATTTTATGTCTACGCCATAAAATTTTGTCAGTTTTTCGTGGACTTTTGTAATTAAACACAACAAAAACAAATCAATATTCATCAATCCTTTCTGTGAATGAACGAAACCGCACCGCATCACTATTACGTTGAACATGGACACATTATTTTACAAAGTGACATTAGCAGCTGTCAGATTTTTCCGTCTAATTATGACTTCGACTTTAGACAAAGTACAAACTTTTGACTAGTTATTTTTCAACTTAATACTAAACTTATGATGCTTTTTAAAAAAACTATACGAATAATAGCCTGCAAAACTAATAGAAGCTATTACCGATACTAAACTTAAAATTAAAAATGAGACTAACTTAATTTCTTATTATTCAGTCCAAAGCATGTTGGCGGCCGGCGACCGAAGATGCTTCGCGCCTCTGTGCTGTATTACGTACTCCGCCCACCAGGTGGCGTGCTCTAGGGCAGTCTGAGGCTCGTCTCGCATAAGGGTGCGTAGGCGCACTATGTTTTCCCGATACCTGTAACAATTATAGTGATCAGCGAATATTTCTTAAATCCTAAAACGCTGAACACCAGTGGAAAGTAATACAGAGCCAACGTAACGTAAAATTAACGTCGGAAGATGAAAGATAAAATGAAAGTTATGGTCCTGCCTAGGGTACAGCATAAATACCCCTCTTCATACTGTTTCATAGCATCAACTTGGCCCAAATTTAGCTCACTACGTAGTTCCTTGACAGCGTTCTTTTCAGATGACGGAAGTTAGACTTGATGACTGATTTTCGGGAACAAAGGTTGCGTCTCACAAGGACGAAATCCTGGGGGTCCCATTGTATACACCTCTTGAACTACTTATATACTTTCTTACATGAACTCATAGATATGCGGTACTATAAGCGGCCTTAAGTCAACCGATAAAATAAAAATGAGCTATAAGCAGAGGCTTAGAATACATTACGATCCAATTATTTGTATGAATAACAGTCTAGCCACTTTTTTGTTACAGAAACATTTTGTGATTGATGAATATGACATGTAAATAATATGTCATATTCATCAATCACAAAATGTTTCTGTAACAAAAAAGTGGCTAGACTGTTGTATTTAATATGTTGTATGTAATGTATTTAGATAAGTATGATATTATTTTACAGAATAAAATTTGTCTAATCATGCTGATATAAAATCACTTGCAATCAAACTATGTTGGTTTACGTCACAAACCTGCTGAAAATTGCATAAATAATAAACTAAGTAATCTGAGGTCTCGTTGATGGGATTTGAAACTATTTTTATTGTTTTTTTTTTTTTTTTTTTATATTACCCGTCAAGATGACCTCACTCCACCTGATGGAAAGCGGTCGTGAGGTCCAGATATGAGGTTGACAAGCCCAGTCATTCAAACGAATCACTGGGCTGGCCATCCTCACCTTGAAGGCCTGCAGAAATGCCTTTTCACGCCCCGCTTGAAGAACCCGGGACTATACAAGGAAGGAAACACATGTGCTGGAAGAGCGTTCCACGTCTGGATGGTACGACAAAGAAACGAGTCACCGAACCTTTTAGTTCGGGCCAACAAATGTTGAATTGTGTGTGGGTGACGCCGTAGTCCAGCACGCGTGGTACGGGAGTGGAAAGGTGAGGGTGGGATAAGCTGGAATAACTCGTCAGAGCATGATGACCCGACCTTATCAAAACATCGAAAGATGTAGGTTATTCTAACTTTAGTAGTTAATTTTTCATTATACCATAAGGTATTCTTCTAGTCTAGACTAATATATTACAGAGAAATGATCAGACTTTTTATTCTTTTCTTTCAAGTCAGCAAGCAACATTTCACATTTTTTCAAGTGTAGACTTGAATGGGAGAAATAGTTCACACAGTAAGCTAGTATCTTTAAACGCAAGAAGTAAGGATAGACACAAGGTCAAAATCATCAAAAAATATTTCTGCATCAAATGGTGGCACACTTGTTGATGAGTCATGGTAATATTTTTGGTGTATTGTACTCACTAGTGTCCTTGAATTTTCAAATTGGCAACCTGCGTCCAAGGGTCTGTGGCTTATATGTTATAGTAACTATATGTTTATGGAGAGTTTTATAATAGTATGCATTGTTATCATTGCGTCGAAAAATGTATACATTTCAAAATCAGAAATAGCTCACCTCTCATCTTTTGTGATAGTCTGTATTGCAGTAACTATCTTTTCTTCCGTGACGGTTTCCAGGTCAACTCGTAGACCTATTTTGTTGAGCACATACTGATCCAAGTTGAACCATTGGTCACCCAGCATGGGCATTCCCAATAATGGAACTCCAGCAGTTATGGCTTCGTTTGTTCATTGGAGTCCTCCTTGTGTTATGAAGAGTTTTATTTTTGGATGTTCTGAAATATTTAACGACAGTCAATATTTTTCCATCAAGAAGCAAAAAAACTGCAGCTTTCTATAACATACCGGGTGATTATTCATGCTGAAAATACAACGATTGAGATAATAAGAAGGTAGATAATCTAGAAAATATCAAGTGAATATTCGTTTCTTTTAATCGCCTGTCATATAAGTTTCTCAAACGAAATTAGACAGATACATAAGTATTGGTATTTTTTGAATAAAAACCCTAGATGTGAATTCAAAACCATATTTATCACTTAGATAGATTCTACATAGTCTGATGACTAGACAACGTTTTATTCCTCATGGAACCTTACTGTCCCCTGCGATAACTTTTATTGTTTATTGTTATATATTAAATATTTGTGTGGGTAGTCGAGATGTCACGGCTGCGTCCCCCGACCGTACGGTCACTAAAAGAGTGTGAAACTAGCTACTCCGTTTGATTGACGCCTCTCATTATATCCCTTAATTGAAGATAAAACATTGGCGACGAGTCGAATCTACGCGAAAAATGTATTCAGCAGTGACCTTTGGAATTTTGTCATCATTCGACCATTTGTCGCAAGAGTGGAATAGCATAAAATGCGCTTGACGCAATGGCTTATAGCAAATGACGTGGACGACGTGAACGACAAATGTAAGGTCAAAAAGGAGGGCGAGCCCAGCGCTGCTCGGCCGTGGCTTCATTCGCGCGTTCCGCCTTGAGCTTGCTCTCGCTACAAATTATTACTGTTCTGTAGCGAATAATACTTTTATGGCTGATTTAGTTAAATACATTTCAATATCGCATTATGAGTTGGGACTATAGGTTAAGGTACGGCGGAGTGGCCCTTGGGCCACCCGTTGGCCGCGATCATGTCTCTTTAATTTGGATCGATTGATGCGTTAGAATATTATGAGAAGTTATCTTTATGCCATATCTGATTATGCTTTAAAAAATATGTGTAGTTGTTATGCCTTAATATGATTATTCCTAAAAACACTATACCTGAATAAATTATGACAAAAGTTTTTATGGGAATAATTAATATAGACCCGTCCCAAACATACAAACTCACAATCTCAAAAACGCTTACCTCTTTAAACTCGTTATTAGTCTATACTAAAATAAAAAGCAGATAAAGAGATACGAATAAAAAAATTACCTGATCCTAGGGATCAAGCGGGACTTGCTTAGCTGGAGGAGCAGCCACCGGGATTGTAGATCGCGCAGGGCGAATTCATAATTATATTATGTGAAAATACGTGGAACGCTCTTCCAGCACATGTGATTTCTTCCTCGTACAGTCCCGGTTTCTTCAAGCGCTTTCCATCAGGTGAAGTGAAGTCATCTTGACGGGTAATATAAAAAAATTGAAATTTATTTAACCAACTTTTATTTCAAGGTCACCATACAAATCACTCGAACGGTCAATATTTTTTGTATGGAAACCTTAAAATAAAGTTAATTGAAAAAATATAATTCTGAGTATGCCATATGGCTTCTAGACGTTATATTGATAATCAACCGGGCTAAACTTACTTAGAAAAAGCATCGGTTTAGCGATACATTATTTTAAGTATGACGATGTTTGACGACCGACTTGGTGTAATGGTTAAGAAGTTGGCTACTACACCAGAGGTCGCGGGTTCGATCCCCGCACAGTACAAACATTTGTGTGCATGAACATGTCTGTTTGTACTGGTCTGGGTGTCTCCTATGTATAATAAGTATGTATTTACAAAAGAAAATGTATTTAAGTATGTTTATCCGTTGTCTAGTATCCCATAACACAAGCTTTAATTAGCTTACTTTGGGGCTAGATGGCGCTGTGTGGAATAATGTCCAGGGATATTTATTTATTTATTTAAGTATTTTTGGTCCACTGACACTGGGCCACCTACACAAAGGTACATCTAGTTGCATTTCTAAGAAAACTACTAAATCTTTTATTTATTTCAGACAAAAGTTACTATTTTTCTTAATATGTCATTTTTTTATACGTTCATTTATTTTTAAGTCTTTTGAGGAATTTACTTGGATTTGAATTCAATTTCTATAATTAAAATTTGTATTATCTACTTAATTATTTATAACTAAAGAAATAAATATCTGGGACAAATTACACCTAGGTCACCTGACCACAAACTAAGCAGAGCTTTTACTATGCTATGGTGTCAGAGAATGACAAACATTATGTACTTCAATATTTCTAAATAAATATTTAAACAGTTAATTACACGCAGACACACAAATATGCATGTTTGTCAAGTGCGGGGATCAAACCCATGACCTCCGGCGCTAAAGGCTTGATCGCTGCCATTGCGCCAACGGGCCAGTCAAAGTCAGTCTCAACTTATTTATGACCAAAAAGTAAGTCTTCTACCTATGCATTTATTTATTACTTAATTCAAACACAAAAAGGAATTTTAAAAGACTTCAAAATTGACATGAAGTTTTTATTTTGCTTTTAGACTTTACAAAGTCATGGCTTCAGGGACTGATATACATAACAGAAAACTAAAATAAATTTAACAAAATAATCATAATCATGTATTTCAGAATGCAAAACTAAGCAACTTAGGTACATCAACAAGCCGATAAATATATACCTTAAAACTTAATTCAATCCCCTGTTAAACATAAATTTATACAATTTTCTAAGATTTTTGGTGTTTAATAATATTCCATTTATTATTTTGATTTTAATTTCGGCTTCAATTTTTTCTTTGCCAAACACAGATTATATAAAAAGTATACTACGTAGACAAAGACAGCTAATACTAATGATAAACCCAAAACTAAGTAAGATATTAGTTCTAATTCTACATATTCAGTCCACGGCATGTTGGCGGCCGGCGACCGAAGATGCTTCGCGCCTCCGTGCCGTAGTACGTATTCCGCCCACCAGGTGGCGCGCTCTAGAGGGGTCTGAGGTTGGTCTCGCACTATGGAGCGTAGACGCACCATGTTTTCTCGGTAACTGTCGAAAACGATAAAAATATTTTAATAAATTGTAAAATTAATAAAATTTAAGTACCGCATGAAAATGTTCAGACCGAGACCTTTAGTAAGTAAGAACTATTTATCTCGGCCTATTGTCTCATTCACTGAAAACTTTACCAAATCAATTTAAAATCAATAAGAAACTACTGATTTATAGATAGATCCAGCTGGTTTTAGTCTACGATAATTCTACCATTTAAGCCATGTACTTGTAGATATTACAAGTAGGAAGTTTACGGTTTAATAGTTACATTGATAAGCAATGACTTGCAAAATGATAAAGAAGACCCAGCATTTTATCCTTTCATGGCATGTATGGCTTTTATATTTCAATAAAAACATACATTTTCCTGTTTTAAGGTTCGGGAAACAACGAACGAAAGGTTACGGAAGACCTTAATTGTAATATTATAAATTATCATTTTCTTAAGTTGTTTAACGTACACTTGATATTGGTTCTGCGGCATGTAGCCACTTAATTGTCATCATATAAATCCTTCAATGATCATTTACGGTACAAAAAACAAATCCTCGCAAAAAGCATTAAGGTTTATAATATAATACCCATTCTTATAAATTAAAATTCAGTTCCACTGCAAAATTTTTAAAAAAAGTGAACACAGCCAATGCCAATAAAAAAATTATTATTATATTGCCCACAGATATACAGGTCCAAACATACAGGTCAATAATTTTTCTAACGTCCTCACACTATATCTAAAAATACTCCCTAAGTGTTTATCCAATTTTTTGTAGTTTTTGATATATTTTTTTATATTGAAAATTTCTGGGTTAAGTCACTTTTTCGGTCGCTGTGGCACGACATTTTATTTGTTTTTTTTTAAACACGGAATAGGTACTTTTTTTGTCTCTCGGAAAAAATATCGGTCGGGGTATACCTCACCGCTATGGAACGGGGCGACATGGAGCCAAAAAGGATTACCACATCGTCCCATGCGGTCGGCCCAGCCTACGTGCCGGGCCTCCTCACGCTACAGGGGTATCCCGGTATACTGGGATACCCCTGTAGCGTGCAGAAGGAGACCATTGCCTCCCAAGCCTCCTGGCTCCCTAACATAGCCGGTATGAGGGCCGGGAGCGAAAGGCTGACGCCAACTCTGGCCACTAACTCGCGGCGCTGATCCGCCCAAGGAACGCATACCTCCAGTGTGCGCTGGGCGGTGTCATTATCAGCGTCGCAGTGGTGACACCTCATGTCTGGCTCCCGCCAGGCGAGGCCACCTTCCGAGGCACCCATGCCCGGACAGCACCTGCACCAGTCGATACGTCAGAGGCCGCTTCTCCCGATGTACCCACTGTTGGAGGACCGGCCTGATCGCGTCTATGGTGTGCCGGCCATAGGCGGGATTAGCCAGGTCCTCCGCCCACCTCTATGTGAGCGCATCATGCGCCGCTCTGCGAACGCTTTCTACTTCATCAAAGCAGAGGCGCTCACCTCGTGCTCTCGCTGCTGCCACTGGGCACGAGTACTGACTCGTGGACAGCTGAAAGAACCTCCGCTTCTAATTCCCAGGGGGGCATTCCTGCTAAGACGCAAGCAGCCCCTCCAGGTATCGTGAGCTAACCTCTAATGGCCCTCACTGCCATCACCCCCTACGGCGCACGCAGCAGGTTTCTGTTGTGAGCGGTGAGGGCCCCGCCCAAATTGCCGCTCCGTAGAGTGCCATACTCTTAATTATGCCGGCGTTCAATCGCCGGCATGTCTGGTCCGGGCCGCGCTCGTTTGGGAGCAAACGGCCGAGAGCTCTTGCAGCACGGATGAGGTGTAGGGCGAGGCTAGAGAAATGTCCTTCGAAGCGCCTAAACACGGAATACTGGAATTTAACACTTCTGACACTTTGAATGAAAGTTCGAGTATGATGCTGTTGAACTTGTTACTCATCGAAACATAGTAGTTGATACTATGGTTAAGTTTTAAAACAAGATTTGGATGAAGAACTTTATGTTACTTTGCTTTTAAACGGCCTTGAAAGTTCAGGGAAAAACAGTATTTTTGACTTTTTAAATTTCATAATGTTCTTCAAAATTTTGATTTGCGTTATGGTATAATATGCTTAAGAATTAACTAAAGCTCTTAGAATAATGAAGCATTGAAGGCGAGTCAGGGCATTCGTTTTGATGCCACAAATATCAGGACGTCACGTCTGGATCTGAACTTACCGATGTTAATTTGTCGAGGTAAGAGCTTCTTCAAAATGTTTATTTGTACAGTAAATAGTTGCAACTACATAACATAGAAGCACAAGTAGTATTCATACATGTTAACTACTGAAAATTGTGATTTCAAGTGTAACAAGTTTTTATTTAGACAGCAGTTGATTTTTGCATCACAAATGGTGCCACTTTTTGTATGAAACTATCCTTCTAGGTGTTATTATTCTAAGCTAAAGCTATTATTCAACTAATGATAAAAAATAGGCATTTATTAACCCCACAGATCGCGCCACAGTGACCGAAAAAGTGACTCACCTAGAAATTTTCCAAAATTCGTAAAAAAATATTTCTAAAACCACAAAAAGTCGGGTACCATCCATGGGGTAATTTGGAAACCTTTGAGTGAGAGGAAGCAAAAAAAAAATTGATAAGTGTTCGTAACACCCTGTATATTTGTAATATATTATTTTATTCCAACTCAAGATTATCGTGAAATGAACAGTATTCTTTCTTTTTATTTAAAGTTGCCATTTTTATTCCTGAGTAGTTTTAAGGTTTTATGTAGTGGTAATCGTACAATTATCCGCAAAGCGTCGCCATATCCACGAAAATGTCACTTCTTCCTCTTCTTCCGACATCTGTAGGTTTCTTAATACTCTCGGCTTTGGTAAATCCCCATCTAGCTCGAGTTCGACTCGTTTCTCTCCCAACGACCTCAATAAGCACTTCTCCTCTTCCGTCCCACTGAAAGATTCCGTAAAACGTAGCACCATTTCTTCCATGCGTCTACTACCTCCCCTCTCCATTAACATGTTTTCATTCTTTCCAGTGTCTGAAGAGGAAAATCATAGACTCCATCAAGTCGAAAGCCACTGATTTCAACGATATAAGCCGTACTATGATTCTACGTGTTTTAGACCTCAATCTCCCGGCTATCACTCAGATTGTGACCTTCTCTTTTACCAGTGGTCACTTTCCTGAAGTTTGGCGTCAAGCGTTCGTCATCCCTCTTCCTAAGGTTGCGAACCCAAGTACCCTGAATCATTTCCTAATCGTCCTATCTCTATTCTCCCGTTTTTGCCCAAAATTCTTGAAGCAGCTGCTTATAAGCAATTTTCCAGATACATTTTGGGTAACGGGATGCTAAGTCAGTGCCAATCGGGTTTTCGTCCAGGGCATAGTACCACTACTCCACTTATTAGAGTCACGGATGATATCAGGGCTGGTATGGAGGAATCTCGGTTAACGGTCCTGGTTTTAATCGACTTCTCCAATGCTTTTAATACTGTTGATCACGATATCCTCCTGACAGTGCTGAGTCATCTTCGTGTCTCTCCTTCTGCTGTGGACTGGTTCTCTTCTTACCTGCGCGAGCATCGGCAGGCTGTTTGCGTGGATCAAGTTCTTTCCGATTAGTCTGACTTGGTGACGGGTGTACCGTAGGGGGGAATTTTATCGCTTATTCTGTTTTCAGTGTTTATTAATATGCTCACAGATAGCATTCAATGCTCACACTACCTATGCTGATGATCTGCAACTGTATGTGCAGGCGGGTGTTGCTGGACTTGGACGTTGCCATTGATAAGCTTAACAGGGACCTCAGCTGCATCAGTAACTGGTCACTTAACTCCGGCGTCAAGGTTAACCCTGCAAAGTGTCAGGCTATTATCTTTGGTAGCTCATATCAGTTGCGTGCGGTGGGCAGTTCATCTGTTGCCCCGGTGATGATGGACGGTGACCTGATACCTTATTCACCATTTGTCAAGAATCTGGGTCTATATATGGACAGCGCACTGAACTGGGGCCAGCAGGTGAATGAGACAAGCAAGAGAATCACCTGGACGCTGCGTGCTCTTTATCGTTTTAAATTTTTTCTACCTGTCAGTACCAAGGTTTTTCTCGTCCAGGCTCTTATTCTTCCTATACTTTATTACGCTGATGTTTTTTACACTAATATTACTCAGCAACTTCTGGACAAACTTGACAGACTTCTGAATAAACTTCATGTTACAGATGATCTCTCAGAAGCTTCAGATATGGGATTGAGCAGTGTGCTGATACTGTTAGACTATTCGAGAGCCTTCGACTGCCTACACCCACAGCTTTTGCTGACAAAGTTAGGTCACTACGGGTTCTCAGCTAACACCTGTAAGTGGTTTGAAACATATTTGAACAATAGGGAGCAAACTGTAATGACTTATGGAAATGACGGTGAGAAAAAGCTCTTATCTCCCAGAATAGTGACCCACAAGGCTCCATACTGAGTCCTGTTTTGTCTACCATCTTCACAGCAGACCTCCCACACCACATACACAACTGTAAGTATCACATGTATGCAGATGATACACAATTGTACTACTCATTTCCAGCAAAAGAGACAAAAGAAGCATTCAGAAAAGTCAATGAGGATTTGCAAAAAATCTACAACTGGTCTGAAAAAAATTCCTTAATACTTAATCCGAATAAATCAAATGTAGTAAATTTGGGAACTAAACACCAAATAAAAAAAGTCTTAGACAGCAATGAAGAAATCTCTATGAATGGTGTTGTTCTCAGTAACGTTAAATCTGCTCGAAATTTAGGTTTACTCTTGAATGGAGAGCAAAGATACGTAGATCATGTTAACGGGAAAATCAGGAAAGCTCTTTTCAAACTTAAAATCTTATACAAAATCTGACCTCATTTAAGAGAAGAATTGCGGGTACTTTTAACTGACTCACTTGTTCTATCTGTTTAATTTTTTAATTATTGTAGTTCCGTGATCGACCCTAAGATAAACGTCTGCGTGGAGAAAGCCATACAACGTGTTCAAAACGCCTGCATTCGTTTCTGTTTTAATGTGCCAAAAAGAGAATACCTCCATTCCTAAATAAAAAAGGTATTGTAAACATGAAGGCTAGAAGGGAGCTCCAGTATGCTTGTACTGTTTACAGGGTAATTTGGAACAACAAGCCAGAGTACCTTTTTGAGAAACTTACCTGGGCGAAAGATAACACTCAGAGGAGTCTCCGGTCTATCACACAATACTTACTGAAGATACCTACCTAAACATAATTCCACGCGATATCGAAGATCATTTAAATTTTACGCAGCAAGCATCTGGAACAATCTACCTCCACCTATGAGAATAAAGATGAGTACCGATTGTTTCAAAAGAAAATACAAACATGCCTTATTAAGAAAACCACTTGCTGCGTAAGACCTTAGCAGTGGGTATTATAAATTACTGCTCCTGAAAGATTATTTTAATTAACCACACACAGCCACGAACACAACACACACGCATACACACGCACTTACACACACACACACACACACACACACACAGCCGGCCTCACAAACGCACGAGAGTACTGTTTAAGTTTTTTTTTGTATAATGTATTTTGTATTTTTCTAAGCCCACATTTTATTTATTTATTTATTTACCACATACAACTATCATCTTAGGATAATACCTAATGCAATAGTGTAGTTACAATATTATAATTAAAAGTCATGTACTCATTCTCGTTTAACACCGACAGAGAAATGGGAGTGGCTGAAAAACAGCGCTACCTAGGATCCAGATCCTAGGTCAGCACAGGCTGAGCAACCTCCAATTGCTTTCTGTGTTTTATTTTTTATGTTCATGATGATGTTTGTACCATTGAAAGCAATAAACGCATTTTTATTTGTTATTTATTTATAATACATTTAAACAATTTCTACGCTTTGTTTAAACGTGTATCATTCCATGGTGAAATGTCACAAATAAATATGTATTCCCGTCAAATTTGACAGCTATCGCTTTTCCAAGATGGCCGCTATCAACTTTCAAAGTTCGGGCGTCCCCATTGAAAAACCCGTAATATCGTATCGTACAGTTGATATTGCCACTTAATTTTCATCATACAAATAATTCAATGAACATTTACGGTACAAAAAACCAACCTCTGCTAAAAGCATTAAGGTTTATAATACTCATCATTATAAAATTAAATTCAGTTCCACTGCCAAAGTTAAAAAAAAGTGAACACAGCCAATGCTTTATATTTCCTACAGATACACAGGATGGTCCAAACATACAAGTTATCATTTTTTGAGCTTCCACACACACAGGGCTCAGAGGTATTTAAAAATACCCCTATGTATAGCCGATTTTTTGTAGTTTTCGAGTTATTAAATTTTTTTAATATTGAAAATTGAAAACAAGATACTTATTCAACAACAAAATTAGTGCTTCCATCATGTCGCCTTCATCTTGTCTCTTCCAACACATAAATAATGTCGATTAAAATATACATATAATAAATTACCCAAGCGATTAACAACTGAAATTAATAATAAGAAATTCGAGTCTCCTAAAAGAATTGTTATTTAAAAAATGTTATTATAATGTTGAATAATATTTAGAAGACCAAATATTATAATATTAAACTAAAATGATTAGATTACTATTACTTATGTTATTATTGTGATTTATATTTTATAATGTGTGATAATCCCCGTAATTGTTTTGTTTGTTGTGTAATAATTGTTATTATTTTTTTCCTTTTGTATTGAAATGTAATATGATGATTTGTTGAAAATTAAATTTAACAGTCACGATGATAATTCTAATGTAAAATTTATGGAAATGAATTTCAGAAATCTATAGAAATGATTGTAATGTTTTGCATGCTTGTAAAATTTATAATTCAAGTTGAAAATAGCCCCTCTTTCAATATATTTGCGGCGCCCTGCTGGGTCCATAATTGATACCACAGCATTCAAGCCCACTATCTCAATGTACATTATGGTTTGCAATAAATAATTGAATTGAAAATTTCTGGGTTGAGTCACTTCTTCGGTCGCTGTGGTGCGATTTTTCATTTGTTCAAGTCAAGTTTTATTTGATACACGGATTACTTAAATTTGACACTTCTAACACTTTGGATGAAAATTTAAGCATGATGCCGTTGAAGTAACTCATTGAAATTAACATGGTAAGTAGTTGATATCATGGTTAAGTTTAAAAAAAAAATTTAGATGAGGAACTTCATGTAACTTTTTTTTAAACGGTCTTGAAAGTTCAGGGAAAGAACAGCATTTCTACCTTTTTCAATTTTATAATGTTTTTTGAAGTTTTGATTAGACTTATGTTATGAGTGTATATGCTTTAGAATGATAAAAAAATAGGCATTTATTTTAACAGATCGCGCTACAGTGACCGAAAAAGTGACATCAGCCAGAAATTTGTGTGTGTTCGGAAGACCCTGTATATTTGTAATAGAATTATTATATTTTGATATTTAATTATTTTACTCCAACTCAAAAATAATGAGCCTTAACGTGAAATTGACAGTTTTCTTTCTTTTTATTTAAAATTGCCATTCAAAAGCTGCACGGTTTTAATTTTTGCCTGTGTTACAAAATAAAAATCAGAATTTTTATTTCTAATATTTGTAGTTATAAAGGTTATATGTAGTGGTAATCGTACAGTCATCAAATTATTTAAGAATTATTATTAAGAAGCTCAATCAGTGTCAAAATCTCATTTAACTTGGTTCCACTTACGCTCTCCTAGTCAAGGCGCCACTGTCGTTTTCTATATTTTAAGAATACCAAAGTCGAATCTCTCAGCAGATACCAACCTTGAGGGTGAACCATCAAACGAGGCATTTAGGCCAAAAAGCCTTTATTGAAAATTCCGTTTTATTCACCGACCGTTTTATGACGACCGACTTGGTGTAATGGTTAAGAAGTTGGCTACTACACCAGAGGTCGCAGGTTCGATCCCCGCACAGTACAAACATTTGTGTGCATGAACATGTCTGTTTGTACTGGTCTGGGTGTCTCCTATGTATAATAAGTATGTATTTACAAAAATAAAATGTATTTAAGTATGTTTATCCGTTGTCTAGTATCCCATAACACAAGCTTTAATTAGCTTACTTTAGGGCTAGATGGCGCTGTGTGGAATAATGTCCAGGGATATTTATTTATTTATTTATTCAATAGTGGAATTAGTATAGATCTCTTTCTTGTCTTAGTTTATTCATATTTTTGCTTTTTCTAAAGATTTTTTTTGAATTTTGAATGGATTCGATAGTATAATGACATCTTATTTTCAACCGACTTCAAACAAAAGAGAAGGTTCTCAATTTGACTGTATGTTTTTTTTTATGTTTGTTACCTCATAACTTTCGACTGGATAAACCGATTTTGATCATTCTTTTTTTATTTGAAAGCTGGTGCTTCCCGAATGGTCATATTTTAATTTGGTCTAGTTTTGCCAGTGGCATCCATGAGAAAACCATATAAGTCTTAAATCTAGATAGACTAAATACGCGACAAATGGACGAATAACTCATTATTACGCCAACCAATTTTGATAAGTCTTTTTTTATTTGAAAGCTGATGCTGCCCGTGTGGTCCCATTTTAATTTGGTCTAGTTCTGACAGTGGCATCCATAAGAAATCCATATAAGTCTTAAATCTAGATACACCATATGCACGACCAATGGACGAATAACTCATTATCACGCCTACCGATTTCGATGCTACTTTTTTTATTGGAAAGGATATACTTCAAGGGTAGTTTAATGAGTGTTTGGTGAGGTTCTGATTATGGGATCCATGACAATTTAACGGAACTCTTCAATTCTTAGGAGCAATTGGGCGATACTTTTTCGATGTATAAAATAAATAAGAACTATTCACTGAAAACCAGGAGACACGATTGGCGTAGTACGCTGTAGCACGGTTTCTCGCCTCGATTTCCCTAGTCTCCCGGGTTCGATTCCCGGTCAGGTCAATTCAGGAAACGATATTTTCTGAATTGACTCCGGTCTGGGTGTGCTGGGAGACGCCCCTGGCTTATTTCCTTGTGTGGTACCTCGTAACACTGGGATGTTAATCCCTACTTCGAGACCAACAAGAGGTGTGTTTTCTGGCGCATATTTATTTATTTATTATTTATTTATTCAAGAAATAAACATAAATTTTAACAAAAAAAAACCAACTTCAAAAAAAACTATTCCAAAACAAAGCACTAAAAAGTAAAGTAATAATTGCGTATTCTTCCTAAACTTATACGATAATATAATGTTGGTACAATTATTGTTATTGTTGGAGTCGGTGTCAGCCAATGTAGGTTTGTAAACGTGATATGTAAGAAATAGTTATATTGCTAAGTATAGGTATTGTAGTGTTTCCTTGGCTGACACCGACTCCAACAATAACAATGATTGTACCTACATTATATTATCGTATAAGTTTATGAAGAATAAGCAATTATTACTTTACTTCTTAGTGCTTTGTTTTGGAATAGTTTTTTTTAAAGTTGTTTTTTTTTTTTGTTATTTATTTAGTGAAAATTGTATTCTTTGAGATTTCATTTTGCTTCAGGACATTTTCGGACATTTATTTGATTAGAATATTTTTGTTATTTTACCTTATAATGTGTAATTTCATTTTATTTTATTTGATGGTCTCATTGTGAAAACCTTTATCTGAATTAAATTATTTTCTGTGTATCTTTGCAATGTGAAATCAATAATTTAATCTTATCGTCAACTTGAATGATGATTGAAATCCTAGAGAGAAGTAGAGTAAACTTGAATACCCTGCACTCAAAAACAGATTTAAAGCGTGATTTAACTATCTCATAATGGCTTTTCTTGTTTTTACAATAATTGAAAAGCTTTAAAAAAAATATATTGATTGATGCATCGTTTCGTTACTTACCTGTTATTGTTTACAATTGTCTGTATTGCAGTTCCTAGCTTTTCTTCTGTTATCGTGTCCAAGTCTAACCTTAAGCCAATTTTAAGGTGCACATACTGATCCACATTAAACCACTGGTCCCCAAGCATGGGCACGCCAATAAGAGGAACTCCAGCAGTGATAGCTTCGTCGGTCGATTGCAGTCCTCCTTGTGTTATAAATAACCTTATTTTTGGATGTCCTGAAATATTTGCGAAAAACTTAGATTAAAAGTCATCGGCCCCACCTACAATCATCTACCTCCAGCGCTAAAAGACGTAACTACAATCTGACGAAACATTCCGACGTCAGCTGAGAAACCTTTTGTTAGAAAAATCCCTTTATAGTGTTAAAGAATATTTGAATTGCAACTTTGGATGACTTGTTAACTATTTTATTGTTATTTTTGACTGAATTGTATTATGTCTTGTTGACATGCGATTTTTTTTTTGTATTTAATTGTTCATTTATTGTATTTATCTTAGTTTTTGACATTCTGTTTATTTTATTAATTGTAATTTGTATAATAATTTTGACAATCATAATGCAAATTCTTATATGTAACATCGAATGTAATATATATTGTAATTTTGTATTATGTGATAAATAAAACTAAACTAAACTAAAAAGCGTATTTTGAGCTTGCGTATATGCTTTGAGTATATCACATGTGTGAGACACAATAGAACCACATTGTGTCTCACACATTGTATTGTTTTTCGTTGTAACGTCAGCCGGTTATCGACAGACGACGGGAGAAATTCAGGTATATCCTATTCGTTATTGG
The DNA here is from genome assembly GCA_947369235.1 of Udea olivalis. Classification (NCBI taxonomy): domain Eukaryota; kingdom Metazoa; phylum Arthropoda; class Insecta; order Lepidoptera; family Crambidae; genus Udea; species Udea olivalis. The sequence goes on along the minus strand of OX376364.1, from coordinate 5,123,254 downwards.
TTTTTAATGTGTATGATCTCATGAAAAGTCCCAATCAAAAAGAGTTTAAATGAAAAACTAAAATTGAAAATATTCCGCAACCACTCTCTACACACAAACGGCGTTACTCACTCAACAAATCTGACTGTGGCAACCATTTTGAGATTTTTATGTTGTCAGTTTTTCCGGGTAATACATCTTTATTCCATTTCCAGAGAATATCATACGGTGTTTTAGAAAATGCATTGATAAGGGCTTGTATCCTTTCAGGCGGAAGCAGAGCTGGTTCTACGTTTGTACCAAAGCTAACGTATATAACTCCGTGTTTCGAAGAATCCAAGTAATCTTTGAGGTCCTGCAAATTGAAAAAAATAATATCACTTTTTGAAATTATTTTTGCACTCTATACCAGGTTGTGTTACCTAAAGACTTAGAAAAACGATCTGGCATACTCAGAAAAACTGTCTGAGCAAAAATCAAGTTTAGTGGGAAGGTTGACGCAATGAATTTACATGAGGAGCTGTGCAAACTCAAATTAATATTTTAGAAACAGGCATTGATTTGCACGACTGTGTGTCCATAAATAAAATGGTAATTTTTAATTTTTGTAATTTTTGTATTAAAGTTTTAATTAAAGTATTAAATAAATAGTTTTTGTGAGTGTTTATATATCTTTATATTCCTTACTGTTTTAAAATCAATCAAATAACAAATTTTCAAAACAGACACTAATCGATATTGCCGGTATTTAAATGAGTGAATTGAGCAAGCAAACATCGTTGTAATAGTTTATGAGTATTTTTATTTGTTCCTTACAAAAGAAACAACGTTCACAAAACTAAGTTATTTGAATGAACATGTCTTCAAATGTATGTGCTAGGTAACAAATCCAAGTATTATGCAATCCAATATTATTATTTATATTTTATTTAGTTACCTGTGGCAATTCCTTTTCTGATTTTTGATGAAGTCCTCCCATGTATACGACATTTGGAGGAACTGGTCGGTTGCTTTCCCATATCGGATGGATGTTTAAGAACAGCAAGTCTACTTTATCTCTTAATTCACTGAGCGAAGGAATGTTCTTGCCAATCACACGTTTTATCATCTCTTCTGATTTTTTGTCATAATCTGCATACATCTGGTTCTCCAAACGAAAATAAGTAATCAATTGAGTTATTTTTTCCCATAACGTCAAATCATGTACCCGCTGCTGTATCATCGTTGGATATATCAGAGGATGAGTAGGAGCACCTACCGTCCTCATGTTATCATATGATGATCCAAATGAACTTATTTGGATTACAGGGACATCGTAAATGGCTGTAAGTCCCAATAATGCTGGGAAGAAGGCCTCTAATAACAACAAATCAAATGACTTTGTTTCATCTTTTAGCACGGCTTGCATTTCGTCCACTAATAGCTGCTTTTCGAGTAAATTGACTAATATTCTGAATGAATTTGCCCATTGATCAAATACATCGCTTGCGCTTCCTTGAGTCAAAGTTGTCTGTACAAACTCTTCTCTTGCCGTTCGGTACGACAGTTCGTGCACGTCTATTTCTGTTAAATTTGGTGGACATTCTCCTTTCTTAAAGTTGGGATCGGTTGTTAACACAACAACTTCATGGCCACGCTTAACTAATTCTGACACTAAAGGTCTAAAAACCACTTGATGGCTTACCGATGGGGCAGGAAACACAGCAAGAATCCTTGATGCTTCATTCTTAGCAGTAAAAAACACAAATAATATAACTAAAGTCCTCGTCCTTGTCATGTCGGCACAGTTTTATACTAGATTTGATTGAACAATGCGCTTATCAAATGCTACACTGGATACGTTCTGCTGAACGCGTATGATTGCTATGTACTGAAGGCCGTACTATTTATCAAACAGACTTATCTATTGAGTCAGGTACTCACACTTTGCCTTTTTTTGTAATACCCCGTGATTCTAATTTTGTATGTTGATTGGCTCGTAAACATTTTCTATTTAAAACCATTTTGTTATAATTTTTGCATTCATAGTTCTGACCAGAATCGAAATGGAAGGAAAATTTACTTCTTATCAGGCGGTTATCTCTTACATAGATAATCGTAAGTTCTTGTTAATAAATCTGATATGTGTTTGTCTTTGTATTGTTATACTAATATTCGAAGGCTAGAGAGGTCCTCCATCATAATTATACATGATGAGGATAGGCGTGAAAAAATCGATAATAGAAAAATGGGACAATAATACTCGTAGTAAAAAAAAAATATAATCACTTACCTTAAACCAACAATATAGTCTAAAGATAGAAAACTAGAAAAACTTGAATTTCAGACCTCGAATATCTCGAACGGGAATCGAACCCCCGTGTTTCACAATTCAGGTATCTAATTGTTTTCTAAATTTTTAGCTAAATTCGATTTTTTAAAGGGTTTCTATATTAAGATATGAAAACAAGCATTGATGTTAAATCCTTAAATAATCGAGGTAATAACAAAAATACAGTTACTTATTTTCGAATTTTAATTATTATTTGAAGTAACTGCAATAATTAGCATGATAAAACCACGCAGATAGCTGCTGGTTGTCTGTCGGTGTACCGCCCTGCGGTAAATTGCATTGTTTTTCTATTGTGTCCAGCACATCCAACATACTATGGGGTTGTCAGTGATTCGTCGAGGACGTGGTGTGCGGTTAGTTGCTTGTTCAGCCGCGTACGGACAGCGCGTACATTGGTACGCGTAGTCCCACATGCCAGCCGTTTGTTTGTAAAATCAGGTGATTTTTTTATTTTTATCCTAAGAAATATAAAAGGGTTTGGCCCGAAGGTAATGAAGAAAACAAGTACCTATGTGAAAATGTTTACAAGCTATAAATACGAATGTCCGACTAATTTTATACGAAAACCTGAAATATATAAAAATTCATGAAGTTACTTTAACGTTGAAAAATAATTCAGTGTGAAGAATCTCTTTTTCACATTAGTAATCTTTCAACTAACCGCTTAGCCGTGATTAACTTGATTACTAAACTTCTTAAAAAAGACAACAAATCATTTGATTACTAAATATATTTAAATTAACTACGTTTTTACATGAAATGAATTAATTTGTAGAACAATAGTAGTTAACCAACTTAAAGTAAAGTAAAGTAAAAAAGCAAAAAATATCTTTATTCATATAGACTTATAGAAAGTACTTATGACAAGTCATATAGTTACAAAAAAAAAAGCAAAAATATACTAAAATAAACTTACATAAAATAATAATAATATAGTAAATATCATAATTAAACATAATGTGACTCTACCGCCGGTTCGGAGGTTGTTTCCGATCGAGAAGACTCCGGCAAGAAACTCGATGGTTACTCTTTTCAATCTTGTTTTTTAACACAAAAATTGAATTGACAGAGTAAAGTCATAACAAAAAAGTGTGCAGAGGAGCAGATTATACCTAAGATGACCACAAATTCTTATCATTTAAGAAATCTACAACATATAATAACCTCGCTTCATTAACTTAGCTTTAATTTGTGACTTAAACTGGTGAAGATGCAGTTCAACAAGAGTTTGCGGAATCTTATTAAAGATTTAACACATTGACCAACAAATGATTTTCCTACCTTATGCAGTCTTAGACTGGGAGTTACGAGCTTATTTTTATTTCTAGTATTGAGTTTATGAACATCACTGTTTTTCTTGAAGAGATGCATGTTTTTACGGACATATACTACATTATCATAAATAAATTGAGAGTACACCGTTAAAATATCTATCTCTTTGAATACTCACGAAGCGAGTTGCGTGATCTAAGGTTGTAAATGGAGCGGATGGCTCTTTCTTGAAGAAACTATACAGGTACACTAGATATTAATGGTTACCGATTTTAGACGAACTAAAAAATTATGCTAACTAGAAAAAAAAACGGTATGTCTTCCATGAGTTTGCCTCTCGTATACCACGATAGTTGACTATAGCATTTTTAAGTTCCATTTTTATTCTCTAGAGGCGCTGTACCGACAAAAAATCGTACACTTAAACGTAAACGCGGACGCTAACGACTGTCATTGGTATAAACTTATAGGGTATTATAGATACTGAAAGTCAAACTAAGGTATACACCTAAATGTCCTTGTCTACTACAGAAAGTCATTATCTTAACTCCTGATAACCGACTTTGATAAAAGCAATTTATTTTTAAAAAACGATTAAAGTACTGAAATACAAGTCAGAACTTGACTTTTATAGATAACTCGATTTTTAAGCCACATTATCATGTTCTTAAAGAAACAGGGAAGTACATAGTTACATATTTCACAATTTATGTACATTCTTTCTTCTTCTTTCTTTTCAGCCTATAGCAGTCCACTGCTGGACTTAACCCTCCCCAGGGCGCGCCACAAAGTCCGATCTCCCGTTTTTGCCATCCAGTCCCTACCAGCCACTTTCCTTAGGTCGTCGGTACAACGTGCCGGTGGACATCCCACACTACGCTTGCCGAATCGTGGTCTGCACTCGAGAACCCGTCTACTCCACCGATTATCGGTTCTGCAACAGATGTGACCTGGCCACTGCCACTCTGGTTTGCTACACTTCTTGACTACGTCAGTCACTCTGGTTCTTAGCCGGATTATCTCGTTCCGGGCCTTGTCCCTTAACGAGATTCCTAGTATGCACCTTTTCATAGCTTTCTGAGTGACGTGTAATCGGTGGGCTAGTTTTACTGTCAGGTTTCACGTCAGGTTTCACGTCTCGGCTCCGTATGTCATGACCGGTAGGACGCACTGATTAAACACCTTGGTCTTTAGGCATTGTGGCAAAGGTGACTCGAAGATGTGACGCAACTTTCCAAACGCTGCCCATCCAAGCTGAACTCTTCTGGTGATTTCACCCTCAAAGTGGTCTCTACCCAGCTGTAATTTTTGACCCAGGTATATGTATTCCTGGACAACTTCAAGAACTACACCCTCGACGGAAGCGAGTTCAGGGACGATGTGTTCGTTGAACATGTCCTTAGTCTTGTCCAAATTCATCCCAAGCCCAACGCGTCTCCAAGCAGCATTGAGACTAGATAGCATTTTCTGCACGTATTGCAGCGATCACTATGTCGTCAGCAAAGTGGAGGAGTGTGAGATATTCACCATTGATGTTAAGGCCGAGTCCATCCCATTGCAGTGTCTTGAAGACATCCTCCAGTGCGTCGGTGAAGAGTTTCGGGGATATAACGTCACCCTGTCTTACACCTCTGAGCAACTGGATGGGCTGGCTGGTTCTGCACTTGGATGGACATTGTTGCCGCTTGGTAAAGATTTCTCAGTACCTCCACATATCGCCAGTCGACTTGGCATCGCTGCAAAGATTACAGAACAGCCCAGGTTTCAATGGAGTCAAAAGCCTTCTCGTAGCTGGTCAGAAGAGCAGGGTGCCTCTAACAAGCCGGTGATCGCTACCGGTATTGAATCAGTTGATCACTGAGACAAAATATATGCTTCTTGTCGGTTTTGGTGAAGCCGATCTCGTTCCTCGTACTACCGTGCTATTCCAGGTGCACTTATTTTGGGTTTTTTTCTGGTAAAAGGTGTTCATACAGAACAACCCCTGCATGCTGAGGAAGTAAACCAGCATTTGGCCCCTATGGTTTCTGCGCCCATAGCTGTCAGAGTGCGTTAAATCTTGCTTGGGACCGCATTCCTAAACAAGATTCACCGCACTCTTCTCCAACTTTGGCGTTGAAGTCCCCCATGACAACGGTGTAATAACTCTTGGTGGTGCGATGTATGGCCTTTGACACATCGTCGTAAACGGCCTCCACCTCTTCGTCTCAGCTACTCGACGTCGGCGCATATGCTTGTACGACCTTGAGATAGTATCTCTCGGTCAGTTTCAGTACAAGGTACGCAACCCTGGTCGAGACGCTGCAGATCTCCATCACGTTGTTACGAAGGGCCTTGTTGACAAGGAATCCAACGCCACCCTGGGATTGTCGGCTCCCTTTTCCAAAGTAGAATAGATGGCCTGATTCAAGGGTTACCGTGTCTTCCCCCTCTCTACGAACTTCCGATAAACCGAGAACATGCCACTGTATCTTCTGTAATTCCACTTCAAGCATTTGTGGGCTCTCGTCCAGCCGCAGACTGCGTCCACAATGGACGTTGCAACGGTCAATTATTTTCAGCCGTCCGTAGCCCGGGGATTCCTAGCACCCCCTACCCTACTGTGACCGAGGCCGCTGCCGTGACCTGGAATAGCAGGGCGGACGGGAACTGGGGGCCGTGTATTTTGGGGACTATTCATGGGGGGTTTTGCCTGTAGTCACCACGCTGGGCAGGCGGGTTGGTGACCGCAGTGTTCTTATTTTGGACTATGTTGTCGTCACGAGAGGCACTGCTGCCCACCTCCCGGTTAATTTCTTGATTGTCTTCTACGATATCACGGGAAGAAATGGGGTGGTGCTATTCTACTCTGCCGGCACCACACGGCCTGTACATTATTAGTACATTAATGTAGTTAGTAGGGGTAATTATGAGTACATGAAAATGTAAGCATTCAAGCAAACTTGCCCATTTTAAAGTTATTAGGTTTTTTTTGGACTAATTGTTATAAAGACTGATCCAATTGAAGTTTTAAATTTTTTATAAAAAAAAAAGTCTTTTACATTTAAGCATGTTATGTATTTGAACCATTAATTAAATGAAATCATATTATAATCCCGTGGTGCCTGTGGCTAAGTGCCGGCAGCGGATCGGCAACGATCCGATGCTAAACAACGCCAGTCAGGTCGGGTTATGGATGGGTGACCATCCCGACCGAAATTAAGTGATGTGTTTTTCGGGCATCTCCGTGCTTCGGAAGGCACGTTAAACAGTTGGTCCCGGCTGACGTCGCAAGATATCAGTCGTAACGCCTAGTCAGAGGCCTAAAAAGGCGGCTTGATAACATTTGACGGTAAGGTTTATCACTGGCCTTACATTCACCTCTCCAACAATCCGTACTGAGCCCGCGTGTTGGAGTGTGGCTCGTACCACCTCATAGTGGAGGTGAGGCCTGTGCCCAGCAGTGGGACGTATAAGGCTGTATCTGTATATTATAATCATTCAGATGATTTTCAATTCGTTCGGATAGATGTCGTTAGTAGTAACTCTTTCCTTTCAAAGTCAAAGTCAAAGCCAAAATATTCATTTACGAGAATACATGTCAAAAAGGTCTTAAAATATAGCATAAATTGTCCATTGTATTCGGTCTGCATGCAGACGTGTAAATGTTTAGTAAACTAGCTGGTTTTTACATCATTTTGAACAAAACTCTGTATATTCCTTAACACTATAAAAAAAAATCTAATAGCCATATCGTTAATATTTTCTTAGATACATTAGGTTTTAATATTTTCAATTCGTTCGGCAAGCTGTTGTATATAGAAATGAACATATTGTATATGTTTTTATATATTATGTATTTGTGACACGCAGGTTGGTATAACATGTTGACAAATTTATCTTTTTTCTGTCGTTTGATAATATCACTACGTTTCAGAAAATATTCTGGGTGGAATTTTGTAAAGACACACACATCTCTAATGTACATACATGGGAGTGGGAGAATATTTCATTTTTTTAAAAGTGGTCGGCAGCTATCTAAGAACCAGGCCTTATTGCTGGCACGGATACAACGTTTTTGAATATTAAAAACCCTATCAAATTCAACAGAGTTGCCCCACATTATCAACCCATAGCTGAAGAAAGACGACACATAGCCGTGATACGCGGTTAATGCCGCTTCCACAGATACAGTCTATCTAATCTTCTTAAGGGCAAACACGTACCCTTTGCACAAATCAAGTCAACATGGGATTTCCAATTCAAATTTTCATCAATATTAATATAATATAATAATACCTAAGAAATTAAATTCACCAATTTCATCAATAGATTCACCATTATAATATATATTGAATTATCTAAGTTTTATTGATATTTATATTTAAACTATTACTATCCAACCAGTGAATAATATCACTGAGGGCCTTGTTGACTGCAGTGTTCAATTGTTCCTTTTTATCACATTGAACCATGACTGTAGTATCGTCCGCAAACAAGATTCACCTAAGTGGGGTAGCGTCTGGGAGGTCGTTAATATAAACTAAAAATAGTAGTGACCCCAGAATACTACCCTGAGGTACACCTGTCAAATTAAAAAGTGGGTTGGATCTAAATTTGTTCTTCAACAACTCCTTATTCAACTTAGATGTTAGAGTTGTTATCTCTGTAAACTGTGTTCGATTTTTCAAATAATAAGATAGCCAATCAAATGCTTTTCCTCTTATGCCGTAATGCTGTAACTTGTGCAAAAACTTAGAATGATCAACAAAATCGAAAGCCTTCGACATATCAAAAAGATCGAAGCAATGGGCTTACCGTCATGTAAGCTCTATGTGATAGACTTTACCAAATTAAAACAAGCCAGTGCCGTTGAGCTCCCTTTGCGGAAACCATACTGATCCTTTTTTTAAATGTGGAAATCAGTAAAGAAACTATTAAGCCTGCACTGACTTTTCAAAAACTTTTAACAACACAGGAACTATTGATATGGGACGGTAGTAGTTATTCAAATCCAGCCCATCTCCCTTTTTAAACAGGGGTTTAACGATAGCTAACTTTAATTGATCTGGGAAAATCACTTCTGAGAATGACAGATTGACAATATGGGACAATGGGTAGCAAATATTAGAAGCGCAACATTTAAGAATTTTTGTAGTGACGTAATCAAATCCGCCGGTTTTGGTATTTTTTAAAGCCAAGATAATATTGAAGATTTCAGTTGGATCAACTGGTTCAAAAAATAATTATGTGGATTACAATCTTTCACATTATTCAATTGAAAATTCATACTGGTAATGTCAGGAAAATCGCGATTTGATGTCAAGTTTATAAAATAATTATTAAATATATTACAAATGTCAGATGGAATGGAACATGTCATATTTTTATAATTTATACTTTTCATATCATTGTTAAACAGGTCATGACTAGAAGAAGTTGATGCGATCGCTTGCCAAATAACTTTAGACTTATTTTTACAGCTTCTAATGCGTTTTGCATTGTGTATTTTGTGAGCTTTCATAATGCATCTATTTAATATATTGCTGTATCGTTCATATGTAGTCTTGTTTTGTCTTTTATTAATATGTATATTCCTATATTTCAAGTATTAAACTCTTTTATTTTTACAAGATTTTTTCATCCCCTTGGTAAGGCATTTAAGCTTACCAGGCCTATTTGATGTCTTTACTTGTTTAACTGGGAAACATAAATTGAATAACAGACAAAAGGTGCTGTACAAATTAATAAAAGCTACAGCAAAATCATTGGATTGCAATACTTCAGAGAACGACAAGGATGCGATATAATCACAAAATTTGCGTAAGTTATCTTGACTAAAATCCCGCTTATTTTCGACCCAACTGGTGATCGTTTTTACTTTATTAACTGGAAATGATATAGTTTGAGCAGTCTCGTGGTCTGTAAGGGCAAGAGTATGTAAATTAGACTTCATATTTCGAATATTGCTTGCAATCTGATCTAAACAAGAGTTTAATCTTGTAGATGCCAGAATATGAGGTTGAAAATTTTAACTTTTTAACAATCCCATTAAGTTCTTAGAATCTATGTTATCTTTCAAAAAGTCTATATTCCAATCACCGCATATAACTATCTTCTTTCTCCCAGACTGATCGGTCAAATAATTTAATAGTTTGTCAAACTTGTGCAGGAATATACTAACGTGAGCCTTACTTTTTGTAGGTTCTATTCTATACAAGCTTACTACAACCAAGCTGACACCTATTACTTCAACGCAGCAACATTCAAAATAAAACGGTGTGACTAAATTTGACGGAATAAGCAGTGCCTTAGTATTAATAGAATTATTTGCCAAGATGCAAGTACCACCCCTACCTTTATTACAACAGAAAGCTGCAGCTAATTTGTAGTTGAAAAGTTTAATATTCGATGTAGTGCCTTCTTTAACAAATGTTTCTGTACAACATATTATATCAACCTCCGTTCCACTCTCCAATAATCAAACTAGAGCTAAATTTATGTTATCAAGCTTATTATTAATATTATTATTTCCAGCAATATTTTGATGTAATATTGTAAATCCACAGCTGTTCATGGCATAGTTAAAAATTTTTGTCTTTTCGTTGCATTGCTTATGAGACACGAACAATTTTTTTAGTGCAATTGGTAGCTGTACTAACCAAATTGTTACTGCCACGGTTATTGACTTTACTATGGTACAAGTTAGAGTTATGTAAGTTTACTAAATATAATATTTCTAATTCCACAATCAGTTTAGCAACAATCACATCCAAATCCGCATTTTTACTGCTAACGCCTGAGACCTTGGCGTACAAATCTTTTATCTTAATAAAGTTACAGTTAATGAATTTATCCTTCAACATTTTAAGTTCATGGTTCAATTCATTGATATTAATATAATAATTTTTATTCACATTCAACAAATATACTTTACATAGTTTGAGTTTGCAGGCAACGTGAGCTAACCTAATACACAGACGCTTTATATCTGTATCATTATGCCCAACAGATAAAATAACAATATCGTCTTTATCTACCTTCATACATATGCCGCCGTTAACATCATTTAGAATTTCATTAGAAGTTGCATTCGGTCTGACTATGCCCTTAACAACATATTTACAGATCTGGTTATCTGACAATGCATAATTTAAACGCGTGGGTAGACCGCGGACACGATCATCGCCAAAAATGTATATCTTTTTAGTTGCAATGTTTCAAATTCTCATTATTGATAATACGTGAAGGTTAAAGCCGTTGAATAAAAATAGCAGTTACACAAACCACCAACACGGAAGTGTTGCGGTAACGTGTCGAATAGGCGCTATCTAATAGATTGATTTGATTAGTAAATCCTGATGTGAAGTATGTTTCATACGAAAATGATATTATGTTTTTAAAAAATGTGCAGAATGAAGCTGTAGCACAGTTCTAGTGCACAGTCAACGCGGATGCTAGCTGCTGTCATTGCTTTAAATAATATTAGAGATACTAATAATTAACTAACAGCGATACTGTCTTTAGCAACAAAGGTCGTGGATCCCCGTCCAAAGAATACAATAAGAGTTCTTTTACATTTAGATGCGCCATGGTCACGCTACAAACGCGCGACAGTCACGCCGCTGAACTCACACCAAACTCATAAATTCCATGATCATTTCATTTTTACAAAGGCCTACTTCTCCTGAACGGATGGGCAAAAAAAACTTTAAAAAAATATTTAATAAACTTAAACATGTTGTCTTTATTTGTTTGTTTGAAATCGTTGTAGCATAGGAATAACTATACTAAAAAAATATTAAAAAATGGTCTTTGTATAACTTAAATTTGCTAAGGCTTATAAACTATATTAGTAGGTAAGTGTGATTTGTATAGGTTTCACAGGAAAATAAGCCATCAAATAAGGCCATCAAGTCTTCTTTGATCTGTTAGTTTGGTTTTCAAAAATACCTCCTGTGGTCGAAGAACATAAAAAATTTGGTGTTTTGTTGCTAGCGTCCTCACGCGCGGGTGTCTGCGGGGGCGACGGGCGGCAGTATCGCTCCGGTATATCAGAGGGAGACAGAAAATCGACGAACACATGGGCTTTTTAAACGACAGCGGCGCGTGGGCGGCGAGCGGCTGGTCGCTACTGTAAGTCGCAGCCAGCAGAATGAGAGAGTTCGACTCCAAAAGATTATTGCGTGGATTGCACCGCACTAATTCAAGTGCTGTCGCGGCAACGCCGCTGTTTTTATAATGTGAGGGCATCCACTGCTGCAGAGCTGCTGGCGCCCTAATGTGAAAGCGGTCTAATAGGACAGAAAATGATTGAGTTGGTTCTGAGACTGGGTGCTATAATGTATGTTTGATTATCAGTCTCTGAAACCCCTAGTTATAGTTCTGCTTATATTAGAGTCAAATTATCTTTGTTTAACTGTTTGAAGTCGATATTACCAAGTCACGCACATCAGTTGTCGCCGGCTGTATTCACCCGTCGACGCATGCGCATGTAGTCAAGCTGCTATGCGTGTGCCGTTTGGTGGAGTTGGACCTTTATTCGGCAGTAAATGAGTGAAGTTATCATACTTTATAGTAGGTAGTACGAGGGGCAAAAAATTATAAAATTTATTCTTTATTACAAGTATCGATCTTTTCGAAGTATTCACCCTGAGCACGTATACACTTTTCCATACGTTTGAACCACTTGGAAAATACCTGTGACTACCTGTGTTCTTTAGTCACCTCAGAAATCCCGAAATTATAGGCATGGCTGCATCTTCTTTGCTTTCAAACCGCTTTCCCTTTATTTTTTTCTTAAATTTTAGGAACAGGTAAAAATCACAAAGCGCTAGGTCACTGGAATATGGTGGGTGAGGAAGGATTGACACATTTTTTGAGTTGAAAAAGTCAAGTGTTCTGGCAGACGTGTGCGGCGCCGCATTGTCGTGGTGCCAGAGAAGGTGCCGGATTTCTGAGTTCGGTCGCTTGTCACACTCAGCTGATATTAGTATTCAGAAATCAGAAATCAGAAATCATTTATTGTAAAAAGCTGTGTACATAAGGTCATAAAATGCATTTAGTGTCAAAACAGCTTACCCAAAATTGGGTGTACAATATCCGCTGTGCTGTGAGGAGAACAAATATCCATAATATCTCCTTCACAAATTAATAAAAAAATAAAAAAATATAAAAAAATATGTCTACTGAATAAACAATAAAATCGATAATTATTTAACACAATAACAGAATTCGATAAAATATACATTAAAAAAAATAATAATTTGAATTAAAATATTCCTGTACACTATAAAATTCTTTACCAATTAACCATGTCTTAAGTTTCTTCTTAAATTGATTTCCTTCAAGAGTTTTAATTTCAAGAGGTAGATGATTAAAAAATTTCACCCCATAAACAAAAATGCTTTTATACTTAATAGAACTTTTATTAGATTTTGGAATACAAAATCATGGATATAAATTACTAAGTAACAAGTTTCTAATATATACTCGTAGATACCAGTTAATGTAAGCAGACCATTTTTCTTAAATACGGTACGCAGTGAATCCCTCTTACACATTTTATAAACAAACCTAACACATTTTTTTTGCATTATAAATGTGGATCGGACATTTACAGAGTTGCCCCAGAAAATGACTCCGTATGTCAACAATGGATACACGTTACCATAATAAGCACTCTTTGACACCTCCGCTGATGCTATGTTTGACAAAATAGATAATGCATAGCAACAGCTGGATAACCTTTTGTTGAGTTTATTTATATGTGCTTTCCAATTAAGGTGTGCATCCATAGTAATACCTAGAAAGTTTGTATCAGTCACTTCTTCAATATTCTGTCCACTGTTTGTAATATTTAAAGAGCTGCTATAACTGTTATAATTTTTAAAAGTCAATATTTTTGTTTTATTTATATTTAATTGCAGATTAATAGATGCTAACCAAGCTTTCGCTGCGTCCAAAGTATTAGAGAGTTCAGATTGACATTCCACGTTACTCAAACCTTCTCCTGATACAAAGATTGAGGCGTCATCAGCATATAGTATACACAAATGGTTGAAAATCAAAGGTAGTTCATTGATATATTTGAGAAAAAACAGAGGCCCGAGAATGCTTCCTTGGGGTACTCCCAAAGATATCGTTTCAAAAACAGAACTTATCTTTTCTATAGTCTTTGAATTCTTGTTATAAGCATCAACAGTTACGGACTGCGGTCTCTTGTACATATATGACTCAATTAATTTCAAAGCAATCCCCCTGATCCCAATATGGTCTAACTGCTTCAAGAGTACACCATGTTTTACGCAGTCAAATGCCTTTGACAGGTCAATAAATAGTCCGGCACAGGGTACTCTATTGGAAATGTTTGTACAAATCTGATTTAAAATATTGAAAACCGCCAGAGTCGTATTACATCCTTTACGAAAACCGTATTGATGTTTGCTTAAGATGTCGTTTTTGTCCAAAAAGTAATTAACCTGTTGTAAATAACCTTCTCGTACACTTTAGAGAAACTCGGCAAAAGCGACACAGGTCTATAGTTGCTCATGATGTTCTTAGGACCTTGTTTATGCAGTGGTTTAACCATCGCTTTTTTTAGGTCATCAGGGTAGCAGCCTGTCTCAAAAGATAAATTAATTATATAAACCAATGGTTCCACTATATAATCAAAGCAAGCCTTAATTAATGGCATTTGTATATCATCATGCCCGCAGCTTTTTTTATTTTTGAATCCACTGACAACTTTTTTTAGTTCATAAGAATCTACTGGAGTCAAAAATATACTAGTACAATTTTTATTCGTTAAAGGTTTAAAAATATTTTGGTGCACAACTCTAGGATTATTTTGATTAATAAGATACTTATTCATTGTTTGTGCTATCTTAGCTGGATCAGTTATATGTTGATTATTGTTTATTATGCTATCAATTGTGTTTTTAATAGTATTTGATTTAGACGTGTTTTGTTTTATAATACTCCACGTTGCTTTAGATTTGTTAGAGCTCTTTTAAATATAACTTATATTCGATATTCTTTTTAGACGTTTAGTGACTAGTTTCAACGTATTACAATATTTTTTATACTCGGCAAGGAGTGGAGTATTGTTAGTTTTATAATTTTGTAAATACATTTTCCTTTTAATTTTGCTCGATACCAATATTCCCCTTGTCTTCCATGATTGCTTTCGTTTAAAGGTAACCTTTATTTTTCTCAACGTAACACACAATCTAAATATTAAACAAAACAATTCTATAAACTCCAAATAAGCTTTGTTAGGGTCAGTTTGTAAAAATACACTTGAGAAGTTTATTTGTGACAAGTACCTTATGAATATATCTAAGTATCTGTCCGTATCTCTTCTGAAAACAAACCAATTGGAGCACAAACTGTCACATACCATTCAGAGTTCTCCGTTCTTTGATCCTCTAGCACAAACTGTAGTGCTACTGAGCAATATAACCCGTTTTGCAGAAAAACGAGGCGACCATTTGTTTCTGTGTGCTTTGTGCACGGCAAATTTCGTTGCAGTTGGTTCATTTTCAACCGACTTCAAAAAAAGGAGGAGGTTCTTAATTCGACTGTATGTTTTTTTTAATGTTTGTTACCTCATAACTTTCGACTGGAAGAACCGATTTTGATTCATCATTCTTTTTTTATTTGAAAGCTGCTCCCATTTTAATTTGGTGTAGTTCTGACAGTGGCATCCATGAGAAAACCATATAAGTCTTAAATCTAGATAGATAAAAAGGCGCGACAAATGGACGAATAACTGAATATTACGCCAACCGATTTTGATAATTCTCTATTTATTTGAAAGCTGATGGTGCTCGTGTGGTCCCATTTTAATTTGGTACAGTTCTGACAGTGGTATTCATGGGAAATTCATATAAATCTTAAATCTAGATAGACAAAATGCGCGACAAATGGACGAATAACTCAATATTAAAAGTACTTGACCGTTATTCGAAGCTTATAAATGAGATAGGCATATCCGCTTCCCGTAGTCTTTTACCATTTTAGTACTCTTTGATGACGTATTTCCGTTGCTCAGTAGGCAGTGGCGCCATCTGTAAGCTTATAAAATAGGTGCGGCGACATTCTTGCCTCATTGGCGTTTTGATTCCCGTAGCAATTGGTGCGCTCACGCGTATTAAATAATAAACTACCACAAATTATCAAATATATAAGTATAAATATTAAAATCTAAGTGTGTGATTCAGTGATTACAGTGCTCAAAGGAAAACGTAAGTACGTACGTATTTTCAAAATCGTAAAATTATAAAATGATGGTGGTTAAGAAATGTAATTTTCTCCAGTGAATTTTGTGAATATAACTATCTAGGATATTTTAACTATCCTACTTTGATAGACTAGCTCGATAGCAATCTTTTGAACTAAGAATACTAACAATTGTAATGCCATCACTAGGATTAAATCTTAATCACTACGATAAAATTTTATAATGATTTTATTATAATCAAGTACAAATTTGCGTCATTTTAAGTTCGACTGTTCTGTCATCGAGTTATTCTTGCAAAACACTATTGAAGGTAACTTGTTTCTATTGAAGGTAACTGTATCTAAGTTTGGGTTTTAAGGAATTTATATTTGGTATGGTTTCTTCTAATCCGTAAATATCTAACCAATCACAAGGAATCATTTCAAAATTAGTAATTATACCTCATTATAATTGTGGCTCAAGCCTATTGACCTAATATTTTTGAGTTATTTTCAGTGATGTTGCGGATAATAATCATGATATATTATATAAAATTAAGACGGAAGCACGCTTCTGAGTATTCAAACTATACCTTAGAAGCTATAAACGGTTAACATTATTAGAAAATCATCTTTTTAACTGTTTCTCAGTTCGAATTTAGTCATATTTAAAAATTATACTTTACCTATAAATGTAAAGAATCATAGAACATTTTAACAACCACTTAAACGGATTTTCCCATGAGAGATTAGTTAATCAAACCATTATAAAGGCATATTAGTAATAAAGCTTTATTTTCAGAATGAGTTAGTTGAAATCTGCTCCTTGTGATGATGAGCCGGTGGCCGGGCCGAGCGGAGTGCGCCGCAAACGCGCTCGTAGCGCCTTCAGCAGCAGTAGCAGCTCCTCGAGTAGCTCAAGTGGCAGCTCGCCTTCTCCCAGCTCAAAGCGTCAGCGATTACTTCGCCACCACCGTAAGAAGAGTTAGAGAGGCGGCCCTTCGTTAAGGCAGCTAAAGAAGTAAATATGTGAGTTGCGCAATGTTATTTCTCAATCCCCCGCCTATCAGGATGGCCACTCTATTGAGCAAGAATCTATTTGTTCGGGGGTCAGTGGCGAACTCAATGAGAATGAACTTCATGAACAAATACCAAATTGCCCTGAGCCAGCAGGTTCTGATTTCACATCTGAAATCAACACAAAAATAAGAGAGCCTTCTGTTCCTAAAGCTCCTGAAAATTTCGTAAAAATGCTAGCAGATGTACAACATTTCGGCAATGCTGATTGGTCCGAAGTGAGTATGCCGATACCCAAAAGCTTTACAACCACACCCCTGGTTTCGTAAACCTTGAGTTAAATGGAGAAATAAGACAATAAGAGTCCCTGGTACATGTGGCCAAAGCAGAAAAAGCTTATGGTTATTGCAATCTTAAGCAAAAATTGTCTCTACAAGAAAACATACGCAGTCTTTTCACTTGGGCTAAATCTGAGAAGAGTTTAGATAATTTTAATTTAAAAATTAATGAGTGATTTTTCAACGGAGAGCTTCTTAAGCTTCAACTGATCTTTTGCAAATGGTCTGTGGCCATAGGTCAGAAATTATACAAATTAGGAGGGACGCAATTCCAAAGAATGTGAAAGACCCTATGGTAAAAGTTGCGCTTGATAAAATACCTCCCTCTACAACACATCGCTGTCCCCGGGCAATAAAGCGGTTATCGGAGATTACGCCCTTTCTAATGTTATTTCGTTTTTGACTTCCCTGTCCTTCAAGCTATACCTCTTATTTTTTTTAGATTTTTTCGTCAATATTTAAATGTATTTATTGACATTAACAGCTTTATTGTATGGCAAATCATTAAACGATTAAGTTATGTAATATTGTCTTACTTCAAATAAAATAAAACTTCAACTTCAAATGAAACATAAAATAAAAAATCAGCAAACATTCTTACACTATTTTCTTTAAAAAAAAATACGGTAATACAGTTAACGGCTTTTCTCAAAATGAATATTCATAAACTTGGATATGTAAGTACTTAATACGAAGTAATCATCCTACCATTTATTTTGCAAAAGCTATTACGCCTTTTTTCTCGTAAATTTGTTGTAGCTCTAGCGGCGTAAGCCACCTTACGCTGACCACCATCTCTGTCACTCCTAAGCATAAGTTAATACCCCTTTCTTTTTAGCATGATGTTTACGTAAACAATACATACAACTATTGACATGATTCGGGGGGGCGGTATCAGTGCAGCGCGTGACGTCTTTTTTACTAAATACTGTATGTCAAGATCTTCAAATATACGAACTTATACCATATAGTGCATCGGTCGACATTGAAATTGTTAATCGCAATAATATTATAACCACAGATTCGGGTTCCTCAACTGAAAATCAAACTGCAAGGGTAGATAATTTAGATGTGGAGTCTAGTAATTGCTTGCTTGATAGTTACAATAATAGTGTACCTGATAATATTGATCAAGATGCAAACCAATGCACGACGACTGAAAATGTTTCGTCGTTTTTGATATACTACCGCTTCAAAGCCAATCTACAGTAACTGAAAATGTTCCGTCCATATTTGTCAAACCACCATTTCAAAGCGAACCGACAACAACAGAAAGTGTTCGTCAGTATCTGGCAATCCAAGTCAATCAACAACGATTGAAAATATTCCATCCACATCTGATTTACCACAAACTACTAAAGAACTTACAAGAAAGAGAAAAAGATATGTAGAAGATTGGAAAAGAGTTAAGAATAAAAAACTAAAAAATTCAGGGAAAGAGTATAAAGGTTGCTGTTCAAAGAAAAAATTTGATTCCAAAAAGTTCGGAGATGTATGTACATGCAATAAGAAATGCGGTGATAAAATAACCCAAGAAAAACGACAGGCCATTTTCAACGCCTTTTGGAAACTTGGTAGTCACGAAGACCAGTGGCAATACAATTTAAGACATGTCACTACTAATGACATTAAAAAAATGCAATTAGTTAGAACCAAAAACAGGACACAAACTATTAAGTATTATTTCAAGGATGGATCAGACAAAATTAAGGTATGTAAAAAGTTTTTTTTGAATACCCTTAGCATTACTGAAAAAACAGTTTACACTGCTATAGAGAAAGAAAAATGTGAAGAAGTCAAAGATAACAGGGGTCATCATGATAATAGACCACGAAAAATGTGTGTTTCAATTGAACAAAGTATTATTGCACACATAAATCTATTTCCGACGAAAGAATCACATTTTGTGCGAAAAGACACCAAAAAGTTATACTTAGAAGAAACGTTAAACATATCTAAAATGTACCGGCTATATGTAGAATGGTTTGAGAAAGAAAATGATTCGAACGATATAAAGATGGCTACAAAACGACAGTATGAAACAATTTTCAATACAAAATTCAATTATTCATTTCATAAACCAAAAAAAGACATTTGCGGTCAATGTACTTTGTATCATCAAGCTGATGATGAAAGAAAAGAACAACTCAAAGAGTCCTATACAAAGCACATAAGAAATAAAGAATGTGTTCGTGAACTTAAAACTAAAGATAAAGCAGAAAGCGATACTACAAATACTGTTGTCGCTATTTATGACCTGGAAAAAGTTCTGACGATCCCTCAATCAGAGGTGGGTATATTTCATTATAAGCGAAAGTATCCAATATATAACTTAACGATTTATAACTCATTAAGTGGAAGAGGTTATTGCTATCTTTGGCATTATCAAATAGCCAAAAGAGGGGCAAATGAAATCGGTAGTTGTCTTTTAAATTTCATTGAATGCGAAAGCAATAAAGGTATGAAGAATTTCATATTTTATTCTGCTGGCTGTGCTGGCCAGAATAAAAATAGAATTATCTTTGCTCTTTACTTAAATTTGGCCAAAAAGTATAGTGTTAACATAAAATATAGATATTTTGAGACTGGCCATAGCCAATCCGAAGGAGATTCCATGCATTCTCTTATTGAAAGAGCAAAAAAGAATCATACAATATTTACTCCTGATCAAATGTATGGTATAATACTGAATGCCAAGATCAACGGTGAAAAATTCCTGCTAATGGAAATGGAGCAACACAATTTTTTTGATTTAAAGGAGATGATGGGCAAACGATACTGGTTACGAGCAGACCAAACTAATGAAAAAGTTATGTGGTCAAAGATTCACGAAATTAAAATCACTGCGGATCATCCCGATGTTATCTTTTTCAAATACAACTTTGACGATGAGTATATTTCCTTAAATACTGCACCAACCACTAGATCCTCAAGAGTGAGGGGCAAAAGAACTCCAATAACTGATGTTGCAGAGAATGAATGGACAAATCTTTACAGAGAGCCAATTGCCTTACCAAAACCACTTAATGATGACTTGATGAGTCTCTGCAGAGTTGAAGCAATCCCGAAACATTATCACATATTTTATAATAATTTGCAGTGTGTCTCCAACACAGTCGAAGATTCGGATACTGTAAGCGAAGATTCAAACTAAAGAAGCATTTTTTAAATAAACAAAGTTTAATATTAATAAAGATTATGATTGTCATTTCGAAGCGTTTTAATTAATAATAATCATTTCAGTTATTCAATAGGCTGATATATTGTAGGCAAGAACCTTAATTTTAAATAATTCTG
Source organism: Udea olivalis (assembly GCA_947369235.1). Classification (NCBI taxonomy): domain Eukaryota; kingdom Metazoa; phylum Arthropoda; class Insecta; order Lepidoptera; family Crambidae; genus Udea; species Udea olivalis. Next base: position 5,102,818 of record OX376364.1, on the reverse strand, counting down.
TAAAATTAAATTGGTACATACCTAGTATATAACATCAACTATGAAGTGAGACTTCTCCCAGTTTCAAGGGAATTTTTACCAACTAACCAAATTATTTTATTCAAATCATGCTTCCTCAACTAGTACCTAACCATTAAAGTATTTATTAGTGGTAATATTACATAAGAAATAATTATTATTATGAAATACTGCCTAAAATAAGAAAAAAATATAATATATTTAATATTGTACTCAGTTTGTAATAACAGTTACATAAAAATATAATTCATTAATAAGATTTTAAACTAGCGTTAAGCGGATGATACTTCTAGAACAGTATTTAAAAAAATCCCTGAAAAAGGTGGTAACCGGCTGATACGCTCATGATTATAAGTGGAAATGGCGTTGTATTATTTACTTACATCCCGGGCCATTATGGGAAGATCGATTTGTAAAGCGGCTAATAGTGTTACAGTTAGAACGGCAACGTAAATAATTTGTATTATACAGTTTTATCATTATCTCGGCCATTATTTATGAAATATACATATTTCATAAGAAAATTAACAGATAAAAAAATTACCTTTCGATTGAGATATAAAACGCTTAATTTGAATGATTGTACACTGAAATATAGTCAAATTAGCTTCAATTGTTTCTCCTGTCAAATTCGATATTTTATAGTACCGCTTTATTGCTCGGGGCCAGCGACATATTTTTGAGGCTAATGCGTTTTCATCTGCGTTAGAAAAAGCACGGAGTATTCGTAAAGCTTTTTGGCTCCCTGAATCGGACAATCTTCAAAAAAGTCCTGATAAAGGCCTTATCAGCCATCGTATCGCCAGCCCTCGAGGGGCCAGTGTGCCAAAAAAAAAAAAAAAAATTCACTGGCCCATCGAGTGGAGCCCAAATGTCATACTACGTATCAGGTTCGTTTAGGCCTATACACATTCATTTACCACTCTCGAGGGGTGCGTACGATAATGATATTATGAGCGATGATAATTATCAATGTGAGACAATAACGATGCAAGGCAACAATGCAAGGGGTCCCTTTCAATACTGGGACTCGAGGCTCCGTGGTTCACAAAGAGGAGGAAGGGGGCGAGGACCTCCTGGTAGCGCCGCTAAAGGCCAATCCAAACGTTACGAGCAATGACTCGAAGTCATTGTTCCAAGCCGGACAGTTGGTTCATCATTACAAGACTTGGAAAGGAGTGGGGGCCCCAGAAATAGTATTGAAATTAATAAAAGGTTACCGCATACCATTTATCCGGAAACCTCCTCTGTATGTTCCAAATCAACACAACCAGTTTCAAACTTGTGTTTCAAAAGAAATGACCATATTAGTTCAGAAAATGAAAGATCAAGACGTTCTAAAACCGGTAAATTGGACTCCCAGTTTCATTTCACCTCTTTTATTAGTTCCGAAAGCGGACTCTCTGACCTATTTCAATCTAAAAGTCTTCACAAACATTTACAAATGACTTTGAATCTGATTCAAGTCCTCGGATGGAGTATAGGCAAACATAGGCAAATCAATAACTACCCCAATAAGTGTCTCATTCACTTAGGGATACTGTGGGGTATGTAGGACAATTAAAAGGCCTTACCAAAAGAAAAGATACAAGTTTTTATAAAGTAGACCTAACTTATTTTAAAACAAAGGTCGGTGAAGCTAAACGAAGTTCAAAGGCTTGTCCGTTTGTTGAACTTTGCCAGTTTTGTGGTCTCACGAGGTCGTTTACACCATCGACACCTGCTAAGGTTTATGAAAACCCTATTAGACAAGCCAACAAAGAAAGTATTACTTGCCGAAGTCGTTTAAACAGAGTTGAAGTGGTGGATTCAAAACTGTCAACTGTCGACAATGTTGCACTTGCCTCCTCCAGCCCACTTTCACACAACCGATGCATCTGTCCTAGCCTAGGGAACTTAACTAAACAACATTCCCTTGAGAGGGTCTTGGACTCCAGAGGTGCAACAACTGCACTCAAATCAAAAAGAAATGCTAGCTATCTTGCACGTCGTTCAGAATCATGATATTGGAAAACAGCTCTGAGCTAATGCAGTGCGACAACCAAACCGTGGTAGCTCACTTGCGGAAAGAAGGGGGTACCAAATCGATCGCATTGATGATCATAACTCGTCAGTTATTAACATTATTGGACCAGTTCCTAGTAACTTTCACAATTCACTATATTCCGGGCAGGTATACCAATTATGCCGATCATCTGTCAAGATATCGAATCCCGCCGGAGTGGCATCTGTTGCCGGAGTGCTTGGTGATAATATTCGCGAAATGGGAAACTTCAGTAATATATCTTTTTGCCTCGCAGAGAGCTCACGTTGTCAGCAATTATGTATTCCTAGATCAAAGGGACCCGAAAGCACTATTTTACTATGCGTTCAGTGTAACGTGGAATTATCCTCTCGCATGGCTGTTCCCTCCGCCATTACTTGTAACCAAAGTGTTGACACACCTCAATCAAGCGATAGGGGTGTTCTTGATAGTCTTGCCCCGGTGACAAAAAATGTTCTGGCGAGCAGACCTCAAAGCGAGATCCCTCGAAGCTCCATTAGTCCTGAGGAACTTGAAGGTCAATCTGACAGAATAACCACCTCCCAACCTGGAGGATCTAACACTGGAAGTTGGAAATGTAGTGGTAGTCTGAGGAGATCAACACCTGGAATGCCGATCAAATTTCCTTGTTGAAAAACTCCTGGCGTCCACCTACATTAAAGACTTATAAAATAGCATGGAATCGGTATTTAAAATTAATAAACTGACGGGATCTAAACTTGCGCAATTTTTAGCCGATTTATTCGTAATTTATGGTTTATCTTACAATTTCTTTCACATAAGTCTGTAGTCACTACACTTTGTACCGCAAGTACACACATCAGAAGTGTCTAGGGATCAAGCATTTTTATGCGGATTTCTTGAGATTGAGATGTGGCTTTGTAATAAATTTATGATTTTATAAATTTATATGGATCCTTTTTGGTGCATTTCATAATTTGAAACAGGAACTGTCAATCAAATTCGAGTAAAAGATGAAAATCAGCTGTCAATATTTTCCCTATAAAAACATACAACGCATTGAAGACATTATTAGTGCTACTGTTTCCCTACTACTGATTAAAACCAACGTTATTATGGAGAAACGACGTCATTTAAGCAGAGAAGAAATGCTCAGAGCCGTGGGAATGATAGAAGCTGGTTCCCGGCAACGTACTGTGGCTTTAGCTCTGAATACAAGTCAGAGTGTTATCAGTCGACTTTGGACACGTTACCGAAGCACTGGTACCGTGGCTGAGCGCCATGGAGGACGGTATCGCTGCACCACACGGAGACAAGACCGATACATTCAAATCACAACTCGAAGAGCTCCAACAATAACCGCCATGATGTTAGCCGTGAGGCTTCATCACTCTTCAGGGAACTTAATTAGCGACCAAACAGTCAGAAACCGCTTGCATGAAGTGAACCTTCATTCCCAAAGACCGCTAAGGGTACCACCTATAGCAATGCACAATCGTAGGATTCGATATCAATGGGCTCTTGAACACAGAAATTGGGCAGAAGAACAATGGCGTTTCGTGTGCTTTTCTGATGAGTCTCGTTTTGGTATGAGACCGGATACAAGACGTATACGACACTGGAGAACCCCTGGACGCCAACAGTGATTAAAATCCTGCCAGGAAGTCCATCCTTATAGTGGTGGAACCATCATGGTATGGGCGGGTATTTGGATCGGCGGAAGAACTGAGTTGATTTGGATCAGAGGCAACCTCAACGCTCAAATTTATGCTGAGACGATTGTATCAGACGTCATCGTTCCTCTACAAGTGCAAATCGGTCCCTTATTTCAGTTAATGCATGATAATGCACGACCGCACACCGCAAGAGTTGTAAGACAGACTCTCGCCGCAGCTAACATCAATGTCCTGCCCTGGCCTGCTCAGTCGCCAGACTTGAACCCGATTGAGCATGCATGGGATATGCTACATGCTATTAATTAAAAGAAAATTTTAATTTATATCAATCAGGAGAAAAGTTATTGCAAAAATATATGTTGATCCCTAGACACTTTTGATGTGTGTATGTCAAGTTATCTAAGCTCTCATGCCTTAGTATACATATCTTAAAAACATTTCCTTAAAAAATGTAAAGAAAATTAAGCTACCTATTTGGGACATCAACTAGCTATTTTATTGCTTTTGTGTTCTGGCCGGCGTATTCACGATTTAACTTTACTTAGAGTCGATCCCGAGTTTGGATCATAAACTAATAACAGCGATTACAGGCAATCAAATTGGAAATTAATGGGTAATACGGATAATGCTAACTTGAACCCTATAGATTGGATACAAATCCATGTATAAATCAATGCATAAACTGTAAGATTTAAAATTTCTAATCAATAATTACAGCTGATAAAGCTTCATGATTTATAATGATCGACTAGCGAAAGACTAAAACTTTAATTATCTTTCCGAAATGTCCTTACAGAAATCTGTTTAATACAGCAATATGTTTCACATTGGCGTTTTCTTCATTGTGTACCTTTCCGTTTCTCACCAGGCGATAACAAACACTTCTCATTTATAAGCTTCGAATAACGGTCAAGTACTTTTAATAGCAGCGTTTTCCCTTGAAAGAAAACTCATATTAAAATACTTACCTTATTCGAAGCTTACTTTATAACTCTGCCTGGTGAATAAAAGCCAATGAGGCAAGAATGTCGCCGCACCTATTTTATAAGCTTACAGATGGCGCGACTGCCTACTGAGCAACGGAAATACGTCATCAAAGAGTCCTAAAATGGTAAAAGACTACGGGAAGCGGATATGCCTATCTCATTTATAAGCTTCGAATAAGGTAAGTATTTTAATATGCGTTTTCTTTCAGGGGAAAACGCTGCTATTACGCCAACCGATTTTGATAATTCTTTTTTTATTTGAAAGCTGATGCTGCCCGTGTGGTCCCATTTTAATTTGGTCCAGTTCTGACAGTGGCATCCATGGGAAATCCATATGAGCCTTAAATCTAGATAAACCATATGCGCGACAAATGGACGAATAACTCATTATCACGCCAACCGATTTCGATGCTTCTTTTTTATAGGGTAGTTTGATGAGTGTTGGTTGGGTTCTGATTATGGGATCCATGACAAAGTAACGGAACTCTTAAATTTTTAGGAGCAATTGGACGATACTTTTTCGATGTATAAAATAAATAAGAACTATTCACTGAAAATCAAGAAATAAACAAAAATTTCAAAACACCATACAGTCGACTGTCGCTTTGTTTCGGGATCATAGTTATATAGCCATGTTTCGTCACTAGTTAGTATATCATACACGTTTTTTTTTCGCCACAGTCAAATTTATCTAGCATGAATGGTCTTTCTGCTTATTGGTAAGTTTGTGCGGCACCTGCGGTTTGACGACCGACTTGGTGTAATGGTTAAGAAGTTGGCTACTACACCAGAGGTCGCGGGTTCGATCCCCGCACAGTACAAACATTTGTGTGCATGAACATGTCTGTTTGTACTGGTCTGGGTGTCTCCTATGTATAATAAGTATGTATTTACAAAAGAAAATGTATTTAAGTATGTTTATCCGTTGTCTAGTATCCCATAACACAAGCTTTAATTAGCTTACTTTGGGGCTAGATGGCGCTGTGTGGAATAATGTCCAGGGATATTTATTTATTTATTTATTTTACCTATCTCGAACAACGTTTACGGAGAGAAAGGTGGTCGTGAATTATGGTTTGCATTGCTGCTGATCCCATTCCCGGTTCTCTCTTCAGCTCAACATACGTAATTCGTTGGCTTTCGCGAATAAGTTCTTCGACTGCACGAACGTTTTCTTGTGTGACCGCGGTTCGCAGCCGACTTAGCCTCGCTTCATCTTCGAGAAATCCTCGTCCGCTTTTATTCAGCAAACAAATTAAATACTGTTGCTCGTGAACAAGCAGACTCACCAAAAGTAGTAGCCAAAAGTTAAAACATTATAATTGAGGCTTTAAACCTTTTTTATAGTCATAATAAATCATAGCGCGAAAATCACGTCAACTGAGTTCATTGCTGCAAGCGAATTCCAGCCACATTCTCGGAAAAGTTATGCTCATTCAAACATATAAAAAAAAAGTGTTTTCTATTTTCAAATATATCAATAAACAACCAGCCTATAAGATGGTGTATAATTTGCCAGTGTCAATCAAATGAGTAAAGAGTATCTAACTTCTTTTGGCGTGCCCCTTGTAATTACGCAAAAGTGAAAAACTTTTGGGGGATGACTCAGCGCTAACCATCAGGTATTATCAGTTTACACACTTGTATATACATTGGTGTTATCACTGACTTACAATGTTACTAGCCTACCGCTATCAATTTTATGTACACGAACCTTTTTTTTGCGTTAGGAAATGCAGTTAGGCATGCCTAGGGCCCTGGGTTCGAGACACCTGGGATATGTGGGACTCAGAACTCCTGGGAAAGAATGAAGAGGCGCAGAATGGATAGGACTCGGAACCCTCCGGCACGCAAGCCCGCCTGGCAGCAAGCCACAACAGGAGCAAGGTCAACTTCAGTGCACGATAAACGATAACACAGGTCACTGTGTCTTATAATACGAGCTACCGTCTTCATTGGAATAGTTAACCAAAACACACGCCCCCACGTGCATTTCACGGCTACAAGGGCCCTTGTAGTCGCCTCTTACGACAGGCATGAATACATCGGCAGTATTCTACTCCCCAAACCACAAGGAACTCATTACATAAACCTTAGTCAACCTTAGACGTCACGATTGGTTCGATTTCTGGTCGGGTCAACACAGGAAATGAACTATTCTAAATTGGCATGGAGCTGGATGTGCTTGGATAAATCCTTGCCTTAAATCCCTGTCTCGTATTATGCAACACAACATAAACGTTAAAATACTAATTATAGTTCGACATGACGTGAAGACATCACTTTCCGAGTATGTCATAAATATTTTTCCTTACGGTATAAACATCCGGTATAACAGAAGAGTTTTTACCAGATATAACCGACTGGTCTGAACACGAAACAAGTTAACAGATGAGCAAAAAACATTAGAACAAACTATTACTTCATACTATACCAATAAGTAGCGCTTGAATTATGTAAGGTATGGTCTTATGCAAAGTCCAGCCTATTTGCACCAACAAAAATTTTGCACAAATTGCACATTTAACTATTCTGATAATGGTAAACGTGTTTATAACATTGATGAAACAACGTTGCCTTAAAATAGTTAAATACACTAGTCAATTTCGCCAGGGGCCTTATTACAATCGCTTATATCCAGTCAAGTTAATTCCCTAAACGGAGGGTTGAAGAAATTTCGTCAGTAAATATCCAGCCTAGAATACGTTGACTGGCTGAAAATGAAAAATCATTTACGAAATTTCTCGCTACGCTCAGTTTTGAGAATAAACTTGACAAGTTATAAGAGGTTGTAATATGGCCTCAGGTCTGAACGGCCTAGTTAGCTCAGTTGGAAGAGCAGCCACCCAGACTGTGGAACATCATGGGTTCATATCCCTCTTGAGTCCTAGGATCAGGTCGAATTTTTTATTTTCAGATCTTATCCCATAGTATAACGTATGTGCTAGACACAATAGAAAAACATCAAATCATTGATATCAAGTTATGGCACAATGGCTTCGCTGGTCAAAAGTGATCACAAACCCGGGCTTCGTCTAAAGCTTTGATTATCCACTTTCAGAGTTCTGGACTCAGGAATTGAATTACAGGAGGATTCCCACTCAGCCATCAAGGTGACACAATGGTGGGATCACGACCTTTAGTAATACGACGCGAGGGGATTAGGCCATCAATGCTTCTATCGAAAATAGACAAGAATTTGGCCTTGCCATAACACAGTTTTGAATAATGCGGAAGATAAACAAGTTGTCTATCTATAACTAATTTAACTATAATTTCGTTTGAACCTCTACCTAGTGGTGCATCTTTCTTAATCGTAGTTTTTCTAGTTTGCTGAACTATAATTTTGCCATAATATAAAAATATATTATATTTTTGTGAAATCAATGTCAGATATAGACAGAAGTCTATTTTATACAAGTGCCGTTTGGAGAGACCGAGGTAACTCTTCAAAAGTGACAAAAAAACTAATTTATGGTGATGTTACATGTGAAATTAATCGAAATGTTAAATGGTAAAATAACTAGTACATAATATTTGGTGCCGTTGGGAGACGTCAAAGTACATTATAAAAAGTGACAGAAAGAAGTAAGTCATGCTGATAAAGATAAGATTAGTCTGCTTATAATAATATTAAGAAGCTTAATACCGTGATGCATGGTCTAAAGGTCACTCTAAAATCTACGCATTTGATTTTATCAACAGTGATGTAGCATTTTTGTTATATAATAAGGCCGTTTGCGCTAAAACAATCAACATACCAACGAAAATAACGATACAAGCATGGCTGCTGCCAGTTGTCTGGGGATATTTTTGGCGAGTTTCTTTGTCCATAATGAAGCATCAAGGATTCTTGCAGTGTTCCCCACACCATCTATCAGTCATCAAGTGGTGTTCAGGCCTTTAGTGTTGGAATTAGTCAAACGCGGTCACGAAGTCGTAATGATGACCACTGACCCAATGTACAAAAAAGGAGAGGCTCCTACAAATTTAACCGAGATAGACCTTCACGACTTATCTTACCAAATATGGAGGGACGGCTTACTAGCAGCAACGGTGACTTCAGGAAAGAAAGGTGACCTAAAGGAGCAATCAGTCGTCATGTTTACGCTGATGGAGAAAATATTCGAACACCAAATGCTATCTGACGAAATGCAAACCATACTAAATGACAAAACACAAAAGTTCGATCTACTGCTGATCGAGGCATTCTACCCACCGGCAATAGGATTGACGGCCGTATTCAAAGTTCCTGTTATCCTGGTCACGTCATTTGGAGCACTAACTGATACATTAAAAACGGTGGGAACACCAATACATCCATTTGTTTTCCCTACTATCGCTCAGCAGCGAATGAACAATCTGACAGTCTGGGAGAGATTCTCAGAGTCGTTTAACCATGTGTTTTATGAGTTTTTGTTTGAATCATTTGAAAGAAACGGTAATCAGATGTTGAAGCGTGTCTTCGGTGATGATATTCCGTTGGTTAGCGAAATGAAAAACAATCTGGATATGTTGTTTGTGAACGTTCATCCAATCTGGGATGTTAATCGCCCTGTGGCTCCTAATGTGATATACATGGGAGGTCTCCATCAAAAACCAGCCAAGAAATTGCCACAGGTATGTTTCGTTTAATATTGTGTGTAGCCAACTACATAGAAATAGGGACATTACATTTGTTGTCTAAAGTAAGTAAGTAAAATAGGTACTCTATTTTGCACAAAAAACAGTAAGTAAAAGAAAAATAAGTGAGAATGACAATTAACTTTGATGTACAATTTAGGCGGTCTTGTAGCTAAAAGCATCTCTTCCGACGCTCTACTACAGGCAGAGGCAAAATGACAGAAAGAGCAAGCAAGTGCATCAATTGAACAGGATTTAAAAATATTTTCACTTATAAATAAATTACATATTATGAATAACATACCTATAAATAACATACATAATACAATAATGCCTAAACAGTTAAAGTAATTATTTATTTTGAATTTAGTCTGTGGTTGTTTAATAAGTAAGACTGTATTTCGATGAGTCTCACTACTGAGCAAAACCTCAGTTTCTTTCAATGAAGCTCATAATAAAACTTATTGGATCTTTATTCAGATATAAACAGATGTCTGTCTTTTTATCGATCAGGCTCAAAACAGTGATGTAATTGTTTTGTTGATAAACCGGTTATCGGCTTAGCCGATATCAAATAGTACAGATAGCAACGACAGTATGTTTTTTGCAGTAATTTTGGTAGTTCACTTCATTTTGTTAATCATCTTGGTTACGTTGTAGCCTAGAGGTTAACCCCACTTGCGTAGAGCAAAGAGGTGCCCGTGGCTAAGTGACGGCAGCGGATCGGCAACGATCCGATGTTAAGCAACGCCAGTCAGGTCGGGTTATGGATGGGTGACGATCCCGACCGTAATTAAGTGATGTGTTTTTTGGGCATCTCCGTGCTTCGGAAGGCACGTTAATCAGTTGGTCCCGGCTGACGTCGCAAGATATCAGTCGTGAAGCCTAGTCAAAGGCCTAAAAGGGCGGCTTGATAACATCTGACGGTAAGGTTTATCACTGGCCTTACATTCACCTCTCTAACAATCCGCACTGAGCCCGCGTGTTGGAGTATGGCTCGTACCACCTCATAGTTGAGGTGAGGCCTGTGCCCAGCAGTGGGACGTATAAGGCTGTATTTGCGTAGAGCAATGTGTGGTCTCGAGTTCAAATCTGGCCAGAGCCATCTTTGCATTTACTTTATTTGCATGTTAAATTCCGGTGATGGATAAGCCCATAAAACCTAAGTTACTCGAAATTAGATAATACGAAAGGCTCACCACCTACCTCGTTAGGTTTTGGTGAAAGGTGGGGTTCTGGGTGTTCTGTACGTCTACCATGAGTTGCCACTTTAAATTAACGTTATCATTCGCATAAAATATGTATTGGGATTTCGTACAGCGTCTCTGTTGAGTCGAAATGGAACTAGAAAACGGTACCTTGATGTCATTGTTACGTTATAAAACCGTGGCAACTCACGGTAGACGTACTGTTTACTAGGACGGCAACAGTCAATTTGCCTCTGAGACCTGATATGGGATATAGTCGTTTGCACATGTTGCGTTAATAACAAGACCCACTTGCATTATGAGAATTTAGACACTTATACCAACAATTAAGCGTTATTAGAGTTTTCATAATCAGCTCGCGTCTAGTTTTGTCGATCAAGATTATTTTTTAGGATCTCCAAGCATACCTAAATTCTTCAAAGCATGGAGTAATATACATAAGCTTTGGTACAAATGTTCAACCAGAGCTACTTCCAGCTGAGAAGATACAAGCCCTGATCAATGTATTCTCCAAGCTACCTTATGATGTTTTATGGAAATGGAATACCGATGAATTGCCTGGAAGGACGGAAAACATCAGAATCTCTAAATGGTTACCGCAGTCTGATTTATTGAGTAAGTAGGTACCTACTATTTGATATTAATTATGACCTGTATGTGACCATGTGTTTCTGTCACGAAAAATGACTTCAGAAGTTTGTACGCCATTCTTGGTTCAATTTCCAATTAACGTCTATCAATTTATAATCTATACTGAAATACCATACAAACACGTCAACGCGGACCCTAGCGGCTGCTATTGGTCTAAACTCATGCCAGACATACAGGTTTTAGTCAGCAATTGTTTTTTTTACAATCTGTCTCGGAATGACCACTTTAAAAAATTATTGTTGAGGACTTCTTTCTAAAAAATAAGTGCCTTTGTGAAAAATTATACAATTCAAAGAGTTTAAAAATTTGACAATGCTATTAGTAATGAAAAGGATTTTAGAATACTTTATCAGAGTTTCTTAATTTCAAATCAGAATGTTCAGCCACTGAATTGAACTTTTTCAGGGCACCCAAAAGTTAAGCTCTTCATCACACAAGGAGGCCTTCAATCGACAGATGAAGCCATAACTGCTGGTGTTCCTTTGATTGGATTCCCGATGCTCGGAGACCAATGGATGAATGCGGAGCTCTATGTGAAACATAAAATAGGAGTGAGGATTGACATAGATACGTTCACAGAGGAACAGCTTACAAATGCAATACATACTGTTATAAATGACAAAAGGTGAGTAATCAGAATGCTGCTAAGGCTTTTTTCCATCACCGCACCGCTCGCTACCGACAGGGAGTTCATCCTCACACTCTGGATCCGCCATGGCCCCATGTTCGGTTTCAGAGATGCTTCCTCTCGAGGACGCTCAATCGTGGGATGAGCTCCCAGCGATTTTCCAAATGACCTACAGCGGGGTGTTCTTCAAGGGGGTTTGGAAAGGTTTCTACAAGTTTGCCAACGAGCGAATGATGCCTCTGGTAAATATATTATACACCGGGTGATTAGCAAAAGACTTACAAAAACGATATGGCCAATTCTTATTTATATCTAGTGATGTAGTTAGAAACTATGAAAATTAACATTTCATTTTTTTTATTGTCTTTAATTTTTAAGGTTTTCAAATAAATCAATACTGACTTTCAACTGATTTTTAAGGTGACCTTAAAATTAAAGTTAGTTAAATTTTCATTTTAACTTACAAAGTTTCTATATAACTCACTGGAGTATGACAAAAGACTCACAAAAAGGATATGGTCCTTTTTGTGAGTATTTTGAAAATCATCCTGTATATAAATTAAAAACCTGTTATAGATTACACCGAAATAAATTTATTACCATAATCGTAGCATATTAATCATATGATAGTGAGTATCTTATATCATCTAGAATTATTTTTTTTAAGATACACCCTTTTAGATATGACATGCGGAATTGCAGAGGTAAAGGTTTTTTTGTTTTTTATTGTTTTGTCAAATTCCAAGGCCAAGAACTCATCACGCACCCTACGGGTAGCCGTTCGTACTGGCGACTGGCTAAACACGTGCAATCTAACTTCTGCGTGCCTTCGTTGCCCCCTCTAAGATTTTCTAATGGATCGTTGGCTCATCAGCCGCAAGAGAAAGCCAATTTACTGGCTAACCTCTTTGCCGCAAACTCTTGCATCGATGACTGCGGTGGTGTGCCGCCTGAAATTTCACATTGCGGCTCCACAATGCCCGATATTCGTATCAGGCAGTGTGATGTTCGTGCCAAACTGCAGCCACTCGATGTCAGGAAAGCCAGTGACCCTAATGGAATTCCAGCTGTGGTGCTGAAGAAATGTGCAGCGGAGTTTTCTCCAGTGTTAACTAGCCTGTATCGCCTCTCCTACAATTCGGGTCTTGTGCCGCTGTCTTGGAAGGAGGCGAACGTTCAACCAGTTCCCAAAAAAGGGGACCGGTCTGACCCTGCCAATTACCGTCCAATAGCCGTAACCTCAGTTTTAGCTAAAGTGTTTGAGCGGATCATAAACACGCAACTCATCCGCTACCTAGAAGATCACTCTCTTATTCACAACCGTCAGTACGGTTTCCGACCAAAACGGTCTACGGGTGATCTTCTAGCGTACGTAACACACATCTGGGGGGAGGCTATGGACAAGAATGGGGAATCTTTGACCGTCAGCCTTGACATTCCCAAAGCTTTCGACCGTGTATGGCATCGTTCGCTTCTTTCCAAGCTTCCAGCATATGGTCTGCCACCTCGCCTATGCGACTGGGTCGTCGGATTTCTGGGGGGACGTAGAATTAGTGTCCTTTGCGATGGTCGAAAATCACGCTTTCTCCAGATTTATCCCGGAGTGCCGCAGGGCTTCGTCTTGTCGCCGACGTTGTTTCTTCTGTATATCAATGACATATTATCTCTCAGTAATATTCATTGCTTTGCGGATGAAAACACGATCCATGCGCGTTATTTCGAGCGCCCTGTGGCAAAGCAGACTGACATCGAGGAGGATAAGAGGCGAAGTCTTGTTGTTGAGCTTGACGGAGTGTTGGACCGCATTTCAGAATGGGGTGCATGCAACCTTGTCGAGTTCAATGCCAAAAAAACGCAGGTGTATGCATTCACAGCAAAGGCGTCGCCGTTCCTTTACCATCCCACTCTTCAGAGCACCCCGCTACCGATTAAGGATAGCTTAAACATCCTTGGCATGGATGTTCGTAGCAACCTAAACCAGCGGGACTACATTGAGAGCGTCATTAGAACTGCATCCCGTAAACTCGGAATCCTGAACAGTGTGAGACGATTCTTCACGCCTGGGCAGCTCTGTCTCTTGTATAAGACACAAGTTCGCTCATGCGTGGAATACCTACGGTTCCGCCAAGTACCTACTCGAAGCTCTTAACAGGTTGCAGCGGCGTGCTATCCGTAATACTGGGAACCCAGAGACAACTTTGACCCTTGAGCCTCTCCAATTGCGTAGAGACATTGCCAGGCTAAGTGTTCTATATCGCTTCTGTACGGTTTAGCAAACGTACGTTGCGCCGAATCAGCTTTCCTTTACTTACCTAATAATATTCCAACAATCATGCGCCTTACTCATCAAATCAATCAGTTTACACTTAGCAGCCATACCGTGTACTCACTATCAATTAATTATCAGCAATAAATTACGTATTTACTATCAAGATCATCTTCTTTACCTCAACCTATCAACAACTATAGTTTGTACAAGCAGCAGCTCGTACAGCTTCTATAATGGGGAATGCTCTGACAAGTTATTCCAGCTTATTCCATCCTCACCTTTCCACTCCCGTACCACGCGTGCTGAACTACGGCGTTATCCACACACAATTCAACATTTGTTGCCCCGAACTAAAAGGTTTGGTGACTCGTTTCTTTGTCGTACCATCCAGACGTGGAACGCTATTCCAGCACATGTGTTTCCTTCCTCTTATAGTCTCGGGTTCTATAACCGGAGCGCCTTCAAGGTGAGGATGGCCAGCCCAGTGATTCGTTTGAATGACTGGGCTTGTCAACCTCATATCTGGACCTCACGAACGCTTTCCATCAGGTGGAGTGAGGTCATCTTGACGGGCAATATATATAAAAAAACTATATTTATCTTATTATCGATACTTATTTGGCCACTTATGTTCATTCACCGACAACTCTGTTTTGGCAAAACTGGTCACAGTTCTTTTTAATTTTTTTAATAACGTGGGGAAATCCTCATGGATACCTCGCCGCCCGGGGGAACGACAAGGTTATGTCGGACTTCTGCCGACTAAAACCCCTCTGTACTCGACCTCAACACTTTAGCGGCGAGCCAGGGTCCCTAAAAAGTTTCGCATCGCCCTGCCGCCAGTGCTTCTCACATTTTTTTTATTATTAACGTGGGGAAATCCTCATGGATACCTCGCCGCCCGGGGGAACGACGAGGTTATGTCGGACTTCTACAGACTAAAACCCCACGGTACTCGACCTCAACACTTCAGCGGTGAGGCGGGGTCCCTAAAAAGTTTCGCAACGCCCCGCCGCCAGTGCCTCCCCGTATTGGGGCCCCCTCTAGCCTACCCCCCAATGAGGGGGGAGGCCACGGAAGTACCTGGAGCACGCAGGTACTTCCGCCGTCGCGGTGAAAGCCGTGCATTGCGGGCAAAAGCACCCCCGTACTCAAGCCCGCTGGCTCTCACCGTACGCGGACCCTACTAGGTCCGCAACCACAATCCACCTAAAAGGTGGATCCGCTGCCGCATCTGGCGGTGCGGCCCCGCCGAGCCGCAGTGCACAGGGGGGGCCAGCCGCGGATCACTGACCCCCTCCAAACGGTTGTGCACCGCGGCTCCCACCTCGCGCCCTAAGGCGCTGCACCCGTAGGCGCCCCTTTAGGCGGGCAGTGGTAGGCACCATACCACCACCACGCCCGGCGGCAGGCAATGGGTGGGTGGGAAGGCCACCGCACTGCCATGCCTGAGCCCTCTTAGCTTCCCGGTGGTTCCACCTGCCACCAGTACTAAGCCCCCCCGCCACGACAAGGCGAAGGCTCATGGGGGGGAGTGCTTCTCACCTAACCTAACCGATAGATTTTTCTGTAAATTATGTAAATAGTCGTTAAAACTATAATATTGGATATTAAAAATATATATTATAGGGGAAAAAAATGTAGTTACACCCACATTCTGAATGTGTTTCTGTCCACCTAGTTAAAATAATTACTTTGTTTTTCTGGACTCTCGGCGATGATCGCCAGTGTACGTTCAAACCTAAAATGGTTTTTGTTACACTGTAAGCAGCTTTAGAAACGTATGCTCTTTTTGTAATTGTTAATAAATAAATAAAATAAATTTAGACTGAATATTCTTTGAATTTTTTTCTACGTAACGAAATTCTATGAAAGTTCTGTCTGTGAAATAAGAGATCACCCTTGCATACCTTTATATACAGGCGCCACCCCAAATGCTATATAAATTCGCGTTTATTATATGTGGTCGTAACTATGTGAACGAAACTGGAATTAGGAAGGTACTTTGCTCAACAGTGGGAGAATATTGGCTACATTACTTCACGTTTTTTAGTCAATAAATACTTACTCGTAATACTTACTCGTAATACTCACTCGTACTAAATGAAAGGACAGCCTTTAAATTTGCTTTTTTCCACAGTTACCGTGAAAACATAGTGCGTCTGCGCGCCATAATGCGAGACCAGCCTCAGACTCCCCTAGAGCGTGCCACCTGGTGGGCGGAGTACGTACTACGGCACGGAGGCGCGAAGCATCTTCGGTCGCCGGCTGCCAACATGCCGTGGACCAAATACGTAGAATTAGAATTAATATGTTATCTACTTTTAGGGTTTATATCTGTGATAGCTGTTTTAGGCTATTTAGCATACTTGTTGTACGGTCTGTGTTTTTCTAACCAAAGGGTAAAGTCTAAGCTAAAATCTCATTAAATTGTGATAATATTAGCATAAAAATATTAAGAACCTGGAGCTTGATTACGATCTTTTGAAGCTTGCTCGCATTTCGGGAATTGAGCGTCCTGGCATTTTGGTAGTATGATCTCTTAATCCCAGTCACGTGACCATTACGTCACGCGAACGCTACTTCTGTGCGTCGTATTGGTATCACAGACTCTTATTTGACGTTTCCGCCTATTGTTCATCTGTCATGTTTAAAAACAAAAAACCTTAACTTACCCATAAATTGTTAATCTGCTTACTGGACAAAATACTATGCCAGCCCACGTTGGTAAATCTTAACAGCTTTGCAGAAGTAGCTCTAAAAAAGTGACATCGTAACGCCAAACAAAGTGAGCATTTTTACAACCTTGAACGGTCATGCTGCGATAGTGGCAA
Source organism: Udea olivalis (assembly GCA_947369235.1). NCBI lineage: Eukaryota > Metazoa > Arthropoda > Insecta > Lepidoptera > Crambidae > Udea > Udea olivalis. The sequence continues at coordinate 5,085,920 of OX376364.1, read as the reverse complement.
AAGATTGTAATACGGCCCATGAACGATAAATCAGAAAGTTTCTGTGGTAAAATTGTAAATAAAATATACATTAAGATACATTTTTGTTATTATTTTAATTATTCAATATTTTTTTCATATCAACAAACCTTTAGTAATAATAAATAGAAGATTGAAATAAAAAAGTGTAAAAATTATGGAAGAAAATGGTTGGTGCTTTTTATGGGATTTTGAAATGTTTAAGTGTTTTGTAGAAATAAAAGTATTATTTTAAAATATATGCAAAAATATGTAGGTTTTCGACCTAGTTTTCAAAAAAAATTTAAATATAAAAAAAAATGTATTTTTTTGGGAATTTTGACAGATTTTTTTTATTAAACGAAGAAGATATATGGTCACCGTTTTATTTTCAAATTGTAGCATATTAATTAAAGTATTCAACAAAAAAATATCATAGCTCGAGAACTTACAATCACAAAATTACAAGCTATAAACAAATCAAATTGAAAGAAGAGTTTAAAAAAATTGAAATCCCTGTGAAATTTACAGTAGTAATTTGCGGGCTCTTACTTTATGTTTGTTTTCCGATGAATTTAGTCCTAGTTTACAGCTAAACGCTTGATATAGTGTACAACCATGTACATCGGCATAGTATACCCGGCAACAACAGCTAAGTTGTGTTTAGTAGCCACAATGACACCGGGTTAAAGTTTATTACACTACGAACGGGTCACATTGTATATTAATTGCTTAAACTGATAACTTGAATTTTACATTCTGACACTTTGAATGAAAATTTAGGTATGATGCCGTTGAAGTTACTCATTGAAATGGTAACTAATGAGTGTAGTGGAGTTTTTTAAAAAGATTTGGATGAAAAGATTTAGGTAACTTTTTTTTTTAAACGGCCTTTAAAGTTCAGGGAAAAAATAGCATTTCTAACTTGAAAAAGTTCATTTTTTTCAGAGTTATTTTAAGCGTTATGGATGTAAATTCTTCAGAATCTTCTAGCACTATTATTCAAAAAATCGAGAAAAAAAATCAGGAATTTATCTCAACAGATCTCGCTACAGTGACCGAAAAAGAGACACAACCCAGAAATTTTGAGAAATTCGTGAAAATAATTCTAACTCGAAAACTACAAAAAATGGGTAACATTATGGGGTACTTTCCGGGGTACCCGTAAGTGTGAAGAAGCTAAAAAAATTTATTGACGTGTAGGTATGTTTGGACCTCTCTGTATGACAAGAACGCAATATTCAAACATCTAATGCCACAATAAGGTATTCGCTTAAGCTACTTGTGACGACACATATTATTGCTGTTTCAGCTGGTAAGGTTGAAAATATATTTTTTAACGCTTTTACTAATTTCCGTTTGGTGTCAAAAACAATCCGCCCACATTCTTAACTGATGCTATAATAACTGATATTACAAAAAGGAAATGTTTATGTTTGTAATTAATGAACACAAAAATTATATACCATTTGATAAAAAAAAATCCCCGATACATAGTACATTATTAGCAAAAAAATAGGCTATATTTTAACAAAAAAAGTAGCTCAAGCGCGCAAAAACACTGGTAGGAAGCTAGTAAACAATAATTTAAGCAATGCCTTCACCATAAAAGTGTTTGTTTTAATGTGGGATGGTCACGTAAAACATCGTAAAACTAACGATCAAATTATGTCACCCAATAGCCACCGCTACCGCTCATGGATTGTGACACACAATATTGCGTGATGTTGTGTAATCTTCAGTCATAATATCAGGCAATGACTGTTTACTTATCAAGATAAAAAATTTATAACAACGAACTTATAGGAAAAAAAAGTTTTTATGAAGATAATGTCTCGTAGTCCAAAAATATATACTGCAAATTATCAAGACAGTGTGATTGTGTAAACTATAAATATGCTACTTCTTATATGATCGCTGGCATTCGAGTTTTTTTTCTCGTATAGGAAACACCACGTTTTTTAATAAAATCATGTTTAAATTACTTCAGTATTTTAGAATTTTGTTAGTTTTAGTGTCAATAAGTGAAGCGGCAAGAATATTGGCAGTGTTTCCGATTCCGTCAGTAAGTCATCAAGTGGTGTTCAGACCCTTGACACAGGAACTTGCTAAGCGTGGCCATGAAGTAGTTGTTCTAACTACAGACCCAGTATTCCAGAAAGGAAAGGCTCCAGCTAATTTAACAGAAATTGATGTTCACGATCTATCGTACGAAGTATGGACTAAGAAATTTTTGTCGGGTGATGTAACAAAAGGTGATAAAGATGATTTGCCAGGCCAATTATCTGTTTCATTTACCACTATAACGGAAGTATTCGAGATGCAGCTTCAAACCGCTCAAGTAAGAAGCATGATTAATGATAAATCCAAACAATTTGATTTGCTGATCGTTGAAGCTTGTGCATTGGTAGCTTTAGGTCTTTCACATATTTACAAAGCTCCCGTTATTCAAATCAGCTCGTTTGGAGCATTTGTGCACAATGTAGAAACAATAGGAATGCCCATGCATCCTATTATTCACCCAACATCTGTCCGTCAGCGTGTTCACAACCTCTCGAAGTGGGAAAAACTAATGGAGTATTACCAGCAGTATAAAGTTGAAAAAGTGTTATCTGATGTCGAAAAAAAGGCAGACAAAATGTTGCAGAGGGTTTTAGGGCCTGATACTCCTGCCTTGCGTGAATTAAGGAACAATGTTGATATGCTGTTTTTAAATGTGCATCCTCTGTGGGAACTTAACAGACCAGTTCCTCCTAGCGTGATTTACATGGGAGGTTTGCACCAGAAACCCGTGAAAGAATTGCCAGAGGTATTGTATATCGTTTTTTTTTTGTTGATCAATAAAAATTTTGAAAATGCAATTTTTGCAACTTATGATATCTTTTAATACAACAGGATTTCAAAAGTTATTTGGATTCTTCAAAGAATGGTGTAATATACATAAGCTTTGGTACCAACGTGGAACCATCCCTGCTGCCTCCTGAAAAGATACAGATGATCCTGAATGTGTTTTCGAAATCACCATATAATATTCTGTGGAAATGGAATAAAGATGAATTGCCTGGACGCACAGAAAACATTAAAATAGCCAAATGGCTGCCTCAGTCAGACCTTTTGCGTAGGTATTTTATATTTTACATATAGGACAAAAACACTGCCGTGGTTACTTTATTTTTGTACTAGCTGTTGCCAGTGCGTTGTCTTCGTTCACTTAGCTATTTTTAGTTTTCACTATGTAAATGCATCCAAATTCTTGAGTTTTAGCGTTTAAAACTTATTGGAATCTATGTTTGTTCCCAATTAGTGATGGTGAAACATAAAAAACACAAATAAAAAAATAGTAATCTTTACCTTAACGAAAATCAACTAACAATAATGTAATAATTACTTAATAGTATATACATTGCATTTATAATTTCAGGGCATCCAAATGTCAAATTGTTCATAACTCAAGGAGGCCTGCAATCAACAGATGAAGCTATAACGGCTGGAGTACCATTGATTGGTATACCGATGTTGGGTGACCAGTGGTTTAATGCGGATATGTACGCATACCATAAAATTGGACATCGTATAGACATGGAGACATTGACTGAAGAACAGCTTGAAAATTCTATTCAAACTATAATAAAAAACGAAAGGTTGGTCAAAATATTGGTAATAAATGTCACCTGTTGCAAATCTTAACATTTACACTTGGCGATGTTTTATAGACATACTAATGTACGTTTACACATTAAACACAATTAGGCAAAAACCATATAATTTCTAAGACTTTACTAAAACTTTGCTTTTTATATTGCCTCAATTACTTTAAATTTCGCTAAATTCACGCGACACCCCCTTGAGGTTTCTTCGTCTTGTTTAACTAAGTTACATACATCCATGTAAAATCAAGTAGGTAATTCTTATTTTTCCAATTTTATACAACACGACGCTGACCGAGGATGATGAACGTGGCACAGTCCATAAGCATCATAGGATGCGTGGAAATGCGTGAGTGGCACTTCCGCCTGCAATCCGTATTCCGGAATGTAACTCTTTCAAAAGTAATTTTATTTATTATTATTTTTCTTACTGTTATTTTTTACGTTGTCATTTCATTTTTTGGTATTCGCTGAAAACACTTTCTCTCATTCACTTTTATTTATTATCTTAGTTTGCAGTATATATTTTTTATTACATGCATGCGCACGATGTCGAACGACACCACCCATCATGGCCCTGTCAGAATAACAGCGCTGCTGCAGCTTTATGGCTGCGGTGGCACATGCTGAGACAGGGACCTGGTTAGCCTGGTTTATGGCCCTTCTTGTTCTTTATTTTTTTTGTTTTTTATTTTTTTTTTGATTTTTATATGTTTTAATTGCTCACTGTGTCTCTCTCCGTGCTATACTAATAAATTATTTTTTATACTGTCCATACTCATCATATTCCCTCAGAGCCACTTCCACTTCCATTTGTTTGAGAACTGATGACATTTTACAATGTCATCAGTTCTCAAATCTCTTTTCTGGTCGCTTTTAAGCATCACCATTTTCAACAGTCCCACCATAATCGAATCTCAATCTAAGCTATGTTTGTGACTTGATCTTGTAAGAAAACTAAGCCGCAGGATTTGATCCATATCTAGGATGAATATTTTACCAATCCTTCTTCAAATAATGTTTAATTACTTTCACAGCTTCTACCGAAAGAACGTGGCCCGTCTTAGATCAGTGATGCATGACCAAAAAGAAACCCCTCTGGAACGTACTGTGTGGTGGACAGAATACGTCATCAGGCACAAAGGTGCCAAGCATCTGCGATCGCCAACGGCAAACATATCTTGGGCTCAATACTATGATGTGGAACTAGTCACTTATGTCCTTCTCGCATTATTATCTGTGATAGTTATAATAAGTTACTTAAGTTTTAGTTTTTGGAGCTATGTTACGCAAAAATTAACCAGTAATAAAATTAAGAAACTATAATATTAAGTAGGCAGATGAATAGCTCAAATAATAACTTATTTTTAATTTATTGGTGCATGTTTTTGTTGTATTATAAGAATTTTATACATTGTGACAAAACTTGTGTGTAATTTCATGGATAAGGAGTTAGAGACTTTAATAAAATCGCTTAACCAGGCAAGTTAATTCCCTAAACTAAGGGAAGCGAGCAACTTCATCAGTAAAAATCCAGCCTAAATGACGCGTTAGTGCCAGGTAGGTAATCGCTGACTGGCTGCTCGCTGCGCTCAGTTTAAAAAATGAACTTGACAAGTTATGAGGGATTGTGATAATGCCCCTGGGGCCGTATTACCATCTCTTATAGCAAGTCAAGTTAATGTCCTAAACTGAGGGTAGCGAGCGATTTCGTCAGTAAATATCTGGCCTAGAGGATGCATTATTGACAAGTAACCGCTGACTGGCTGAAAAAGAAAGATCATATAAGGAAATCGATCGCTACGCTCAGTTTAGAAAATTACCTCGACAGATAAGACTTGAGAGATAATACACCTACTTCAATAATGGTATTTATTATGTAACAATAAGAGACTTATTATCTGGTGATCGAAAATGCACCGCTTGAAAACCTAGATTGACACTTATCGTGTTAATCTAGGTTTTCAAGGACAGGTGTAATGGACCTTGATTACACCATGAAATTACACCATTCATGATATACAAATAGGTTTGACAGTGTGAGTTTTTGAATGTTACATTTTAGCACAATGGGGCAAATTATTTACCTCTGACCACCAAGTTTGGGGTTATGGCCTTGAGTGAATAAGAAGATATATAAGAAGAATCAGCAGCATGCAGATGCAGCTCTTACCATCTGTATGCTGATGATCTTCAGCTGTACGTACAGACTGACGTGAAGGGGTTTGATAAGGCTATTTTCCAGTTGAATGATGATCTCAAACGCTTACTTGACTGGTCTATCAGCTTCGGGATATCGGTAAATCCAACTAAGTGTCAGGCAATTGTGGTAGGCACCCCGCGGCAGCTGGGTAGCCTTGGGACTGATTGGCCGGTGTTAACCTATAACGGCACTGTTATACCTTACAGTCCTCACGTCAAGAACCTTGGCCTGTTTATGGACAATACTCTGAGTTGGGATAAGCACATTATTGAAACGAGCAGAAAAGTCATTGCGTCCTTACGCTCCTTATATAAATTCAAAAACTTTATTCCTCTCGGCACCAAAATTATCTTAGTACAAGCACTCCTTATGCCCCTCATTGACTATGCAGACGTTTGCACTTCTAATCTGTCCCAAGGTCTCCTTGATAAACTTGAACGTCTGGTAAACAGTTGCATTAGGTTTATCTATGGTGTACGAAAATACGACCACATTTCTCCCTTTCGTTCTCAATTAAAATGGCTTAAAATTCGTCACCGTAGGAATTCTCGAACGCTCTGTTTACTTTTTAATATTCTTAGTAATCCCAATTCCCCCAGATATCTGAAATGTAATTTTAAGTATAGGGGCGAGTGCAGCACGCGCAACCAGCGCTCGCATAGCCTTTTGCTGCTTCATACTCCTCTTCATACGTCTTCCCATATGTCGAATTCTTTCACATTAGCTGCCATTAGGCTATGGAACTCGCTGCCTAATAAAATTAAATTGTCAACCAGTAGGTTTTCCTTCAAAAGAGCAATCCATAACTTCTTCATAGATAAACCTTAACTCATTTAACCAAACCTCTCTCCTTTCAAGGCAATATTTTAAGATTTAGGTACGATATTTAGTGTATGTATCTTTAAATTTATGTATTATGATTATGTATGTGTAATATGTATAATTTTGGTATAAGTATGTTTTTTGTATTAATAGTATATTTTATTTCCGGTTTTATGAGACACCGCCAACACGATTTCTGCTTCGCCCAGTGGTTGACTGGTAGAGAATGCCATTAGGCATTAAGTCCGCCAATTGTACTTTTTCTTTGTGCAATAAAGAATAAATAAATAAATAAATAAGAATATGTTATCTGTATGATTGCAAACGTTTAATTTTATTCTCAATTAAAACATGATTATTGTTTATTTGGTTGTTATTATGAAGCCTTATGCCTTAATATTATGACAGCGTTGGTTCAACGTATTCCGAGTCCTGTTTTATGTTATCAGGAAATACTATTTTGGTTTCATTGAGTGATCCCAAACCAACTGAACATATTATATATTCTATTATATTATAACATATTATATATTCATATTATAGCTTTGGAACCGCGGCTTCGTCCACGTTATATATTTTTTTTTTTTTTTATATTGCCCGTCAAGATGATCTCACTCCACCTGATGGAAAGCGGTCGTGAGGTCCAGATATGAGGTTGACAAGCCCAGTCATTCAAACGAATCACTGGGCTGGCCATCCTCAAAATAAAGTTATTATTGCCAAATTACATAAAATCGTTATATATCTACTAAAAGGAAGCTCAGGAAAACCACTTTGAACATTTAAAATCATTTATTTGAATGAGCAAACACACAGCTACAACCACGGCAAAAAGTGAGAGAGAGAGAAGATATTGCCAAACGGTGTTGGCGGGAATGTGCGCGCTTTTTAAAGAGCTGCGTTCGGAAATGCCTAACAGTCGGCCTTCCCGATCTACTGCTCGCCCCGAGCAGTGTCATTGTCCTTACTACACCTTCCTAATGGTAATCTGAGTACATCTCTGTCAAAACTTCTTAAAGCCTTGAATAAGTGACCCCAAACGCAATTTCTACTAGCTTCTTAAGGCAAGCGTTATAACGACTATAATCAACTTCTTAATGTTGACATGACCAGGTGACTTCTTAATCCCACCACACATAACATACCATAATAATATGCCAGTAAATGGAAATGCACATTCCATCTTTTACGTCGCGACGTCTTCGATTACACCTCTCAAGGTATGCATGCATCAAACAGCAGACCCTGCTGTCACTCTCTTAAGATCAGTCCAATTTCTTAAGGCAAATCCACCCTCTTAAGGCAAGTCCACCCTCTTAAGGCAAGTCCACCCTCTTAAGGCAAGTCCACCCTCTTAAGGCAAGTCCACCCTCTTAGGGCAAGTCCACCCTCTTAAGGCAAGTCCACATTCTTATGGCGAGTCCACCCTCTTAAGGCAAGTCCACCCTCTTAAGGCAAGTCCACCCTCTCAAGGCAAGTCCACTCTCTTAAGGCAAGTCCACCCTCTTAAGGCAAGTCCACCCTCTTAAGGCAAGTCCACCCCCATTAAGGCACGTTCACCCCCTTAAGGCAAGTCCACCCTCTTAGGGACAATCCACCCTATTAGGCCAAGTCCACCCTCTCAGGGCAACTTCATCGGTGGTCAGACCGTCTGTCACGTATGTTCGACTAACACTCAACGGGTTAATTACAGCGAAACGTTCTTAATATTATAAGCTGAAAACATCTACTGTGCTGGTAGATTTGCAAGGCTTTAAGCTGGGTCATCCAGCTTATAACACACTCTCAAAAATATATTCGTATAAACTCCTACTGGGTTTATGCATACCCGTTCAGTAAGTACTCACCAAGTACCTATAATTCTGAACAGGTGACTTCCAATGTAATTCCAAGCTAAAATTTATTACTGCAAGATGTTGAAATTTTGATCTATTGACTTCAATACATGACCCTTCAGTTCTGTTACTGATCACTGCATGCTGTAAGTACTTGTAATCCATTCAACAGCTGTGATATTACTTTTTAATTTTTTAAATATCCCCTGTAACCAGTAGTTGTAAAACTAATTAGACATCAGTTCCTAAGGAAACCAGTAAGGTCACTCTCTTGCAAAACTTGGATTTTAAACTTCATAATCAATGATCACATTTCTTTTCAAAAAGTCACACTTAAGTTTCATTGTAATTAGTATTTTAAATCAAATTGGTATTTGAATTTTTGTGCAACATCACCAATTCCAAGCTGAACAGAAAATAAAGCATTATAAAGTGTCTTCCACATTCCACATAGAAAGCATTGTTGCTTCTAATGTTTAGTTCACATATTGGTGAACAACAAACTGTAGCAGAAGTTATGACAGCAGAACCATCTCTCCACTTTACCTTTAGTAAAATTAGTTCACAGCCCAAATAATAATAATAGTACCAGGTCCTACCACTTGGTAAAACTGTACCAGAACACAGAATTAGCTCAATATATATGATCCACAGTGAATTATGACTATGATAGGAAGGCACATCAGGTTCACTGATATTACATCATCACTGCTACACCACACTTATCATAATCAACCATTTCATTTGCCAATAATGCAAAAATATCAGTTGTAGTAGGGAGTACTCTGATACCCAGTTACTTGATACTTTTTCTCACAAACTAATAATAACCTTCTCTTTTTACCCATAGAAGTAAACCAGTTGTAAATATTAAATCCAATAAGTAACCTTTCTGTAACACTTACAGATACTTTCCCATTATAGGTGCTAAAATGTAAATAAGTAGCAGGTTTTTCCAGGTTTTATGCAAACCTTCTCTTGTGTAATAAGAAATTATCATATTGGTACATTAGTGAAGATTGCCAAGAAAACACAATCATAAACTTCTTCACTTTCTTCAACTTCTTCACAAGTTGTCAATCACAACAACATCATGAGTGCTAAACGCTACATTCATGATAACTTCTCTTCATGTCAACATAGTGTTTCATATTTGAAGGCAATTGAGGGCCCTTATCAGAATTATTCATGGTCGTGTGGGCGTGAAATTAACACATAGAAAGCATTGTTGCTTCTAATGTTTAGTTCACATATTGGTGAACAACAAACTGTAGCAGAAGTTATGACAGCAGAACCATCTCTCCACTTTACCTTTAGTAAAATTAGTTCACAGCCCAAATAATAATAATAGTACCAGGTCCTACCACTTGGTAAAACTTTACCAGAACACAGAATTAGCTCAATATATGATCCACAGTGAATTATGACTATGATAGAAAGGCACATCAGGTTCACTGATATTACATCATCACTGCTACACCACACTTATCATAATCAACCATTTCATTTGCCAATAATGCAAGAATATCAGTTGTAGTAGGGAGTACTCTGATACCCAGTTACTTGATACTTTTTCTCACAAACTAATAATAACCTTCTCTTTTTACCCATAGAAGTAAACCAGTTGTAAATATTAAATCCAATAAGTAACCTTTCTGTAACACTTACAGATACTTTCCCATTATAGGTGCTAAAATGTAAATAAGTACCAGGTTTTTCCAGGTTTTATGCAAACCTTCTCTTGTGTAATAAGAAATTATCATATTGGTACATTAGTGAAGATTGCCAAGAAAACACAATCATAAACTTCTTCACTTTCTTCAACTTCTTCACAAGTTGTCAATCACAACAACATCATGAGTGCTAAACGCTACATTCATGATAACTTCTCTTCATGTCAACATAGTGTTTCATATTGTTTCCAGCCAAACAGACTAGTGTTTATTGTAACACTCTGTAACAACTTCATTTATCCTGAAATCTCATAAAAACAATTCTATAAACAGGTCAAAAAACCTTTATCTACCTTTATTACCTTTATTCCACACACGAGCGAACTTGTGTCTTATACAAGAGACAGAGCTGCTCAGGCGTGAAGAATCGTCTCACTCTGTTCAGGACTCCGAGTTTACGGGATGCAGTTCTAATGACGCTCTCAATGTAGTCCCGCTGGTTTAGGTTGCTACGAACATCCATGCCAAGGATGTTTAGGCTATCCTTAATCGGTAGTGGGGTGCTCTGAAGAGTGGGATGGGAAAGGAAAGGCGACGCCTTTGCTGTGAATGCACACACCTGCGTTTTCTTGGCATTGAACTCGACAAGATTGCATGCACCCCATTCTGAAATGCGGTCCAACACTCCGTCCATTTTGACTGAATGCATTTTTTTCAATGTTAAAATCATGTAACACACAGTCTTCCATCAGCAGTGTTCCCAGGCTTTAACTTTTCTAGTCTTCATAGGAACTAATCACACTCATTACAAAAATAATATACAATAATATCCACTGTACATAGCACACCCCTCCACTGATAAAGAATAAATGACTTGTAATGAATTTATATTATGAATAAGGCTCATCACAACTCCAACTAATTCGTAACTAATTTCCAGTACTAAGCGATTTCAATCTAGGCGAACAGATTGTTGTTAATGAAACGAACATTCAATTAAATTCTGCACAGATATTTACATATAGTCAAAACAACCACACATTTCAAAACATGACTGTGTTTTATTCATTGTTCAAAAGACACAACTAAGATGTCTCTGAGAACACACAGTCTGGAACCATTAACTGATAATATAACAACAACAAACTGGTTTGTAGAATAAAATTCAATTCAGTGGTTAATTCAAATCATGTCTCTCATTGATTACTTTGCACCTGTGACACATTAAACTTTCTCACAACATCCAGACTTTCAAATTCCAGATACAGAAACATACAAATGTAATCACATAAAGGGAGAAATCCTTAACCCCTTTCATGAAATTGTTATTTGTTATTTAAATTGCTTAATTTAATTTAATAAATTTCTAAAATAAGATATCAACAAAATATTGTTATCATCATATTTAAAGTACTCAAATTAGTGTTAACCTTACCAACAAGGCAGCAGGGAAGTTGCAGTTGGCATTTAGGGCACTCAGAGAGTTAAGTTCTCTTCGGCTGATATCATGAAATATGACATGAAATATGATTCACAATTACTATCTTTTTCTACTCTAGAGTTTGTTCACTTAATATCAGATATTATTGTGAGTAATAATATCACACAAGAAATATTGCCATAGTATCACTATAAATTTAACTTGAAAAACTGTTAACCAATTTAGCTCTTACCTCGGTTGGCTTATATCTCAACATGAGTGATTATTATCACATCATAAAGTGAACATTGCCACATTCAACAACCACTTAGTCCTTGTGAGACAGGACTACTTTCTAATATATTTCTTGGTAGTGTATAGGATCATTAGAGATCACTATTAGTTAGACCTCAGCAATTGAACAACTCACTTGTGTATCGGCATATCCTGGAACTTTAAACTGTGGATAAGGATACTCACTGTGTTCAGCTGAAGAGGCTTCACCTGTTTGACTTTTGTTAGTCACCACAAACTTTGTACAAAAGTTATTATGTTATTTTCACTGGCATTGATGATTTCTCATACTGGCACAAATCCAGCTCACTCAGTTTTATCCCATTTTTTTTTCTTTTTTAATATTTCTTGTCAAGATGACCTCACTCCACCTGATGGAAAGCGGTCGTGAGGTCCAGATATGAGGCTGACAAGCCCAGTCATTCAAACGAATCACTAGGCTGGCCATCCTCACCTTGAAGGCCTGCAGAAATGCCTTTTCACGCCCCGCTTGAAGAACCCGGGACTATAAGAGGAAGGAAACACGGTGCTGGAAGAGCGTTCCACGTCTGGATGGTACGACAAAGAAACGAGTCACCGAACCTTTTAGTTCGGGCCAACAAATGTTGAATTGTGTGTGGGTGACGCCGTAGTCCAGCACGCGTGGTACGGGAGTGGAAAGGTGAGGGTGGGATAAGCTGGAATAACTCGTCAGAGCATTCCCCATTGTAGAAGCGATAGAGAACACTTAGCCTGGCAATGTCTCTACGCAATTGGAGAGGCTCAAGGGTCAAAGTTGCCTCTGGGTTTCCAATAATACGGATAGCACGCCGCTGCAACCTGTCAAGAGCTTCGAGTAGGTACTTAGCGGAACCGTCCCAGATGTGAGAGCAGTATTCCACACACGAGCGAACTTATGTCTTATACAAGAGACAGAGCTGCTCATGCGTGAAGAATCGTCTCACTCTGTTCAGGACTCCGAGTTTACGGGATGCAGTTCTAATGACGCTCTCAATGTAGTCCCGCTGGTTTAGGTTGCTACGAACATCCATGCCAAGGATGTTTAGGCTATCCTTAATCGGTAGTGGGGTGCTCTGAAGAGTGGGATGGGAAAGGAGAGGCGACGCCTTTGCTGTGAATGCACACACCTGCGTTTTCTTGGCATTGAACTCGACAAGATTGCATGCACCCCATTCTGAAATGCGGTCCAACACTCCGTCCATTTTGACTGAATGCATTTTTTTCAATGTTAAAATCATGTAACACACAGTCTTCCATCAGCAGTGTTCCTAGAACTTGTTAACAGATACTTACAGTACAACATTAGAAAGTGTTAGATTATTTCACTTGCAAAAGTTTTGTTTTGCAGAGTAGATATGAAGCTCTGATGAACTTGCTAAAACGAATATTATTATTCAATTATTGTACCAAACTTTAGGTAAACTGCATTGAAATATTAGGTACTAACATAATAGGTACTTAAGTGGTAAAGTGTCTGCTGAATAGCCCGTCTCAACCGGCAGTTGCCATGAGCTTTATGTTCCGGAACTGCCCGTGTCAAGTAGTAGTTACCATGATTCACATGATAACAAGTATTCATGAGGAGCATCTGCCTTTTTTACAGACGAATTCAGTGAAGTGTCGATCTATTCCGATCGGGAATATGCGCAGGTTGCAACGGTTGCCTGAACGAAGACAGGTACCTAATGAGACTGGGCGTGTCCCTACAACCAGCAGAAATAGCACCGACTTCTATCGAGTTATTTTCTACTACCTTCTGTGATAAACGAGTCGGGTAATCCTCACGCGTTGCCTAAAGCAAGCTTCTTATAGTAAAATTGTAAATAGTCCAGGCCTGCTAGGGACCTGACCTCGTATCGTATCGACTAGCTCAAACTTACCCTACTCCCATTGGAAGGAAAACTATCAACAGCTGTTCTTTAATCACTCCAACCCATGTTTAAATCGCTCAGCTGGTCGTGCTATTGCTAGGCGTAGGTACCCCTTAACTTTTGATGTGCAATTAAATAAGCAGGTATGATAGTTTTCTCATCCCAGACGTACTTACATACTTGCAATACCCTTGATTTTTCCCATCTATTGCTCAACTGAAGCCGTAGACCGGGGGTCAAGTCTCCCGTCTGGTAACGGGTCATTATGACCTACGCATCGTATACTACCGACTGCCGCTTGCCGCTCAACAACTGTATCAGAATTAGGTAGGTAAAAACGCGCTATGTTAAACCGATTCGCGACTGCAACTACCAGCCGCGGTATTAATGAGAATATTGTCAGATGAATAAGACGTTACTACCTCGGGCACACAATACCCGCTAACAGTAGACGCGCCTTGCATGTTCTTCGCAAGAGGCGCACGGTGTAGGCCGGCTACCGGTGAGCGCGCACAGCTCGCGCTTGCCAGCGCTACTCGCCGTACAGTGGCCGCCGACAGGAATGGCGCGCTCACGACCGGTGTGCAAGTACCTATGCAAGGTATCGCAGTAGGCACTCTCATCTACGATTGCCAAACTTATGTCCTTTAAACTACGTTTACCACCTCCGTTCACGACACTGCTACTGCAAGCCGTTGCGGAAGGAAGGCTGTTTACTTCGGCGTGGTAGCTTCCACCAACGGTGGTGTAGCCGGGGCCGCCGATGTAATTACTCGAGTTAGACATGCATGCGAAATCATACCTAGGTCTGCTGGCGGATTGGGTACCGCCACTCGGGATGGATTCACCTGCGCACTGGCCGGTACGCCACCGGACTCAGCTCGGGACAGCCATGGCGTAACCGCTGCCGCCGCAACTCCCACTACCGGTGCCGCGCGCGCCTGACGCCGACGTCGACGCTTTTATAGCAGCGTCGCATACGTTGAGGTCCTTGAGGTTCTTCACACGGTCGTAAACGCTCCGGCTCAGCAGATATATAACGTGATGCACGTCGCCGATTTGTAATGTTCTTTAATAGTTCCCAGTGTAAGTTATCACAATCAGAATCACTGTTGTCGCTTCCTCCACTGCACCAACTCACCTTGACATACAGTAGTTAATTTATGAAAACAAACACAATCCAAAACACAAATCACTCGAACTCGAAAACTTCCCGACAGACAAGTTCAAACCGGTTTCTGTAGGCGCTGCGTACCGGCGCGCCACACGTTTGCGAGTGTTCAAAAATACTAGATAAACTAAAAACTACGCCGAGATAACTCTTGTGTAGGCACTAGGTCCCCTAATCGCACTTCTGAGCTAAAAGGAAGCTCAGGAAAACCACTTTGAACATTTAAAATCATTTATTTGAATGAGCTAACACACAGCTACAACCACGGCAAAAAGTGAGAGAGAGAGAAGATATTGTGAAACGGTGTTGGCGAGAATGTGCGCGCTTTTTAAAGAGCTGCGTTCGGAAATGCCTAACACTACATATTTTAGCCTATGTGTTATTCTGATGTATTAAGGCCCGTATTCACTTTGCTTAGTGCGAGTGCAGGAGTCTAGTAGGAATGATTGATTAGTGCAGGTGTGTAGGGTAAGTTATGTCCAATTCTGTTTAGTGGATGTGTTAAGTTTCTGTGTTTAGTTTATCTCAGACACCTTTAATTCTGTACCTAATGTCTTTACAATTTAAATATATTTCACATACTCCTGCACACATTTTATGGTAAATCTTCGTCTACTTTGCCATGTTTTGCAAAACGCTAAACACTAAACACCAACAGCTGCTGTCCAGACGTGTTTAACGGCAGACGTTTCACTCGCAGTGCACTTGAAAAGAAATAGAACACGCTTCCAATCACTTTACTACGCAGGTTACTAATACTTGCAATAATTTAATATGGCGGCCGAACAAATGTTTTGCGTAACGTTAAGTAATAGATCGCAATGGACGTCATATTTTGCCACCGGGCGGTTTGTAGGGAGCGGTTCGGGCAAGTCCAAAATATGTTTTTTTTAAATACTTTATCTCGGGGAGTTTTGGTGCTTTCGAAATATATTTTTACCGATGGTTTCATTTTTGAGAGGTCTTTTGATGAAACCTCGACAAAAAAAAAAGTTTGAACTTTATGTAGTTGTAAATAACAAATAGGCACACTATCGTTTCAATTTTATTATTTAGCACGGACTACTAGGTATACAAAAATATGCATTTTTTCAAAGGCGATTCCTAAATTCTATGCAAATAAATTGTTTGAGTTTGAGTTTATACCTATTAAAAAAAAAGGATTGATTTGTTTAATATTTTGTCATCAAATGAAGCTAGTCAGTGCATGGTAAAAAAACCAGTAAGGGCTGGCCTCTCGTTCTATTTAAGGCGGTAATTTGAGAGATTTAAAATTTAATTTCTGTCAAACTCTGACAAGTGCTGCAGGGGGACATCTAAAGTATTGCCGCCATTTATTTCGTAATTTTTTACTTCTTGGTCGTTACCTCATTGCGGATAAAAAAATAATTTATTGATTGGTCTTAAATAATCTAGTCAACAATACTAGATGGCGGACGTATTATGCCAAAAATCTTTGACTTCTGTTCACACTTCAGCATTTGAATTAATGAAACAGGGCAGATTCCAATAATGACGTTTGAATTACAAGGACTTCAAAAAAATAAATAAAGAACAAATATCATTTAATCTTGTAGAGAGCACTTTTGACATGTCAACAACACAAAAGTACATGAAATAATACTAGAATAGTATATAATACATAAACCTAATGCGAATCTACAATCAGTTCGCACGGTGCTTTTTTCGGAAAGACTTCGGCAAGAACTCGATAGTTACTTTCTTGAACTTTGTTTTGTTTCACAACCAATATATTTAGAGCACAGTCAAAAAAACCTACTCAGCAGAGGAGTAGGAGGAGTATATACTGTGCATGAACATAAATCATGAACATTGTTAGCACATTGCATATTGTATGACTTGCACTATCCATTTTTGTAAAATCATTGGAGCCAGACGAAGTTTCTGCTAAAGTTTTCAAAAGTATTGATGTATTAATTTAAAAAACAAAAAATTGAATAGCTTCGAAAATACGCTTTCTCAATTAAAATAACTTTATGAAGAAATATAGCTTTAGTTTTCACTACTATTCATTCGTTTTGCCGATGCCACTTAATACGCTTTAATCATCACAATGTTTGAAAAAAAACATGAGACCTTCGTGTTTTAAAAACACAATTGGGACCGTGCGGTCGCCGGTCAGTTTGAACAAATTGGCAGAAAAGTCAGATTTGCCACAGATAAGACAGTCAAGCAAGACGCACAAGATGAATAGAAGAGATTTTTATCAACCAAGTTCACCGTTCTCCATTAAAAATCCACTAGTTTTTAGAACTATCAGGGAATCCGACTCACACTCAGGTCTAGGTGTGCTCGGAGACGCCTCTGGCTTAATTCCTTCTCTGATACCTCATTACACAAGGAGAAGGAATAATCCTTCTTCGAGATAATGACCAGTGGTGTGTTTTCTGGCGCGTATTCATATGTTCACTTAACCAGTTTTCAATTTGCTTTTATTTTTGCAAACTCTCTGTCGGCATAACAGCGGCAGATTGGTTTTATAACAATACCGTGCAGACAATTTCGTTCAGGCGCACGCTGATAGCAGCTGTAATTTATTAATGACAATTCCTTATCATCTTCTTGTTCCAATTAAATACTAGTTTTATTCGCGACTTTGCCCACGTAGAATAATTACTTTGGACAGCATTTTCCATTTCCACCCATTCATCCCCATACAGGTCGATATCTTAGAAACTCTGGGACTGTCACGAGTTGCTAGGTAACGAGTTATAAATATATACTTCAGTTGTGAAAAATCAGCGTTTCTATCTGCCACCATATTATCCCAAAAATATCCACGATATCTCTGGCGACCCGACAGTACAATCGGCGTCAATTTCAGATAATCTTACCTATTTCTCATCCTACACATAAACTGTGAGAATGATTGGCTGGCTTTTAAGAATGAAATTCAAACGGTCTTCTGTTTTACCTCATTCCGAGCTCACTTGTGAGGAGATTGAACGCGCAGAGAAGTCACTGTTTTGTTTGATACAGAACAAACACAGCAAAAAATTATCGAATTTACAAACTTTGCAGATAAAGACAACGTCCTTAGGCTACAAACGAGGCTAGCTCATACAAGTGAAACCTACGAGTTCAAGTCGCCAATAGTCCTGCCTGCGTGTGATGAGTTTGTTCAACGACTGGTCGCTGAGCGACACAGGAATTTGCAGCACGCTGGCACTCAAACGCTTATGGTAAATTTGCGAGAGACATTGTGGATTTTAGGTGTCAGAAGGCTAGTAAAAGGGGTAGTGAAGGAATGCATTATTTGCAAGCGATTTAAGGCAAAACCGCAATTGACACCACCAGCAAGTTTGCCAAGGGATCGCGCAGAAGCTAGCGCGCCATTTGAAGCAACCGCGGTGGATTTAGCCGGCCCTTTATTCTTGAAGTCACAGAGCAAGTGCTGGATAGTGTTTTTCACCTGCGTTACTTATCGTGCAGTCTATTTAGAGGTGGTTGAATCGCTATCCAGCCACGACTTCATATGTGCTTTAAGACGTTTTATCGCTCGACGCGGCAGAGCACGCGTTTTATATAGCGATAATGGAACAAATTTTGTTGGTGTCAGTAACATGATGAATGCTCTGGACTGGAACCAGATTGTCTCCTACTCGGCTATAAGGAAAATCAAATGGGTTTTCTCGCCTCCCAGCGCTCCTTGGTGGGGAGGGTTCTACGAGCGAATGGTTGGAGTCATAAAGCAAATGCTGGTGAGGGTTTTGGGTCGCGCTTCTGTCACGCTTCCAGAGCTCCAAACAGTACTCTGTGACTGCGAATCAACCATAAACAGTCGACCTCTTACCTTTGTCGGCAACGGTGCAGACGACTTGCAACCATTAACCCCTCTCAAATTGATTCAACCTATTTCGGAAAGCCAAACTGATGATTTAGACGACATAGATGAAACCTACTGGTTTAATCTTAAATTTTGACAATACTTGGCTCTTGAATGAATACTTCCATTCAAGAGCCAAGTATTGTCAAAATTTAAGAAACGATTTTCGTCAACGTTTCCGAACTGAATATGTTAGTAATTTAATTCAGAGAGGTGCCAGTCCGAATATCAAGTCAACATTGGACGCTGGAGATATTGTACTTATTGAGACTGACAGTAAGAAACGTATGCTTTGGCCTTTAGGCCTGGTTGAAGAAACTTATATAGGTCGTGATGGACGAGACAGGGTAGCAAAGGTTCGCACTGCTTCTGGATACAAGGTGAGACCTTTTCAGAGACTTTATCCGCTCGAACTCAGTAGCAAGTTCAACACGACACCTCAAGACTCACCGAATCCTACTACAACTATGACTAACGACGATACGAATAACGACCAATGACAATACGACTAATGACAACACGATTACGACTCGATTTGGTCGTCAATCTCGACCTCCAGTTAGGTTCATGTTTTAGATATTGTAATTAGTTTATTTTTAAGTTTTACTCATATGGACCTTCCGGTCCTCCCCTGGTTGGGAGTGTCACGAGTTGCTAGGTTACGAGTTATAAATATATACTTCAGTTGTGAAAAATGAGCGTTTCTATCTGCCACCATATTATACCAAAAATATCCACGACAGATCCCAGAATAAAGGTTTATTTTTATGCAAATTGTCCATACAATATTAGACCTTCTATTTACCCCCCTAAAGTTTTTTCACAATAAAACCTATGTCCTTTCTCAAGCTCTAGTCTATCTCTGTTACCAAATTTCATAAAAATCGGTTTATTAGATAAAGCATGAAAACGTCTGTATGTTAAGACAGAGTTACTTAAAATTGAATTTAAAATGAGTGATTATTTGAAGAGCTTTAAACTAAAAAGATTATTAAAATATTTTTTTGTTTTTTTCTTATGGAGTTGCCTAAGTTTTTGTAGTAAATATTTACCACTACCTTATTATTGTTTTATCATCCTAAGGTTTTGGAGGATGGCTCAATATTGCGTAATCATGGCTAAAGAAAAAGAACTTGAAAAAAACTCGAATTTCAGACCTAGAAAATATCGAGTGGGAATTTTCTATCTTAAGATGTGAAAACCAGCATTGTATTATGCAAAAAAAACGAAGTAGTAATTACGTTATCTTGTGTAATATTGAGCAATCTTCTTTAATTTGTTATACAATTTTTATCACAACGATTTTATATGAAGCAGACGCTTATATAATGATTATAGATAATGTACACGTTGTACTCGTACAAACATATGATACTATAAATTATCAACACACTGTGATCGTGTTAACTATATATATGCCACTATTTGTGATTACTTGCATATCAGTTCTACGTCTCATCATAGACACAACCCGTTTTGTATAATTAAACATGCCGAATTTACTTCAGTGTTTCACAGTTTTGACAGTTTTAGTATCATTATGTGAAGCAGCAAGAATATTAGCAGTGTTTCCGTTTCCATCAATAAGTCACCAAGTGGTGTTCAGGCCCCTAACTCACGAGCTCGCAAGGCGTGGTCATGAAGTGATTGTCATCACTCCAGACCCAGTTTTTCAGAGAGGCAAGGCACCAGCTAATTTGACAGAAATTGACGTACACGATCTGTCGTATGAAGCATGGACAAAAGGAATGTTATCTGGTTCTGTTACAAAAGGAGACAAAGAAGATTTAGTTACCCAATTAGATGTTTCTTTTGACATATTAATTAAGGTGTTCGAGAAGCAGCTTTTAACAGCTGAAACACAAAACATAATTGGTGATAAATCCAAAAAATTTGATTTGCTAATTGTTGAAGCTTGTGCATTCGTAACTTTAGGTCTTTCACATATATTCAAAGCTCCCGTTATACAAATGAGTTCATTTGGAGCATTCATATACAACGTAGAAACGATAGGAATGCCGATGCATCCTATCATCCACCCGACATCTATGCGTCAGCGTGTTAACAATCCCTCGAATTGGGAAAAGCTGCTAGGGTATCACCAGCAATATAAAATTGAAATGCTGGTAATTGAGATTGAAAAAAAGGCAGACAAAATATTGCAGAGGGTTTTAGGGCCTGAAACTCCACCTTTGAGTGAACTAAGAAACAATGTTGATATGCTGTTTTTGAATGTGCATCCTATTTGGGAAATTAATAGACCAGTGCCTCCTAGCGTGATTTACATGGGAGGGCTGCACCAAAAACCTGTAAAAGAATTACCGGAGGTAACTATTGTTGGTTTTTTTGTCAACAATTTAAACTTTTAAAAATTATTTATTGCTACAAAATATATATTTTCAATTCATCAGGATCTGAAGGCTTATCTGGATTCATCGAAGAATGGTGTCATATACATAAGTTTTGGGACCAATATTGAACCATCCCTGCTGCCTCCAGAAAAGATACAGATGATTTTGAACGTGTTTTCAAAACTACCATATGATATTCTATGGAAGTGGAATAAAGATGATTTACCCGGACGTTCAGAAAACATTAAAATATCTAAGTGGCTGCCTCAGTCAGACCTCTTGAGTAAGGATTTTAGATTCCGTAATTTTCAAAGTTTAAAGTTCATTCAAATCCATTTTGTGGTTCTAACGGAATGCAAAACATACAGATTGACAAAAATTTTAAAAATGGTCAATCAACAATTATTCAATTTTGTGTAGTAATCAATTTTTAATTTTTATCTATTTCAGGGCATCCAAATGTAAAAGTATTCATAACGCAAGGAGGTCTGCAGTCGACAGATGAAGCTATAACAGCTGGAGTGCCACTGATTGGTATACCATTGTTGACTGACCAGTGGTTCAATACGGCTCAGTATCCATTCCATAAAGTTGGACTACGTGTAGATATGGATACATTGACTGAAGAACAGCTTGCAAATGCTATTGAAACCATCATCAATAACGAAAGGTTAACTAAAGCATGTTTAAAAAACATACCTATTTATCCCCTTCTCATCATTTGCAGTAGGTGATGCTTCATGAAAGTATTTTTGTTGACACCAAACGCACAAATAAGGCAAAGACTACAGTTTTACATTCGCACTATCCATGTGAAGTCAACTTTACATCGATGGGTTTCTCTAAGAAAGCGGTTGCATTCAGCGAAGTAGTGAGACTTTGACTTTTCTTGACCTTGCTCATGAACGTCGCAAATCTCGATCACATGAAGTAAAAATAATTTTGTATAAAATAAAATCTTATTCCTTAAATTCTAAATTATCACAACACACTTACCCGAACTTTTTAACACAAAATTCTGAATAACCGATTTTTTCTCAACTTTTTCAGCGTCCTTTGCTTTAGGCTTTTTTACTTTCATCAGTACAATTAATCCTTGATTCACAAATCTGGTTTCGTTGATTTGTAGTTTAACTGAGTATTATTATTTTCAACAGTTAAACTATAAGTCAGTCGCTAATCTTGGCCTGTTTTTACAGCTTTTACCGGAAGAACGTGGACCATCTCAGATCAGTGATGCATGACCAAAAAGAAACTCCATTAGAGCGTGCTGTGTGGTGGACAGAATATGTCATCAGGCACAAAGGAGCCAAGCATCTTCGATCGCCAACAGCCAACATATCCTGGAGTAAATACTATGAATTCGAACTAGTCACTTACGTCCTTCTTGCAGTATTATCTGTGATAGCTACAATTAGTTACGTTATTTATAATCTGTATAGCTATGTAACGCGGAACATCGCCAGTATTAAAACCAAGCGACAATGAGTAGTCAGCTGAGTAGCATAAGTGATAACTGATTTTTGTATAGAATTTCTTACGAAACAATTTTTCATGTGTTCATTGTGTGACCAAGCAGGCATTTGATCACAATCGAACCTGGTGGGAAGTGACTTTGTGGTATATTTTATGATGGTGCATCACTGCTGATTGTAATATTATTCGTTGTGTTAATCTTGTAAAATTATCATTGTCTAGGAGTTAAACACTCAAGCTTGGAGCCTATGGTCTCGAATTCTTACCTGGCCAAAACACCCATTACCGTTGAAGTTACTTAACATAACATTACTACTATATCCCAAACGGGGTAATCAGAGGCAAGTGACTGTTGCCATCGTGGTGAACGGAAGCCCACTTTTCACCAATGATATCAGAGAGCCTTAGCCTGATTTCATTGTTGAAAAGTGGGCTTCCGCCGTTATCCGGGTTGATTTGATTGTCTATCGATCTTTCCATGACCGAAGAGTTAGTCGGAAATTTAACGATAACACAAAATATTTTTGGTCAGATTTGAAACACACGATCTTATTTAACTCCTATGCCACGACGCTCTCTAATTTAAGTTATTTATTTTGTAAAAATAATCCAGTGAAATTATTTGAGTAAATTACCTAAAAGTAAATTAAGCAAATTATTTAAGGAAATAATATTATGCTTTGTAAGATTTTATAATCAACATCTCAATAAAATTTAAGTAGTTCTCATTTTATAATGTTGTTTTTTTACTTTTAGATGCAATGCCAGCTTTAGTTTATCATATTTTTGGTCCTTCTTCATTTGAATAAAAAAAATCAAACAAGAAAAGATCTCAGATCAATTAATGTAGGTTTACGGTTATTAAACTGTATCGGGTAAATTAATGATACAAATCTGTAGAAAATAACAGATTTGTAGCTTAGCTGCAAACATACGTAAAAAAGCCGAGAAAGCTTGTTTAGTACACTTGTTTATAAACAATCTCAAAAAAAAATTAACAGAAGAATGAAAACCAAAAATTTAAACCACCAAAAAATTCCAGACTCTTATTTAATGTCCAAGTTCATAGCCTTCAAGTTTGATACATTACGAATAGTTTATACTGATAGTATTACAATGATCTATTTTTAAATTTATTTTTTTAACAATTTTAGAATACATCAAGCGATCCTAACCTAACTATCACCTCACTTTACGTAATGTGTGAAAACAACGTGAAACGACGATGATATAAATGTTGATAAAATATAATCGTGATGTTCATACCAAATAGGCAATCAAAATATTGCTAGTCATTTACTGTATTAGTTATAACTATAAATAATACTAGACTCTCTTTCCACCCGCGGCTTCGCCTGCGTAGACTTCATTTTTATGGCATACAGAATTTTTTGCGATACTTGATTCGCAAAATCCCGTCTTCGTAAGCACCTACCTACGCCCTAAAAATAACTTTATGCTAAATTTGAGACTCCTAGCACCTGTAGTTTTTTTCATAATTCTCGTCAAGGTGACCTCACTCTACCTGATGGAAAGTGGTCCTGTGGTCCAGATAGGTCATTCAAACGAATCACTGGGCTGACCATCCTCACCTTGAAGGCCTGTAGTAACGAAGTTTTATAAAAACAAACTATCAACCGCAAAAACTACTACTACTTCACCCGCGTGAACTTCATTTCTGTAACATGTATAGGTACATAAAATCTTTAAAATTTGAAGCTTATGTGTTATTCTGATGTATAAGCTGTATTACTGTGAAGTTTCATCTAAATCCGTTCAGTAGTTTTTGCGTGAAAGAGTAACAATACACACATACATACATCCTCACAAATTTTCGCATTTATAATATTAGTAAGATAGTTAGAATAATAATAATTATTAAGTTAGTAAAAAGTAAGATATAGATTAGTATCTAGGGTACTGTTATCAACGAGGAATTATTCCGGCGGCTAAGCTGAGATACTGTTAGGGCTAGAAATCTGTAATATCGCATTATATAAATATTAATCACATCATGAAGTTGAAAATAATCTTTTTTTTATCACGGTAAACCATATAGATACCAGCGACTCTAGATACTCGTATTAACCAATCTTTTCTTTTCAGAGATAAATTGAACTTTAAAGTTAATTAATCTTTATTTTTATTTCTATATTTGTGCAACAAGGAATATCTTATCTTTTTTTATCAAGGGACTTATTGCGGACGTAGAGGGATTAGGAAAAGTGGAGGAAAACGCGTTAAAATGTAATTAAAGGCAAAAGTTATTGGTAAAGAGTAAGTAATGAAATGACTGATGGTAAGCGACATTAGGAGAAGGCGAAGACGAAATATGAATTTGACACATATAAATAAATCATGTTTCAGAAAAAGAGTTTGGATTGCCACAGGACCTATGCAATAAAAGTATGTCACAATTAGATGTAGGCGTAGATAATAATAATATTGTAGGAGATGAACAGAATATGGTGTGGGTAGTGTCCTCGTAACCTTATATAAAGGGCTGCAGACCTGCTTAGCCCTCTTTCTGCTGCTAGCCGTCCGGACCTCACTCTGGTGTATCGGGTGCCCATATTATTTTTCGTGCCTTGCTGATAGTTGATTGTGTTAACGTTAGAGTCATAATTATTTTGTTAATTTAATTGTTATTTTTGGTCTAGGTTGAATAAGTTGTCTTTTTAAAAAAGCTGTTTCACTTCTGATTTCTAATAATATTATCAGGAAAAACTGACTCTCTTGGATCCGACAGGAGTGTACAATGTAAATGTAAAGTATGGGTTTTGACCGCGTTGCGGGACCATGGCCCCGTGTTTGCCTTGAGAACGCTCATGGAGGGATACAGACTGAAGAATACACCTCTGCATCTCCTTTTCATGCAGAAGGCTGTGTCTTTCGTGAGATGATCGGCTGGGCGCTGTAGTAGGGAGTACTCTGATACCCAGTTACTTGATACTTTTTCTCACAAACAAATAATAACCTTCTCTTTTTACCCATAGAAGTAAACCAGTTGTAAATATTAAATCCAATAAGTAACCTTTCTATAACACTTACAGATACTTTCCCATAATAGGTGCTAAAATGTAATTAAGTACCAGGTTTTTCCAGGTTTTATGCAAACCTTCTCTTGTGTAATAAGAAATTATCATATTGGTACATTAGTGAAGATTGCCAAGAAAACACAATCATAAACTTCTTCACTTTCTTCAACTTCTTCACAAGTTGTCAATCACAACAACATCATGAGTGCTAAATGCTTCATTCATGATAACTTCTCTTTATGACAACATAGTGTTTCATATTGTTTCCAGCCAAACAGACTTGTGTTTATTGTAACACTCTGTAACAACTTCATTTATCCTGAAATCTCATAAAAACAATTCTTAAAACAGGTCAAAAAACCTCATGAGTGGGTTTAACTTTTCTACTCTTCATAGGAACTAATCACACTCATTACAAAAATAATATACAATGTTATCCACTGTACATAGCACATCCCTCCACTGATAGAGAATTAATGACTTGTAATGAATTAATAAAATGAATAAGGCTCATCACAACTCCAACTAATTCGTAACCAATTTCCAGTACTAAGCGATTTCAATCTAGGCGAACAGATTGTTGTTAATGAAACGAACATTCAATTAAATTCTGCACAGATATTTACATATTGTCAAAACAACCACACATTTCAAAACATGACTGTGTTTTATTCATTGTTCAAAAGACACAACTAAGATGTCTCTGAGAACACACAGTCTGGAACCATTAACTGATAATATAACAACAACAAACTGGTTTGTAGAATAAAATTCAATTCAGTGGTTAATTCAAATCATGTCTCTCATTGATTACTTTGTACCTGTGACACATTGAACTTTCTCACAACATCCAGACTTTCAAATTCCAGATACAGAAACATACAAATGTAATCACATAAAGGGAGAAATCCTTAACCCCTTTCATGAAATTGTTATTTGTTAATTAAATTGCTTAATTTTATTTTATAAATTTGTGAAATAAAATATCAATAAAATATTCTTATCATCATTTTTAAAGTACTCAAATTAGTGGTAACCTTACCAACAAGGCAGCAGGGAAGTTGCAGTTGGCATATAAGGCACTCAGAGAGTTAAGTTCTCTTCGGCTGATATCATGAAATATGACTTTACAATTACTATCTTTTTCTACTCTATAGTTTGTTCACTTAATATCAGATATTATTGTGAGTGATAGTATCACACAAGAAATATTGCCATAGTATCACTATAAATTTAACTTGAAAAACTGTTAACCAATTTAGCTCTTACCTCGGTTGGCTTATATCTCAACATGAGTGATTATTATCACATCATAAAGTGAACATTGTCACATTCAACAACCACTTAGTCCTTGTGAGACAGGACTACTTTCTAATATATTTCTTGGTAGTGTATAGGATCATTAGAGATCACTATTAGTTAGACCTCAGCAATTGAACAACTCACTTGTGTATCGGCATATCCTGGAACTTTAAACTGTGGATAAGGATACTCACTCTGTTCAGCTGAAGAGGCTTCACCTGTTTGACTTTTGTTAGTCACCACAAACTTTGTACAAATGTGATTATTATTTATGTGATACAGATGTAATTTTCACTGGCATTGATGATTTCTCATACTGGCACAAATCCAGCTTACTCAGTTTTATCCCATTTTTTTTTTATATTTCCCGTCAAGATGACCTCACTCCACCTGATGGAAAGCGGTCGTGAGGTCCAGATATGAGGCTGACAAGCCCAGTCATTCAAACGAATCACTAGGCTGGCCATCCTCACCTTGAAGGCCTGCAGAAATGCCTTTTCACGCCCCGCTTGAAGAACCCGGGACTATAAGAGGAAGGAAACACATGTGCTGGAAGAGCGTTCCACGTCTGGATGGTACGACAAAGAAACGAGTCACCTAACCTTTTAGTTCGGGCCAACAAATGTTGAATTGTGTGTGAGTGACGCCGTAGTCCAGCACGCGTGGTACGGGAGTGGAAAGGTGAGGGTGGGATAAGCTGGAATTACTCGTCAGAGCATTCCCCATTGTAGAAGCGATAGAGAACACTTAGCCTGGCAATGTCTCTACGCAATTGGAGAAGCTCAAGGGTCAAAGTTGCCTCTGGGTTTCCAATAATACGGATAGCACGCCGCTGCAACCTGTCAAGAGCTTCGAGTAGGTACTTAGCGGAACCGTCCCAGAGATGAGAGCAGTATTCCACACACGAGCGAACTTGTGTCTTATACAAGAGACAGAGCTGCTCAGGCGTGAAGAATCGTCTCACTCTGTTCAGGACTCCGAGTTTACGGGATGCAGTTCTAATGACGCTCTCAATGTAGTCCCGCTGGTTTAGGTTGCTACGAACATCCATGCCAAGGATGTTTAGGCTATCCTTAATCGGTAGTGGGGTGCTCTGAAGAGTGGGATGGGAAAGGAAAGGCGACGCTTTTGCTGTGAATGCACACACCTGCGTTTTCTTGGCATGGAACTCGACAAGATTGCATGCACCCCATTCTGAAATGCGGTACAACACTCCGTCCATTTTGACTGAATGTATTTTTTTCAATGTTAAAATCATGTAACACACAGTCTTCCATCAGCAGTGTTCCTAGAACTTGTTAACAGATACTTACAGTACAACATTAGAAAGTGTTAGATTATTTCACTTGCAAAAGTTTTGTTATGCAGAGTAGGTATGAAGCTCTGATGAACTTGCTAAAACGAATATTATTATTCAATTATTGTACCAAACTTTAGGTAAACTGCATTGAAATATTAGGTACTAACATAATAGGTACTTATGTGGTAAAGTTTCTGCTGAATAGCCCGTCTCAACCGGCAGTTAAATAAAAAAAAAAAAAAGAACAAACATCATTTAATCTCGTAGCGAGCACTTTTGACATGTCAACAACACAAAAGTACATAAATAATTTAGACGTATATGAAATAATACAAGAATAGTATATAATACATTTAAACCTAATGCGAATCTACAATCAGTTCGCACGGTGCTTCTATCAGAAAGACTCCGGCAAGAAACTCGATAGTTACTTTCTTGAACTTTGTTTTGTTTTACAACCAATATATTTAGAGCACATTCAAAAAAATCCACTAAGCAGAGGAGTAGGAGGAGTATATACTGTGCATGAACAAAAATCATGAACATTGTTAGCACATTGCATATTGTATGACTTGCACTATCCATTTTTGTAAAATCATTGGAGCCAGACGAAGTTACTGCTAAAGTTTTCAAAAATATTGATGTATTAATTAAAAAAACAAAACATTGAATAGCTTCGAAAATACGCTTTTTCAATTAAAATAACTTTATGAAAAAATATAGCTTTAGTTGTCACTACTGATCATTCGTTTAAAAATTACATTTAAGCCTGGCTTCATCCTATCATGTAACAAATTAGCATAGGTTCTAGACAATATCCTAACAATTATGATATATTTTTTGCAAGATCATTATTAAAAACCATTGAATCGAAAAAAGAGTTTTCCGAGCAATCTGGTGCAACTCCGCGTTAAACTTCAAACTTAGAAAATTCAGCTTGAGGGCAAAGTGTTACAGTCGGTCGACTGTACATTAAAATAATATTAATTAGCAAGTCAAATTCTATGAAAATTATTGTTCGATACTATTTCATACACTCTGAAGATTTCAAAATAACTTTCGACGTCATAAAAGGGTAAACAATATTAAAAAAGACACTTTAAATGATGATAATTGAGTGGCCTAGTTTATTGCCGATGCCACTTAATACGCAATAATCATCACAATGTTTGAAAAAAACATGAGACCTTCGTGTTTTAAAAACACAATTGGGACCGTGCGGTCGCCGGTCCGTTTGAACAAATTGGCAGAAAAGTCAGATTTGCCACAGATAAGACAGTCAAGCAAGACGCATAAGATGAATAGAAGAGATTTTTATCAAAATACTGGGCCTGACGCCTGACCAAGTTCACCGTTCTCCATTAAAAATCCACTAGTTATTAGAACTATCAGGGAATCCGACTCGCACTCAGGTCTAGGTGTGCTCGGAGACGCCTCTGGCTTAATTCCTTCTCTGATACCTCGTTACACAAGGAGAAGGAAATACAGAACAAACACAGCAAAAAATTATCGAATTTACAAACTTTGCAGATAAAGACAACGTCCTTAGGCTACAAACGAGGCTAGCTCATACAAGTGAAACCTACGAGTTCAAGTCGCCAATAGTCCTGCCTGCGTGTGATGAGTTTGTTCAACGACTGGTCGCTGAGCGACACAGGAATTTGCAGCACGCTGGCACTCAAACGCTTATGGTAAATTTGCGAGAGACATTGTGGATTTTAGGTGTCAGAAGGCTAGTAAAAGGGGTAGTGAAGGAATGCATTATTTGCAAGCGATTTAAGGCAAAACCACAATTGACACCACCAGCAAGTTTGCCAAGGGATCGCGCAGAAGCTAGCGCGCCATTTGAAGCAACCGCGGTGGATTTAGCCGGCCCTTTATTCTTGAAGTCACAGAGCAAGTGCTGGATAGTGTTGTTCACCTGCGTTACTTATCGTGCAGTCTATTTAGAGGTGGTTGAATCGCTATCCAGCCACGACTTCATATGTGCTTTAAGACGTTTTATCGCTCGACGCGGCAGAGCACGCGTTTTATATAGCGATAATGGAACAAATTTTGTTGGTGTCAGTAACATGATGAATGCTCTGGACTGGAACCAGATTGTCTCCTACTCGGCTATAAGGAAAATCAAATGGGTTTTCTCGCCTCCCAGCGCTCCTTGGTGGGGAGGGTTCTACGAGCGAATGGTTGGAGTCATAAAGCAAATGCTGGTGAGGGTTTTGGGTCGCGCTTCTGTCACGCTTCCAGAGCTCCAAACAGTACTCTGTGACTGCGAATCAACCATAAACAGTCGACCTCTTACCTTTGTCGGCAACGGTGCAGACGACTTGCAACCATTAACCCCTCTCAAATTGATTCAACCTATTTCGGAAAGCCAAACTGATGATTTAGACGACATAGATGAAACCTACTGGTTTAATCTTAAATTTTGACAATACTTGGCTCTTGAATGAATACTTCCATTCAAGAGCCAAGTATTGTCAAAATTTAAGAAACGATTTTCGTCAACGTTTCCGAACTGAATATGTTAGTAATTTAATTCAGAGAGGTGCCAGTCCGAATATCAAGTCAACATTGGACGCTGGAGATATTGTACTTATTGAGACTGACAGTAAGAAACGTATGCTTTGGCCTTTAGGCCTGGTTGAAGAAACTTATATAGGTCGTGATGGACGAGACAGGGTAGCAAAGGTTCGCACTGCTTCTGGATACAAGGTGAGACCTTTTCAGAGACTTTATCCGCTCGAACTCAGTAGCAAGTTCAACACGACACCTCAAGACTCACCGAATCCTACTACAACTATGACTAACGACGATACGAATAACGACCAATGACAATACGACTAATGACAACACGATTACGACTCGATTTGGTCGTCAATCTCGACCTCCAGTTAGGTTCATGTTTTAGATATTGTAATTAGTTTATTTTTAAGTTTTACTCATATGGACCTTCCGGTCCTCCCCTGGTTGGGAGTGTCACGAGTTGCTAGGTTACGAGTTATAAATATATACTTCAGTTGTGAAAAATGAGCGTTTCTATCTGCCACCATATTATCCCAAAAATATCCACGACAGATCCCAGAATAAAGGTTTATTTTTATGCAAATTGTCCATACAATATTAGACCTTCTATTTACCCCCCTAAAGTTTTTTCACAATAAAACCTATGTCCTTTCTCAAGCTCTAGTCTATCTCTGTTACCAAATTTCATAAAAATCGGTTTATTAGATAAAGCATGAAAACGTCTGTATGTTAAGACAGAGTTACTTAAAATTGAATTTAAAATGAGTGATTATTTGAAGAGCTTTAAACTAAAAAGATTATTAAAATATTTTTTTGTTTTTTTCTTATGGAGTTGCCTAAGTTTTTGTAGTAAATATTTACCACTACCTTATTATTGTTTTATCATCCTAAGGTTTCGGAGGATGGCTCAATATTGCGTAATCATGGCTAAAGAAAAAGAACTTGAAAAAAACTCGAATTTCAGACCTAGAAAATATCGAGTGGGAATTTTCTATCTTAAGATGTGAAAACCAGCATTGTATTATGCAAAAAAAACGAAGTAGTAATTACGTTATCTTGTGTAATATTGAGCAATCTTCTTTAATTTGTTATACAATTTTTATCACAACGATTTTATATGAAGCAGACGCTTATATAATGATTATAGATAATGTACACGTTGTACTCGTACAAACATATGATACTATAAATTATCAACACACTGTGATCGTGTTAACTATATATATGCCACTATTTGTGATTACTTGCATATCAGTTCTACGTCTCATCATAGACACAACCCGTTTTGTATAATTAAACATGCTGAATTTACTTCAGTGTTTCACAGTTTTGACAGTTTTAGTATCATTATGTGAAGCAGCAAGAATATTAGCAGTGTTTCCGTTTCCATCAATAAGTCACCAAGTGGTGTTCAGGCCCCTAACTCACGAGCTCGCAAGGCGTGGTCATGAAGTGATTGTCATCACTCCAGACCCAGTTTTTCAGAGAGGCAAGGCACCAGCTAATTTGACAGAAATTGACGTACACGATCTGTCGTATGAAGCATGGACAAAAGGAATGTTATCTGGTTCTGTTACAAAAGGAGACAAAGAAGATTTAGTTACCCAATTAGATGTTTCTTTTGACATATTAATTAAGGTGTTCGAGAAGCAGCTTTTAACAGCTGAAACACAAAACATAATTGGTGATAAATCCAAAAAATTTGATTTGCTAATTGTTGAAGCTTGTGCATTCGTAACTTTAGGTCTTTCACATATATTCAAAGCTCCCGTTATACAAATGAGTTCATTTGGAGCATTCATATACAACGTAGAAACGATAGGAATGCCGATGCATCCTATCATCCACCCGACATCTATGCGTCAGCGTGTTAACAATCCCTCGAATTGGGAAAAGCTGCTAGGGTATCACCAGCAATATAAAATTGAAATGCTGGTAATTGAGATTGAAAAAAAGGCAGACAAAATGTTGCAGAGGGTTTTAGGGCCTGAAACTCCACCTTTGAGTGAACTAAGAAACAATGTTGATATGCTGTTTTTGAATGTGCATCCTATTTGGGAAATTAATAGACCAGTGCCTCCTAGCGTGATTTACATGGGAGGGCTGCACCAAAAACCTGTAAAAGAATTACCGGAGGTAACTATTGTTGGTTTTTTTGTCAACAATTTAAACTTTTAAAAATTATTTATTGCTACAAAATATATATTTTCAATTCATCAGGATCTGAAGGCTTATCTGGATTCATCGGAGAATGGTGTCATATACATAAGTTTTGGGACCAATATTGAACCATCCCTGCTGCCTCCAGAAAAGATACAGATGATTTTGAACGTGTTTTCAAAACTACCATATGATATTCTATGGAAGTGGAATAAAGATGATTTACCCGGACGTTCAGAAAACATTAAAATATCTAAGTGGCTGCCTCAGTCAGACCTCTTGAGTAAGGATTTTAGATTCCGTAATTTTCAAAGTTTAAAGTTCATTCAAATCCATTTTGTGGTTCTAACGGAATGCAAAACATACAGATTGACAAAAATTTTAAAAATGGTCAATCAACAATTATTCAATTTTGTGTAGTAATCAATTTTTAATTTTTATCTATTTCAGGGCATCCAAATGTAAAAGTATTCATAACGCAAGGAGGTCTGCAGTCGACAGATGAAGCTATAACAGCTGGAGTGCCACTGATTGGTATACCATTGTTGACTGACCAGTGGTTCAATACGGCTCAGTATCCATTCCATAAAGTTGGACTACGTGTAGATATGGATACATTGACTGAAGAACAGCTTGCAAATGCTATTGAAACCATCATCAATAACGAAAGGTTAACTAAAGCATGTTTAAAAAACATACCTATTTATCCCCTTCTCATCATTTGCAGTAGGTGATGCTTCATGAAAGTATTTTTGTTGACACCAAACGCACAAATAAGGCAAAGACTACAGTTTTACATTCGCACTATCCATGTGAAGTCAACTTTACATCGATGGGTTTCTCTAAGAAAGCGGTTGCATTCAGCGAAGTAGTGAGACTTTGACTTTTCTTGACCTTGCTCATGAACGTCGCAAATCTCGATCACATGAAGTAAAAATAATTTTGTATAAAATAAAATCTTATTCCTTAAATTCTAAATTATCACAACACACTTACCCGAACTTTTTAACACAAAATTCTGAATAACCGATTTTTTCTCAACTTTTTCAGCGTCCTTTGCTTTAGGCTTTTTTACTTTCATCAGTACAATTAATCCTTGATTCACAAATCTGGTTTCGTTGATTTGTAGTTTAACTGAGTATTATTATTTTCAACAGTTAAACTATAAGTCAGTCGCTAATCTTGGCCTGTTTTTACAGCTTTTACCGGAAGAACGTGGACCATCTCAGATCAGTGATGCATGACCAAAAAGAAACTCCATTAGAGCGTGCTGTGTGGTGGACAGAATATGTCATCAGGCACAAAGGAGCCAAGCATCTTCGATCGCCAACAGCCAACATATCCTGGAGTAAATACTATGAATTCGAACTAGTCACTTACGTCCTTCTTGCAGTATTATCTGTGATAGCTACAATTAGTTACGTTATTTATAATCTGTATAGCTATGTAACGCGGAACATCGCCAGTATTAAAACCAAGCGACAATGAGTAGTCAGCTGAGTAGCATAAGTGATAACTGATTTTTGTATAGAATTTCTTACGAAACAATTTTTCATGTGTTCATTGTGTGACCAAGCAGGCATTTGATCACAATCGAACCTGGTGGGAAGTGACTTTGTGGTATATTTTATGATGGTGCATCACTGCTGATTGTAATATTATTCGTTGTGTTAATCTTGTAAAATTATCATTGTCTAGGAGTTAAACACTCAAGCTTGGAGCCTATGGTCTCGAATTCTTACCTGGCCAAAACACCCATTACCGTTGAAGTTACTTAACATAACATTACTACTATATCCCAAA
The DNA here is from genome assembly GCA_947369235.1 of Udea olivalis. NCBI lineage: Eukaryota > Metazoa > Arthropoda > Insecta > Lepidoptera > Crambidae > Udea > Udea olivalis. The sequence goes on along the minus strand of OX376364.1, from coordinate 5,051,184 downwards.
CGGGGTAATCAGAGGCAAGTGACTGTTGCCATCGTGGTGAACGGAAGCCCACTTTTCACCAATGATATCAGAGAGCCTTAGCCTGATTTCATTGTTGAAAAGTGGGCTTCCGCCGTTATCCGGGTTGATTTAATTGTCTATCGATCTTTCCATGACCGAAGAGTTAGTCGGAAATTTAACGATAACACAAAATATTTTTGGTCAGATTTGAAACACACGATCTTATTTAACTCCTATGCCACGACGCTCTCTAATTTAAGTTATTTATTTTGTAAAAATAATCCAGTGAAATTATTTGAGTAAATTACCTAAAAGTAAATTAAGCAAATTATTTAAGGAAATAATATTATGCTTTGTAAGATTTTATAATCAACATCTCAATAAAATTTAAGTAGTTCTCATTTTATAATGTTGTTTTTTTACTTTTAGATGCAATGCCAGCTTTAGTTTATCATATTTTTGGTCCTTCTTCATTTGAATAAAAAAAATCAAACAAGAAAAGATCTCAGATCAATTAATGTAGGTTTACGGTTATTAAACTGTATCGGGTAAATTAATGATACAAATCTGTAGAAAATAACAGATTTGTAGCTTAGCTGCAAACATACGTAAAAAAGCCGAGAAAGCTTGTTTAGTACACTTGTTTATAAACAATCTCAAAAAAAAATTAACAGAAGAATGAAAACCAAAAATTTAAACCACCAAAAAATTCCAGACTCTTATTTAATGTCCAAGTTCATAGCCTTCAAGTTTGATACATTACGAATAGTTTATACTGATAGTATTACAATGATCTATTTTTAAATTTATTTTTTTAACAATTTTAGAATACATCAAGCGATCCTAACCTAACTATCACCTCACTTAACGTAATGTGTGAAAACAACGTGAAACGACGATGATATAAATGTTGATAAAATATAATCGTGATGTTCATACCAAATAGGTAATCAAAATATTGCTAGTCATTTACTGTATTAGTTATAACTATAAATAATACTAGACTCGCTTTCCACCCGCGGCTTCGCCTGCGTAGACTTCATTTTTATGGCATACAGAATTTTTTGCGACCTTCGATACTTGATTCGCAAAATCCCGTCTTCGTCAGCACCTACCTACGCCCTAAAAATAACTTTATGCTAAATTTGAGACTCCTAGCACTTGTAGTTTTTTTCATAATTCTCGTCAAGGTGACCTCACTCTACCTGATGGAAAGTGGTCCTGTGGTCCAGATAGGTCATTCAAACGAATCACTGGGCTGACCATCCTCACCTTGAATGCCTGTAGTAACGAAGTTTTATAAAAACAAACTATCAACCGCAAAAACTACTACTACTTCACCCGCGTGAACTTCATTTCTGTAACATGTATAGGTACATAAAATCTTTAAAATTTGAAGCTTATGTGTTATTCTGATGTATAAGCTGTATTACTGTGAAGTTTCATCTAAATCCGTTCAGTAGTTTTTGCGTGAAAGAGTAACAATACACACATACATACATCCTCACAAACTTTCGCATTTATAATATTAGTAAGATAGTTAAAATAATAATTATTATTAAGTTAGTAAAAAGTAAGATATAGATTAGTATCTAGGGTACTGTTATCAACGAGGAATTATTCCGGCGGCTAAGCTGAGATACTGTTAGGGCTAGAAATCTGTAATATCGCATTATATAAATATTAATCACATCATGAAGTTGAAAATAATCTTTTTTTTATCACGGTAAACCATATAGATACCAGCGACTCTAGATACTCGTATTAACCAATCTTTTCTTTTCAGAGATAAATTGAACTTTAAAGTTAATTAATCTTTATTTTTATTTCTATATTTGTGCAACAAGGAATATCTTATCTTTTTTTATCAAGGGACTTATTGCGGACGTAGAGGGATTAGGAAAAGTGGAGGAAAACGCGTTGAAATGTAATTAAAGGCAAACGTTATTGGTAAAGAGTAAGTAATGAAATGACTGATGGTAAGCGACATTAGGAGAAGGCGAAGACGAAATATGAATTTGACACATAAAAATAAATCATGTTTCGGAAAAAGAGTTTGGTTTGCCACAGGACCTATGCAATAAAAGTATGTCACAATTAGATGTAGGCGTAGATAATAATAATATTGTAGGAGATGAACAGAATATGGTGTGGGTAGTGTCCTCGTAACCTTATATAAAGGGCTGCAGACCTGCTTAGCTCTCTTTTTGACCGCGTTGCGGGACCATGGCCCCGTGTTTGCCTTGAGAACGCTCATGGAGGGATACAGACTGAAGAATACACCTCTGCATCTCCTTTTCATGCAGAAGGCTGTGTCTTTCGTGAGATGATCGGCTGGGCGCTGTAGTAGGGAGTACTCTGATACCCAGTAACTTGATACTTTTTCTCACAAACTAATAATAACCTTCTCTTTTTACCCATAGAAGTAAACCAGTTGTAAATATTAAATCCAATAAGTAACCTTTCTGTAACACTTACAGATACTTTCCCATTATAGGTGCTAAAATGTAATTAAGTACCAGGTTTTTCCAGGTTTTATGCAAACCTTCTCTTGTGTAATAAGAAATTATCATATTGGTACATTAGTGAAGATTGCCAAGAAAACACAATCATAAACTTCTTCACTTTCTTCAACTTCTTCACAAGTTGTCAATCACAAAAACATCATGAGTGCTAAACGCCACATTCATGATAACTTCTCTTCATGTCAACATAGTGTTTCATATTGTTTCCAGCCAAACAGACTAGTGTTTATTGTAACACTCTGTAACAACTTCATTTATCCTGAAATCTCATAAAAACAATTCTATAAACAGGTCAAAAAACCTCATGAGTGGCTTTAACTTTTCTAGTCTTCATAGAAACTAATCACACTCATTACAAAAATAATAAACAATGTTATCCACTGTACATAGCACACCCCTCCACTGATAGAGAATAAATGACTTGTAATGAATTTATATTATGAATAAGGCTCATCACAACTCCAACTAATTCGTAACTAATTTCCAGTACTAAGCGATTTCAATCTAGGCGAACAGATTGTTGTTAATGAAACGAACATTCAATTAAATTCTGCACAGATATTTACATATAGTCAAAACAACCACACATTTCAAAACATGACTGTGTATTATTCATTGTTCAAAAGACACAACTAAGATGTCTCTGAGAACACACAGTCTGGAACCATTAACTGATAATATAACAACAACAAACTGGTTTGTAGAATAAAATTCAATTCAGTGGTTAATTCAAATCATGTCTCTCATTGATTACTTTGCACCTGTGACACATTAAACTTTCTCACAACATCCAGACTTTCAAATTCCAGATACAGAAACATACAAATGTAATCACATAAAGGGAGAAATCCTTAACCCCTTTCATGAAATTGTTATTTGTTATTTAAATTGCTTAATTTAATTTAATAAATTTGTAAAATAAGATATCAACAAAATATTCTTATCATCATATTTAAAGTACTCAAATTAGTGTTAACCTTACCAACAAGGCAGCAGGGAAGTTGCAGTTGGCATTTAGGGCACTCAGAGAGTTAAGTTCTCTTCGGCTGATATCATGAAATATGACATGAAATATGATTCACAATTACTATCTTTTTCTACTCTAGAGTTTGTTCACTTAATATCAGATATTATTGTGAGTAATAATATCACACAAGAAATATTGCCATAGTATCACTATAAATTTAACTTGAAAAACTGTTAACCAATTTAGCTCTTACCTCGGTTGGCTTATATCTCAACATGAGTGATTATTATCACATCATAAAGTGAACATTGCCACATTCAACAACCACTTAGTCCTTGTGAGACAGGACTACTTTCTAATATATTTCTTGGTAGTGTATAGGATCATTAGAGATCACTATTAGTTAGACCTCAGCAATTGAACAACTCACTTGTGTATCGGCATATCCTGGAACTTTAAACTGTGGATAAGGATACTCACTGTGTTCAGCTGAAGAGGCTTCACCTGTTTGACTTTTGTTAGTCACCACAAACTTTGTACAAAAGTTATTATGTTATTTTCACTGGCATTGATGATTTCTCATACTGGCACAAATCCAACTCACTCAGTTTTATCCCATTTTTTTTTCTTTTTTAATATTTCCCGTCAAGATGACCTCACTCCACCTGATGGAAAGCGGTCGTGAGGTCCAGATATGAGGCTGACAAGCCCAGTCATTCAAACGAATCACTAGGCTGGCCATCCTCACCTTGAAGGCCTGCAGAAATGCCTTTTCACGCCCCGCTTGAAGAACCCGGGACTATAAGAGGAAGGAAACACGGTGCTGGAAGAGCGTTCCACGTCTGGATGGTACGACAAAGAAACGAGTCACCGAACCTTTTAGTTCGGGCCAACAAATGTTGAATTGTGTGTGGGTGACGCCGTAGTCCAGCACGCGTGGTACGGGAGTGGAAAGGTGAGGGTGGGATAAGCTGGAATAACTCGTCAGAGCATTCCCCATTGTAGAAGCGATAGAGAACACTTAGCCTGGCAATGTCTCTACGCAATTGGAGAGGCTCAAGGGTCAAAGTTGCCTCTGGGTTTCCAATAATACGGATAGCACGCCGCTGCAACCTGTCAAGAGCTTCGAGTAGGTACTTAGCGGAACCGTCCCAGATGTGAGAGCAGTATTCCACACACGAGCGAACTTGTGTCTTATACAAGAGACAGAGCTGCTCAGGCGTGAAGAATCGTCTCACTCTGTTCAGGACTCCGAGTTTACGGGATGCAGTTCTAATGACGCTCTCAATGTAGTCCCGCTGGTTTAGGTTGCTACGAACATCCATGCCAAGGATGTTTAGGCTATCCTTAATCGGTAGAGGGGTGCTCTGAAGAGTGGGATTGGAAGGGAAAGGCGACGCCTTTGCTGTGAATGCACACACCTGCGTTTTCTTGGCATTGAACTCGACAAGATTGCATGCACCCCATTCTGAAATGCGGTCCAACACTCCGTCCATTTTGACTGAATGCATTTTTTTCAATGTTAAAATCATGTAACACACAGTCTTCCATCAGCAGTGTTCCTAGAACTTGTTAACAGATACTTACAGTACAACATTAGAAAGTGTTAGATTATTTCACTTGCAAAAGTTTTGTTTTGCAGAGTTGGTATGAAGCTCTGATGAACTTGCTAAAACGAATATTATTATTCAATTATTGTACCAAACTTTAGGTAAACTGCATTGAAATATTAGGTACTAACATAATAGGTACTTAAGTGGTAAAGTTTCTGCTGAATAGCCCGTCTCAACCGGCAGTTGCCATGAGCTTTATGTTCCGGAACTGCCCGTGTCAAGTAGTAGTTACCATGATTCACATGATAACAAGTATTCATGAGGAGCATCTGCCTTTTTTACAGACGAATTCAGTGAAGTGTCGATCTATTCCGATCGGGAATATGCGCAGGTTGCAACGGTTGCCTGAACAAAGACAGGTACCTAATGAGACTGGGCGTGTCCCTACAACCAGCAGAAATAGCACCGACTTCTATCGAGTTATTTTCTACTACCTTCTGTGATAAACGAGTCGGGTAATCCTCACGCGTTGCCTAAAGCAAGCTTCTTATAGTAAAATTGTAAATAGTCCAGGCCTGCTAGGGACCTGACCTCGTATCGTATCGACTAGCTCAAACTTACCCTACTCCCATTGGAAGGAAAACTATCAACAGCTGTTCTTTACTCACTCCAACCCATGTTTAAATCGCTCAGCTGGTCGTGCTATTGCTAGGCGTAGGTACCCCTTAACTTTTGATGTGCAATTAAATAAGCAGGTATGATAGTTTTCTCATCCCAGACGTACTTACATACTTGCAATACCTTCGATTTTTCCCATCTATTGCTCAACTGAAGCCGTAGACCGGGGGTCAAAGTCTCCCGTCTGGTAACTACTACCGACTGCCGCTTGCCGCTCAACAACTGTATCAGAATTAGGTAGGTAAAAACGCGCTATGTTAAACCGATTCGCGACTGCAACTACCAGCCGCGGTATTAATGAGAATATTGTCAGATGAATAAGACGTTACTACCTCGGGCACACAATACCCGCTAACAGTAGACGCGCCTTGCATGTTCTTCGCAAGAGGCGCACGGTGTAGGCCGGCTACCGGTGAGCGCGCACAGCTCGCGCTTGCCAGCGCTACTCGCCGTACAGTGGCCGCCGACAGGAATGGCGCGCTCACGACCGGTGTGCAAGTACCTATGCAAGGTATCGCAGTAGGCACTCTCATCTACGATTGCCAAACTTATGTCCTTTAAACTACGTTTACCACCTCCGTTCACGACACTGCTACTGCAAGCCGTTGCGGAAGGAAGGCTGTTTACTTCGGCGTGGTAGCTTCCACCAACGGTGGTGTAGCCGGGGCCGCCGATGTAATTACTCGAGTTAGACATGCATGCGAAATCATACCTAGGTCTGCTGGCGGATTGGGTACCGCCACTCGGGATGGATTCACCTGCGCACTGGCCGGTACGCCACCGGACTCAGCTCGAGACAGCCATGGCGTAACCGCTGCCGCCGCAACTCCCACTACCGGTGCCGCGCGCGCCTGACGCCGACGTCGACGCTTTTATAGCAGCGTCGCATACGTTGAGGTCCTTGAGGTTCTTCACACGGTCGTAAACGCTCCGGCTCAGCAGATATAGAACGTGATGCACGTCGCCGATTTGTAATGTTCTTTATTAGTTCCCAGTGTAAGTTATCACAATCAGAATCACTGTTGTCGCTTCCTCCACTGCACCAACTCACCTTGACATACAGTAGTTAATTTATGAAAACAAACACAATCCAAAACACAAATCACTCGAACTCGAAAACTTCCCGACAGACAAGTTCAAACCGGTTTCTGTAGGCGCTGCGTACCGGCGCGCCACACGTTTGCGAGTGTTCAAAAATACTGGATAAACTAAAAACTACGCCGAGATAACTCTTGTGTAGGCACTAGGTCCCCTAATCGCACTTCTGAGCTAAAAGGAAGCTCAGGAAAACCACTTTGAACATTTAAAATCATTTATTTGAATGAGCTAACACACAGCTACAACCACGGCAAAAAGTGAGAGAGAGAGAAGATATTGTGAAACGGTGTTGGCGAGAATGTGCGCGCTTTTTAAAGAGCTGCGTTCGGAAATGCCTAACACTACATATTTTAGCCTATGTGTTATTCTGATGTATTAAGGCCCGTATTCACTTTGCTTAGTGCGAGTGCAGGAGTCTAGTAGGAATGATTGATTAGTGCAGGTGTGTAGGGTAAGTTATGTCCAATTCTGTTTAGTGGATGTGTTAAGTTTCTGTGTTTAGTTTATCTCAGACACCTTTAATTCTGTACCTAATGTCTTTACAATTTAAATATATTTCACATACTCCTGCACACATTTTATGGTAAATCTTCGTCTACTTTGCCATGTTTTGCAAAACGCTAAACACTAAACACCAACAGCTGCTGTCCAGACGTGTTTAACGGCAGACGTTTCACTCGCAGTGCACTTGAAAAGAAATAGAACACGCTTCCAATCACTTTACTACGCAGGTTACTAATACTTGCAATAATTTTATATGGCGGCCGAACAAATGTTTTGCGTAACGTTAAGTAATAGATCGCAATGGACGTCATATTTTGCCACCGGGCGGTTTGTAGGGAGCGGTTCGGGCAAGTCCAAAATATGTTTTTTTTAAATACTTTATCTCGGGGAGTTTTGGTGCTTTCGAAATATATTTTTACCGATGGTTTCATTTTTGAGAGGTCTTTTGATGAAACCTCGACAAAAAAAAAAGTTTGAACTTTATGTAGTTGTAAATAACAAATAGGCACACTATCGTTTCAATTTTATTATTTAGCACGGACTACTAGGTATACAAAAATATGCATTTTTTCAAAGGCGATTCCTAAATTCTATGCAAATAAATTGTTTGAGTTTGAGTTTATACCTATTAAAAAAAAAGGATTGATTTGTTTAATATTTTGTCATCAAATGAAGCTAGTCAGTGCATGGTAAAAAAACCAGTAAGGGCTGGCCTCTCGTTCTATTTAAGGCGGTAATTTGAGAGATTTAAAATTTAATTTCTGTCAAACTCTGACAAGTGCTGCAGGGGGACATCTAAAGTATTGCCGCCATTTATTTCGTAATTTTTTACTTCTTGGTCGTTACCTCATTGCGGATAAAAAAATAATTTATTGATTGGTCTTAAATAATCTAGTCAACAATACTAGATGGCGGACGTATTATGCCAAAAATCTTTGACTTCTGTTCACACTTCAGCATTTGAATTAATGAAACAGGGCAGATTCCAATAATGACGTTTGAATTACAAGGACTTCAAAAAAATAAATAAAGAACAAATATCATTTAATCTTGTAGAGAGCACTTTTGACATGTCAACAACACAAAAGTACATGAAATAATACTAGAATAGTATATAATACATAAACCTAATGCGAATCTACAATCAGTTCGCACGGTGCTTTTTTCGGAAAGACTTCGGCAAGAACTCGATAGTTACTTTCTTGAACTTTGTTTTGTTTCACAACCAATATATTTAGAGCACAGTCAAAAAAACCTACTCAGCAGAGGAGTAGGAGGAGTATATACTGTGCATGAACATAAATCATGAACATTGTTAGCACATTGCATATTGTATGACTTGCACTATCCATTTTTGTAAAATCATTGGAGCCAGACGAAGTTTCTGCTAAAGTTTTCAAAAGTATTGATGTATTAATTTAAAAAACAAAAAATTGAATAGCTTCGAAAATACGCTTTCTCAATTAAAATAACTTTATGAAGAAATATAGCTTTAGTTTTCACTACTATTCATTCGTTTTGCCGATGCCACTTAATACGCTTTAATCATCACAATGTTTGAAAAAAAACATGAGACCTTCGTGTTTTAAAAACACAATTGGGACCGTGCGGTCGCCGGTCAGTTTGAACAAATTGGCAGAAAAGTCAGATTTGCCACAGATAAGACAGTCAAGCAAGACGCACAAGATGAATAGAAGAGATTTTTATCAACCAAGTTCACCGTTCTCCATTAAAAATCCACTAGTTTTTAGAACTATCAGGGAATCCGACTCACACTCAGGTCTAGGTGTGCTCGGAGACGCCTCTGGCTTAATTCCTTCTCTGATACCTCATTACACAAGGAGAAGGAATAATCCTTCTTCGAGATAATGACCAGTGGTGTGTTTTCTGGCGCGTATTCATATGTTCACTTAACCAGTTTTCAATTTGCTTTTATTTTTGCAAACTCTCTGTCGGCATAACAGCGGCAGATTGGTTTTATAACAATACCGTGCAGACAATTTCGTTCAGGCGCACGCTGATAGCAGCTGTAATTTATTAATGACAATTCCTTATCATCTTCTTGTTCCAATTAAATACTAGTTTTATTCGCGACTTTGCCCACGTAGAATAATTACTTTGGACAGCATTTTCCATTTCCACCCATTCATCCCCATACAGGTCGATATCTTAGAAACTCTGGGACTGTCACGAGTTGCTAGGTAACGAGTTATAAATATATACTTCAGTTGTGAAAAATCAGCGTTTCTATCTGCCACCATATTATCCCAAAAATATCCACGATATCTCTGGCGACCCGACAGTACAATCGACGTCAATTTCAGATAATCTTACCTATTTCTCATCCTACACATAAACTGTGAGAATGATTGGCTGGCTTTTAAGAATGAAATTCAAACGGTCTTCTGTTTTACCTCATTCCGAGCTCACTTGTGAGGAGATTGAACGCGCAGAGAAGTCACTGTTTTGTTTGATACAGAACAAACACAGCAAAAAATTATCGAATTTACAAACTTTGCAGATAAAGACAACGTCCTTAGGCTACAAACGAGGCTAGCTCATACAAGTGAAACCTACGAGTTCAAGTCGCCAATAGTCCTGCCTGCGTGTGATGAGTTTGTTCAACGACTGGTCGCTGAGCGACACAGGAATTTGCAGCACGCTGGCACTCAAACGCTTATGGTAAATTTGCGAGAGACATTGTGGATTTTAGGTGTCAGAAGGCTAGTAAAAGGGGTAGTGAAGGAATGCATTATTTGCAAGCGATTTAAGGCAAAACCGCAATTGACACCACCAGCAAGTTTGCCAAGGGATCGCGCAGAAGCTAGCGCGCCATTTGAAGCAACCGCGGTGGATTTAGCCGGCCCTTTATTCTTGAAGTCACAGAGCAAGTGCTGGATAGTGTTGTTCACCTGCGTTACTTATCGTGCAGTCTATTTAGAGGTGGTTGAATCGCTATCCAGCCACGACTTCATATGTGCTTTAAGACGTTTTATCGCTCGACGCGGCAGAGCACGCGTTTTATATAGCGATAATGGAACAAATTTTGTTGGTGTCAGTAACATGATGAATGCTCTGGACTGGAACCAGATTGTCTCCTACTCGGCTATAAGGAAAATCAAATGGGTTTTCTCGCCTCCCAGCGCTCCTTGGTGGGGAGGGTTCTACGAGCGAATGGTTGGAGTCATAAAGCAAATGCTGGTGAGGGTTTTGGGTCGCGCTTCTGTCACGCTTCCAGAGCTCCAAACAGTACTCTGTGACTGCGAATCAACCATAAACAGTCGACCTCTTACCTTTGTCGGCAACGGTGCAGACGACTTGCAACCATTAACCCCTCTCAAATTGATTCAACCTATTTCGGAAAGCCAAACTGATGATTTAGACGACATAGATGAAACCTACTGGTTTAATCTTAAATTTTGACAATACTTGGCTCTTGAATGAATACTTCCATTCAAGAGCCAAGTATTGTCAAAATTTAAGAAACGATTTTCGTCAACGTTTCCGAACTGAATATGTTAGTAATTTAATTCAGAGAGGTGCCAGTCCGAATATCAAGTCAACATTGGACGCTGGAGATATTGTACTTATTGAGACTGACAGTAAGAAACGTATGCTTTGGCCTTTAGGCCTGGTTGAAGAAACTTATATAGGTCGTGATGGACGAGACAGGGTAGCAAAGGTTCGCACTGCTTCTGGATACAAGGTGAGACCTTTTCAGAGACTTTATCCGCTCGAACTCAGTAGCAAGTTCAACACGACACCTCAAGACTCACCGAATCCTACTACAACTATGACTAACGACGATACGAATAACGACCAATGACAATACGACTAATGACAACACGATTACGACTCGATTTGGTCGTCAATCTCGACCTCCAGTTAGGTTCATGTTTTAGATATTGTAATTAGTTTATTTTTAAGTTTTACTCATATGGACCTTCCGGTCCTCCCCTGGTTGGGAGTGTCACGAGTTGCTAGGTTACGAGTTATAAATATATACTTCAGTTGTGAAAAATGAGCGTTTCTATCTGCCACCATATTATCCCAAAAATATCCACGACAGATCCCAGAATAAAGGTTTATTTTTATGCAAATTGTCCATACAATATTAGACCTTCTATTTACCCCCCTAAAGTTTTTTCACAATAAAACCTATGTCCTTTCTCAAGCTCTAGTCTATCTCTGTTACCAAATTTCATAAAAATCGGTTTATTAGATAAAGCATGAAAACGTCTGTATGTTAAGACAGAGTTACTTAAAATTGAATTTAAAATGAGTGATTATTTGAAGAGCTTTAAACTAAAAAGATTATTAAAATATTTTTTTGTTTTTTTCTTATGGAGTTGCCTAAGTTTTTGTAGTAAATATTTACCACTACCTTATTATTGTTTTATCATCCTAAGGTTTCGGAGGATGGCTCAATATTGCGTAATCATGGCTAAAGAAAAAGAACTTGAAAAAAACTCGAATTTCAGACCTAGAAAATATCGAGTGGGAATTTTCTATCTTAAGATGTGAAAACCAGCATTGTATTATGCAAAAAAAACGAAGTAGTAATTACGTTATCTTGTGTAATATTGAGCAATCTTCTTTAATTTGTTATACAATTTTTATCACAACGATTTTATATGAAGCAGACGCTTATATAATGATTATAGATAATGTACACGTTGTACTCGTACAAACATATGATACTATAAATTATCAACACACTGTGATCGTGTTAACTATATATATGCCACTATTTGTGATTACTTGCATATCAGTTCTACGTCTCATCATAGACACAACCCGTTTTGTATAATTAAACATGCTGAATTTACTTCAGTGTTTCACAGTTTTGACAGTTTTAGTATCATTATGTGAAGCAGCAAGAATATTAGCAGTGTTTCCGTTTCCATCAATAAGTCACCAAGTGGTGTTCAGGCCCCTAACTCACGAGCTCGCAAGGCGTGGTCATGAAGTGATTGTCATCACTCCAGACCCAGTTTTTCAGAGAGGCAAGGCACCAGCTAATTTGACAGAAATTCACGTACACGATCTGTCGTATGAAGCATGGACAAAAGGAATGTTATCTGGTTCTGTTACAAAAGGAGACAAAGAAGATTTAGTTACCCAATTAGATGTTTCTTTTGACATATTAATTAAGGTGTTCGAGAAGCAGCTTTTAACAGCTGAAACACAAAACATAATTGGTGATAAATCCAAAAAATTTGATTTGCTAATTGTTGAAGCTTGTGCATTCGTAACTTTAGGTCTTTCACATATATTCAAAGCTCCCGTTATACAAATGAGTTCATTTGGAGCATTCATATACAACGTAGAAACGATAGGAATGCCGATGCATCCTATCATCCACCCGACATCTATGCGTCAGCGTGTTAACAATCCCTCGAATTGGGAAAAGCTGCTAGGGTATCACCAGCAATATAAAATTGAAATGCTGGTAATTGAGATTGAAAAAAAGGCAGACAAAATGTTGCAGAGGGTTTTAGGGCCTGAAACTCCACCTTTGAGTGAACTAAGAAACAATGTTGATATGCTGTTTTTGAATGTGCATCCTATTTGGGAAATTAATAGACCAGTGCCTCCTAGCGTGATTTACATGGGAGGGCTGCACCAAAAACCTGTAAAAGAATTACCGGAGGTAACTATTGTTGGTTTTTTTGTCAACAATTTAAACTTTTAAAAATTATTTATTGCTACAAAATATATATTTTCAATTCATCAGGATCTGAAGGCTTATCTGGATTCATCGGAGAATGGTGTCATATACATAAGTTTTGGGACCAATATTGAACCATCCCTGCTGCCTCCAGAAAAGATACAGATGATTTTGAACGTGTTTTCAAAACTACCTTAAGATATTCTATGGAAGTGGAATAAAGATGATTTACCCGGACGTTCAGAAAACATTAAAATATCTAAGTGGCTGCCTCAGTCAGACCTCTTGAGTAAGGATTTTAGATTCCGTAATTTTCAAAGTTTAAAGTTCATTCAAATCCATTTTGTGGTTCTAACGGAATGCAAAACATACAGATTGACAAAAATTTTAAAAATGGTCAATCAACAATTATTCAATTTTGTGTAGTAATCAATTTTTAATTTTTATTTATTTCAGGGCATCCAAATGTAAAAGTATTCATAACGCAAGGAGGTCTGCAGTCGACAGATGAAGCTATAACAGCTGGAGTGCCACTGATTGGTATACCATTGTTGACTGACCAGTGGTTCAATACGGCTCAGTATCCATTCCATAAAGTTGGACTACGTGTAGATATGGATACATTGACTGAAGAACAGCTTGCAAATGCTATTGAAACCATCATCAATAACGAAAGGTTAACTAAAGCATGTTTAAAAAACATACCTATTTATCCCCTTCTCATCATTTGCAGTAGGTGATGCTTCATGAAAGTATTTTTGTTGACACCAAACGCACAAATAAGGCAAAGACTACAGTTTTACATTCGCACTATCCATGTGAAGTCAACTTTACATCGATGGGTTTCTCTAAGAAAGCGGTTGCATTCAGCGGAGTAGTGAGACTTTGACTTTTCTTGACCTTGCTCATGAACGTCGCAAATCTCGATCACATGAAGTAAAAATAATTTTGTATAAAATAAAATCTTATTCCTTAAATTCTAAATTATCACAACACACTTACCCGAACTTTTTAACACAAAATTCTGAATAACCGATTTTTTCTCAACTTTTTCAGCGTCCTTTGCTTTAGGCTTTTTTACTTTCATCAGTACAATTAATCCTTGCTTCACAAATCTGGTTTCGTTAATTTGTAGTTTAACTGAGTACCTATTATTCTTTTCAACAGTTGAACTATAAGTCAGTCGCTAATCTTGGCCTGTTTTTACAGCTTTTACCGGAAGAACGTGGACCATCTCAGATCAGTGATGCATGACCAAAAAGAAACTCCATTAGAGCGTGCTGTGTGGTGGACAGAATATGTCATCAGGCACAAAGGAGCCAAGCATCTTCGATCGCCAACAGCCAACATATCCTGGAGTAAATACTATGAATTCGAACTAGTCACTTACGTCCTTCTTGCAGTATTATCTGTGATAGCTACAATTAGTTACGTTATTTATAATCTGTATAGCTATGTAACGCGGAACATCGCCAGTATTAAAACCAAGCGACAATGAGTAGTCAGCTGAGTAGCATAAGTGATAACTGATTTTTGTATAGAATTTCTTACGAAACAATTTTTCATGTGTTCATTGTGTGACCAAGCAGGCATTTGATCACAATCGAACCTGGTGGGAAGTGACTTTGTGGTATATTTTATGATGGTGCATCACTGCTGATTGTAATATTATTCGTTGTGTTAATCTTGTAAAATTATCATTGTCTAGGAGTTAAACACTCAAGCTTGGAGCCTATGGTCTCGAATTCTTACCTGGCCAAAACACCCATTACCGTTGAAGTTACTTAACATAACATTACTACTATATCCCAAACGGGGTAATCAGAGGCAAGTGACTGTTGCCATCGTGGTGAACGGAAGCCCACTTTTCACCAATGATATAGTTCTCATTTTATAATGTTGTTTTTTTACTTTTAGATGCAATGCCAGCTTTAGTTTATCATATTTTTGGTCCTTCTTCATTTGAATAAAAAAAAATCAAACAAGAAAAGATCTCAGATCAATTAATGTAGGTTTACGGTTATTAAACTGTATCGGGTAAATTAATGATACAAATCTGTAGAAAATAACAGATTTGTAGCTTAGCTGCAAACATACGTAAAAAAGCCGAGAAAGCTTGTTTAGTACACTTGTTTATAAACAATCTCAAAAAAAAATTAACAGAAGAATGAAAACCAAAAATTTAAACCACCAAAAAATTCCAGACTCTTATTTAATGTCCAAGTTCATAGCCTTCAAGTTTGATACATTACGAATAGTTTATACTGATAGTATTACAATGATCTATTTTTAAATTTATTTTTTTAACAATTTTAGAATACATCAAGCGATCCTAACCTAACTATCACCTCACTTTACGTAATGTGTGAAAACAACGTGAAACGACGATGATATAAATGTTGATAAAATATAATCGTGATGTTCATACCAAATAGGCAATCAAAATATTGCTAGTCATTTACTGTATTAGTTATAACTATAAATAATACTAGACTCTCTTTCCACCCGCGGCTTCGCCTGCGTAGACTTCATTTTTATGGCATACAGAATTTTTTGCGATACTTGATTCGCAAAATCCCGTCTTCGTAAGCACCTACCTACGCCCTAAAAATAACTTTATGCTAAATTTGAGACTCCTAGCACCTGTAGTTTTTTTCATAATTCTCGTCAAGGTGACCTCACTCTACCTGATGGAAAGTGGTCCTGTGGTCCAGATAGGTCATTCAAACGAATCACTGGGCTGACCATCCTCACCTTGAAGGCCTGTAGTAACGAAGTTTTATAAAAACAAACTATCAACCGCAAAAACTACTACTACTTCACCCGCGTGAACTTCATTTCTGTAACATGTATAGGTACATAAAATCTTTAAAATTTGAAGCTTATGTGTTATTCTGATGTATAAGCTGTATTACTGTGAAGTTTCATCTAAATCCGTTCAGTAGTTTTTGCGTGAAAGAGTAACAATACACACATACATACATCCTCACAAATTTTCGCATTTATAATATTAGTAAGATAGTTAGAATAATAATAATTATTAAGTTAGTAAAAAGTAAGATATAGATTAGTATCTAGGGTACTGTTATCAACGAGGAATTATTCCGGCGGCTAAGCTGAGATACTGTTAGGGCTAGAAATCTGTAATATCGCATTATATAAATATTAATCACATCATGAAGTTGAAAATAATCTTTTTTTTATCACGGTAAACCATATAGATACCAGCGACTCTAGATACTCGTATTAACCAATCTTTTCTTTTCAGAGATAAATTGAACTTTAAAGTTAATTAATCTTTATTTTTATTTCTATATTTGTGCAACAAGGAATATCTTATCTTTTTTTATCAAGGGACTTATTGCGGACGTAGAGGGATTAGGAAAAGTGGAGGAAAACGCGTTAAAATGTAATTAAAGGCAAAAGTTATTGGTAAAGAGTAAGTAATGAAATGACTGATGGTAAGCGACATTAGGAGAAGGCGAAGACGAAATATGAATTTGACACATATAAATAAATCATGTTTCAGAAAAAGAGTTTGGATTGCCACAGGACCTATGCAATAAAAGTATGTCACAATTAGATGTAGGCGTAGATAATAATAATATTGTAGGAGATGAACAGAATATGGTGTGGGTAGTGTCCTCGTAACCTTATATAAAGGGCTGCAGACCTGCTTAGCCCTCTTTCTGCTGCTAGCCGTCCGGACCTCACTCTGGTGTATCGGGTGCCCATATTATTTTTCGTGCCTTGCTGATAGTTGATTGTGTTAACGTTAGAGTCATAATTATTTTGTTAATTTAATTGTTATTTTTGGTCTAGGTTGAATAAGTTGTCTTTTTAAAAAAGCTGTTTCACTTCTGATTTCTAATAATATTATCAGGAAAAACTGACTCTCTTGGATCCGACAGGAGTGTACAATGTAAATGTAAAGTATGGGTTTTGACCGCGTTGCGGGACCATGGCCCCGTGTTTGCCTTGAGAACGCTCATGGAGGGATACAGACTGAAGAATACACCTCTGCATCTCCTTTTCATGCAGAAGGCTGTGTCTTTCGTGAGATGATCGGCTGGGCGCTGTAGTAGGGAGTACTCTGATACCCAGTTACTTGATACTTTTTCTCACAAACAAATAATAACCTTCTCTTTTTACCCATAGAAGTAAACCAGTTGTAAATATTAAATCCAATAAGTAACCTTTCTATAACACTTACAGATACTTTCCCATAATAGGTGCTAAAATGTAATTAAGTACCAGGTTTTTCCAGGTTTTATGCAAACCTTCTCTTGTGTAATAAGAAATTATCATATTGGTACATTAGTGAAGATTGCCAAGAAAACACAACCATAAACTTCTTCACTTTCTTCAACTTCTTCACAAGTTGTCAATCACAACAACATCATGAGTGCTAAATGCTTCATTCATGATAACTTCTCTTTATGACAACATAGTGTTTCATATTGTTTCCAGCCAAACAGACTTGTGTTTATTGTAACACTCTGTAACAACTTCATTTATCCTGAAATCTCATAAAAACAATTCTTAAAACAGGTCAAAAAACCTCATGAGTGGGTTTAACTTTTCTACTCTTCATAGGAACTAATCACACTCATTACAAAAATAATATACAATGTTATCCACTGTACATAGCACATCCCTCCACTGATAGAGAATTAATGACTTGTAATGAATTAATAAAATGAATAAGGCTCATCACAACTCCAACTAATTCGTAACCAATTTCCAGTACTAAGCGATTTCAATCTAGGCGAACAGATTGTTGTTAATGAAACGAACATTCAATTAAATTCTGCACAGATATTTACATATTGTCAAAACAACCACACATTTCAAAACATGACTGTGTTTTATTCATTGTTCAAAAGACACAACTAAGATGTCTCTGAGAACACACAGTCTGGAACCATTAACTGATAATATAACAACAACAAACTGGTTTGTAGAATAAAATTCAATTCAGTGGTTAATTCAAATCATGTCTCTCATTGATTACTTTGTACCTGTGACACATTGAACTTTCTCACAACATCCAGACTTTCAAATTCCAGATACAGAAACATACAAATGTAATCACATAAAGGGAGAAATCCTTAACCCCTTTCATGAAATTGTTATTTGTTAATTAAATTGCTTAATTTTATTTTATAAATTTGTGAAATAAAATATTCTTATCATCATTTTTAAAGTACTCAAATTAGTGGTAACCTTACCAACAAGGCAGCAGGGAAGTTGCAGTTGGCATATAAGACACTCAGAGAGTTAAGTTCTCTTCGGCTGATATCATGAAATATGACTTTACAATTACTATATTATTCTACTCTATAGTTTGTTCACTTAATATCAGATATTATTGTGAGTGATAGTATCACACAAGAAATATTGCCATAGTATCACTATAAATTTAACTTGAAAAACTGTTAACCAATTTAGCTCTTACCTCGGTTGGCTTATATCTCAACATGAGTGATTATTATCACATCATAAAGTGAACATTGTCACATTCAACAACCACTTAGTCCTTGTGAGACAGGACTACTTTCTAATATATTTCTTGGTAGTGTATAGGATCATTAGAGATCACTATTAGTTAGACCTCAGCAATTGAACAACTCACTTGTGTATCGGCATATCCTGGAACTTTAAACTGTGGATAAGGATACTCACTGTGTTCAGCTGAAGAGGCTTCACCTGTTTGACTTTTGTTAGTCACCACAAACTTTGTACAAAAGTTATTATGTTATTTTCACTGGCATTGATGATTTCTCATACTGGCACAAATCCAGCTTACTCAGTTTTATCCCATTTTTTTTTTATATTTCCCGTCAAGATGACCTCACTCCACCTGATGGAAAGCGGTCGTGAGGTCCAGATATGAGGCTGACAAGCCCAGTCATTCAAACGAATCACTAGGCTGGCCATCCTCACCTTGAAGGCCTGCAGAAATGCCTTTTCACGCCCCGCTTGAAGAACCCGGGACTATAAGAGGAAGGAAACACATGTGCTGGAAGAGCGTTCCACGTCTGGATGGTACGACAAAGAAACGAGTCACCTAACCTTTTAGTTCGGGCCAACAAATGTTGAATTGTGTGTGGGTGACGCCGTAGTCCAGCACGCGTGGTACGGGAGTGGAAAGGTGAGGGTGGGATAAGCTGGAATTACTCGTCAGAGCATTCCCCATTGTAGAAGCGATAGAGAACACTTAGCCTGGCAATGTCTCTACGCAATTGGAGAAGCTCAAGGGTCAAAGTTGCCTCTGGGTTTCCAATAATACGGATAGCACGCCGCTGCAACCTGTCAAGAGCTTCGAGTAGGTACTTAGCGGAACCGTCCCAGAGATGAGAGCAGTATTCCACACACGAGCGAACTTGTGTCTTATACAAGAGACAGAGCTGCTCAGGCGTGAAGAATCGTCTCACTCTGTTCAGGACTCCGAGTTTACGGGATGCAGTTCTAATGACGCTCTCAATGTAGTCCCGCTGGTTTAGGTTGCTACGAACATCCATGCCAAGGATGTTTAGGCTATCCTTAATCGGTAGTGGGGTGCTCTGAAGAGTGGGATGGGAAAGGAAAGGCGACGCTTTTGCTGTGAATGCACACACCTGCGTTTTCTTGGCATGGAACTCGACAAGATTGCATGCACCCCATTCTGAAATGCGGTACAACACTCCGTCCATTTTGACTGATTGTATTTTTTTCAATGTTAAAATCATGTAACACACAGTCTTCCATCAGCAGTGTTCCTAGAACTTGTTAACAGATACTTACAGTACAACATTAGAAAGTGTTAGATTATTTCACTTGCAAAAGTTTTATTTTGCAGAGTAGGTATGAAGCTCTGATGAACTTGCTAAAACGAATATTATTATTCAATTATTGTACCAAACTTTAGGTAAACTGCATTGAAATATTAGGTACTAACATAATAGGTACTTATATGGTAAAGTTTCTGCTGAATAGCCCGTCTCAACCGGCAGTTAAATAAAAAAAAAAAAAGAACAAACATCATTTAATCTCCTAGCGAGCACTTTTGACATGTCAACAACACAAAAGTACATAAATAATTTAGACGTATATGAAATAATACAAGAATAGTATATAATACATTTAAACCTAATGCGAATCTACAATCAGTTCGCACGGTGCTTCTATCAGAAAGACTCCGGCAAGAAACTCGATAGTTACTTTCTTGAACTTTGTTTTGTTTTACAACCAATATATTTAGAGCACATTCAAAAAAATCCACTAAGCAGAGGAGTAGGAGGAGTATATACTGTGCATGAACAAAAATCATGAACATTGTTAGCACATTGCATATTGTATGACTTGCACTATCCATTTTTGTAAAATCATTGGAGCCAGACGAAGTTACTGCTAAAGTTTTCAAAAATATTGATGTATTAATTAAAAAAACAAAACATTGAATAGCTTCGAAAATACGCTTTTTCAATTAAAATAACTTTATGAAAAAATATAGCTTTAGTTGTCACTACTGATCATTCGTTTAAAAATTACATTTAAGCCTGGCTTCATCCTATCATGTAACAAATTAGCATAGGTTCTAGACAATATCCTAACAATTATGATATATTTTTTGCAAGATCATTATTAAAAACCATTGAATCGAAAAAAGAGTTTTCCGAGCAATCTGGTGCAACTCCGCGTTAAACTTCAAACTTAGAAAATTCAGCTTGAGGGCAAAGTGTTACAGTCGGTCGACTGTACATTAAAATAATATTAATTAGCAAGTCAAATTCTATGAAAATTATTGTTCGATACTATTTCATACAATCTGAAGATTTCAAAATAACTTTCGACGTCATAAAAGGGTAAACAATAATAAAAAAGACACTTTAAATGATGATAATTGAGTGGCCTAGTTTATTGCCGATGCCACTTAATACGCTATAATCATCACAATGTTTGAAAAAAACATGAGACCTTCGTGTTTTAAAAACACAATTGGGACCGTGCGGTCGCCGGTCCGTTTGAACAAATTGGCAGAAAAGTCAGATTTGCCACAGATAAGACAGTCAAGCAAGACGCATAAGATGAATAGAAGAGATTTTTATCAAAATACTGGGCCTGACGCCTGACCAAGTTCACCGTTCTCCATTAAAAATCCACTAGTTATTAGAACTATCAGGGAATCCGACTCGCACTCAGGTCTAGGTGTGCTCGGAGACGCCTCTGGCTTAATTCCTTCTCTGATACCTCATTACACAAGGAGAAGGAATAATCCTTCTTCGAGATAATGACCAGTGGTGTGTTTTCTGGCGCGTATTCATATGTTCACTTAACCAGTTTTCAATTTGCTTTGATTTTTGCAAACTCTCTGTCGGCATAACAGCGGCAGATTGGTTTTATAACAATACCGTGCAGACAATTTCGTTCAGGCGCACGCTGATAGCAGCTGTAATTTATTAATGACAATTCCTTATCATCTTCTTGTTTCAATTAAATACTAGTTTTATTCGCGACTTTGCCCACGTAGAATAATTACTTTGGGCAGCATTTTCCATTTCCACCCATTTATCCCCATACAGGTCGATATCTTAGAAAATCTGGGACCAATATTTATGTATTTTTTATCAGGTGCCCAGAATAAAGGTTTATTTTTATACAAATTGTCCATACAATATTAGACCTTCTATTAACCCCCCAAAGTTTTTTTACCATAAGTGAATATTTGAAGAGCTTTAAAATAAAAAGATTATTGATATTTTTTTTTGTTTTTTTCTTATGGAGTTGCCTAAGTTTTTGTAGTAGATATTTACAACTACCTTATTATTGTTTTATTATCCTAGGGTTTCAGAGGATGGCTCAATATTGCGTAATCATGGCTAAAGATAAAAAACTTGAAAAAAAATCGAATTTCAGACCTGGAAAATATCGAGTGGGCATTTTCTATCTTAAGATGTGAAAACCAGCATTGTAATATGCAAAAAAAATCAAAGTAGTAATTACGTAATCTTGTGTAATATTGAGCAATCTTCTGTTATTTGTTATACAATTTTTATCACAACGATTTTATATGAAGCAGACGCTTATATTATGACTATAGATAATGTACTCGTTGTACTCGTACAAACATGTGATACTATAAATTATCAACACACTGCGATCGTGTTAACTATATATATGCCACTATTTGTGATTACTTGCATATCAGTTCTATCTCTCATCATAGACGCAACCCGTTTCGTAAAATAAAACATGCTGAATTTACTTCAGTGTTTCACAGTTTTGACAGTTTTAGTATCATTATGTGAAGCAGCAAGAATATTAGCAGTGTTTCCGATTCCATCAATAAGTCACCAAGTGGTGTTCAGGCCCCTAACTCACGAGCTCGCAAGGCGTGGTCATGAAGTGATTGTCATCACTCCAGACCCAGTTTTTCAGAGAGGCAAGGCACCGGCTAATTTGACAGAAATTGACGTACACGATCTGTCTTATGAAGCATGGACAAAAGGAATGTTATCTAGTTCTGTTACAAAAGGAGACAAAGAAGATTTAGTTACCCAATTAGATGTCTCTTTTAACATATTAATTAGGGTGTTCGAGAAGCAGCTTTTAACAGCTGAAACACAAAACATAATTGGTGATAAATCCAAAAAATTTGATTTGCTAATTGTTGAAGCTTGTGCATTCGTAACTTTAGGTCTTTCACATATATTCAAAGCTCCCGTTATACAAATGAGTTCATTTGGAGCATTCATATACAACGTAGAAACGATAGGAATGCCGATGCATCCTATCATCCACCCGACATCTATGCGTCAGCGTGTTAACAATCTCTCGAATTGGGAAAAGCTGCTGGAGTATCTCCAGCAATATAAAATTGAAATGCTGTTAATTGAGATTGAAAAAAAGGCAGACAAAATGTTGCAGAGGGTTTTAGGGCCTGAAACTCCACCTTTGAGTGAACTAAGAAATAATGTTGAAATGCTGTTTTTGAATGTGCATCCTATTTGGGAAATTAATAGACCAGTGCCTCCTAGCGTGATTTACATGGGAGGGCTGCACCAAAAACCTGTAAAAGAATTACCGGAGGTAACTATTGTTGGTTTTTTTGTCAACAATTTAAACTTTTAAAAATTATTTTATTGCTACAAAATATATCTTTTCAATTCATCAGGATCTGAAGGCTTATCTGGATTCATCGGAGAATGGTGTCATATACATAAGTTTTGGGACCAATATTGAACCATCCCTGCTGCCTCCAGAAAAGATACAAATGATCTTGAACGTGTTTTCAAAACTTCCATATGATATTCTATGGAAATGGAACAAAGATGATTTACCCGGACGTTCAGAAAACATCAAAATATCTAAGTGGCTGCCTCAGTCAGACCTCTTAAGTAAGGATTTTACATCCCGTAATCATCATCAAAGTTCAAAGTTCATTCAAATCCATCTTGTGGTTCTTACGGAATGCAAAACATACAGATTGACAAAAATTTTAAAAATGGTCAATCAACAATTATTCAATTTTGTGTAGTAATCAATTTTTAATTTTTACCTATTTCAGGGCATCCAAATGTAAAAGTATTCATAACGCAAGGAGGTCTGCAGTCGACAGATGAAGCTATAACAGCTGGAGTGCCACTGATTGGTATACCAATGTTGGGTGACCAGTGGTTCAATACGGCTCAGTATCCATTCCATAAAATTGGACTACGTGTAGATATGGATACATTGACTGAAGAACAGCTTGCAAATGCTATTGAAACCATCATCTATAACGAAAGGTTAACTAAAGAATGTTTAAAAAAACATACCTATTTATCCCCTTCTAATCATTTGCAGTAGGTGATGCTTTATGAATGTTCATGAAAGTATTTTTGTTGACACCAAACGCACAAATAAGGCAAAGACTACAGTTTTACATTCGCACTATCCATGTGAAGTCAACTTTACATCGATGGGTTTCTCTAAGAAAGCGGTTGCATTCAGCGGAGTAGTGAGACTTTGACTTTTCTTGACCTTGCTCATGAACGTCGCAAATTTCGATCACATGAAGTAAAAACAATTTTGTATAAAATAAAATCTTATTCCTTAAATTCTAAATTATCACAACACACTTACCCGAACTTTTTCAACACAAAATTCTGAATAACCGATTTTTTCTCAACTTTTCCAGAATCCTTTTGTTTTAGGCTTTTTTTACTTTCATCAGTACAATTAAGCCTTGATTCACAAGTCTGGTTTCGTTAATTTGTTGTTTAACTGAGTTTTATTCTTTTCAACAGTTAAACCATAAGTCAGTCGCTAATCTTGGCCTGTTTTTACAGCTTTTACCGGAAGAACGTGGACTATCTCAGATCAGTGATGCATGACCAAAAAGAAACTCCATTAGAGCGTGCTGTGTGGTGGACAGAATACGTCATCAGGCACAAAGGAGCCAAGCATCTTCGATCGCCAACAGCCAACATATCCTGGAGTAAATACTATGAAGTCGAACTAGTCACTTACGTCCTTCTTGCAGTATTATCTGTGATAGCTACAGTTAGTTACGTTATTTTTAATTTGTATAGCTATGTAACGCGGAACATCGCCGGTATTAAAATCAAACGACAATGAGTAATCAGCTGAGTAGCTTAAGTGATAACTAATTGTTGTATAAAATTTCTTACGAAACAATTTTTCACTTGTTCATTGTGTGACCAAGCAAACATTTGATCACAATCGCACCTGATGGGAAGTGACTTTGTGGTATATGATGGTGCATCACTGGTGATTGTAATATTATTCGTTGTGGTTAATCTTGTCTAAAATATCATTGTCTAGGAGTTAAACACTCCAGCTTGGAGCCTATGGTCTCGAATTCGAACCTGGCCAAAACACCCATTACCATTGAAGTTACTTAACATAACATTGAGAAAATATCCCAAACGGGGTTATCAGAGACAAGTGACTGTTGCCGTCGTGGTGAACGGAAGCCCACTTTTCACCAATCATATCAGAGCCTTAGCCTGATTTCATTAGTGAAAAGTGAGCTTCCGCCGTTATCTGGGTTGATTTGATTGTCTATAGATGTTTTAGTGACCGAAGAGTTAATCGGAAATTTAACGATAACACAAAATGGTTTTGGTCAGATTTGAACCACACGATCTTATTCACACCTATGCCACGAAGCTCTCCAATTTAAGTTATTTATTTTGTAAAAATAATCCTGTAAAATTATTTGAGTAAATTACCTAAAAATAAATTAAGTAAATTATTTAAGGAAATAACATTATGTTTTGTAAGATTTTATAATCAACATCTCAATAAAATTTAAGTAGTTCTTATTTTATAAAGTTGTTTTTTTTACTTTTAGATGCAATGCCAGCTTTAGTTTATCATATTTTTGCTCATTCTTCATTTGAATAAAATAAAATTCAAACAAGAAAAGATCTCAGATCAATCAATGTAGGTTTACGGTTATTAAACTGTATCGGGTAAATTAATGCAAACGCGTTGAAATGTAATTAAAGGCAAACGTTATTGGTAAAGAGTAAGTAATGAAATGACTGATGGTAACCGATATTAAGAGAAGGCGAAGACGAAATATGAATTTGACACATAAAAATAAATACAGTCATGTTTCAGAAAAAGAGTTCGGTTTGCCACAGGACCTATGCAATAAAAGTATATCACAATTAGATGTAGGCGTAGATAATAATAATATTAACAGGAAAAACTGACTCTCTCGGATCCGACAGGAGTGTACAATCTCGAGTGTCAGTATGGGCTTTGACCGCGTTGCGGGACCATGGCCCCGTATTTGCCTTGAGAACGCTCATGGAGGGATACAGACTGAAGAATACACCTCTGCATCTCCTTTACATGCAGAAGGCCTTCGACTGTGTCTTTCGTGAGATGATCGGCTGGGCGCTGCGGTCCAAGGCCGTTCCCGAAGTCTTTATTGACATTATCCGGGACATGTACCACGATTCCAGTTCCATAGTTAGGACTGCGGTTGGTGACACGCTTCCCTTCCCTGTCACCGTTGGGTTACACCAAGACTCCGTGCTTAGCCCGTTTCTGTTCAGCGTAATATTAGACGATCTGTCAAACAGCATCCTAGACGCTGTTGATGTATGCTGATGATATTGCGCTAGCAGACTCGTACAGGGAACAGCTGGTACAAGGGGTGAATAATAGGAAAAATTCACTTGAAAACGGCGGTCTGAAACTTAAAGTGGCGAAGACGGAGTACATGGCCTGCAACACCACATATACCCAGTCCGTCCGCATAGGCGTTGACTTGGTCGAGCGCACGGACCGTGTTGAA
The DNA here is from genome assembly GCA_947369235.1 of Udea olivalis. Taxonomy (NCBI): domain Eukaryota; kingdom Metazoa; phylum Arthropoda; class Insecta; order Lepidoptera; family Crambidae; genus Udea; species Udea olivalis. Next base: position 5,024,891 of record OX376364.1, on the reverse strand, counting down.
TACCTGGGATCTGTGTTATTTATTTATTTATTCTTCATTGCACAAAATTAATGATACAATTGGCGGACTTAATGCCAAAGGGCATTCTCTACCAGTCAACCACACGATCAAACAGATAAATTAATCACGGTGCACGAGTTTAAACGAAATACATTACTTTTGAAAACAACAACAGATGCTAATTATTATAAAATAACAAAACAACAAAATAAATAGTATATAAATTCAATATAAATCGATAAAAATAAACATACATAAATAGAAGTCATAATATAAATAGAACCAACCAAACCAAGAATTTCTGGCCACAAAAAAAACTACATAATAATAGCCATATAAACCCCTCAGAATAACGTCGTGTTAAGCGCGTCCGGGGACATCGACCGCGACTTCAGAGCCCAAATTGCCGCGGCTTGGGCCAAATGGCGTCGGGTGACTGGTGTCACCCCAAAATGTAGTGTAAGTACCAGTAAGTGATGCAGAAACTAATAAGTGAAAAAAAAAACTTCCATTTCAACGTCACAAATGAGTCCAACAGTCAGTATTTTGTGAATGAGAACATTAAAATCGAAGTCAATTGTAGAAAACTCATTTTCACTTCCGATATAGTTACTATTGACTGAGTACGCCGTATAGTTTTTGTAAGTCTTCAGATAATCACCCGGTATAATAAAAAAGAACTGCTATAATTATTCACCAACGTATAGCAAACGAAAGGAAAGTCTGTCTGTCACCGCGCTTACCGACGCTCTTGTGACGACAAACGTAAGAAACGACGATAAAAATACTTATCGTGATAAAACATCGTCCGGAAATATAATCGTGATGTAATACCCAAAATATTGCCTGTCACCTAAGTTATTGTATTATGAACTCTTCGGCCTCTTCCTCATCGGATCAGTGCGTTTTCGTTTCGGTATCGCACCGAATCACTACAGATTGATTCTAATAAAAACGGGTTTTTGCAACGAAACAGAATTACGGTAAATTGTTTTACCCATTCTTCTCGACGTTTCGAATTAGTTAAAATGCAACAAGAAAGTTTAAAACTGTACAGATTGTTTACCGAGCGCAGGTTATCAAATGAAAGTTTTCAGACCGACTCTTTTCGGTGCTGATTTTTTACCGGTCGGCCTCCCCCGTCTCTCCCGCGCGCCTCACTCACACCTGTCACATCGAATGCACAATACCGTACCGAAAACATCAAGAGCCTATCGGGAAATGTTCTTCAGCAGAAAATCTGTACAGAGGCGGTACTGAAACAAAAACGCACCGAGCCGGTGAGGAAGAGGCCTTACTTGATTTTATTAGGGTACCGTAATCAAAGAGAAGCTGATTGTTTTGACATGTTAGTATACCTTGCCTGTAGGTCTATTTTCCAGACAGAAGCAAATACAGCTTAGCTGAGATACTTTTAGAGCTAAAATGCTTAACAAGCTACCTTTATGCTTCTAAATTTTACAGATTAAACACGCATACAAAATTGATAAAAAAAAACTTTTTTTCATGTTATTGAATCTGACACTTTCACGACGATTTCTATGAAATTTTCGCCAAAAATATTGTGACAAAGTTGGAGAGGATTTATCTACTTGTGATACGAATTGTACCCCATTCCCATTCCCCAGAGGGCTTTTTTAAGTTAATCCCATGGCCAATATAATAATCATATAATAATATGCCGTTATTACTCATAGGCTGTTCAAATATATTATGGGTGTTTAATGCAGGACCCGTGTTACGAACCGTGTTTCGGCTTAACCGATTGTTATCTTTCCGCAAGCAATATTTATTTATTTGCGATAGTTATGTTTTCGAAACAATAAACTTATCTTATGAGTTTACAATGACTCTAGATATTTTTGTACAGAAACGTGATCCTGCAAATTGTAAACAAGGTATAAATATGTCGTCTATTGTGATCGCTGTCATTGACACCAGACGTTCATAATCATGGTTAACTTAATTCAGTGTTGTACAACCTTGATGGTTTTAGTCTCATTTAGTGAAGCGGCAAGAATATTAGCAGTATTTCCGGTGCCGTCAATAAGTCACCAAGTGGTTTTTAGACCACTAACACACGAGCTTGCTAGGCGTGGCCATGAAGTGGTTGTCATAACTCCAGACCCAGTTTTTCAGAAGGGAAAGGCTCCAGCAAATTTAACAGAAATTGACGTTCATGATCTATCGTACGAAGTATGGACAAAAGGATTTCTATCTGGTTCTGTTACCAAAGGAGATAAAGAAGACTTGTTAATCCAATTATCTGTTTCTTTTGACATAATAACAGATGTGTTTGAGAAGCAGCTTTTAACAGCTGAAGTACAGAGCATAATTAGTGACAAATCCAAACAATTTGATCTGCTGATTGTCGAAGCTTAAGCATTCGTAGCTTTAGGTCTTTCGCATATATTCAAAGCTCCTGTTATACAAATGAGTTCATTTGGAGCATTTATACACAATGTAGAAACAATAGGAATGCCATTGCATCCTATTATTCACCCAACTGCTACACGTCAGCGTGTTCACAATCTCTCAAACTGGGAGAAGCTAACTGAGTATAAGAATTATTTCAAATTTCAGAAAGTGTTATCAGATTGTGAAGAAAAGGCAGACAAAATGTTGCAAAGGGTTTTAGGACCTGATACACCGCCTATCCAAGAACTAAAAAATAATGTTGATTTGTTGTTCTTAAATGTTCATCCTATATGGGAAATTAATAGACCAACTCCTCCTAACGTGGTTTACATGGGAGGATTGCACCAGAAACCTGTGAAAGAATTACCGGAGGTTTGTATTTTTTTGAAACATTTTAATATATTTTGTTGTAAAAACCAACTGAGTGGCGCTCAGCGATTTATTGAATTTGCAGCGCGGTAATTTGACAGACCACTAAGGTCATAAACCTGAATCTTATTGCCAGTGGGCTGACCATTAGTTTGATAGATGACAAAGGCCATATATTCTGTAGTCGTTGGGTTGAGCATGTTCTGGAGTATGTTCTGCTTTTCGATAAACATTGTCTAAAGAGCGCGCCTTCCGACCAGGGCCCTGCTGTTTCTTGAATTTCACCAGATTGTTTTAACCCCATTGATCTGGAAGACCTAAGTTCTTACATAATAAAACATATTATGAAAGACATCCAAGTAAATTCAAGAGTGAAGCTCTACAAGAAGAAATGATTAAGTTCAGGTAGTGTACATGTGTAATGTTAAATAAAATAAATAAATAAAAAATGATTGAAGAAAACATTTACTGGCAAAATATTAATGTGTCGATTTAAAGACGTTCTTACAACTTTATAGGTTGTTTGTGTTTTTTATTATTACCAAATTAACTCTTGATTCAACAGAATCTTAAGGCTTATCTGGACTCATCAAAGAATGGTGTCATTTACATAAGTTTCGGGACGAACGTTGAACCAGCTCTGCTCCCGCCGGAGAGGATGCAGATAATCCTGAATGTGTTATCAAAATTACCATACGACGTTCTTTGGAAATGGAACAAAGATGAATTACCCGGACGTTCAGAAAACATCAAAATATTCAAATGGTTGCCTCAGTCAGATCTTTTACGTAAGTGTAATTTATCAGATGAGATTATCCTTAAATCCAACTATGAAAATGAAATAAAGAAAATGAAAAATGAAAAATATTTTATTAGTTATCAAAGTCATGTAACAATGTTGACTTCTTCTTTCAAGTGAGGGAACACTTGTTGAACACCGCACTCCCTTACTAGAATTACATTCATGTACAGTTTAAAATCTGTTTCTATTAATAAATTTGCGTGTTTGTATGTGTGTGTGTGTGTGCTCGTGCGTGTGTAGTTTTAAATGATACACATATTTTACGTGTTTTATGTTTATACTTTGCTACTTAACAATATGAACAATAGCTATACCAAAAACTACTGAAATTGTTTGCTAGGTTGTTTTTGATGAGACGTGATGAGACCGAATTCAGAATTCAAATTCTTGATAAAATGCTATAGTTCTCAGCAAATTTTTTTCACAACAAGTTTCACTTCGTTTCGTAACTCTACTAAAATACTAAACCTTCAATGTTGTATTTCAGGGCATCCAAACTTGAAATTGTTCATAACACAGGGAGGTCTCCAGTCAACAGATGAGGCTATAACAGCTGGAGTGCCTTTGATTGGTATACCGATGTTAGGTGACCAGTGGTTTAATGTGGATCAGTACCCATACCATAAAATTGGACTTCGTATTGATATGGAAACAATGACCGAAGAAGAATTAAGAGACGCTGTGTATACCATCATCAAAAACGAAAGGTAAGTGGTAGAATATGAGATCTGGTTGATGATAAGTAAGTTCAATCATACTTATGTTCTTCCTATTTGGTAGGTACTTAATATTTTTTAACGTACACTTTCTCTTCTATCGGCCTTCCTAAATTTTAAATTAAAATATTTTTTTTGGTGAATTTTCTATGTCTACCTTGCTTCTTTACCAATTGGTTTTGTACATTTTCAAGCAAGTTAAGTTTAAGTATTATTTGCGTTTAGGTATCAGAGACCCACCCTCACGCAAACTAAAGTATTTCTCAATTTTCATATTCACAGCTTCTACCGAAGGAACGTGGCCCATCTCAGATCACTGATGCACGATCAGAAAGAAACCCCCTTGGAGCGCACTGTGTGGTGGGCAGAATACGCCATTAGGCATAAAGGTGCAAAACACCTTCGTTCCCCAACAGCCAACATGCCTTGGACTCGATACTATGAAGTGGAACTCATCAGTTACATCCTTCTTGTATTATTATCTGTGATAGCTATAATTAGGAACGTTGGTTTTAGTTTGTGCAACTATATAACACGGAACGTCACTTTTCGTAAATTTAAGGTTGAGTGAATTGGTGCGTTATTTTTAGTTGTTTCGACTAACTAGATCAAGTCATCATTTGTTTTTACAAAAATGTATAGAAAAAAATGTTTTTTTCTATTAGTTTTTTAAAATTGAAAGTGTGAATAATACTCTTGAATAAAGTCGATGGCAAAGCCATTTTAGCTTGGAGTCAGTGCAGTCTGAAAATTCAAATTTAAGTATGGCAAGACTGCAAAAGCGGTTCGTATCAAGTCTAGCCTTCAGTGATGGAATCCACAAAAAAATAAAGTCCTACAAAGAAAGATTACGCCACTTCAATATTATCACACTTGAAAATCGTAGAGACTTGCTGGACTTATGGTTTTTGTTTAAAATTTTTAATAATAAAATTTTTTGCCCCCCTCTCCTTCAAAAATTTAGACTTCGGGTTCCCTTGAGGAATCCTCGCGCCCCTATTACTCCACTTTGCCCGCCTTTTCGAAAAACACTTTTTGGTGCAAGTTCTCCTGTTCCACGATTGTGTAAACTCCTCAATGAGAATAGCCGCTTGGTCGACATACACGCCGATTCGTTTGCCAGACTTAGACCTATCTTGAACCAAGCCTGGATGGCTGGTTGATGATGGTGTTTTATTTGTTTCTTTTATTTTTTATTTAGTGCTCAAGTGCGTACCTACCTATCATTAGTAATTAATTTCTTTTTATTTTTTGATTTTTGTATTCTTCTATTGCATGTTGTGTTTACCTTAAAAGATTGTAACATTTAGTTTAAATCATTAGTTTAAGTTATTTTGTAAGGTATGATGTAAACAATCACTGGTAAACCTCAATAAATAAATACATAAATAAAATAACATTTTGTTCGTCATAAAATAAACGGCTTGCTAACCGTTTATAAACCCGGGCAAAGCAGCAGTAAGCTTGCTAAGTTGGGTTGAAATACGCGAAATGACCATGTTATGTCAGCAACATTCATCATGTGTTTGTTTTCTTCTTTTGGAATATAGTTAGTCTTACGCCAATATGATGTGAAATTGCTAAATTTATTAACATCGAAACAATCGAAGTCATCACTTCATTCATAATTATCTTTAGTTAATAAACGACACGATTGGCGTAGTGTGCTGTAGCACGGTTTCTCGCCTCGATTTCCGTAGTGTCCCGGGTTCGATTCCCGGTCGGGTCAATTCAGGAAACGATCTTTTCTGAATTGACTCGGGTCTGGGTGTGCTGGGAGACGCCCCCAGCTTATTTCCTTGTGTGGAACCTCGTAACACAGGGATTTAATAATCCCTACTTCGAGACCATTACAAGAGGTGTGTTGTCTGGCGCATATATATATATATATTTAAACCCGTGACTGGTGGCTGGCCTGTTGGCGCAATGGCAGCGATCCTGCCTTTAGCGCTGGAGGTCGTGGGTTCGATCCCCACCCATGACAAACATTTATGTGACGAACATTTGTGCTTGTTGTGTGTCTGGGTGTTATTATCTATTTAAGTATGTATTTAGACATATTCAGGTATGTTTATTAGTCTCTGTCGCCCATAGTACAAGCTCTGCTTAGTTTGGGGTCAGATGATCTTCGTGTGAATTGTCCCAGATATTTATTTATTTATTAATGATATTACCTCATTTGTATGTAGATTTATAATTCATGAAGACATAAGATTTATGGAATAATACTATTTTTTTCTATTCTGTACGTCTACATGATAAATAAAATTTGTTATTATTATTATTTTTTACATGTTTTACCTATTTTAATGATGCACTGGGGTAAGCCAGCTCAGGCTTTTTTTAAATAAAGTGAATAATATTTTGTTGATACGAATCCTCATTGTGAGGTGTAATGAGGCCTATGCTGGCCATCGACAAATTTTAAAGTCCGTCGTCTGCGCAGGCCATTAGAAATATTAATTTTTATAAAAGAGAAAGAGAAAGTGGAAAGCTGTGGGCGATGAGCAGAGTTTGTTTGATGTTAAACGAATAGGAACAAAATTAGGAACATCACTATTCGTTCAAAAACTGGCATAAAATACGTGGCCTAACTACTGCCAAATTAAAATGGAACTGGGTGGGGCACGTTTGTAGAATTCACCCAGATAAATGGACCCAGATAACTACCCAGTGGCATCCCACAGATGGTCATCGCCGAAAAGCAGGGCCTTGGAAACGATGGTGCGATGACCTATCGAACTATTCCAGCGAGTGGCAGACCTTTGCTAGCGACAGGGACATATGGCGAAATAAAGGGGAGACCTTTACCCAACCGTAGGACATTACAGATTAAATAAAAAAAAAAAAAAAATGGGTGAAAATAATAGTAACAAAATATATAACGTGAGTATGACAACTAATTGTACATTAAGAACTTATTATTAGGAGGAAATGAAGTATCACCCATCTATATTCTAAAAAAATGATTAACTATATACAATGATTTTGACTTTTTGACTATGTTTGTACAAATAATAACCACATTTGCCACCACGAGGGTCACTGCCTAACAGGTATTTGGTATGGTATTACTAAATAAAATCAAAAAACTTTTATGTTCTAATCGTAACTTACTAGGTATGTAGTTACCTATTTACTTTTTAATTTGATTCTTAATCTATTTTGCTTATAGAAAATATTGAACAAGTAATATACAGCTAAACTAAGAGTAAATATCACAGATAATAAACCGAATAATAAATAAGAAATTAATTCTAATTCGACGTATTCAGTCCACGGCATGTTGGCGGCCGGTGACCGAAGATGCTTCGCGCCTCCGTGCCGTAGTACGTACTCCGTCCACCAGGTGGCGCGCTCTAGGGGAGTCTGAGGCTGGTCTCGCATTATGGAGTGCAGACGCAACATGCTTTCACGGTAACTGTGAAAAAAATAATACAATGTAAAATTAATGGATGCAAACTAAAGGCTGTAAAAAACATGGAAATAGAGGCTGCTAATTTTTAATGTTGTATTTAGAAAGTGGTTGTTGGTTGGTGGTTGCTGACGGCTTCTTCATTTAAGAAGGAAAAAAATGTCGTACTATCATCGCTTACCTTTGGTTGGTCAAAATTGTTTGTATTGCAGTTTCGAGCTTTTCTTCTGTAATCGTGTCCATGTCTACTCCGATTCCTATTTTATGGTGCTCATATTGTTCCACGTTAAACCACTGGTCTCCTAGCATTGGTATTCCAACCAAAGGAACCCCAGCAGTTACAGCTTCGTCAGTCGATTGAAGTCCTCCTTGTGTTATGAATAGTTTTATTTTTGGATGCCCTAAAAGAAGAAAAAATATCCAATCAATAAAATTAAAGACAGCGTATCTGCTCTTCCCATTACATTTTTTTATAGCACCAATTAAATTATTATGCAAAAAAAATACAAGATATTCAATAAAACTTGAAAAAACCATCCATGTCCATCAAACCTTTTTTAGGTAAGGGCAATGTCTAGATAATAATTATGTACTAAAATACTTTACTTACTCAACAAATCTGATTGCGGCAGCCATTTTGAGATTCTGATATTTTTTGATTTGCCGGGTAATTCGTCCTGATTCCATTTCCATAGAACGTCGTATGGAAGTTTAGAAAATACCTTTATGAAGGTTTGTATCTTCTCATGGGGTAGCAGAGATGGCTCTACGTTTGTACCAAAACTGATGTATATCACTCCATGTTCAGATGAATCCAAGTATGATTTGAGATCCTGTAACCAAAATAGAAAATTTTATAAAAAAAATAAAACAAACAAAAAGTTATTACGTTTTTCCTGCTCGAAGTTTACGCAGGTAGAGCTTGTCCACCACATTTAGAGTCACATAAAGTAGAGAAAAGTAAAGTAATAGCCTATATACTGTCCCACTGCTGGGCAAAGGCCTCCATCATTAAATTCAAGTCATCCCTACAATAGATGGGTATATTGGCTTCATATGAAAATTTTAAATAATATGGTCACAATGAAAAAAAGTGTGGCGCGTCATTTCTGATTAAACAAGCTGTTAACTACTGCTTCTAACTACAACTATTCAAAAATTCAAACATACCTGTGGTAATTCTTTTTCCGGCTTTTGATGTAGTCCTCCCAAATGAATAACGTTTGGAGGGAAGGGCCGATTCAATTCCCAGAGATGATGAACATTATAGAATACCATATCTACTTTATTCTTCAATTCAGTCAGAGGCGGAGTATTCGGACCGAACAAGCGCTTTGATAGCTCATTTGCTTTGATTTCATAAGCTTCAAAAGATTTCTCCACATAATGGTATTGGAACAACTCGTGAATTTTTTCAAAGAACGAGTAATTATGTACTCGTTGCTGCGTGAAGGTTGGATACACTAGTGGATGTACTGGCGCTCCAACTATTCTTAATACATCAGTTACCGTACCCAATGAACTCATTAGTATAACAGGTATATTGTATTTAGTACTCAGTCCTAGCAGTGAGCAATGAAAAGCTTCCAATATCAACAAATCAAACTTTTGCGACTTATCGGTCAATAGTGTCTGCATTTCATGGCTTTTAAATTGTTTTTCTATTACTTTTAACATGATGCTGTACAATGCTGACTGTTGTTCGTTCATATCATCTTTGCTTCCTTTGGTCACTGATGCAAGTACAAACTCATCTCTCCAAGTTTGATACGACATATCGTGCACATCTATTTCCGTCAAGTTTGATGGTCCTTGTTCTTTCTTGAAGATAGGGTCCGTGGTTAACATAACCACTTCATGTCCGCGTTTCACTAATTCTAACACTAAAGGTCTAAATACCACTTGATGGCTAAAAGATGGTGTTGGGACCACAACGAGAATCCGTGCCGCCTCATTTTGAACAAATAACGACGCGATAAATATTACCAAGAACCTGGCAGCCGACATGGTCGGGATCTGGTTACGATTTGCTTAATATTTTTGCATTGTAATACTTATATTTGATTTTTTCTCATCGTCATTCTCGTATGTGTCATTTTTGATAAAGTTTATCTAACATATTATTTTTCTAAAAAAAAATAAGTATCTTAATTTATTAAATATCTTGATAGAGCGTGTGACATTGTTCGTTGTGTTGTCATTTAGCCATAGCCATGCTTTATAAAAAAACAACTTAGTCATCTGGTTACGATTTGATTAACATTTGTGCATTGTAATACTTATATTTGAATTATTTTCACTGTCATTCTCGTATGTATTATTTTTGATACAGCCTAACTTCTTATTTTTCATTAAATTAATATCTATCATCAAAAACCTAGATAGAGCGTGTGACATTTTTTATTGTGTTGTCAGTTAGCCATGCGTTATTAGAAGACAGCTTAGTCATGCTTACTAGTTTGATCAAGGGGGAGATAAAAAATCTAGCTACGTTTTATCTTTCAGCTATAAAAATATCAGGTATTTGTATAAAGGTTTCAAATCCGTTATTTCTATTTCTCTACTAAACAAAATCTAGCCTACTCGGAAGTGTACCACGAAAAGGAACACAAACTTTGCAATATTTGAACACTGAACCCAGACTTGCATAGTAGTAGTAGTATTTATTTAATAAAGGTACAAAATAAGACAAAGGTAAGTTTTGGTTCGTTAGACAGAAATTAGAATTTCAAATAATTTATTTACGGGTTTCATTATTTATTCAGAAATAATATTGTAACCACGTGTTTACGTGTTTTATTCATGTTTAATTTTATATTTTCAACAATCAATTTATAAAAAAAAAAAGGTTTGATATTGAACCTTAGTCATATGGACTCAAAAGTAATACAAATAGAAAATTTATACTAATAGTTTTAAAGACGAGAGGCTCCGTTACCAGGAGTAGAACAATAACAACCCCTAGCCACGGGGTTGCCACTCCTGTCACCAACATCCTACCCCAATAATACATTAATAGTCATGAACCTCAATGGTCGCAACGCTAAATTGAACATAAATGTAGGTCAAATGTTTTACATCATCATAAATTGGCTAGACTGTAATCCGATATGTAACTAAAACCTCATCATGACTGGCAAAGATAAGCAGATCAAAATTGTACCTATAGTAAAATATTGGCTTTCATGTTCTGATAAGTATGTTGGTAAATGGGACGGCTACAGACCTAAAATGAAATAGACGACGCGAGATAAACACCGTCATGTTTCAGTGGGTAGGGGTCTCTTTTTTCCCAGGAGTTCCGAGTCCCACATATCCCAGGTGTCCCGAACCCAGGGCCTTGGGAATGCCTAAATTGCCTATGCCTAATTTCATGACGTAAAAAAAAAAGGTTAAGGAATATCTCCCCAACCTTCTGCCACGAGCCCCAGCGTCAGAAGGACATAGCAACCTTCTCGAGAGCGATTTAGTGCTTATCTGCGATGTCGCCACGTGGCAGGGTTTTAAAGGTATACCCTGGAAGGGATGGCGTTGTACGAGTGGCGGACGTAGCAACTCGGGCAGGAGTTTAACGTCACCCTGCCCGAAAATTAATCAAGTTAACCCTGTCACCATAACACTTCTTGGCAAGAGCAAGCTCTTACCAGGGGGTAGGATGTTGGTGACAGGAGTGGCAACCCCGTGGCTAGGGGTTGTTATTGTTCTACTCCTGGTAACGGAGCCTCTCGTCTTTAAAACTATTAGTATAAATTTTCTATTTGTATTACTTTTTTCGAGTTTGTCTTTAACAATTTCCATTTCTAGCGTTTGACATATGCATTTTGTTGTCATTTAGCCATGTGTATTAAAATAGACAGCTTAGTCATGCTTAGTTTGGTCAAAGGTAAGATAAATAAAATAAATAAATATCCCCTGGACATTATTCCACACAGCGCCATCTAGCCCCAAAGTAAGCTAATTAAAGCTTGTGTTATGGGATACTAGACAACGGATAAACATACTTAAATACATTTTCTTTTGTAAATACATACTTATTATACATAGGAGACACCCAGACCAGTACAAACAGACATGTTCATGCACACAAATGTTTGTACTGTGCGGGGATCGAACCCGCGACCTCTGGTGTAGTAGCCAACTTCTTAACCATTACACCAAGTCGGTCGTAAAAAATATTAAAAAATGTATTTCTAGCTATCTTTCATATTTAAGCTACAAAATTACTAAGTATTTGTATGAAGTTTCAAAGCCATTAATAATGTTTCTCTCAATTGTCTCTTAGTGGGCTTTGTTTCAAAAAGTTGAATTTGATGTACATCAAAATTACATCACAAATTGGCTAGACAGTGTGGGCAGATCAAAATTTTATCAATAGTAAAACATTGGCTTTCACGTTCTGTTTAGTATTCATATTTATATTCTTTATTGCACTCCTTAAGTTAAAAGGTAGTTAAAAAACGGGTAAGTCTAAAATTACAAAATCTTACGAAAAATTACCTACGTTCAAATCCCTAAAATCAAACTATCAAATGATTCATCAAATCAAATGGATCACTGACCCCCTCCAAACGGTTGTGCACCGAGGCCACCCCTCGTGCCTTAAGGCGCTGCGCCCGTGGGCGCCCCTTTGAACGGGCAGTGGTAGGCACCATACCACCACCACGCCCTGCGGCAGGCAATGGGTGGGTGGGAAGTCCACAGCACTTCCATGCCTGAGCCCTCTTAGCTTTTCGGTGGTTTCGACTGCCACAACAAGGCGAAGGCTCATTGGGGGGGGTCGCAATTTCAACCTAATCTAACCCAAATCTACCCTAGAGAAAGAACGTATATTCTCGCATTCTACCAAAACACACAATCAATTGTAAACATAGAAGATAAGATAAGATAAGATAAACTTTATTGCACAAACAAAATGTTACAGTTTCATTTAAATACATTTAGATGTACAATATAGGCAGCCTTATCGCTAGTAGCGATCTCTTCCAGGAAACCTTCATTACGCCGACACTTGTTATGTGGATATCAGTGAACACTTCTGGATAAGCTTGAAGGACTACAACATTTTTGTATCCGTATTATCTTCGGGCTACGCAAGTTTGATCATGTTTCTGAATACCGCGCTCAACTAAATTGGCTCCCAATACGTCGTCGTCGTGACCTCCATGTTCTTTCATTGCTTTACTTTATCCTGTTTGATCCGCGGTCACCTCCATATCTTAAACAACGTTTCAGTTTTCAGCAACCAGCCAAAGGTGAAGATATGCGTTCTTGCCATAAACTGCTTCTATCATTTCCTTCCTATTCCTCTGACTTTTATTCTAAATCTTTTACTGTTAAATCTATTCGCTTATGGAATTCTTTGCTCGTGTCCATAAGGTCTGAATCTAAATCACATACCATCTTCAAATCCCGAGTTAAAGCTTACCTTCTGTCACTTTGACCCAATCGCCTTCTTTCCAGATTACTTTCACCTATAATTTAATCCATACCTTATTTTATAAGTATGATAAGAATGTAAGTATATGTAAGTTTATTATTTTGCTTTGGTATTGTATGTATGTTTACTTTTATGTTATAGTAAATTAGTTACTGCATCACTTATTTATCATCTTACACCGCCACTTAATTTTCTTCCTGATTCTCTACCTGAAAAGGATCAATTTTATCAAAATACTCTATTCTACGCTCGAGGAACCTGATCTCCTACTTCTAACAAATAGCTCGCAAGTGGTGCACCGCTTCTTGGATCGACCTCTTCTACCGGTACCTGGCGGGGGCGGCATGGCCAGACATTTGTTGCCCACGTAGTTCGCCGATCTCCGTGAGACATGACCATACCATTTACCATTGACTACACGATTGGCGTTGTGCGCTGTAGCACGGTTACTCGCCTCGATTTCCTTAGTGTCCCGGGTTCGATTCTCGGTCAGGTCAATTCTGGAAACGATCTTTTCTGAATTGACTCGGGTTTGGGTGTGCTGGGAGACGCCCCTGGCTGATTTCCTTGTGTGGTACCTCGTAACACAGGGATATTAATCCCTACTTCGAGACCATTACAAGAGGTGTGTTGTCTGGCGCTTATTTTATATTTTTATTTTATATATTTTATACCAACGAAGGCGGCACTCCTGCAGCTGTGATGTCACGAACACGAAGGCTGCCGCGGATGTGGGTGTTCCACACATCCACCGCAGCATCTTCTTGTAAGTTCTTTAAATATTGGTATATTAATATATTATTGTATATGTTATTTAGTATCTCCGTATTTTATATATAAAGATATGATGTTAGTTTTTAGGTATTTATTACATAATATTATTATACGAGTGTGTTGCGAATATTGTTCATGTATTTGTTTAATGGTAGTTACATATGTCTATAATCCAAAAATTCCTGAAACGAGTATTATTTTTTGTTATATAATAATTAATTAACTTGAATTACTAAAGTTTAAAAAAAAAACAATTTTTTTTTTAGTCTGGCAATTTACTGTAGTACTGTACCTACATTTATGAACATTACTAGAGGGCCTGATGCGTGAAGTTCGAGATTAGAAGTAGGAAGTATTCATTTATTTTTATGGTGTAGTGTATATTTTAATTGTAATGCTTCTCTATTTTATAGAATTCAGGGTATTTTTTTGTCAAATTTCCAGATTTCCAGGAAATATTATACAAGGCAAAGGTAGTATTTTTTTTTAAATGGTTCACATCCTTCTGTATTTTGGATAATAAATAACATACGGATATTTTTTTTTTGCATAGTGAACAGGTTTAGGGGAGTTTGTGCTGTTTCCCCACATGATGACTCCATAGCTGAGCCGAGGTGTGCGTATGGGTAATAAGTAGCTAAGGCAGCTTCTATTGTTGGGGTTTTTTTGACCTTACGTAGTGCGCATGTTAGCAAATGGGACGGCCACAGACAAAAAATCAAATAGATGACGCGAGGGTACGAACTAACCTGTCGAGATTAAGCACAGAGCACTTATTTTGACGTCACTTCATTATCATTACATACTCAACGATGATGTCAAAACCAAATAGATTTGTCACGTCGTATCTCTCGGTAAACTTAATTCCACTTGAACTTTTTTTTATGGTCAGAAGGCCTATCTCCGAACGGCATAGCCTTCCACTTATTAACAATTAATTGAAAAGTAGCGGATTCCTATCACGATAGAGTCTAAGACTCTGGACATCACTATGAATGTCAAAAAGGGGTAGCCTACCTACGTTTTAGATTTATATCTATTATATTTTTATTTATTTATTAATCAAAAAACATAACATTGTCTTCCTTAAATACTTCTCGCCAAACTGCAGGAGCAGTTTTTTGCCCAGTTAACACTCATATTTTTATTTTTTAAGTAACAATATAGATACAAGTAAGTAAATGCTTTTTTACATAGTTTATAGTACATAAATTATAATAATATTCAAATGCAACCGAATACTGACATCTTTAGGACATCTGTTGACAGATCTCTTTTATGTTCATGATTTAACTTTATTTCATTATTATATTTGATAGTACTGGTAGTCTGATATTAGTAAATATATAAATAAAATAATAAAAAAGATAAATAGTAAGTGAAAAGCTGATACCATCGCCTTTGGCTTAGTCTAGATATTAATTATCATTAATAACAGTCTCCAGAAGATGTCTAGATGACAAGATCACTGTTTGATCTAAGTGGACTTTCCCGTTTCTTTAAGGCGAGGTGGTTCTGCACAACATTTCCCGAAGGAAACTGGTTAGCGCCACGCGGACAGAAAATCTCTAAAATAATCTATTAAAAATTAATAGATGTAATAAAAAAACCATCGGATGAAATCTCTCCAGTTATCTTTAAACTTTGTTTTGGTAAAGGACCCATGTCATCAGATCAATTATTCTAGGTATAAAACCAAAAATGGATGACAAAATGTCACGAAAAGAGGTAACTTTGTGTTGTGAATTTATTCTATCAAGCTAACTTTATCAAATTTTGTTTCCACCGGATGAATTCCCTGTATTATCCCCTTAACAATATCAGTTATTTTTATTAGATTTTAAATATATTTTTTAATTAGATTTGTCATAACTTTATTTTAGGTTTTAATTGTTAGATGTTTTTTAGCTCAATAAAATAACTAGTCAAAGTTAGACAAACCATTCACCAATCTTTTGGCAAAAAAATAAGTTGGTAAGGATCTTTGATACACTTTTTTAGTAAGTAATTCTTTTTGTTTGGACTTAAGCAATTTTATGAAAAAAACTAAAATTGATCATAACTTTTCAAAATCAGACTACTACTAATAATTGGGCTTAAAGGGTCAGAAATGACCCAAACAATGCGCTATTTCGATTCGATTCTTCCTTCCCTTATTCTGATTCTGATTCTGAGCAATATAAATACCTATTATCTCACAGGTAGGTGTTCAGAGCTGCGCGTGGGCCCGTTTGGTGTCATAAATAACTCAACATAAACTAACTTAATCTTCTCAATGAATTGCACCACTATTTACTTTGACTTTTTGTAATATTTAGTTTTAGGTCATCAGAGCATTCCCTTTTTCCTAGTTAAGTAAGAACAGTGACATTTATAAAATTCCTATTTTAGAAAAAACGTTCGTTTTCTGAATTGACCCTAGTGGGAATCGAACCCAAGACACCAATAAATTCGAGGTTATAAGCCATACTAAGCTAATTGTATGTACCGCCAGAAAAATATTTTTGGAATATTTATTCTCATAATTCAGATATTTACTATTGATTGGAATAAAATCATTTTAATAAGGCATCTAGCAGTAGGACCTATTTATCAATTCGTTTTTACTTGGCTTAGATATTTGTCATTAAAATGAATAATATTTTTTTTACCTCATTCGTAAAAAAATAAAAAGGGAAACCTGATGGCACATAATTTCCAATAATATTTTCGTCTTCTTATCTTTATTATTTGTTTAACAGAAAAATATACAACTTAAACACTTTTACTAACTTCTCTTATGCTTTTTTAAGGTTTTGTTTCAAAAAAAGATAGGAAAAAAACCAAAAGCATAAAAAGGAATATTTAAAATTGCTAAGAAAATAATTAAATTTAACATGGTGGTTTTTTTTCTAAAATTAAATAACATTAAATCTCCATTCTTTAAACTCTACTTCTTAAAACTTTATAATCACTTTCTCACGAAGTAGTTAAGTACTTTTCAACTTGATGCTTAATCTACTGTGCTTATAAAAAAAATTAAACAAACAATATACAGCTAAACTAAGAGTAAATATCACAGATAATAAACCGAATAATAAATAAGAAATGAATTCTAATTCGACGTATTTAGTCCACGGCATGTTGGCGGCCGGTGACCGAAGATGCTTCGCGCCTCCGTGCCGTAGTACGTACTCCGTCCACCAGGTGGCGCGCTCTAGGGGAGTCTGAGGCTGGTCTCGCATTATGGCGCGCAAACGCAATATGTTTTCACGGTAACTGTGGAAAGGAAAATACAATGTGATATTAATGGATCAAACTAAAGGCTGTAAAAAACATGAAACAGAGGCCGCAAGTTTTTAATGTTGAATTTGGAAAGTGGTTGCTGACGCCTTCTTCATTTGGCAAAAACAAAAATTTTAACCAAAACAAACTCAACTTCAAAAAAAACTATTCCAAAACAAAGCACTAAAAAGTAAAGAAATAATTGCGTATTCTTCTAAAACTAATACGATAATATACTGTAGGTACAGTTATTGTTATTGTTGGAGTCGGTGTCAGCCAAGGAAACACTAAAATATACCTAGCAATATACCTATTTCTTACATATCACGTTTACGTATGTATGTAGGTAGTTACAAACCTACATTGGCTGACACCGACTCCAACAATAACAATAACTGTACCTACATTATATTATCGTATAAGTTTTAGAAGAATACGCAATTATTTCTTTACTTTTTAGTGCTTTGTTTTGGAATAGTTTTTTTTGAAGTTGGTTTTTTTTTTGTCAAAATTTTTTGTTTATTTCTTGATTTTCAGTGAATAGTTCTTATTTATTTTATACATCGAAAAAGTATCGTTCAATTGCTCCTAAGAATTCAAGAGTTCCGTTACTTTGTCATGCATCCCATAGTCAGAACCTAACACTCATCAAACTACCCTTGAAGTATTATCCTTTCCAATAAAAAAAGAAGCATTCAAATCGGTTGGCGTGATAATGAGTTATTCGTCCATTTGTTGCGCATATGGTTTATCTAGATTTAAGACTTATATGGATTTCCCATGGATGCCACTGTCAGAACTTGACCAAATTAAAATAGGACCACACGGGCAGCATCAGCTTTCAAATAAAAAAGAATTATCAAAATCGGTTGGCGTAATATTGAGTTACCCGTCCATTTGTCGCGCATTTTGTCTATCTATATTTAAGACTTTATTGATTTCCCATGGATGCCACTGTCAGAACTGGACCAAATTAAAATGGAACTACACGAGCACCATCAGCTTTCAAATAAATAAAGAAAGAATTATCAAAATCGGTTAACGTAATATTAAGTTATTCGTCCATTTGTCGTCCATTTGTCGCGCATTTTGTCTATCTAGATTTAAGACTTTATGGTTTTCTCATGGATGCCAATGTCAGAACTAGACCAAATTAAAATGGGACCATTCGGGAAGCACCATCTTTCAAATAAAAAAAGAACGATCAAAATCGGTTCACCCAGTCGAAAGTTATGAGGTAACAAACATAAAAAAAAAACATGCAGTCGAATTGAGAACCTCCTCCTTTTTTGAAGTCGGTTGAAAATTTGTCGTCCTATCAGCGCTTACCTTTTGTTGATCAAAATTGTATGTATTGTAGTT
This sequence comes from Udea olivalis, assembly GCA_947369235.1. Classification (NCBI taxonomy): domain Eukaryota; kingdom Metazoa; phylum Arthropoda; class Insecta; order Lepidoptera; family Crambidae; genus Udea; species Udea olivalis. The sequence goes on along the minus strand of OX376364.1, from coordinate 5,006,334 downwards.
TCAAGCTTCTCTTCTGTAATCGTGTCCATGTCTACTCCTAGTCCTATTTTATGGTGTTTATATTGTTCCACGTTAAACCACTGGTCTCCCAGCATTGGTATTCCAACTAAAGGAACTCCAGCAGTTATAGCTTCGTCTGTAGATTGAAGTCCTCCTTGTGTTATGAACAGTTTTATTTTTGGATGCTCTAAAAAGAAAAGAAAAATTTAGTAGGTACAATTAAAATTAAAATTGTAATGATATCCTGAATCAACATAATTTTTTTTTAAATATAAGGACAATCATCAGGACACCCCTTTCCAATGTCTAATGAGATTTATTTTAATGCCCCCCCCGACCAACCTCTCGGTTATGCAGAAGGGCACACTATTCCTAGCACACCGTGAAGTGTACCAGGGACCATCTGCGGCAGGTCCTGCCGCCATAAAGCACAATGCACAATGCAATACACATTATGGTACTCATAGGCGAGTAGCCCGTGGCATAACCCACTCCCATTTATCCAGAATGGTGCCGGAGCAGTTATAGTCGCTCAACACGCGCATCCCAAAGAATGCTAGCGGCTTTAATCCCCGCTGGGGATGTCAGAGAAGCCAACTACCATTTCTCCAAAATGGTGCCGGAGCTGTATTGCACGCTCACATCTCGATGCACTGCGTACATCTACCCTTAACTACAGCAGGGTGGCCGGATAGGCAATCTAGCGGATACCCATCTCCTTGCTATCCAGGCAAGTACCGGAGGAGCTGGAAGCCGCTATAAGGGTTCCTCACTAACCCTGCATCTAAACACTTAGCGGCCCAACGCCCTAGACCAGTGAATTTAGATACTCGTTGCGCGCGAGGAGGGACGCTCGGTACACACTACTGAGCAGACGAACATGCCCCACCTCTGCAACTAACCACATGCCACCACGAATCCAACTCCAAGTTGGGGCCTGCCTTAAGAAAGGCTTAGTTGGGACCCCCAACACCCGTGGTACCCTGATCCAAACAGCCAGACCCGTAGTTCCAGCTGCGAAAACCCTACCTACCCGGGTGAAGTAGATAGGGACACTCATCAAGACAATCATCAGGACAAACACTAATACATTTTGTTGAACACCCGAAAAAACATTGTAGAACACACAAGGAATTAATGTTAAATATATTTTAAAAAAACTGCCATTGCATGTAATGTGAACTGATACTTCTTAGTGATATTTAAATAAAAATTTTCTTTCTTCTTTCTTTACTGTTTTGTATTATTCAAAAAATCTTTGATTATACTCACTCAACAAATCTGATTGCGGCAGCCATTTTGAGATTCTGATATTTTTCGATTTGCCAGGCAATTCGTCCTGGTTCCATTTCCACAAAACATCATATGGCAGTTTAGAAAATACCTTTATGAAGGTTTGTATCTTCTCATGGGGAAGCAGAGATGTCTCCACATTTGTGCCAAAACTGATGTATATTACTCCATGTTGAGATGAATCCAAGTACGATTTGAGATCCTGTTATCAAAATAATAGTAGGTATATAAATTATTCCAATATTTTATGTACATAAAAAACATACAAACAAAAAGTAGTTATTATTTCTTGCTAGGAGTTTCTTGACTAGTACAGCTTGTACGAGTAACATTTAATATAAAAAATCTATGCACCAGATAACACACCATTTGTCATGGTCTCGAAGTAGGGATAAATTTCCCTGTATTACGAGCTACCAGACAATGAAAACGTACATAAGGTAATCATAAAACAAACGACATTCATCCATAGTTTAGTATTTTAGTAACAATAACGATAAAAAAAACTTTTTCATGTTAGTTTATCAATAAAAATACCTGTGGTAATTCTTTCTCCGGCTTTTGATGAAGTCCTTCAATATAAATTACGTTTGGTGGGACAGGCCGATTCAATTCCCAGAGAGAATGAACATTTAAGAATACCATATCAACATTATTCTTCAGTTCAGAAAAGGGCGGAGTATTCGTACCAAATAAGCGTTTTGATAGCTCATTTGCCTTGATTTCATAAGCATCAAAAGCTTTCTCAAGATTATGGTATTGGTTCAATGCTGAGATTTTTTCAAAAAATGAGTAACTACGAGTATTTACTCGTTGCTGGAGGAAGGTTGGATACAAAAGTGGATGTACTGGAGCACCAACTATTCTTAAAACATCAGTAAACGAACCTAATGAACCCATTAGTATAACAGGTATATTGTACTTAAAACTCAGCCCTAGCAGTGCGCAGAAAGCTTCTAATATCAACAAGTCAAACTTCTGTGACTTATCGTTCAATAGAGTCTGCATTTCATGACTTGTGAATTGCTTTTCTTGTACTTTCAAATATGTGTTATACATAACTGTCAGTTGTTCGTTCGAATCACCTTTGCTTCCTTTGTTCACTGATGCAAGTACAAACTCATCTCGCCAAGTTTGATAAGATATATCTTGCAGATCTATTTCCGTAAGGTTCGATGGTCCTTGTCCTTTCTTGAAGATAGGGTCAGTTGTTAACATAACCACCTTATGTCCACGTTTCACTAATTCTAAAACCAAAGGTCTAAAAACCACTTGATGGCTAAAAGATGGTGTTGGGACCACGACGAGAATCCGTGCCGCCTCATTTTTAACAAATAAAGATGCAACAAATATAACTAAGTACCGTGCAGCAGACATGGTCGTGAACTAATTACGATTTGCTCAATATTTGTGCATAGCAATTCTTATATATCTATTATTTGCATTGTCATTCTCCTATATCTTCATGACCCCGTTATCTCACACATGATTTTCGATTGAAATTCTAGTCACACTTAGCCTGTTGTCATTAGCCATTCGCAAATATACAGCAAAGTCATGCCCATTAATTGATTACAACTGAGATAATCGACAAATATTTACTGGCTACAGACTAAACTACGTTTTATCAAAATGATAGGCAGATTAAAACAGTAAATATATTTAAAATTGTTCAAACAATTTTCTACATAAGGTAAATTATTTATCTAAAGACAATAGAGTTAATTATGTTATATAAATACACAGCAACAGCTGCAACATACAAATAAACAGCTGAACAAAAAGTCACTACCACAGATAATAAACCGAACACAATATAATCACAAAATAGGATATATCAATTCGATTTCCAAGTATTCAGTCAAATGCATGTTTGGCGACCGAAGGAAGATGCTTCGCGCCTCCGTGTCTCGCATATTTTCACGGTAACTGAAAAATAATAATTATTTATTTATTTAATCTTCAATGCTAAAAATTACATTAGGCGGACTTTATGCTAAAAGCATTCTCTACCAGTCAACCATCGGATGAGACAGAAATGCTGTTGGCGGTGCAAAATGTTCATTTAGAATAGGAAATTAATACAAAGATTTTATAAATTCTTAAAAAAACGACAGATACAACCTAATCAATATATTACATAGAAATACATAACATAAATAAATATATACTTACATAATATATAACATACTCACTATTAAGGGAAAAGAATAAAATAAAATAGATTATGAACAGTGGAAACTACTGAGAATTTCTTAAAAAATCACGGATTGCTGTTTTGAACATGGCTTTACTTGGTGACATTTTGATTGTGTCTGGCAACTCATTCCACAATCTGATCTCAAATAATTAATTCGTTTATGTACAACAAATCTCTAGCGTTTTATTTATCAATAATTTATAAATTTAACAATGCCAAATAATTCATACCAATTATATTAAAATTTGATATTAAACATGTAATAACCTACGTTAATACAGAAACATTATGATAAAATTCACCATTAAAAAAATATTAAAATAGAAAATTACGTCATTAAAGAAATCTAGATTGATTTTTATCTCTTACTTAGTTGAAGTTCAATGATTAATCATTGCGCAATAATAATTACACAATGTTTTGTCCTACAGAAGTTGCATTTTTATTTTTAATATTTTTTACTAGTAATTTAGTTGTGGCTGTGTATTTAAAAGTGTCGAAGATGTCACTTTATCATTCATATCATTATAATTGCCCTGAAAATTACTTATAAACTTTTAAGGTCCGTTCGGTCAGATGCATTTTTTTAACTAAGCAGTTTTTGCACAATTGCATGTTTTTCTTCTGTATGAAAACGATTTGATTTTTTATGTATTAGTTTCTTATAATGGGTTGTGATAGTTTACAAAAAACTTGAATTTGATTTTAGTCGTAATCAGTCCTAACAGTGGGGTCATTTAAGCTTTTAGTAGCAGCAAGTACATTTTTTGTGACTTGTCATTCCGCAGGGACTGCATTTCATTGGTCTATAATTGTTTTTCTAATAATTTTACACCAACTTTAAACATGACTGATGTTAACCCTAGCGAGTCATCTTTGCTTTTTGAAGAATATAATGGATACAAATACTCATCTCTCTACGTTTTATATGACATATCGTGCACGTATATTTCAGATAAGTTTGATGTTCCTTGTACTTTCTTGAAGGTTGCTAACATTACTACTTTATTTTCACGGTTCACTTATTACAAAACCAAAGATCTAAATACCACTTGATGGCTAAAAGACGGTGTTGGGCCCACGACGAGAACCTGTGCTGCCTCATTTTTAATGTCATTTAGTATCTGGCAGACGACATGGTCGTGATCTGAAAACGATTTACTAAATAGGTATTTGTGTATTGCAATTCTCAAAAACTAATGTTCTGTTTTTTGTATCATACGTCTACTTCATACCGTTCATCTCACGCGTGATTTTCTAATAAAAAGCATCCTCACTTATCAAATTTCTTGAAATAATGCAGATCGCCATACGTTTTAAAATGAACAGCAAATCGTGCTTATTAGTTTAAAAACAGCTGAGATAACTAATGCATAATTTTGGTAACGACTAAGTTTTATCTTTCAGCTATTAAATCAATATTCATGTAAAGTTACAGAGCCTAGTGGAGTTAAATTCCTATTTAACCGCGAAATAAAACACATTTTTTTTCAAAATCTTGACTTCATAGTGACTTCATAGATCGTGACTTCTTCCTATTCGCCTGGTGGCGAAAAGGTTCACGAAGTTTCGTGGAACTATTGAAGGTTAAAATGGACGCAAAACGTTGCTTAAAATGAATTGATTGTATGTATTTTATGCAATCAATTACGGTTATAAAAATACCAAAAAATCGACATCAATTTCACCCGGTAAGTTTTTTTATTTTATTTATTTATTTAAGCCTCTTTATTCCCAGATCTAGAGTTGAATATTTACATTTATTAGCTAAAATTGCTCGTATTCTAGTTGTTTATGAATATAGTAGCATAAATTTCATTAAATAATATCTAATAAAACTTAAAACAACATCAGAAATAATTCATTCTTACAAACTACAATTCAATTATATTATTCATTATAAAGTAAATATATCATCCTAAGTAAAAATTCATGCAATTAATTCCTTTATTTAACTGGGCACCCATTTGCGGGTGTAGGTTCTCCAGCTCCTGCCGACGTTTTCTATCTTGCGACAGTCTTGTCTAGGTCCGGCCTGCCACTTCCCTAATGTCGTCAGTTTTTTTAATGACTGAAAATTCACGTAACTATGTTTTCGACGAACGGGAGTAGGGCCTCAGATACCATGGCTTCAGATGAACCATCTGTACCACTAGCATACTTAAGCTCACATCACCACTGAATGGTATCCCGTTGATGTCTATCGACATGATCGACAACGACAGAATATTATTTTCATGATAAGATAAGATAAGAAACTCTTTATTGCGCATCAAAGAAAGTAGTTACAAGGGTGATGATTATCGTAAACTTACTAATTTCAAAATATCTTTGGCAGTTGTCAGACTTAACACGTGAACTAAAATGCAGTACCTTTTTTAATGATATGTGACATAGCATAATCTATTTAATGTTTTTCTTTAATAATGCCAAAAAATAAAACAAAACATTAAACTAATGAGGTTACATGTTTTTAAGCCGCTGTATTGTTTTGTTAAATAACAGTAGGAATATGAATGTATTTTCAAGTTTCATTATAAACATTAGAAATCATGTTTTACTGTTTGGTAAAGTAGTTAGGTATGAATTAATTAAAAAAAATGGTTGTAACTTTACGACAATTGGTATGAGCAATAATGAGCATGAATTTAAAAGGTTGCACGCAATACAAAAATGAATATGAATTGAGGTCAATGGCACAAAATAAAGAGTTTACAGAAGGACCGCTCGCACCTTTTCCCAAAACTTGCGTGAACCGCCTAGGGTTACTACTGTATTCGCTCTGAATTTTTAAAATGAAGTAAGTAAGTTATACCTACTTGACAGAACCGGCCAAAAACAAAATTCATCATGTGAAAAATTGCACCAAGTTCGACAAAAACAAAAACACTCGCGACAGTGCGTCTTTCCGACTCACCGAGGCTCACTGACTCCGCTTGTAAACTCATGTCTCTGTGTGCGTGCGTCAAAAATGGCGTGTTGTTCTAAGCGGGCTATCTGTCAGAGCGCCGCGCATGTCTAATTTGTGTCAATGGTCTCTTTTTGAGTTCCGTTGGAAAAATTGAATTTGTTTCTAATCATTTTCAATCCCCACCCATGACAAATATTTGTGTGACGAACATTTGTATTTGTTGTGTGTCTGGGTGTTATTATCTATTTAAGTATGTATTTAGAAATATTTAAGTATGTTTATCAGTCTCTGACGCCCATATTACAAGCTCTGCTTAGTTTGGGGTCAGATGATCTTGGTGTGAATTGTCCCAGATATTTAGTTATTTATTTATTTATTATTTAGTGTTCGTTATTCAAACCAGTGGTGATTGATTTAAAAATAACTTCGTAACTACTCGGTTTTAGAAAAAAAACGCTTTCGGTTAGATGACGTGTGAGTACGCTTGTAAAAACTAAATAGAGCGTTAAAATAAAGCATTTTTTTAAGAAAGCCTTATAATATGACCTCACTCCACTTGATGGAAAGCGGCCGTGAGGTCCAAATATGAGACTGACAAGCACAGAGTCGTGCAAAGTGCAATCACTGAGCTGGCCATACTCATCTTGAAAGCCTGCAAAAATGCCTTTTCACGCCCCGCCTGAAGACCCCGGGAGACAAGAGGAAGGAAACTCATGCGCTGGAAGAGTGTTCCACGTGTGGATGTTACGACAAAGAAACGAGTCTCCAATAAGTAAGTGAAGGGTGAGGACTGAGGATGGAACAACTTGGAGCAACTCGTCAGAGCATTTCCCATTGTAAAAGCGACAGAGAGCACTCAACAAGGCAATGTCTCTACGCAATTAGAGAGGCTCAAGGGTCAGGCAGGCCTCTGGGTTTCCGACGATACGAATAGCACGCCGCTGCAACCTGTCAAGAGCCTCGAGCAAGTACGTCTTTGCAGTAAAAGCCCACACCTGCGTTAACTTGGCGTTGCACTCGACAAGGTTGCATGCCCCATTCTGAAATGTGGTCTAACACTCCGTCGAGCTCAACAATAAGACTTCACCTTTTGTCCTCGATGTCGGTCTGTTTTGCCCCAGGGCGCTCGAAATAACGCGCGTGGACCGTGCTATCACCCGCATAGCAAAGAATACTAATGTCACCAAGTGATAACATGTCATTGATATGCAGAAGAAACAGCGTCAGCGACAAGACGTAAATGTAAATGAATCGTCAAAATGTATTTTAAGGATTAGCTCAATTGTGATCAATGTGTAATTAACACATCACCGTGGTCCATGACTGACATGATTACTAGACCAAAATGGTAAGCAAATCAAAATCGTAAATGTGATTTTGATCTTTTTTCTTAATTCTAAATGCGTGCTGTCATGTGACAGACATTTATTGCCAGGGCCACCTCTTTCGATATGGATGTCAGTAACCAGTACTTACAGTACGTCATCGCGTCCAGTTCAACCGCAAAACTCGCGTGCAAATGCTCTACGCGGCTATTGACAACCAACTTCCAAATGAGTCGTGGAATATCCGGCAGCTGGAAGGTAATTATCGCCCGCAAGTACGTGCAGTGACAGAGGCCTGGCATAGTGCACTTACTTTGACGCCGTTTCATTTAACATTCTATGCTCAAGCGTTGTGGCAACCTATATTAAAATCAAGTAGAACTTAACATCTTTTATTGGATCGAAAAGAAGTGGATTCCTATTAATAAGACGCTATCATGACGTGTATGTAACGTCTGTAAAGCGTCGTAAAAGGGTTGCGCAACAAAATGCGTTATATATATGCGGATTATTGTCTTTAAGGCCATTAATTTAACAGGTTGTAGCCCAAAACTCGCTACATCTTCCAGATTCTGCTATTGATATGAGATAACACAAGTATGTGCCAGACAACACACCAATCATTGTTATGGTCTCAAGTAAGAAGAAGAGAAGAATTGTGATAACCGTATTGTTAAACAAGGAATTGAGTCAGTCGAGCGTGTACCAACACACCAAGACCTGGGTTAGTATTTTGAATGCGCCCGGCCGGTAATCAAACCCGAGACACCACACAATTCAAGGCGAGAAACCGTGCTACAGCACACTACGTAAAAATATTTTTGGTACAATTTTTTTTACTAGTGATTGCTGAATTTTTATTGTTGGGATGGGATGTCTTGATTTCAGTAATTTATTTTAATCTACTTTAAGGATAGTTTTTCTGTTTACTAATTGCTTCACTCTGCTTAAATATTTTTTTTTAAAACATAAATATAAATCACCTAATTCGTAATAAAATCCAAACTTTGGTTCAGCCTCATCTAATGTACTAAACCAAAGAATCCAAACCATTTATGCATGAAAATAAAAATAACTTTACTTTTTTATTTTATTTCACTTTAAGTACTAATTACTTTGAGTTGTCTACTTTTTTTAATGAGAAGCAGTAATACATTACATTAACCACGTTTAAGCGTTTTTGGGGTTTTCGTGAAAAAGGGGAAGGGTCAAAACGAATTTAAAGATATATAGGTACTGCAAATTTGCTAAGAAAATAATTTATTTTGACTCATTTATTTTTACGTTTACTAAAATTGAAATACAGTCACCCTCTTCATCGTTTGTAACGAGTATTTACGAGTATTTGTTGTTTGATTGTTTTTCTTCTTACATTTTAACTTCACTTTCTTATCAATTACTTTTTAACTTGATATTTAATCTATCGTGCTTACAGAAACTATTAAATAAGGAATAAACAGCTAAACTAAGAGTAAATATCACAGATAATAAACCAAACAATAAATAGGATATTAATTCGATTTCAACGTATTCAGTCCACGGCATGTTGGCGGCTGGCGACCGAAGATGCTTGGCGCCTCCGTGCCGTAGTACGTACTCCGCCCACCAGGTGGCGCGCTCTAGGGGAGTCTGAGGCTGGTCTCGCATTACTGTGCGTAGACGTACTATGTTTTCACGGTAACTGAAAAAGAAGAATATATTTGTTTATTTACAACAAAACCCCAGCTGGTCTAGCCAAGTGTCCAACGTTGAACGAAAACGCTCAAAGATTTGTATGGAAAATAATCGTCGATCGACATGTCACGTGACTTAATCGTAAGGAATCATAGATTGGTAGCCAAGTGTATAATTTTTATATAATAAATAAAACGAAACATTAGTCGTTCGCTAAACACAGCCAAGTGGCACTTTTTGACAAGCGACTACGCCCCATGAGCGTTTCAACGCTACGATAGTTAGCGAACGCCGGCCCCTTGACGCCAACGTAAAAAAATGGCGGTTTTCAATCAGCTGGTGTTGTCTTTGTTTGAAATTTAATATTTTATAAGTTTTTTATTACAATGCATGCTCTAAAACTATTGTGGGCTGCACACCTATTAACTTCACAAATTCAAATACACTTTAGAGTGATTTAAAAACACTGAAAATGTTTCAATATGTTGTTACTTCAAACATACGTCACGTCAAACTATTCGACTTTGACATTGCGTCTGGCTGGCGACGTGCGAAACCATAAACAAAATTCATATTTTTATCGAAAGCTAGAAGAGAACTAGCGTTCGCCGCGTTCCGTTCATCTTGGCTACCAATCTATTATCGTTTGCAACAAAGCGTTAGCGAAGGCGAAGTTCGTTTCGTTTCCGAGCGTTTGCCACTTGGCTATTGGTGCAGCACTTCTACCATCTCAAAATAAGATTTAACAATGCTAACGACCGAGTTTCATAAGAGTTTCCGAACCGAATCTTTTTATCGCTGTGTCAACAGTCAACCACAGCAAAAAGTTTCAATACTTATTTTACAGTTAATTTGCGGTCTTCATATTCATTTATTTACAATGCGCAGTTAAGGAATCGCTGCTCAATGTATACGCAATCAAGAGACACCTTTTCAGGATTATTTTATCACATACACACATCAACATGGTCTAGGGATATTTTAATTAAACCTAAATAACTAAAATTCTATTAACTTTCTGTTAAGACACCTACACATTAAAATAAACCTCGTTTATTAGCCTATCTAATCTGATAAATAAACTTTATACTTAAACTTTAATAACTTTAACTTTTTTTAAAAATTGTTGAAAACTTAAAATTAATAATCCGTGGATTCACATAAGACTCTTCTGACACATCTGCAGCGGTTCTGCATACTCAAAACAAGGGTGTCAATATCCTGTTGTGGAATACTGTCCCAAGTCCTGCTAAGATGCAAGAAAAGCTGGTTTTCATGCACAATATCTTCAGAGAAATTCCTAAAAGCACTTCTCTGAAGCCTGGGATAGGCATGCTCAATATGATTTAACACTTTCAGCGGGGCAACGTTTCTTTACGTCATTTTGTGAGTGCATGAAGTGGCTCAACGTACAGTCACGTCGACCAAAGGTATGCATTTATTCGCAGAACGTTCTTCTACGTCCGTCGCCTATACCAAATTCTATTAGCTACGTCACTGCGCCGTATCAGTGTGATTTTCCAAGTTTCTAGCGCCGCACCACATACATTTTCACCCTATTTTATACAAAGGTACTCACACATGCATTTACACTTACGTAACAGTCACAAAACCTCAAGACACGTCGCCTCGTGTATTGCATGACGTATTTAGTCACCTCAGTAAGCCGCAAGCGGGAAGGGCACGCGCGCTGTTTTGGTCTGTCGCCTCACACTCTGTGACTTCTAACGTATCGTGTCATAATACAAACCCTCCTATTTTGTATTATATACAGAACGTCTGTAAACGTCCATTAAATATGTATGGATTAAGAGTGTGACATATCACGTCAATATATGAGTCAGGCCGCTCCGCTGAAAGTGTTAAGTCAGGGGATTGTGCAGGCCTGTCTGAAGCTTGAATATCATGCTGTTGTAACCAACTTTTAACGATACGCGCCGTATGTGGACGGGCATTGTCGTGCATTAGCTAGAAATTGTGTCCCATTTGCTGTCTGTGGGGCAAGATTACAGGCTCTAGCACCTCATCTCGGTATTTAGAGCAGTCATATTGCCTTGTATCCAAACGAGGTCCGTTCTACCGCCGAGACGAATTCCTGCCCAAACCATAATCGTGCCACCTTGATATGCATGAACTTGTTGCGGATGCTGCCAACGTCCAGGTTCTCTCCAAACGCGTACTCTTCGCGAATCAGGATGAAATCCAAACCTGAATTCATCAGTGAAAAGCACAAGTGACAATGGTTCCAGTTTTCGTGTGCAATAGCCCATTGTAATATTCTTCCTCGATTGCCTCTCCTTAGCGCTGCTACCCAAAGTGGCCTACGAGCACGTAGGTTGACTTCATGCAGTCGTTTCCTCAAAGTTTGACCGCTTACCAGCAAACCATACTCTCTCTGTAGACATTGAACTAATTGCATCGCCGTTACATTTGGTTGACTTCGTGCAGCATTTACTAATTAATAATATCATCATCATAATAATTTAATTACCGACCGATTAAATTATCATTATAATTTAATCGGTCCTGTTTATGTTTTGTAATGCGTTGAGGTCCTCGGTGCCGTTCCACCACTTCCCCCATGACACGATAACGTGACCAAAACCTGGATATAACGCTCTGACTGGTCCTCATGGCTTCAGAAACCGCAATTTGGGTAGCGCCAGCTTGAATCATGCCCTCTGTTCTTAACATTTCGTTCCTGGTCAAGTGTCTACGTGGCATGATTAAATGAACACCGGAGATGCGTTTGACAAATATTTATAGAAATTTATGGAGTTTAAGTCAAGTTCGTGAAGATTTACTTCTTTGGAAGAAATTCAATGAATGCGAATTTCATTTTAGAACAAAACCTTTTATATACAAATTTGAATTTAAAAAATGAACTTAATAATGTTTTTATAATCTGTCATTGATAGTTTTTTTGTAAAGCCACTACTTTTAAAGTTATTTAAAAGTTTTATATATCCCTAGACCATGTTGTTGTGTGTATTTAGTAATCAGAATTCTAATTATGTTTCCCTTAAAACATAACTTGTTTATAGAAAAATAATATTCAAATGCACTGTTGAAAAAGTAAATCAATTGAAAAAGTAACGTGAGTATGCTATGCTACTCGTACATTTAAGGTGAATCTGAAATTTGTGTGACGAACATTTGTATTTGTTGTGTGTCTGGGTGTTATTATCTATTTAAGTATGTATTTAGAAATATTTAAGTATGTTTGTCAGTCTCTGACGCCCATATTACAAGCTCTGCTTAGTTTGGGGTCAGATGATCTTGGTGTGCATTGTCCCAGTATTTATTTATTTTATTTATTAAATTCTCAGAAATTCAGAAAAAAAATCATAACTCGAAAACTATGAACAATCGCGGAACATACTCGTACATGGGGGCGATTCGGGTACCCCAAGGAGTGCTCTTTCTGTGGGCTTCCGCTTGACACTTCTTTTTGGGACACCCTGTATACGAGTACATTATTATTGTGTCTGTACCTATGTACTTAATTGACTATCTTTTTTTTGTATGTATTTTATTTTCAAAGTTGTTGTTTTATGGTTTTTTAAATTTGTTTGTGTCTTTTGCACTATCTTAGTTTATCTGTTTAGCCGGGAAATACAAAAGGAGTTGCGAATGGAGCAAAATTTGCAAGCGGGGTATTTTTTGCATGTGTGTATTAGATAAAGTTCTTTTTTTTTCAAATATTTTGCCTGTTAGTTATTTCTGGTCGGATTTTTTGCCATAATACCCTGAATGACATCTTACTTTGCTCTCTTGCCATTGCACCGTTTTTAATCCCGCTACTCTTGGGGTATCTTCAGTGACGATAGAAAGGGACCTGATGGTGCCACACGTGTGCAATATACGCTAGGACGCATCCTTTTCTGGGATACCACTTGTGTGGATAACCTGGCAGAGTCTCACGTTCATGGCACTGCACTGAGGGCTGGCGCTGCGGCCAATCAGGCCCAGATCCTCAAGCACCGCACTCGTCATTACTCCGTGACATTAATTCGCGGCGTTTGTGGTGAAAACGCAGGGCCCGTGGAGCTCGCTCGCGAATCAATACCAAAACCCTGTAAAACTATCGCGTCCAAATTAATCCACGCTTCAGGAGACCTTAGGGCTAGACCATACTTTTCTCAGAGCCTGGGGCTTGCTATATAGCGCGGTAACGCTGCCAGCGTCCTAAGGTCGATGCCCCAAATGCCTTTTTTTCATTAAATGTTTATTTTATTTTGTTATCTAATTGTTGTTTTTTCAAGTTTTTTCTAGTATTTGTTTTAGTAAAGTGAAATTTTTTGGTAAAGTATGCAATTAATTTCTGTACGTTCTAACTGTAGTTTTTGAATTTAGTTTTGAAATATACCAGTCACTTTATCATTATGATTGCGCGTATACTGATTTCAAAAACTTTACTGGAGTCAGTTCTGTCATATGCATATTAAAAAACAACGATGGATAAATTTCTTTTTTATTAAAACAATCAGATTTGTTTGTTCAAACGGTGTACGCTTTAACTTTGCTTTGAAAGATTACAGACAGTATTCTTGCCGTGTCAAAATGCTTGCTTACCTTCTATTGCTCAAAATGGTCAGTATTGAATTTTTAAGCTTTTCTTCTGTCATCTTATCCATATCTACTCTCAATCCTATTTTATTGCGCTCATATTGCTCCACATTGAACCACTGATCTCCTAACATGGGTATACCGATCAAAGGTACTCCTGCAGTTATGGCTTCGTCTGTTGATTGGAGTCCTCCTTGTGTTATGAACAACTTTACTTTTGGATGCCCTGTAAGACACAAATTTTAATTATTTTACACTTTTTACACTTAAACGAATGAATGATAATAGTGGATCTAAATCATATAATATGATCACAATCATGAGGAAAGTATGGCTTCAGGAAAATCTGCCGTATGTTAACTGAAATGTTACTCACTTAATAAATCTGATTGTGGCAGCCATTTCGAGATTCTGATATTTTTTGTTTTGCCAGGTAATTCGTCCTTGTTCCATTTCCATAAAACATCGAATGGTAGTTTGGCAAACACATTAATTAGGGCTTGTATCTTCTCGGAGGGAAGCTGAGAAGGCTCAACGTTTGTTCCAAAGCTGATGTATATTACTCCATGTTTAGATGAATCCAAAAATGTTTTGAGGTCCTAAAATAAAATGATTGTCAAAAAAATGGAAACGACACAAAAACCGTTTGTTTTTTGCAAATTCCATAGCATAGGTGGTGTGGTTATTAATTACATTTAGTAAACTGTCATCAAAAATCCACTCGAGAGAGGTTTTTATCATTAAAATGTGAACTTTTCTTGACTAAATCGAATATTTACCTCTGGCAATGGTTTTTCCGGATTTTGATGTAGCCCTCCCATATAAATTACATTCGGAGGAACAGGCCGATTATAATCCCAGATTGGGTGAACATTTAAAAATAGCATATCAACTTTATTCGTTAGTTCTCTGAACGATGGAGCGTTACTTCCAAACACGCGTTTCACCATCTTATCTCCATGTATTGCAAAGTTGTCAAACACTTTGTCGTTGTTATAGTGGTCGTATAATTCATTGATCTTTTCAAAAAAGGTATAATTGTATGTTCGTTGCTGAATGCAGGTTGGATACACAATAGGATGTTCTGGTGCTCCAACGGTTCTCATGACTTCAGTCACTGAGCCCATTGAACTTATTTGGATAACGGGTGCGTTGTATATCGTAGTCAATCCTAAAAGTGGGCTAACAACAGCTTCTAGTAGCAACAAGTCAAATTTTTGTGACTTATCAGTCAGCAAAGACTGCATTTCACTGCTCATGAGTTGCTGTTCCAATACTTTTAAAATTATTTTTAACATAGCGTTTGTTTGCGCTTCTGAATCATCTTTGTTACCTGAAGTCAACGATGCATGTAGAAACTCATCTTTCCAAGTTTTATATGACATATCGTGCACATCTATTTCCGTCAAGTTTGATGGTCCTTGTCCTTTCTTGAAGATAGGGTCAGTTGTTAACATAACCACTTCATGTCCACGTTTCACTAATTCTAAAACCAGAGGTCTAAATACCACTTGATGGCTGATTGATGGTATTGGGAACACAGCCAGTATACGTGATGCATCGTTAAGAGCAACCAGAGTCGTAACAATCACTATTAAGTACTTTACGACTGACATGGTCGTTATCCAGATATGATTTACTAACACTTGATGTCGCGTATCTTTTATATAGTTAAATTTTGCGCTATCACTGTCGTTCATATGATTGATAACGCACTTCTACCGGGTGATTATATAATGTAGCCTTACAAAAACGATATGGCGTACTCAGTTACTACGTAAGGGGAAATTAGATTTTTTCAATTGAATTTAACTTTAGCGTTGCATTCGATACGTAGTTTCATTTTAATCCAAAATCATATTCGCAAAAAATATTTCTTTCGGTTTTCAAAAGGCGCTTGCCCTAGATCATTGATAAAATACCTATAAAATTTGCCTAATCCGATGAAGGCCTCAATAGCTCAGAGAGCAGCCGTATTGCGGAAGACGCGAGTGTGAGTCCCGCTTTAGTGCGTGAATCAGGTCGAGTTTTTATAGTTTTTATCATTGAGTTAAAGTGTAGTTTCAATAGGTCTGATTGCATTCTTAGGCAAGTTTATTTCGTAGTATTCAAATGAGTTACACTCTTCCCCCAGTTGCCTACATTTTCAGTGAGCAGCAGAACAAAACATTACCAAAAAAATTTTAAAGCAGTTTTGGTGGTTCGTATGAAAAACCCGAATTGAAAATTTACTTAACGAATTAAAAGAGTTATGAAAGAATTAATTGTTAAGAAATTATTTATTTCGACATGCTTTTTGGAATTAATAAATATATTTAAATCTACTACTTCTTAAAACTAAATCACCACTTACTAGTTATTTACTTTTTAATTTGATACTTAATCTATGATGCTTATAGAAAATATTGTACAAGTAATATACAGCTAAACTAAGAGTAACTATCACAGATAATAGACCGAATAATAAATAAGATATTAATTCGATTTCTAAGTATTCAGTCAAGGGCATGTTGGCGGCCGGTGACCTAAGATGCTTCGCGCCTCTGTGCCGTAGTACGTATTCCGCCCACCAGGTGGCGCGCTCTAGAGGAGTCTGAGGCTGGTCTCGCATTATGGTGCGTAAACGCACGATGTTTTCACGGTAACTGTAAGAGAAGAATTAAAAATATTTAAAAAAACATCTAAATAATAGAATAGTTTAAAACTAACAAGTGTCATTGTAGACCCGTAGTGCTGGGTTTGGAGGTATCGAAAATAGTAAAGTTCTTTATGCTTGGCATGTAGTTTCGGCATCCTTTGTCCAACTTAATACATTAATTTGTGTCATCTTAGGTAGTCGCAAAGGTAAAATTTGGGTATTTGTCTTTTTGGTCAGTATTAGACGAAAAAAAAATAGAGATGAAAATTTTACTTTCATGATGATAACGAAATAGTAACTGATGTACAGAGGCATTTTGTGTCAGCTCTCTCCACAGGAATTCCTGACATTTAACTATGTAATACTTAACATATCGCTCGACTAGCTCTAAAATAATATTACAGTTGGTTAAATAGGTGTAATGCGTTTTAGAATACTAATATCTGTTGTAATTACAACGTCTTTTGTGTCGAATTTACTCACGACATTAGTTTTCTTTATCACAACTCTTTGTACAAGCCACAAAAGAAAATGCAAGTTACTAAAGTTTACGTGTTTTTATTTATTATGTTGTAATATAACACTTAAATTCTTAATTTGTGTCATTTCCATCTACGAAATCTTATTATTTGAAAAAGTCAGCTTTGTTCGAACGAAACGGTGCGAGAGTTGTAACTGCTGCTACATAGGTACTGACCATAATATGACAGTTTGCGCTTGGACGAAGATGACACAAATTAGGTTTGCTCACTACACAGGCTCTAATAGATATTATGATACTATAAAGATTATTCACTTAAAATAAATTTTGGCAGTTTTATTTCGAATAAAAAGAATGGCATACAAACAGTCGAATTGGTGATTATGCGACAGTCATATGTGATACAAAACGCAATAAGCTTCTTGGGTACGATTCTATCTACAGGCAGGAAATAAGCAACTTTAGAATTTTTGAAATTTATGACCTGTAAATAGCCTAACGCTACGGGTCTATTGTGCCACAATGATAACAATCAATAAAATATTGAATTAAAAATGTTTTTAAAGTTTTAACGATTTAAACAACAATCCGCGTATGAAAAACGCTAAAAACAGTACGTTATAAGGGTATGCTGGTAGTTTTACACTTCCTATTGTAATAGTTTATTGGTTAATGTATTCACAATCAAAACTCAACAAACTATCAGCTACAATATTCACAGATGTGAATACAAGGTCATAGCAATCATGTTTATTTCCGTATCTGACTTGTCTGCATAACGTTGTGATTCTTGCAAATTACGAGCATGCTTGAGTTTAACCAAATTGAACTTTATCTTTCGATATCAAGAGTCATTGTGACTCGCAAAATCTATCATCTTTGCTTTTATCTCCATGCTTGAATATTTGTATCATTAGGTACTTAACAATTTGATTAAATCATCGTTTGAGTGACAAGGTTATTTTAAGCTCGTTAAAAACACAATGTTAGTGTAACGAGTGTCAGAGTAAACAATGAAAACATTTACATTACATGGTTTACCTTGCGCTAATTATATTTAACATAAAACACAAGACAATAAAAAAATAATGTGAAATTTGGGAGAATTTGCAAGCACTAAAATTTTCTTCTATTGGGATCTTTGGAATCAACTATTAAATATTTGTATACACAGAATAAATGTAACATTAATAATTCACAGCCCCTACCACCATCACCTCTGAAATCAATATTACTCAGAGAATTAGGTCTGAATGTCAACCTTAGACGAATACACATACCATTAAATATTGCTCTAAGCTTATGGTAAGGCTTAAGGTATTAAGGTACAATATTAAATTTCAAGTGATTTTACCTGGAATGTTACTCGTACCAGTTCGGATCAATGCTTACCTTTTATTGCTGATTATGGTCTGAATTGCAGTTTCAAGCTTTTCTTCTGTCATCGTATCCATGTCTACTCGCAGCCCTATTTTATTGCGCTCATATTGGTCCACATTGAACCACTGGTCTCCTAACATGGGCATCCCAATTAACGGTATTCCTGCAGTTATAGCTTCGTCTGTTGATTGGAGTCCTCCTTGTGTTATAAACAGCTTTACGTTTGAATGCTCTGCAAAATACAAAATTATGATTTGAGCTTTAATAAACGAGTGATTAAATAATATTTTACCATCGCATTATAAACGATTTCGCACATTAATAGGGAAAACATGGCTTCCAGAGAGTCAGCTGTGTACTGGAATGTTACTTACTTAACAAATCTGATTGTGGCAGCCATTTTGAGATTCTGATATTTTTCGTTTTGCCAGGTAATTCGTCCTGGTTCCACTTCCATAGAACGTCGAAAGGCAGTTTGGCAAATACATTAATTAGGGCCTGTATTTTCTCAGGGGGAAGCTGAGAAGGCTCAACGTTTGTACCGAAGCTGATGTATATCACTCCATGCTTAGATGAATCCAGAAATGTTTTCAGGTCCTAAAATCAAACTGTAGATATAAAAAATGTATGGGACGGTAGAAAATATTTCGTTTTTCTTAATTTTTTACTAACTTTTACCTTTTATTCTGAGGTTTTAAGTTTATCTTTTAGCATTTTTAACAATATTGGGTATTTACCTGTGGCAATGCTTTTTCTGGATTTTGATGTAGTCCTCCCATATAAATCACATTTGGAGGAACAGGCCGATTATATTCCCAGACTGGGTGTACATTTAAGAATAGCATATCAACTCTATTTGTCAGTTCTCTCAATGACGGAGCGTTACTTCCAAATACGCGTTTCACCAACTTTTCTCCATCTATCGCATAGTTGTCAAACACTATTTCGCTATTATAGTGGTCGTATAATTCCTTGATTTTTTCAAAAAACGTATAATTGTGTGTTCGTTGCTGAATGCAGGTTGGATACAAAAAAGGATGTATTGGTCCTCCGACGATTCTCATCGATTCAGTAACTGAGCCAAACGAGCTCATTTGAATAACAGGTGCATTGTATATCGTGGTCAGTCCCAACAGTGGGGTGACAAAACCTTCTAGTACCAACAAATCAAATTTTTGTGACTTATCGTTAAGCAGAGACTGCATTTCATTAGTCAAGAATTGTTGTTCCACTACTTTCAAAATTATTTTAAACATAACTGCCATTTGCCCTTTCAAGTCATCTTTGTTTCCCGAAGTCAACGATGCATGTACAAACTCATCTCTCCAAATTTTATATGACATATCGTGCACATCTATTTCCGTCAAGTTTGCTGGTCCTTGTCCTTTTTTGAAGATAGGGTCAGTCGTTAACATTACCACTTCATGTCCACGTTTCAGTAATTGTAAAATCAAGGGTCTAAATACCACTTGATGGCTAATTTTTAATTTATTTATATTAATTATATTATATATATTATATTTTAATTAAAGGCTAATAAATAAACGGTGTTGGGAAGACAGCGAGAATCCTTGAAGCCTCATTATGCACAACTAGAGTCGCAACAATTATCACTAAGTACCTGGCAACCGACATGTTCGCTATCCCGTCGTGATTTGCTAAACATTTGAACTGCGCGTGTCTTTTATAAGTTATTTTTTGCGCTGTCACTGTCGTTCATATACTTGATATCTTCACGTGAATATGTATATAAAATGATACTCTAGTCAGATTAACATACTTATCAACCTTCTCAAAGACCTATTACCTTTTTCATCATCATGACTTACGTTTTAACGTAAATAGACAACAAAGAAGTCTTTTCTAAAAACATTAAAATAATAACCTATTTAATATTGTTCCTATATTTTTCGGAAATATCAAAATAAACGACTCATTTTTTCTTAACAGACCCATTTGCATGTTTTACTATCCCGTGAGAGATACTGGATGGATTATAGTGAAACTAAGGTCTTATATTTTTGAGAAAAAAATACGTTTTATTCGCGCGTATACGGTCGCTATGGTATACGCGCTTACACGCACGCAACAGTTTGCGCTTCAAAAAACACGGGCTTATTGCTTCGTGTTCGTGCGAACCGGTAGTGGTCATCAGTATCTATATAGATTATAAGAGTTTATAAACGCACTTGAATAAGGGTAGGCAAAAGCTTTTCCAAATACTAGCTTCTACGCGCATTTAAAACCTCAGTCTTAAACTGCTCGTTAGCTGTTGTGTTGTTGAAGTCCACGTGGGCGAAATGCTGGCAATATCTATTTCATCATTATTTGATCACAAATCATGAAATCATACACACACAAAATAACATACGCATATACATACATACAATGAGACATTGAACTGTTATGAATTATTGTTACTATGATCAAAATACACAAGTCTATTTATCACTAAAAAAATATAATATTATTTCATCAAGTGGCAAATGTGTGCCCATCTATTTAAATATGATTATAAGCCTATTTCATTCTTTTCAGATAAATGTTGATTGATCCTTTCCCTGTAATGATCTGTAGCTTCGCGCTTCCGCTTAAACATTGGTTCTGCGGATTTCATTATTTCAATAATGTTCTCTGTGTTCTTTTGCTCCATCTTGAACACTGAGATAGTTCTGATTATGTTCCACTTTCGTTGTAAACATAGTGTTTAATAAACTGAATGTTCATGTCAATCCCACCATTATTAATACTGATTTAAAGAAAAAATAAATGAAGAAAAATGACACAAATAAACATTATCCAAGTTTAATTCATATAAAAATAACAAACAGACTTTAAATGAATATAAAAATCAGCTAGTTTTTGTCCACAGGTGAAAAATTTTTTCGGTGTATAGTCCATAGTGGAAAACGCCTGTCGTCGATACACACAAATGCGAACCATTCTGTCGACAAACGTCCATAGGTGAAACATTCTGACGATGAATCTCTCAAAAACGAAAAGTCCTATTGGTGATCAGTCCAATGGAGAAACGACTGTCGGTAAACTCTTGCAGAATCCAAACATGGCCGACTACCAGTGTGCCTAGATCCGAGCCAATTTAGAAAAGATCATTTAGTTAATTGACCTGACCAGTTATCGAACGTGGGAGATAACGGAAATCGAGGTAAAAAACCGGGCTACAGTTTTTTTTTTATATACTACGTCGGTGACAATCAAGCACGCGGACCGCCTGATGGTAAGCGGTTATCGCGGCCTACGGACGCGTGCAACACCAGGGGTATCACTCGCGCGTTGTCGACCCTGTAAAAACCTTTTCAAACCCCTCTTGAAAAACTCCATACTATAACTCACCGGGAAAACCTCGGCAGGGAGTTCATTCCACAATTTAAGCGTGCACTACTCCAATCGTTACGTCAATTGTTAGAACTCGATTAAGAGATTTGCCTTAAAATTAACTAGTTTTAAAATTAACTTGCACCACATCATGGGTCCATGAGTCTATGAGCCTTCCATTTTGTGGTATAAAAATAATTTTATAAATTTGTTATTAAGAATTTGAAAAGTTAGAAAATGACCGTACTTTACCACTGTTTTAGCTTCTGCAGTAAAAAATAAAAGTATAAATAAGCTTAAATAATGAGAATAAAAAAAAAACTAAGCCCTAAATAGTGAGATGTAGTTAACCGACGCTTTCGAGGTCAGTTACCGGACACCATGATGCGTCACACTTCACCGATAGACCGTACGTGTGTTAGTAAATGAGTGGTTTATATTAAGTGATAATTATTAGTGGTTTATATTAAGGAGCCTCCTCCTTTTTTTGAAGTATGTAGGTTTGTAACTACCTACATACATAGGTAAACGTGAAATGTAAGAAATATGTATATTGCTAGTTATATTGTAGTGTTTCCTTGGCTGACACCGACTCCAACAATAACAATAATAGTACCTACATTATATTATCGTATAAGTTTTAGAAGAATACGCAATTAATTCTTTACTTTTTTGTGCTTTGTTTTGGAATAGGTTTTTTCAAGTTGGTTTTTTTTGTCAAATTTTTTGTTTATTATGGTATTTATTTAAGGACCGATTATGTTTAGTTAAGATCTTTAAATGTTATTCTATTCTAAATTTAGATTACATTTTTATGCTAGGTAGTTTATTTTTCGTATCATACAAACGTATTCACACACTTCACATATTGAGTAAAAAGCATTTAAAAGTAGGGGTTTGTAAAGTGAAAAAAACACACGAAATAAAAGATGTATAGAATATTAAAATTGGTGGCAAAATATTTTATTTTGACATATTTTTTGGCATTAATAAATATTTAAATCTACTCCTGAGAACTAAATAGTCACTTACTAATCATTTACTTTTTAATTTGATACTTAATCTATGGTGCTGGTAAAAAATATTGTACAAGTAATATACAGCTAAACTAAGAGTAACGATCACAGATAAAAGACCGAAGAATAAATAAGATATTAATTCGATTTCTAAGTATTCAGCCAAGGGCATGTTGGCGGCCGGTGACCTAAGATGCTTCGCGCCCCCGTGACGTAGTACGTATTCTGTCCACCAGGTGGCACGCTCTAGGGGAGTCTGAGGCTGGTCTCGCATTAGGGTGCGTAGACGCACGATGTTTTCACGGTAACTGAAAAAGAAGAGTTTATTTGTTTATTCACAACCAATCCCCAGCACTTCAACTATCTCAACATTAGATTTAACAATGCTTACGACTACTAAATTAAAAATTGTTACGGAACTAAAGTTCTTTTTTCAAAAATCGAGGCCAATTAGCTCATCTGATACAAACTCAAAGTGTATCTTCATCTTTTAATAGACAACTACATCAGAGAGTTTCAATACTTATTTTCCGGTTTATTTAAACTTTATAATAAAAAATGTGAGAATTGTTAAATCACTAGCAATATTAGTAGTATTAGTAAAGTAAAGTAAAAAGTTAAAAATATCTTTATTCATATAGACTTATAAAAAGTACTTATGACAAGTCATATAGTCCAAAAAAGAAAATTATAGCAAAAATATATTAAAAATAAACTTACATAAAATAATACTATGATAGTAAATATATTAATTAAACATAATGTGACTCTACCACCGGTTCGAAGGTTGTTTCCGATCGAGAAGACTCCGGCAAGAAACTCGATGAATACTCTTTTCAATCTTGTTTTTATACACAAAAATTGAATTGACAGAGTAAAGTCATAACAAAAAAATAAAAATGTGCAGAGGAGCAGATTATACCTAAGATGACCACAAATTCTTATCATTTAAGAAATCCTCAACACTATAATAACTTCGCTTCATTAACTCAGCTTTAATTTGTGACTTAAACTGGTGAAGAGGCAGTTCAACAAGAGTTTGCGGAATCTTATTACACTACATTGATTATAGATGCTAAAAGACCATAAATGCTCGTTGAATAAATGGATCTTAAATATCGATAGAGTATGAATTGTCTAGCGATAGCCAACTACCGATTGAAAATTCTACAGCCAACCTAGCCAGCAAGCTAGTCCATAACATATGAATTATAAACCTATATCAAAGCCAAATCTGAGAGTTCGGACATTGGTGGTTCGGAAATTGTTCTACCACCGTCCCGGCTTGATATAAAAGCAATAAGATTATGGGATATAGTGGTAGAGCTTGTCTTATCTTAAGTGACGCCACCCTATACCACGTTCAAGCGCACATAAAGTAAAGAAATGTTGAGTAATATACACCGTCCTACTGGTGGGCAAAGGCCACTATATTAACAATTTAGACATGGACGCCAAAAAAAATGTGAGACGTATCATTTCTGGTTACAAAAGGCTTTAGTGTAAAACACTCTAACCGTGCAATGAATGCTAGACTGAACAATGCAAAAATGCATTAGATCGCTGGCTAATGTATTTGCAAGCAAAAGTCAACAAACTATCAACTAAAATCTGTGAATCCAAAGTCAGAGATATTATGCTTATTTTTGTGTGTAACCTATCATATCATGTCTACGAGTACAAACCGTCACAGTTCTTTAAATTTTGAGCGAATTTGTTTCTATCCTTCGGTATTAAGAGCAATTTTGACTTGCTAACTTTATTTCGACGCATTATTTGTTTCATTAGTTATATACTAGTAACAATTAAATAAAATTATCCCTTAAGTGACAAGGTAGTTTTAGCAAAACTGAAATATCACGGTGTTATTTGTATTTCGAAGAGCATTATTAAGTAAACCTAATCGAAATTACATTTCCCTTAGCCTATTACTATTGAACAAGAATCAATTTGGAATGTAACGGGACTAAGCAATATTACATTTTTATCTTTTACCAATTATATTATCAATGATTTATCATTGTGCAATTATACTTTGTAAAATGTTTTGACACACTAGTACAGCAGGCGTTCCGAATTCAGGAAAAATGAAATTAAAGCATACTTTTTTGTATTTTGTATTTTATGCAGTTCTTTCGTATTTCAAATATTTTATACACAAAGATAGAAACTAGAAAAAATCGACCTGATCCTGGGACTCAAGCGGTATTCGAACCCGCGACCCTTCACAATCCGGGTGACTGCTCTTCCAACTGAGCTACCGAGGCCGTTAACAGACCTGGCGAATTTCTCTTGTGTATTTTACGTTGTCAGCCAACGCTGTTTTATAGGAAAGCGCCTTTAACACCCGAAAGAAATATTTTTACAAATATTTGACTTTCGATTAAGATTAAACTAGCTATAGGATGAGTATTTTTATATTTTTAGCATAAAACAATTCTCTTTTCTCTACACACATAGAAGATAATTTAGAAATCTGTGAAGACGACTCAGATTCTTGCCAAAGTGGTGAAATGATGTTCCTGGACCTGTTTCCCGCCGGTGAAGGAAATATATTTTACACTTCATTTCTGTGTACTAATTTTAATATGATCAGAAACTAAGTACAAACTAACAGTAGACTGACTAATTATTTAAGGAATAAGAATTTTTTGATCTTTATTTTTACTGTTAGAAAATTTGAAAAAATATTGTTATGGAAAAACTTTAATAATATTGCTCTATTTGGAGTAATGTTGATTATTTTCTAGAAAAAAAAAGGTTTTGACATTAACTATATTATTAAAAAAAGTATTACTATGATAATCGTTAGAACATGTTAAAAAGTAAGTATTTTTCGTTTTTTTTTATTTTTGTTATAAATGTTGAATTTATTATTTTAAGAAATAAAGATTTGATTTCCTCTAATAGTAGTAATACGTTCTTTTATTTTAATAAATAGGAAAAACAAAAAGTGCTTTGAGACATGGTAAGAAATACCTTGAAAGTACAAGTCTTTTCGACCTGTTCGAACTGTTCGTGTCACGAAAAGTTGCGCGCGCACCGGCGGGTTAATTGTTTAAGCGATTCAGGTTTTAAACTTGCCTCAATAGATTATAAACAGTAAATATTCCTGTCTTTGTTAATATCATTGCTTACCTTTTATTGCTCAGAATGGTCTGTATTGAATGGTCAAGCTTTTCTTCTGTCATCGTATTCATGTCTACTCTCAGACCTATTTTATTGCGTTCATATTGTTCCACATTGAACCACTGGTCTCCTAACATGGGCATACCGATAAGAGGTACTCCTGCAGTTATAGCTTCGTCTGTTGATTGAAGTCCTCCTTGTGTTATGAATAGCTTGACGTTTGGATGCCCTGATAAAAACAAATTTTATTTATTTTACACTTTTACACTTAGATGAACGATTGATGATTATTTTGTCATGGGATCAAAATCATATTATGATCATAAATCATGAGGAAGCATGGCTTCAAGAAAATCGGGCAAATGTGTACTGAAATGTTACTTACTTAACAAATCCGATTGTGGCAGCCATTTTGAGATTCTGATATTTTTCGTTCTGCCAGGTAATTCGTCCTGGTTCCACTTCCAGAGAACGTCGAAAGGCAGCTTGGCAAACACATTAATTAGGGCTTGTATCTTCTCGGGGGGAAGTTGAGCAGGCTCAACATTTGTACCGAAGCTGATGTATATTACTCCATGTTGAGATGAATCCAGGTATGTTTTGAGATCCTTAAATCAAGTTGTACCATTTAAAAAATGTATACGTTATTTGTTTTTTTTATATATTTTTTTTTAATTACTAACTTGACCCAGTTTGGCAAAAACGCACTTAAAAGAATGTCCTGGACTTTTATGTTTAATTTTATAGGTTATTAGTTTGTAATAGTTTCAACAATATTGAAAATTTACCTCTGGCAATGGTTTTTCTGGATTTTGATGTAGTCCTCCCATATAAATCACATTTGGAGGAACAGGCCGATTATATTCCCAGACCGGGTGTACATTCAAAAATAGCATATCAACTCTATTCGTCAGTTCTCTCAACGACGGAGCGTTACTTCCAAACACGCGTTTCACCAACTTTTCTCCATCTATTGCAAAGTTGTCTAACACTATTTCGCTATTATAGTGGTCGTATAATTCCTTGATTTTTTCAAAAAACGTATAATTGTATGTTCGTTGCTGAATGCTGGTTGGGTACACAAGTGGATGTATTGGTCCTCCGACGATTCTCATCGATTCAGTACTTGCGCCCAATGAGCTTATTAGGATGACAGGTGCATTGTAAATCGTAGTCAGTCCTAACAGTGGGGTGAAAAATCCTTCAAAAAGCAACAAGTCAAATTTTTGTGACTTATCGTTTAGCAGAGACTGCATTTCATTGGTCAATAACTGTTGTTCTAGTACTTTCAGAATTACTTTTAACACAACT
Source organism: Udea olivalis (assembly GCA_947369235.1). Lineage (NCBI taxonomy): Eukaryota > Metazoa > Arthropoda > Insecta > Lepidoptera > Crambidae > Udea > Udea olivalis. The sequence continues at coordinate 4,979,071 of OX376364.1, read as the reverse complement.
GCCATCTGACCTTTCCAGTCATCTTTGTTTCCTGAAGTCAACGATGCATGTAGAAACTCATCTTTCCAAATTTTATAAGACATGTCGTGTACGTCTATTTCCGTCAAGTTTGCTGGTCCTTGTCCTTTCTTGAAGATAGGGTCGGTTGTTAACATTATCACTTCATGTCCACGTTTCACTAATTCTAAAACCAAAGGTCTAAATACCACTTGATGGCTAATTGACGGTGTTGGGAAGACAGCCAGAATCCTTGAAGCCTCATTTTGAACAACTAGAGACGTAACAATTAACACTGAGAACCAGGCAACCACCATGGTCGCTATCATGTCGTAATTTGCCAGCCAATTCTACATCGCGAGCCCTTTATAAATATTTTTTTAAGCTGTCACGGTCGTTCATATACTTAGGAACACGTCTTACCGTAATCTCTGGTCCGATTACCACAATCATCAAACTTGATCATCATGGTGACTTGCTATTTGACGTAAATGAACAACAAAGAAGTCTTTTCTTTAAATATAAAATATTATGTATTAATTGAGTATGATTTGTATGTTTTGGAAATGTCAAATGCGATGTATAACATATTAAAAGCGTTTTTTTTATCTTTATCAGTTTGTTTTAGTATCACGTGGGAGATACTGGATAGAATATAGTAAAACTTTGTGTTTTCATATTATTTGGTTTCAGACCAGCGTTTTTTCCCGCGTATACGGTCGCATTGGCATACGCGCCTTCATGCAAATAACATCTCACTCAACATTCCGCTTATTGCTACGTGTTCGCGCGAACAGGTAGTGGTGATCGGTATCTATATGGATTATACGAGCTTATAAACGCGTCATCGTACGAATAAGCGTATGGCAAAAGTTCTTTTAGAAACTAGCCTATACGCGCGTTTAAAACGCTACTGTAAAACCGCACTAAAGTTGTTTTTAAGTCAACGCGAACGAAATGCTGGCGAAAGGTAGTTCAACTGATACATACGCATAATAACATTCCCTCAGACATACAATTAAAAATTGTTGTCATTCGCTATTGTTGCTAAGGTCTACTTCCCGGGGCGGAGGCGTCCGCTGTGGTAGGGCCGGCTGCTGCGGGCTGGTAAGATGAGAGAGGTGTTAGGTGGAGTTTTTTGTTTTGGGAGGGTTTAAGGTATGTCACTGTGCGTTCTTCCGCGTCAGCTTCTTTATAATTTGCATAAGGTTCCATATATAGGAAGGATCAGTTATTGCAAATATTATTTTTAAATATTGTGCTGGTTAGAATAAAGCATGTTGTTATTATTATTTTTCTATTCCCGTCAAGATGACCTCACTCCACCTAATGGAAAGCGGTCTTCAGGTCCGGGTGAGGCTGACAAGCACTTATGCGAACGAATCATTTTATTTTTAGTAGTTTTATTATGAGATTTGCAATGAAATAGTTACAAATAGCAAATTGATCTGACAAGAAGAATAAACCTACATGGATAATAATAATTGCGGGTTGTCTTGATCCTACTAACTCAATCAAGAACTATTTATAGCACATAATTATGATTAGCTTTTGAGAATTTACTTTTGATTAAAATCTCAAAGCTTTGAATCCTTTTTTGAAGTCTTTTTTTTTAAAGACATTAAACTTAATGTACGCTTATGTTGTTTATTTAAATAAGTAGGTAAACAAGAAAAATAAAGAATCCTTGCTAATATTATAATTGCAAAAGTAACTCTGTCTGTCTGTCTGAAAAAACGCTTTCACGCCTAAACCGAACCAATTTCAATGAAATTAGTAATTTTTCCTAACATTTTCTTCAAAAATTAACCTTAACCTTAGAACTAGCCATACGGACCAATAATTATTACGGCATAATAGTCGTGAGGTTGCTACAAGCCAAGTTATACTCGTCATCCAATTCAGAAATGTATGAAGACAAAATGATCTCTTTTGGTTTGCAATGTTTAAGAAAGTACATAGTCATTCATTCATTCATTCATTTATTTATTGCAAGTCACATGTTAGATAGGATGTTACAGGGTATATAAGGTACAGTGACGCCCTGCAAGGGCACAGCAAACATTGGATGAGAGGCAACTATTGCCTATTTACTTAAAATATACTCAAAATACCAATAAATTCAATTCGAATACAATTATTATAAATATGTCATTCAATAATAAACACATTAGTAATTTATAAGTCTATCATTAAATAAATTAGAATAAAAATTATGGTAACACTTTTCTAACTAGAAACTTTTAGAAAGCAGATACCATTTAATTAAATCAAATTAAACTGTACTTTATAAATTTTATAAATTAAACTATAAATCGGTCATCAAAAAATTCTGAAATATTATAGTAATCTATTAAGAAATCTTTGAGGTGACTATTAAACAAGGATGCCTTTTTTTATTTTTAAGATGGTTTGGAATATGATTATATATTTTTATTGCCATGTAATGAGGGCTACCTGAGACAATTTTCATGTTGGTGATTGGCTTGTTTAATTTATTTTGATTTCAATTATTTCTTTTCGGAAGAGTTTCGATTGGGGAGTATAATTCAGAATGATTTCTAACAAACTTGCAGGATTCCAGAATATAAATAGAAGTAAGGGTCAGCAATTGGTGTTTTACAAAATAATATCTACATGAAGACATTTGGTCAATGTTTGTAAGTATCCTGACACATTTCTTTTGTAGGATGAATATGGTGTCTATTTCACTGCAGTTTCCCTATAGTACAATGCCGTATGTTAACCTGGAGTAAGCATAAGCGTAGTAAGCTGCTAGGGCCGTCTTGAAATTAGTAACGCGTTTCAACTGGTGCAAAGCATAAATAACAGAGTGTAACTTATTTTTCAGTTTCTCCGTATAGGGTTTCCAAGTCATATTCGTATCCAGATCGATTCCCAATAGTGTTGCAGAGTTGCAAATTTCTAGCTCTGTATTTTTGAATTTATAGGATATTTTCAATGGGATTTTTTGTGAGGGCTTAAATTGTATTATTTTAGTTTTTTTCAAATTAAGTTCCAGATTATGATCATGCAGCCAATTATCAATTTTACCCAATGTACAGTTTAGTTTATTATTTAATTCATTTGCACCAGTACATGAAATTAACACTGATACGTCATCAGCGAATAGGATGCATTCCTCATCAATTGTACGTGGGAGGTCATTTATATAAATGAGAAACAGCATACACCCCAAAACGCTACCCTGTGGAATAGAGCCAGTACATAAAACTCTATCAGATCTAATTTGCTGTATTTTTCCTGAGTTGAAGTCAGTGTTTTCTATTTCAACTAATTGATGGCGATTTTCAAGATATGACTTAAACCAGTCATAAGCAATTCCTCTTATTCCCGCCTCAAACAATTTTTTTAGCAATATTTCGTGACTAAATCTATCGTAGGCCTCACTCATATCTAATAGAAGGCCCACAGCGTACTTTTTACTATCTATGATTTCGATAATATGTTTAAAGTATTTATAGATAGCTAAAGTTGTAGAGCGTTTCCGTCTGAACCCGTTTTGTTTTTCATGCAATATGTTATATTTTTCATAGAAGGCACTTATCCGCCTTACCATAGCTGTTTCGAAGACTTTAGCTGACGTTATTAAAAGAGAAATAGGGCGAAAGTTATTTATATCTGAGGTGGATCCTTTTTTGTGGATTGGTTTTATGATGGAGTTTTTCAAGGCATCGGGGAAAACACCTTCTGAGAAAGATTGGTTAATAAGCTTCGTATAGGGAACTGTTAGAATATCAACGCATTTTTTTATCAATGATGGAGGGAGTTCATCTACGCCAAAAGATGTTTTATTTTTGAGTTGATCTATTATGTTTTCTGTTTCTTTTTCATCCACGGGAGCAAGAAAGAATGTGTTTGATAATCTGGTTTTTGTTATGTTTTCCCTATTGGGTTCAAACTTACTGCTGGATTCTCCAAAAGATACAAAATATCTATTAAATTTATCTGCTACAAGTTTTGGGTCTTCTATTATTTCCTTTTTTGTGAGTTTAAGTTTAATGTTACATTTTTTTATGTTGCTACTTTTATTTGTTTCTTTATCTATTATTTTCCACATACATTTGGTTTTATTTTCAGAAGCAGCATATGTAAGTATGTTATAATTTCTTTTGGATTGATGCATAACTCTTTTTAGTATTTTACAGTACGTTTTATAGTTTCTACGGAGAATTTTGTTCCCTGTCTGTGAAATTAGTAGTCTCAGCAACCTTTTATTGCGGCAGGATGTTTTTATTCAAAGTGTCAAGTAGGTTTTTTTAGGTTTTGTTTTGTACGTAATTTTGATTTTAGGAATACATTTATCTAGAGCATTTTTCATAACAACATTAAAGATTTCGTAGTTCTCATTTACATTACTGTCACGTTTAAGTGTAACGTTCCAATCTATTTTTGAAATTTCGTTCCTAAAATTAATCATGTTTTCGGTACTAAAGATTCGTTTTTCAGTTATGAATTGTTTAATATTTCTAATTATTTGTGACGTATGAAACAATATACCACTATGGTCAGAAAACCCAAATTCATGAACTTCAGCTTTACTAGTCCGCTTGTTGAAATTGGTAAAAATCAAATCTATGCACTTCGCACTAGTTGCTGTTAATCTCGTAGGTTTAGTAACCTTCTGGTAGAAGTTATAAGTTAACATTAGGTTCATAAGTCTTTTCCTTTCCCCATGATTCAAAAAGTCTATGTTCATGTCCCCTACTATGACAATGTTTTTTTTACAGTCTTTTTTGTTTGTGCGTTGTAATAGATTTTCTAGAGAGGTATAAAACGTTTCAATTTCTCTACTACTATCAGGCCAGTACAAATTTATTAATAACAGGTTTAGTTTGGGTATTTCAATTGCGCATGTTTCAAAAATCATCTCCAAAGAAAGTGATGCTATATCAAGACGCTCCACGTAATCAAAGGTGTTTTTAAGTAAGATACAGACACCGCCCCCTTGCCGAAGTTTACGGCAATAGGACGCGCCCACAGTGTAGGTAGCCATATTTAACATTTTTTTCTTTTCTTCGTTCAGCCAAGTTTCGGAAAGACAGATAATATGTAGATTAGGTTTTTCATTAATAAGTGCTTCCAGGAGGTGCAGCTTATTACAAATGCTCTGCACATTTTGATACAATATAGTTAACTCAGTTTCGAAATGTACAATCTTTTTCATCATCTGTTTTTTTATGTTCTTTTCCTTTATGTTTATGAAAATGCTGAGAATGGGAAAGGCGCGATTGCTCTAGCGTGTGTTTTTCTTGCATCATGTTTTCTTGGCAATTAGATGCATCAGGGTTCCATGGTTCAGTACTTTCACGTTTGCTTACTCTTTTCCCGTTTATTATTAGAGTATTATTTCTTATAACAGCGTGGTGTCCTGCTTGCCTTGCTGAGTATAGTGCTCGCTTCAGTTCTTTTTGCTGCCTAAGGGCAGATGGTGTTCGGAATTCAGTGACACTCAGACCAGTTCCTTTGAAATATGCAGAATTATTCATAATATATCTTTTCATTTTCTTGCTGATTAATTCTATCTTCATTGGTCTCGTGTGGTTCTGTTTCTTCCCTATGTACATTATTTCTTCAACATATCCTGTTAAATTTATGTGTAATATTTCGCCAAATGCATGTATAATTCTTTCTGTAACTTGTTCTTCGGTTTCCCAGTAATTTTCAGGCAATCCGTGTAAAACCAATATCCTTTCAGTGTCATCAGAGCCAGGGCTCTGGACGTTGTTTAGTTTTTCTATGTCTTGTTCTAGCTGTTTATTTTCTTCTTGTAATGAGTTGCATTTCCTATGTAACAGCTGAATTTCAGTATTTATTGTTTCTATGCTATCTTTTGTTTGCATTTGAATTGCAGAGATTGATTCAAGATTTTGTCTGAAATCGAGGTTTAGTGCTGATAATGTGTTTTTAATTTCTTCTTGAAAAGATGCTTTTATTTGTGATAAAATATAATCGTTGTTTTGTTTAAAAATAGATTTAAGTTTCTGCAGTGATATTGATTCAGCGTCCACTGGAGTTTCTATACTTTCCAGCAATAATGTATTACCTTCGGGTGAATCTGCCAAGTTGTTTTCCAGGTCAGAGTTAACATTCGCCAAATAGGATGTCTTTTTCCTTATGGTGACATTTGAGACCACACTCAGGTCATCTGAGGAGACAGGGGATTTAATGCCACTTTGGTCTTTCTGCGGTACCGTGTCTAATCTATTCTTTTGTAAAATAGGAGTGTTACAGTTTCCAGCCTTTGGCTCTTTCGAGCGGCAAAACTGGCATTTCCATTGCTGTTTGTGTTCTTTTGTCATTGTGTTGTAGAAACGAGTTTCTGGTACATTGGCACAGTCTAAATCAAAGTGAAGATGGCACGTTGAGCATGACAAAAACCGTCTATCCATTATGCCTTGGCGGCAGACCGCGCATTCCAGTGACATTATGTAAAAAATCTTGTTTGTTTACACTTTTAGGGGCAAGCTAGGTCAGTCGCAAAGACTACTATTGAATACTGGAAAGTCAGTCGTGAAGTTGTTGGCATGACATTATTAGTGTAATTAAAAATCCAGACGTAATTTTTATCACAATATGCGCAAGCGCTGGTAGATTTGTGCTTAGTCACTTTTTCGCTTAACAATCACTGTGTCACTTCCACCCTTGCGTAGTATCATATGTGCGACAAGGATCAACCGATTGACCGTTGCTTTGTTCCGCCGTAACCAGACAGACGAGACACCGAGCGTCTGGGCTATGTACCATAAGCCACAGGTCTTGATGGCTGGTTGCACTGTAATAGAGGCGTCCAGCGAACGTAGCCACTGAGACTCCGCGTTAAACGTATTAAGTCAGAGGTCTAAAACACTGGTTATTTCTATAAAAATGCGTAAGGACGTGTGAATACGGTGGCGATCCGCGCCAGACTCCCTAGTCTACCTTTTAAAGTGAAAACTAGACTTATAGACGTTGAAATAGGTGATGAAAGTTTGTAAGGAAGTCGACCTTTGCATTAGGCACTTGATAAAAAAAAAAAACTTCTGTTTAAAAACGTATTTTAGATTCTAATCATGCGTAATGACATAATTTATGTTTACTGCAACAAAAATCAACAAACATATTTGATGGCTTTCAAATATTTTTGGATGCGACCTGCAATTTATTGATTTGAATGATGAAATCAAAAAAATAAATTTATTCTTAATAGACTTATAAAAAGTAAATATAACAAATAAACATAATAATGTAACTCTAGCACTGATTCGGAGGATAATCCATTTGGTGTTTCAATTGAACCTTGTAACAACCCCCCTCTCTCTTTTTCTCATCTCTCACCAACTTCCACATATTTTCACAGTTTAAAGACTTCTACTACCCAAATCAATATGGATAAACATATCGATATAAATCATCATTAACGAACATGTAACTTGAAGATAAAATGGCCAAATGGTTGTGATCGTCTAATAGTGGTAGAACCGTCTACGTTGTGTTGTGTAAATATTATTTATAACTATTGTAACTCAATATCCTTTTATGAGGTATGTGAGTGCTAATTATGAGTTTGATTGGACATAATTAAGAACCTACTATGCTATGTAAAACTGTTGCAGACATTCTATTTATTACATTACTAACTAACTCACCTAATCGAAGACTAACATGAAATCAAAGGCAGTGAAATTAGTAACTCTTCAGAAGTACCTAAGTAAATAAGAATAACGAGTTTAAAATGAATTGCTGAATTCGGAACCAAGTATATATTATTCTATGTATGTACCCAACAAATATTGATTATGATTTTAAATATAGTGCAGAATTTGACATCAGAGTGAAAAGCTGATATTTAGAATCATTAAATATAGTTAAAAGAATCAAAATATTATAGGAAATTTCTCCAAAGGAGCATTCCCTTTGGAGGTGGACTTAACGAGCTCCACCCCGCTCCAGACCGATGAAGGCCAACCAGCTCGCGCCTCCCCCCGAAATAGGATTGAGGATATTTGTAGTGACAGTCATAGACTGTGGTGTGACAATGTGTAAAACACAATTGAAACACTAAATTGTAGGATTGTAGCAGGATGTCAAACCCAGCTCCAACGTAATTCATTCTGTAGATGAATCATCATCAATTAAAATGAAATAATTCAATATAAATCATTGGTAGCATGATACTTCATGACTTCTCAACACGTACATCATGTTGATGACGATTGTAGATAAACATTCACAAAAGCAGACTTCGGACCGACTAAATATAGGACTCATCAAAAACATCGTCTTTAGGGTGAAGATAATTCAATTCATGGAGACTTAACAAAATACTCGAGATAATGGAGAGTTAGGTCACTTACAGGAAAGCTAGTGTGAAGTTTGAGTTTGTATGTGGGGAATTAGCATATTTGTTATCAATCAGAATACCACCACTAATTTGTGTAATTTGGTGTGGAAAAGGGTATTGGCTTATAGCAGAAGACCGCCACATATGTAGAGTAAGGAGTGGTACATGGCGTTACTGAGGGATAAGATGCCTCCACATATTTGTAGATTTGTAATATTTAATGTTATATGAAATGTACATATTCACAGCCATCAAGCGGCATCACCACCAAGACTTAGATTGAACTATATAAAATAGTCAATAATTAGCTTTGCAATAAATCTGGCAGCTAGGTTTGTAGGATAAGGTATAATTAAAACTGGGATAGTTAAAATTATAATGTTTTTGGTTAAAAGTTAATCAGCACTTATAAATAGTTGAATAACTGATAAAATCAACAGTGTTTAGTAATAGGTTAAATTAACCAATAGTATTTGAAAAAGCAATATTAGAATTCTTAGTCAAGCTCTCTTGTTAAAATCAATTGTTATCATCAGGTTACATATTTGGTTTTAAGTGAATCAACACTTATAAATAGTTGAATAACTGTTAAAATCAACAGTGTAATTAGTAATAGGTTTAATTAACCAATAGTATTTGCCAAAAGTAATCTAAGAACCTTAGTCCTTAGAACCTTCTTTGGAAGAAATTCAATGAATGAGTTTCATCTTAATTTAATTTCATCTTAAAACAAAACCTTTTATATACAAATTTGAATTTAAAAAAGGAACTTAAAACCAATAGTATTTGAAAAAGCAATATTAGAAATCTTAGTCGAGCTCTCTTGTTAAAATCAATTGTTATCATCAGGTTACATATTTGGTTTTAAGTGAATCAACACTTATAAATAGTTGAATAACTGTTAAAATCAACAGTGTAATTAGTAATAGGTTTAATTAACCAATAGTATTTGCCAAAAGCAATCTAAGAACCTTAGTCCTTAGAACCTTCTTTGGAAGAAATTCAATGAATGCGTTTCATCTTAATTTAATTTCATCTTAAAACAAAACCTTTTATATACAAATTTGAATTTAAAAAGGAACTTAATATTTTTTTCTAATCTGTCATTAAAAGTTTTTTTTAAGTTATTCAAAAAAGTTTTATATATCCCTAGACCATGTTTTTGTGTGTATTTAGGACGAACTAGTTTGGACTAGGCTATTTACCGGTAGATACTATCACGTACGAGGAGCATACCAAAAGAAGTAAGATACTCTTTACTCATTTGATTGAACCTGGCAAGTTATACACCATCTTATAGGCTAGTTGTTGATTGATGTATTTGGAAATTTAACACACATATATATTTATGTATATTTTTGAATGAATGAATGATTTATTTCATAGAATATGTTACAATAATATGATGTTAGGTCAAATTGGTATTGGCGCAGCATATTCTACCTCTTTACAGGCATAGAAATGTTACAATATCATACAAAATAAAATACAATTAGAGTTAAAATGTGAAAATAATCCTATACAATATTCCAATCAAAGCTTCTAAGGTCAAACATGGAATATATTAATTAGCATTGTTATGGTCTAGAAACCCCATTTGGAATAAAAACAATTCTCGATCAAAAAATTATGCAACTGAGATCCAAATTGCTTTCCATTCAGTGCGCGCAAGTATTCGGGCAAAGCATTAAAAACCTTGATTGCCATACAGTGTACATTTTTTTGAACCAAAGCTAGTTTTGAATCACCTATTTCGAGTCTATTCTTTGGTCTAGGACGTAATTCCTTTGAATATTCCCTTTTAACCTCTTTAAAACATTTTGGATTATTTTTAACAAATATGCAAATTTGCTTAATGTACAAAGATGGCAATGTCAACAATTTGCGTTCTTTAAATAACGGTCTACATTAATCCCGGTAATAAGCTCCAAACAAAGATCTCAGACACCTTTTTTGGACTCTAAATAGAAGTTCCATATTTGTACAGTTACCCCATATCATGACGCTGTATTGCAACATGGACGCTACATGAGCGTGGTAAGCTAGAAGAGCTGTCTCTGTAGAAGAGATTTCCCTGAGTCGTCTAAGGGCGAATGAAAATCTGCTTAATTTATCACAAACATAACTAAGGTGACATTTCCAGTTACAATTCTCGTCGACATTTATACCCAAAAACTTTGTTTCACTTGTAAATTCAATTCTTTTACCTTCATGTGATATATTCAATGGCATTCTATTTGTGTGGTGTGCCCCAAACTGTATAAGTTTTGTTTTATCTACATTAACTTTTAAATTATTAGCAGACATCCAGTTTATGACATTTTTAATTGCTAGGTTTATTTCATTTTCATAATTATTAGAATTTTTATGTTGTGAATTATCTTTTATTAATACTGTCGTATCATCCGCAAACAAGATTGTCTCATGATTGGTCGCACTTGGCAGGTCATTAATATACAATACGAACAAAATAGGACCAAGTAGAGATCCTTGCGGTACTCCATAACTAATGGCTCTATAATTAGACCAGTATGTAGTTCTACTATAACTATTACTAACATTGTTACAAGTTCTAGTAATGTGAACAGATTGATATCTGCTCTGAAGATAACTAACAAACCAGTCATTAGCTACTCCTCGAATGCCATATTTGTAGAGTTTTTCGATAAGTCGTTTGTGGTCCACAAAATCGAAGGCCTTACTCATATCGAAGAAAAGAGCTACAATAGGTGATCTCTCATTGATTGAATTCTTAACGGATCGTATTAATGTATAGATGGCAGAGGTTGTGTTTTTATTTTTCCTAAAGCCATATTGCTGATCTTTAATTATCCCGAATTTTTCAATAAAAGAGCTTAGGCGAGAATGAACCGCCCTCTCAAATATTTTTGCCAATATTGGTATAAGTGCTACAGGCCGGTAGTTGTTAGGATTGGTTCGTTCACCTTTTTTGAATAGTGGCTTCACTACGGAGTATTTTAATTTGTCTGGATAAATACCTTGACTAAATGAAAGGTTTATAATGTAACACATAACAGCTGCTATAAATTGACCAATCCTTTTAATGGCTTTCGTAGGCAGCTCATCATATCCTACAGCGTTTGTATTTTTTAGGGATAGTGTTGAGGATGGCCAAATAAAACCCTTAAATTACCAGCTCATCAATCTCTTTATTTTGAGTTCTGACAACTATTTGAAGGGTAGAAAAGTAAAACAAAAATATAAAAAAAAACTAGAATTTAGACATATTGTGGCCAAAAAGGATCTTGCGGTGCAGGTCGCCAACATGGCCCCCGACGGTGAGAAGCACCTATTACTGGCCGGCGACCAGCAACGCCACCTTACGTGTGGGACGACGCAGCACGCCCCCTTTCGTAGCAACATCTACGACCCGCACTATCCCGTCCTTGCCGGGATACACTGATGTTACTCGCCCGCGTGGCCAACAGTTTCTCGGAAGGGTCCCGTCCGCTACAAATACGAGATCACCGACCATGAGTTGCCGGCTTTGAGGAATGGTTTTTCGAGGGACGAGAGTTGGCAAGTATTCCTTGACAAAGCGTTGCCAAAAGTGATCTGCGAGTCTCTGCGCCTTCCTCCAATGTGTATTCAACCCACCAATACAGTTAATGTTTAATTTGCACTTATGCCCCTTAGCTCCCACCGTGTCCGCCACAGATTTATCTAAAAGCGTCACGGAACTCCCATCATCCAATAGGGCGTATGTATCCATACTGCCATGGGGTCCAGTGACGGTGACTGCTATCACCTTTAGAAGTGGCTTGAGAGAGGACGAGTTAGGCGGCGAATAATTATGGGCTACGATGGCCGACTTCGGTTTGTCCTTAGAGGAACTTGCCTCAAAAATAGTACAAGGAATTTCCTTGGCTGATTGTACTACCGAAGCTGGTGGTGATGATGACTGTACTTCTACGTGGGCTGAGGTTGCTGACCGGGTTCTGTGAAGCAGTGTGTGGTGCCGTCTATCTGCTGGGCAACTTTCAACTTCGCATCGTTTCTTACAAAACTTGTATTGGTGAGACCCTTTGCGAAGACATTTACGGCAAACTTTGTTTTCTATGACCCACTGCCAACGATCATCCAAGGAAAGTGTTTTAAAACTTCCGCAACCGCTCACCTCGTGATTGCCTTTACCACAGAATTGGCATAAGTAAATACTTTTTGTCGAATCTGAAGAGGTTGCAATTGCGTAAATTTTATCTTTGTTTGTTTTGATGGGTTGACTTTTACTGACATTGATGGGTGTCGACTCTGACGTTATGAAACCAAATTTAATTTGTAAATTCGCTTCATTTTCTAAAAAGTCAGCCAAATTTTCTAATTTAAATTTGCTAGAGCCAACCCGTGCCGCGGCAAAGTCAGCCCATCTTGACCGGAGCAGCGGAGTTAACTTGCCTATTATAGTATTTGCAAGTTCGGGTGCCGCGAGATACTCTGGTTGGTTGAGAAGGCGGATGACCTCAACGCAGTTGCGAACACGACAGGCAAAGATGTTAAGCTCTCGTGGAGCCTCGTAAGTAGAGAGTCTAGGAAGACCTCGGACGAGAGCAAGCTGCTGAAGTAAGATATACTCAGGTTGAGCGAACCTGTTTTCCAGTGCCCTGATGATTTGCTCCGGGTCGTCCGCAGACACAAGCAGCATCGCGACGGCTTCCCGTGCTGAGCCATGAAGAGCTGCGGCGATCCTGGCTATGTTGTCGCTCGGCGTGAAGCTTCCTTTGGAATGCTGGAAAGCCCTCTTGAACGGAAGCCTGTCCAGCGCTCGACCATCAAACCTAGGGATATCACTCACCCTTGTTTTCTTCTGTCCAAGGTCCGCGATTGCGTTGGCGAGCAGAATAAAATTGTCTTGTGTATCAGTTCTATCATGTCTTTTATTTCTGTGCAAATTACAATTGTTATAGCTACGGTTGTGTGTACCTAGCTCTGGTGCATGTAGAGTAGTGTTAACCTGATCTGTGTTCTCTCGATGGACACTGAAACAGGAAAACGTTGCGGGCTGCGTTGCGGCGAGGCCTTGGGCTTCACGGGGTTTGAGTCCCCGCACTGGAGAGAAGGAGGCAGCTTTGGCCTCTGGCCTGGTAGCAGGCTCGTTATCAATTTGCAATACCGATGCTGGTGATAGGCGAGCTTTGCCGCGGCTCTCATGTTCCGTTTCCCTGTCAAAAGGACGCATTTGATTAAATTGATCTGAAGCTACGTTACTATTATGAGAACGAACTAACCAATTCTCCACATAGTCTGCTCTTGAGCTGCGGGAGGAACCACTAGCAATGACCGCAAGCTCGGCCTGCAATTCAAGATCTGCTAATTCCTTCTCACGCGCGGCAGCAGCATTTTCGCGATCTGCGTCTATTTTAGCCAAACGTCGTGCGTGCTCGACTCTTGCGGCTAGCTGCTGAGCTTTTACGGTGGATGTAGAGCGGGAACTTTTATTCGAGTGAGATTTCGTCAGTGAAGGAATGATTGGTGATGAGCTTACTGCTGGCGCTTGGGCGCTTTTGTCGGGTAACTGGAGAGACATATCATGTGTTTCGGCGTAAGGTATGCTGGACGGCGCTGGTGCGAGGGCACCACGGGAAGAAGCACTGTCTTGAGTGGCAGCAATATTACGCAACACTGAAGCACTCTCACGTAACTCTGGGTTACTTTTATGGACCAGCGAGCGGGATCTGGTTACCATGGGCATTACCGTTTACTATAACACCACTTCTGACTCAAAAATAAAGAGTTTGATGAGCTGGTAATTAACGAGACCCAGGGTTTTATTTGGCCATCCTCAACATTTTTGGTGTCAGAAGTGGTGTTATAGTAAACGGTCATGCCCATGGTAACCAGATCCCGCTCGCTGGTCCATAAAAGTAACCCAGAGTTACGTGAGAGTGCTTCAGTGTTGCGTAATATTGCTGCCACTCAAGACAGTGCTTCTTCCCGTGGTGCCCTCGCACCAGCGCCGTCCAGCATACCTTACGCCGAAACACATGATATGTCTCTCCAGTTACCCGACAAAAGCGCCCAAGCGCCAGCAGTAAGCTCATCACCAATCATTCCTTCACTGACGTAATCCCACTTCTGACACCAAAAATGTTGAGGATGGCCAAATAAAACCCTGGGTCTCGTTAATTACCAGCTCATCAATCTCTTTATTTTGAGTTCTGACAACTATTTGAAGGGTAGAAAAGTAAAACAAAAATATAAAAAAAACTAGAATTTAGACATATTGTGGCCAAAAAGGATCTTGCGGTGCAGGTCGCCAACAGATAGTATGATTTGTAGTACCTCTTCTGGTGTGGTAGGATATAAGAAAATGTGCATCATTTTTCCGAGAATCTGGCAGGAATTCGCTTGCAGCAATGGAGCTCAGTCCTTGTGATTTTCACGCTATGATTTATTATGACTATAAAAAAGGTTTTAAGCCTCAAGAATCTTTTGAACTTTTGGCTACTACTTCTGGTAAGTCTGCTTGTTCACGAGCAACAGTATTTAATTGGTTTTTTGAATTTAAAAGAGTACGGGGATAACTCGAAGATGAAGCGAAGACAGGTCGGCCGCCAACCGCGGAGTCGAAAAACTTATTCGAGAAAACCGACGAATTACGTATGTAGAGCTGGAGCGGGAACTGGGAATTGAATCAGCAGCAATGCTAACCATAATGAATGACCACCTTTTTCTCCGTAAACGGTGTTCGAGGTGGGTGCCGCAGACACTTTCCGATGAGCAGAAAGGCCGTCAGGTGGATTGGTGCCTATGCATGATAGATAAATTCGACGGTGGCGAGAAAAAAAACGTGTATGATATACCGGATACGAAACATGGCTATATAACTATGATCCCGAAACAAAGCGACAGTCGCTTGTTTGGTTTTTTGAAGATGAACCAACTCCTACGAAATGTCGCCGTGCACGAAGCACACAGAAACAAATGGTCGCCTCGTTTTTCTGCAAAACGGGTCATATTGCTACTGTAGTGCTAGAGGACCAAAGAACGGTAAACTCTGAATGGTATGTGACAGTTTTTGCTCCAACAGTAATATCAGCTTAGTGTGACAAGCGACCGAAGTCAGGAATCCGGCACCTTCACTCGCACCACGACAATGCGGCGCCGCACACGTCTGCCGGAACACTTGACTTTTTCAGCTCAAAAAATGTGTCAATCCTTCCTCACCCACCATATTCCCCTGACCTTACCTGTTTTTTACCTGTTTCCAATAATTAAAAACAAACTAAAGGGTAAGAGGTTTGAAAGCAAAGAAAATGCACTGGCTGCCTATAATTTCGGGATTTCTGAGGTGTCTAAAGAAGAGTGGTCACAGGTATTTTCCAAGTGGTTCAAACGTATGGAAAAGTGTATACGTGCTCAGGGTGAATACTTCGAAAAGATCAATACTTGTAATGAAGAAGAAATTTAATAATTTTGGCTTGCCCCTCGTATAGGAAAAACCAGTTTAGTCTCTGTCATGAAATGGAGTTTGGCCGGTAACAGATACACAACTTAAGATCATAACTGGTCGAATCTTAATAAGCCATTAGGGTCCCACTGCTGAGCAAAGTCCTTTATTTTATGCCAGTATATCTAGAGCCTTTTAGGGCAGTTCCAAATAATAATTTAAATGTGAATTTGACTAAATGTGAATAACTAAAGAACAAGGTATGCGTCTGAAGCGTAAAGGAGGGGCAATTCTGAATTTATCGCTTGTATGTTACCTAGTCTTGACAAACTTGCACCAGATCATTAGTCTGTGAGTCTATGTAATGTATCTTCCAAAATTGTTGTTTAAAATTAGATTTACTAAAAAAAAACGTAATTTACCTACTTCTGTTTTAGCTACTGCACTAAAAAAAAAGTACGCATTTGCTTAAATAATGAGAATAACACTAAGCCCTCAATCAGTTAGGTATAGATTTTTCGTATCATACAACGAAATAAACGTATCACACATTTTTACCATTATTAAGTAAGAAGAAGAACAAAGGCATAAAAGCATTTTTGGGGTTCGTATTAAAAATGTGAAAAGAAAAAACACACGAATTAAACGAAGTACGAAATAATACATTGGTAATAAATATTTTATTTTGACATATTTTTTGGCATTAATAAACATATTCAAATCTATTCCTTAAAACTAAATCCTCACTAACTAATTATTTACTTTTTAATTTGATATTTAATCTATGGTGCTTATGGAAAATGTTGTACAAGTAATATACAGATAAACTAAGAGTAACTATCACAGATAAAAGACCGAATAATAAATAAGATATTAATTCGATTTCTAAGTATTCAGTCAAGGGCATGTTTGCGCCCGGCGACCGAAGATGCTTCGCGCCTCCGTGCCGTAGTACGTACTCTGTCCACCAGGTGGCACGCTCAAGAGGAGTCTGAGGCTGGTCTCGCATTAGGGTGCGTAGACGCACGATGTTTTCACGGTAACTGAAAAAGAAGAGTTTATTTGTTCATTCACAACAAATCCCCAGCACTACAACGATCTCAACCTTAGATTTAAGAATGCTTACGACTTAATTAAAAAATTGTTACGGAACTAAAGTTCTTTTTCAAAAATCGAGGCCAATTAGCTCACCTGATACAAACTCAAAGTGTATCGCCATCTTTTAACAGACAACTACAGCAGACTTTCAATACTTATTTTACAGTTTATTTAAACTTTATAATAAAAAATGTAAGAATTGTAAAACCAATAGCAATATTAGTAGTATTGACAATATAGATGCTTAAATACCATCAATAATCGTAAAATCGTAAATATCAATAGAGTATGAATTGTCTAGCGATAGTCAACTGCCGATAGACAATTCTACAGCCAACCTAGCCAACAAGCCAGTCCATAATATATTAATTATGAACTTAAATCAAAGCCAAATCTAGGAGTGCAAACCAATTTCTACCACCGTCCCGGCTTGATATAAAAGCAATAAGATTATGGGGTATGGTGGTAGAGCTTGTCTTATCTTAAGTGACGTCACCCTATATCACGATTAAACACACATAAAGTAAAGAAATGTTGAGTAATATACACCGTCCTACTGGTGGGCAAAGGCAAAGGCAAAGGCTCCATATATTAGAAATTTAGACATGGACGCCAAAAAAAATGTGAGACGTGTCATTTCTGGTTACAAAAGGCTTTAGTGTAAAACACTCTAACCGTGCAATGACAGCTAGACTGAACAATGCAAAAATGCATTAGATCGCTGGCTAATGTATTTGCAAGCAAAAGTCAACAAACTATCAACTATAATATGTGAATCCAAAGTCAGAGATATTATGCTTATTTTTGTGTGTAACCTATCATATCATGTCTACGAGTACAAACCGTCACAGTTCTTTAAATTTTGAGCGAGTTTGTTTCTATCCTTCGGTATTAAGAGCAATTTTGACTTGCTAACTTTATTTCGACGCATTATTTGTTTCATTAGTTATATACTTATAACAATTAAATAAAATTATCCCTTAAGTGACAAGGTAGTTTCAGCAAAAAAGAAATATCACGGTGTAAGGGTGTTATTTGTAGTTCGAAGAGCATATCAAGTTATCCTAATCGCAATTACATTTCCCATAAATCAAGACACGTTTCGAGCAAAAGTATAATCGTCCAATTTACTATTGAACAAGTAAATCAATACGAAATGAAACGTGACTAAGCAAGATTACATTTTTATCTTTTACCAATTAACTTATGATTATCATTGTGCAATTCTAATTTGTGAAATGTTTTGACACACTAGTACAGAAGGAGTTCCGAATTCAGCAACAATGAAATTGAAGCATGCTTTTTCTGGGAAGTGTGTTTTTTATGTAGTTTTTTTGTATTTTAAATATTTTGTACACAAAGATAGAGACTAGAAAAATTCGACCTGATCCTGGGACTCAAGTGGTAATCGAACCCGCGACCTCTCACAATCCGGGTGACTGCTCTTCCAACTGAGCTAGCGAGGCCGTTAACAGACCTGGCGAATTTATCTAGTGTATTTTACGTTGTTAGCCAACGCTGTTTCATCAATGTTATAGGCAAGCGCCTTTCACACACAAAATAAATATTTTTACAAATATTTGACTTTCGATTTAGATTAAACTAGCTTTAGGAAAAGTATTTTTTTTATTTTAGCATTAAATAATGCTCTATTCTCTACACAAATAGAAGATAATTTGGAAATCTATGAAAACGACTCAGATTCTTGCCATAGTGGTGAAATGATGTTCCTAGACCTGTTTCCCGTTAGTGAAGAAAATATACCTTCACTTCATTTCTGTGTACTTACTAATTTTAATGTGATCAGAAACTAAGTTCAAACTAACAGTAGACTGACTCATTATTTAAGAAATAAGATTTCTTTGATCTCTATTTTTAGTGTTACTATGAACACTAATTAGAAAAAATATTATTATGTAAAAACTTAAATTTAATTGCTCTATTATTAGTAATGTTGGTTATTTTCCATAAAAAAAAATATTTTTGATAATATCAATTTAAAAAATAGTTTCACTACTATAATTGTTAGTACATGTTAGAACTAAGTACACACATCAAAAATGTCTAGGGATCAAGCATTTTTATGCGGATTTCTTGAGATTGAGATGTGGTTTTGTAATAAATTTATGATTTTATAAATTTATATGGATCCTTTTTGGTGCATTTCATAATTTGAAACAGGAACTGTCAATCAAATTCGAGTAAAAGATGAAAATCAGCTGTCAATATTTTCCCTATAAAAACATACAACGCATTGAAGACATTATTAGTGCTACTGTTTCCCTACTACTGATTAAAACCAACGTTATTATGGAGCGGCGACGTCATTTAAGCAGGGAAGAAATGCTCAGAGCCGTGGGAATGATAGAATCTGGTTCCCGGCAACGTACTGTGGCTTTAGCTCTGAATACAAGTCAGAGTGTTATCAGTCAACTTTGGACACGTTACCGAAGCACTGGTACCGTGGCTGAGCGCCATGGAGGACGGTATCGCTGCACCACACGGAGACAAGACCGATACATTCAAATCACAACTCGAAGAGCTCAAACAATAACCGCCATGATGTTAGCCGTGAGGCTTCATCACTCTTCAGGGAACTTAATTAGCGACCAAACAGTCAGAAACCGCTTGCATGAAGTGAACCTTCATTCCCGAAGACCGCTAAGGGTACCACCTATAGCAATGCACAATCGTAGGATTCGATATCAATGGGCTCTTGAACACAGAAATTGGGCAGAAGAACAATGGCGTTTCGTGTGCTTTTCTGATGAGTCTCGTTTTGGTATGAGACCGGATACAAGACGTATACGACACTGGAGAACCCCTGGACGCCAACAGCGATAAAAATCCTGCCCGGAAGTCTATCCTTATAGTGGTGGAACCATCATGGTATAGGCGGGTATTTGGATCGGCGGAAGAACTGAGTTGATTTGGATCAGAGGCAACCTCAACGCTCAAATTTATGCTGAGACGATTGTATCAGACGTCATCGTTCCTCTACAAGTGCAAATCGGTCCCTTATTTCAGTTAATGCATGATAATGCACGACCGCACACTGCAAGAGTTGTGAGACAGACTCTCGCCGCAGCTAACATCAATGTCCTGCCCTGGCCTGCTCAGTCGCCAGACTTGAACCCGATTGAGCATGCATGGGATATGCTACAGAGAAGAGCTCTGCCGAATATGGAGGGTATCCAGTCGCAAGAAGACCTTTTTTTGTTGTTGCAATGAACATGGGCGGCCATTCCACAGCGTGATTTGGATGAACTCATTTTGAGTATGCCAAACCGATGTTCTTGTGTTGTGAGTGTTCGCGGTAGAAACACGGATTATTAATTGTTTAAGTAACCCAATAAAATTTTAAAGAAAACTGTTATTTCAGTCTTTTTTTCGAACTTTAATGTTAGTGGTTCAAATGTCAAAAATCCCTTTATTAGGAAAATGGCAAATTTCTTTATTAATGTAAAGGTGACTTGGTTTATCGTTACTGTAGACAAACGAAAACACTTTATTTGATGAATCCTTATAGAACATTTTAATTAATATCAATCAGGAGAAAAGTTATTGCAAAAATATATGTTGATCCCTAGACACTTTTGATGTGTGTATTTTTCGATTTTATTTTATTTTTGTTATTAATGTTGAATTTAAATAAATAGGAAAAACAAAAGTGCTTTAACACAAAGTAAGAAATACCTTGAAAGTACAGGTCTTTTCGACCCATGCGCGAATGCGTTAATTGTTCAAACGATTCCGGTTTTAAACTTGCTTTAATAATAAACAGTAGATATTCCTGCCTTTGTTAATATTATTGCTTACCTTTTATTGCTCAAAATGGTCTGTATTGAATGTTCAAGCTTTTGTTCTGTCAACGTATCCATGTCTACTCTCAGACCTATTTTATTGCGCTCATATTGTTCCACATTGAACCACTGGTCTCCTAACATGGGCATACCGATAAGAGGTACTCCTGCAGTTATAGCTTCGTCTGTTGATTGAAGTCCTCCTTGTGTTATGAACAGCTTGACGTTTGGATGCCCTGTTAAATACAAATTTTATTTAGTTTACACTGTTACACTTAGATGAACGATTGATAATTAATTTGTCATGGGATCAAAATCATATTATCATCATAAATCATGAGGTAGCTTGGCTTCAAGAAAATCGGTCAAATGTGTACTGAAATGTTACTCACTTAACAAATCCGATTGTGGCAGCCATTTTGAGATTCTGATATTTTTCGTTCTGCCAGGTAATTCGTCCTGGTTCCACTTCCAGAGAACGTCGAAAGGCAGTTTGGCAAACACATTAATTAAGGCTTGTATCTTCTGGGGGGGAAGTTGAGCAGGCTCAACATTTGTACCGAAGCTGATGTATATTACTGCATGTGGAGATGAATCCAGGTATGTTTTGAGATCCTAAAAAAGTTCAAGCATTTAAAAAATGTATACGTCAGTAGTTTTTATATTATTTTTATTTTTATTACTAACTTGGCCTAGTTTGGCAAAAACGCACTCAAAAGAATGTCCAGGACTTTTATGATTCATCAATAAGGTTATTAATTTTTTAACATTTTTAACAATATGGAAAATTTACCTCTGGCAATGGTTTTTCTGGATTTTGATGTAGTCCTTTCATATAAATCACATTTGGAGGAACAGGCCGATTATATTCCCAGACTGGGTGTACATTCAAAAATAGCATATCAACTCTATTCGTCAGTTCTCTCAACGACGGAGCGTTACTTCCAAACACGCGTTTCATCATCTTTTCTCCATCTATAGCAAAGTTGTCAAACACTATTTCGCTATTATAGTGGTCGTATATTTCCTTAATTTTTTCAAAAAACGTATAATTGTATGTTCGCTGCTGAAGGCAGGTTGGATACACAAGTGGATGTATTGGTCCTCCCACAATTCTCAACAATTCAGTATTAGCGCCCAATGAGCTTATTTGGATAACAGGTGCATTGTAAATCGTAGTCAGTCCTAACAGTGGGGTTACAAATCCTTCTAGTAGCAACAAGTCAAATTTTTGTGACTCATCATTTAGCAGAGACTGCATTTCATTGGTCAATAGCTGTTGTTCCACTACTTTCACAATTATTTTAGACACAACTGCCATCTGACCTTTCCAGTCATCTTTGTTTCCTGAAGTCAACGATGCATGTAGAAACTCATCTTTCCAAATTTTATAAGACATGTCGTGTACGTCTATTTCCGTCAAGTTTGCTGGTAATTGTCCTTTCTTGAAGATAGGGTCGGTTGTTAACATTATCACTTCATGTCCACGTTTCACTAATTCTAAAACCAAAGGTCTAAATACCACTTGATGGCTAATTGACGGTGTTGGGAAGACAGCCAGAATCCTTGAAGCCTCATTATGAACAACTAGAGACGCAACAATTATCAATAAGTACCTGGCAACCGACATGGTCGCTATCATGTCTTGATTTGCCAACCAATTCAACTTCGCGAGCCTTTTATTAGTTATTTTTTGAGCTGTCACGGTCGTTCATGGACTTGATAACACGTCTTCACGTGAATCTGCAAAAAAAAAGATTTCTGGTCCGATTACCATACTCATCAAACTTTATCATCATGGTGACTTGCGTTTTGACGTAAATAAACAACAAAGAAGTCTTTTTTTTAAATATATTAAAATAGTAACCTATTTATTATTGTAAATTTAATTTTTTTGGAAATGTCAAATGCGATGTTTAAATACCACTTGATGGCTAATTGACGGGGTTGGGAACACAGCCAGAATCCGTGCTGCCTCATTTTGTACAAACAAAGCCGCAACAAATATCACTAAGTATTTGCTAAACATTTGAACCACGCGTGTCTTAAATAAGTTCTTATTTGCGCTATCACTGTCGTTCAAATACTTGATAACACGTCCTCACGTGAATCTGTATCACAAATGATATTCTATTCTGATTACCATACTCATAAAATTTCTCAAATGGCTATTATCTTTATTCATCATCATGGTGACTTGCATGTTGACAAAGAAGTCTTTGCTATAAATATATTCAAACGGTCCTTTTTAATATTGTAAATTAATATTTTTCGGAAATGTCAAATGCGATTATAACATATTATAAGCGACTCAATTTTTTTTAACAGAGACTGGGTGTAAGCTTTACTATCACGTAGAAGATACTGGATGGAGTATGGTGAAACTTGGTGTACTTATATTATTTAGAGCGGTTACAGACCAGGATTTTTATCCGCGTATACGGTTGCATTGGCATATGCGGAAATATTTAAGAAGCTTTAAGAATTTAACTTTGACACATTGCTGATAAATGAAACAATTTTTATTTTAAAGTTTTCTTATAGGCTAATAATTGAACAAAAATAATGCAACTCTCTAAATAATTTCTAAAAATAGTACTTCAATCAAATCTATACTAACTAAACTTTCTCTCATTGGAACATTAATCACAGATATATCAGGAACTCCGCATAATTACCTATGTTTAATCAGACTTTCACTACAGTTTTTACAGTAAGAAATCACGTGTTCCACTGTCGTCATTTGAAACAAACACAGTGGAAGAATTGGATTGACGTAACAACCAATATAAATATAAATGAATATAAATATGCGCCAGACAACACACTTCTTGTAATGGTCTCGAAGTAGGGATTAATATCCCTGTGTTACAAGGTACCACACAAGGAAATGAGCTAGGGGCGTCTCCAAGCACACCCAGACCCGAGTCAATTCAGAAAAGATCGTTTCCTAAATTGACCCGACCGGGAATCGAACCCGGGACACTACGGAAATCGAGGCGAGAAACCGTGCTACAGCGCACTACGCCAACCGTGTCGTCAAAATCCAATGGAATGTCATCTTCACTGTCACTTACTTCTTGGTCAGTATCACTTTCCTGACTACAAACACTGACATGATCTTCATTTTCCGAATCAGATGCATAAGGTTAATTTTCGCCAATATTTATTTATTTATTCTTTATTGCACATAGTCTATCTTACAAAGGGCGGACTTAATGTCTAGAGTCATTCTCTACCTATCTGAAGATTCTTCCAGTATCGCCATGACTCGACGACGCTCACGTTCTTTCGGGTCCATATTAAGATAGGTATTAAAAAATAAAGTGGAGTAAATAAGTAAAACTAAATAAAACATGGAAAATAAATATGGCACAGAACAGTAACGTTGCCATTGAGCTGGGTCATAATTACCCGGTCGCAGGTTTATACACGTGTTGCTCTATGCGCGGGTGATGGACGACTGAAGTGAGATACGTGGAGGGGAGGGTGATATTTAGCTGCAGCTACTGAGAAAAACGGTTGCTAGTGGCAATTAAGTAATTTTTTGTATACAAATTGTGCAGGGTCATCTTGATCCTGCCTCAATGATGCCGGATTAATCAAAATTTCAAAACTGCCAAACTCTTTTTGAAATCTTTTTATAACATACATATATTATATTTGACATGAAACTAAATGTACGTAAAAGTTATATATTAAATAAGTAGGTAAACAAGAAAAATAGGTTAAGGAAAAAGTCTTTTCGCATAATATTATAGTATGTATGAACTTATAATAAAATCTCTTTGGCAATACTATTTGTATCTTGCTGGTTTTGGTATCATTAAAAGTTTAATTCTAAAGAAGATAATTCCAAATTCAAATTAGGAAAATGTCTGATTTCCATTTGTTTTTCTTACTGCCAAGATCAGTGAATCTGATGTAGAGATTCGATACATTTTAAAACGTTACTACAGAAAAGGTAAAATTGCAAGGCGCCAAATAAATTTGCGATGTTTATGGACCTAGTGCAGTGTCTGTGAGAGTTGTACAAATTTGGTTTAAGCGTTTTCAATCTGGAAATTTAGATGTCAAAGATGCACGTCGCTCTGGTCGCCCATTAACGGATAAAATGAATGCCATTTTTGAAAAAGTGGACCAAGATCGGCATATCAGTAGTTAAGACTTTGTCAAAGACCTATGTGGGATTGTATTATTTTCTGATGACACTTCTCTGATTTTTAACGTAAATCGAAGTAACAAAGCACTTGACGACGTAAATAATACTCTCTCTAAGATACTGCATTGGTTCACGAGTAACAATTTACTGCATAATGCTAAGAAGACTAAATGTATCAAATTTTCTATACCCAATGTCAGACAGGTCGATACCATTATAAACATAAATAACGAGCCATTAGAGGTTGCGAATTCCACAGTATTTTTAGGAATTACTCTCGATTCCAAGTTACAGTGGGGTCCGCATATTTCTGCTCTGACAGGAAGACTTAGTTCGGCAGCTTATGCTGTTAGAAAATTGAGGCTCCTGACTGATATCGCAACAGCAAGATTAGTGTACTTCAGTTATTTTTACAGTGTTATGTCGTATGGTCTTCAGTTGTGGGGCTCGGCAGCGGATCTCAACACCATCTTTATTCTTCAAAAAAGAGCCATCCGCTCCATTTACAACCTTAGACCACGCGACTCACTTCGTGAAGCATTCAAAGAGATAGATATTTTAACGGTGTGCTCTCAATGTATATATGATAATGTAGTATATGTCCGTAAAAACTTGCATATCTTCAAGAAAAACAGTGATGTTCATAAACTCAATACTATAAATAAAAAAAAGCTCGTAACTCCCAGTCTAAGACTGCATAAGGTAGGAAAATTATTTGTTGGTCAATGTGTTAAATATTTTAATAAGATTCCGCAAACTCTTGTTGAACTGCCTCTTCACCAGTTTAAGTCACAAATTAAAGCTAAGTTAATGAAGCGAGGTTATTATAGTGTTGAGGATTTCTTAAATGATGAGAATTTGTGGTCATCTTAGGTATAATCTGCTCCTCTGCACACTTTTCTGTTATGACTTTACTCTGTCAATTCAATTTTTGTGTTAAAAACAAGATTGAAAAGAGTATCCATCGAGTTTCTTGCCGGAGTCTTCTCGATCGGAAACAACCTCCGAACCGGTGGTAGAGTCACATTATGTTTAATTATGATATTTATTATCATATTATTATTTTATGTAAGTTTATTTTAGTATATTTTTGCTTCAATTTTTTTTTGTAACTATATGACTTGTCATAAGTACTTTCTATAAGTCTATATGAATAAAGATATTTTTTACTTTTTAGACGACGTAGCTGAAGAACTGGGAATTGACCACAAAACAGTTTTGACGCATTTGAAAAAAACTGGGTACACAAAAAAGGTCGATATTTGGATACCTCACGAGCTCACTGAAAGAAACCTAATGAACCGTGTACTCATTTGTGATTCTTTATTACGACGTAATGAAACCGAACCATTTTTCTTATTTCCACGAGCTGCTCAACAAGCAGCACAAAGAGGTGCAGCCACCTGAACTCCCTACAAACAAGGGACTAGTGCCCCCGGTAACGCCTGATAAAGTCCAGTCGGCTCTTCAACGCATGAAGAACCGGAAAGCTGTTGGACCTGCTGGAGGCCCTATCGAAGCGTGGAAATCGATGGGCTCTCGTGGTGTGGGCATACTTACCCACCTTTTGAACCGCATCCTCCTTACCGGGAAGATACCTGACTTATGGAGACTCAGCATTATCTCGCCGGTCTTCAAGGGCAAGGGCTCGGTGCAGGTGCTGCAATTATCGCGGCATAAAGGTTATTTCCCACACCATGAAGATCCTCGAGCGTATTGTGGACTCTCGAATTCGACAGAAGTGTACAATCTCGGAGAGTCAGTATGAGTTTAGACCGGGTTGCGGGACCATGGACCCCGTATTTGCCTTGAGAACGCTCATGAAGGGATACAGACTGAAGAATACACCACTGCATCTCCTTTTCTTAGCCATGCAGAAGGCCTTCGACTGTGACCCTCGTGAGATGATTGGCTGCGCGCTGCGGTCCAGGGCCGTTCCCGAAGTCTTTATTGACATTATTCGGGACATGTACCACGATTTCAGTTCCATAGTTAGGACTGCGGTTGGTGACACGCTAGTTGCTCATGTATGCTGATGATATTGCGCTAGCAAACTTGGACAGGGGACGGCTGGTACAACGGGTGAATAAGTGGCAAAGTTCACTTGAAAACTACGGTCTGAAACTTAATGTGGTGAAGACGGAGTACATGGCCTGCAACACCACGAATCCCCAGTTCGTCCGCATAGGTGTTGACGTGGTTGAGCGCACGGACCCTGTCTGTCCGGGGACATCGACCGCGACGTCAGAGCCCGAATTTCCGCAGCTTGGGCCAAATGGCGTGAGGCAGGTCTATAAAACCATCATTAGGCCTGTCCTTTTATATGGCAGTGAAACATGGCCGTTACTAGAGCGACACAAGCAGGAGCTGCGCGTCACGGAAATGAAGATGCTGCGGTGGATGTGTGGAGTCTCAGTACCACTTGGAGTTCTGCCCGCATTTGATCACCTTTCGCAGGACTGGACGAATTACGAGGTGCGATTAAAACAATGGTTTATCGCGAATGACATAACCTAAACGACGAACAAGGCTTCTATCAAACAGCGGGCGATATTGCTTACATCGCTTAGCGAGTCAACATTCTAGCTAGTCAGTGACCTGGCATTACCGAACAAGGTGGAAGAATTGAACTACGAGGCTATCGTCAAGCTCCTCGACGATCACCTTACACCAAAAAGGTTAGGCTTTGCAAAAAGATCGACATTCTATTCTGCAACACAACCGGCAGGGAGAAAGCCACACTCAATGGGCGGCTAGGATTAGAGGATTGGCAGCTCACTACGCGTTCAAGAACTTAAATGAAGCCTTGTTGGATAAGTTTATCATGGACATGACGGCGGGACACGAGCGGGACAAACTGTTCGCACAAGATCAGCGGGAGCTGACCCTTGCGAAAGCCATAGATCTTGCGGAGAGTGTACGTGTTTACGGATAAAATGGATGCCATTTTTGAAAAAGTGGAGCAAGATCGGTATATCAGTAGTTACGACGTAGCTGAAGAACTGGGAATTAACCACAGTTTTGGAGCATTTGAAAAAAAACTGGGTACACAAAAAAGCTCGATATTTAGATACCTCACGAGCTCACTGAAAGAAACCTAATGAACCGTGTACTCATTTGTGATTTTTATTACGACGTAATGAAACTGAACCATTTTAGAAGAAGCTGATAACTGGTTATGAAAAGTGGATCACGTTCGACAAGATCGTGCGAAAAAAACTGTGGTCAAAGGCCGGTCAGGCTTCACAGACTGTGGCGAAACCCGGGTTAACTCACAACAAGGTGATGCTGTTTGTGTGGTAGGATTGTAAGGACATTATTCATTATGAGCTGTTGCCACCATACTTCTTATTAACAAGTGTTATTATAACTTGAAGGAATTTTTCGAAGATAAATTTGTGGATTTATAGGGATACTTTATCATGGGTTATTCAACACCATAGGCTTATTATTTTTATTGGTATTATGTTTATTTTATATTTTTAATTTTAAATTGTTAACACCACGGACAATGTATTTAATGTGAGGCGATTAAATGCCCTCTATTTGCCGTCACATGTACTTTTATGGAATACTGTAAGACCTTTATATCTATGTGACTATGCAATGAATAAATAAATAAATAAATAGTTTCGAGATTTCTGAGGTGTCTAAAGAAGAGTGGTCACAGGTATTTTCCAAGTGGTTCAAACGTATGGAAAAGTGTATACGTGCTCAGGGTCAATACTTCGAAAAGATCGATACTTGTAATAAAGAATATATTTTATAATTTTAGAGTATCTTATTTCTATTTTTGGCATGCCCCTCGTATAGGAGAAACCTGTTTAGCGTATTCATGACTTCTCTGTCATGGGGTTGCCCGGTAACAGATACATAACTGAAAATCATAACAGACAAATCTAAATCAGCCATTCCTACTGTTGAGCAAAATCCTCTCTTTTATGCCAGTATATCTAGCTAGAGCCTTTTGAGGCCAGTTCGAAATAATAATTTAAATGTGAATTTGACTAAATGTAAATAACTAAATAACAAGGTCTGTAGCGCAAAGGAGGGGCAATTCTGAATTAATCGCACCAGATTATTGGTCTGTGAGTCTATGTAATGAATCTTGCAAAATTGTTGTTTAAAATTAGATTTTGAAAAAAAAACGTAATTTACCTACTTCTGTCTTAGCTACTGCACTAAAAAAAAGAAAGTATGCAATTGCTTTAATAATGAGAATAAAACCAAACCCTCAATCAGTTAGGTATAGATTTAGTTAGTCTAATTACGGTTTTACGCTAAGTAGATTATTTTTCGTATCATACAACTAAATAAACGTATCACACACTTTTTCCACATTAAGTAAGAAAAAAAACAAAGGCATTAAAGCATTTTTGGGGTTCGTATTAAAAATGTGAAGTAAAAAAACACACGAATTAAACAAAGTACGGATTAATACATTGGTAAAAAATATTATATTTTGACATATTTTTTGGCATTAATAAATATATTTAAATCTACTTCTTAAAACTAAATCGTCACTAACTAATCATTTACTTTTTAATTTGATATTTAATCTATGGTGCTTATAGAAAATGTTGTACAAGTAATATAGAGATAAACTAAGAGTAACTATCACAGATAAAAGACCGAATAATAAATAAGATATTAATTCGATTTCTAAGTATTCAGTCAAGAGCATGTTGGCGGCCGGCGACCTAAGATGCTTCGCACCTCCGTGCCGTAGTATATACTCTGTCCACCAGGTGGCACGCTCAAGAGGAGTCTGAGGCTGGTCTCGCATTAGGGTGCGTAGACGCACGATGTTTTCACGGTAACTGAAAAAGAAGGATACATTTGTTTATTCACAACAAATCCCCAGCATTTCAACTATCTCAATATACAATTTAAAAATGTTTTCTCAAATTGCCACATTATCCTTTAAGTGGTAATTTTAGCAAAAAATTTATCAAAGTGTAATGGTGTTTTGTGTTTCAAAGAGCAAAATCAAACCATTGGCATTATTTAGCAATCCTAATCCCAAAGTTTACATGAATCCTGACACGTTGATCAATTTGGAAACTAACGTGACTGAGCAAGATTTTTTTTTCTTGTTAACTTATTAAATAATATATGATTTATCATTGTGCAATCATAATTGTGAAATGCAGAAGGAGTTGCTTTTTTTTGCATGTTTGTATTGTTTGCAGTTCTTTTTTTAAAATGTTTTGCCTGTTATTTAGTAGTTGGTGTTTTATTGAATGAAAAAGGTTTAACTTTTGTGTTAAAAACAAAATGTTCATTAAATAAATGTTAAGTTTCTTCAAACGATGCAGATTAAACCTTGCGTAAAAAGATTACAAACAGTACATATTCCTGCCTTTGTTAAACCTTACCTTACCTTTTATTGCTCAAAATGGTCTGTATTGAATGTTCAAGCTTTTTTTCTGTCATCGTTTCCATGTCTACTCTTAGACCTATTTTATTGCGTTCATATTGTTCCACATTGAACCACTGATCTCCTAACATGGGCATACCGATTACAGGTACTCCTGCAGTTATGGCTTCGTCTGTTGATTGGAGTCCTCCTTGTGTTATAAACAGCTTGACGTTTGGATGCCCTGTAAAATACAAATTTTAATTATTTTACACTTTTTATACTTAAACGAATGTATGATAATAAATTGTCATTAGATCAAAATCATATAATATGATCACACATATAAGGAAGGCATGGCTTCAGGAAAATTGGCCGTATGTTAACCGAAATGTGACTCACTTAATAAATCTGATTGTGGCAGCCATTTAGAGATTTTGATATTTTTCGTTTTGCCAGGTAATTCGTCCTGGTTCCACTTCCACAGAACATTGTAAGGCAGTTTGGCAAACACATTAATGAGGGCTTGAATCTTCTCGGGGGGAAGTTGGGAAGGCTCAACGTTTGTACCAAAGCTGATGTATATTACTCCATGTTTAGATGAATCCAAGAATGTTTTGAGGTCCTAAAATCAAACTGTAGACTAAATAGTGCTTTATGAAACCATTATGAATCTCACAAGATATGCACTGGAAAGTTTGTATTTATCATCCTCAGTGTCTGAAATTAATCTTTTAGTCATGTTCAACTAATCGTAATTTTATCAAATTTCGTAAAATTGAAAAATTATGAAATAATACTAAATGTAAATATTTTCAAAAATCCTTTTTGAACGTTAGTTAAAAGATTATTCGTACCATTTGATGCATTTTTATAAAAAAAATATGTATTTGGAGAAGCCCAAACATGGTATGAAAATTATTTTTATTTTTATTTAATACAAGTGACTGAAAATGTACTGATGTGAGATACTTTAAGAATTAACTCAGTAAGCTCTTTTATTAAATACCACACACAAAAGGTTTCAGAACAATAAACATTTTTTTCCCATACAAAAAAAAGATGTCGCCATAACACCTCCTTTTATTTCTTTGTTTTCGTGCTACGGATCAAATTGATTCGTATGGCTTAGAGACCAATCGTTTCTTTTTTTATGCATGTACTCGTAACACCATTTGCAGGTTTTGATCTAATTTCCGCTAGCATTATAAAAATGTATACGATAGTTGGAAATCTATAAATTTTTGTGAAAAATATAACATCTTGACTGAATGTCAAAATAGATTTCGCAAAAACAAATCCACAACATTAGCAATTTTTAAGTATATTCAGGAAATACACAACATAATTAACAATAGGAATTATGCAACCGGAATACTTATAGATATGACAAAAGCCTATGATAAAGTGCAATATAACATTCTGTTAAATAAACTGTATGACATAGGAATTCGGGGTATAAGTCATAATTGGTTAAAATCATATCTTTTTAATAGAAACCAAACAATAGAAATCGAATATTTTAATAGTCAAACCAAAAAAATTGAAAAAATTAGATCTGACACCATACCTGTAAACGCTTCAATACCTCAAAGCAGTGTGTTGGGGTGTCTGCTATTCTTAATTTATATAAATGATTTTGCCGAAGCTTTAAATGAATATTGTGTTATGTTTGCGGATGATATATCTATCCTCGTTGCCTGTAAAGAATCTACGAATCTGAACGAAAAACTTAAAAATATTCTTCATAAAACAAAAAACTGGCTATCCGAACATAACCTACAAATAAACATATCTAAAACAGAAGTAATGTCTTTTCACCCTCATCAGAAACAACAGCTAAACTTAAATCTAAAATTGAATTTTGACAACAAAGATTTTGTACTAAATAATGTAAATGAGCATACGTTACTGGGTCTTGTCATTGACACCAATGTAAACTGGAAGCACCACATATCAAAAATACAACGTAAATTGAGCAGCTTTTCGTATGCATTACGAGAAATTAAAAAAAACCACTGACTTAGCCACTGCGACCACTACTTACTATGCCTATGCATATGCGTGGCTCAATTACGGCGTTATCTAGTGGGGCAGTAGTACCGGCGTACCTTGTTTACTAACCATGCAAAAAAAACTTATAAGAGTACTAGCCAACATAGACAGCACTGATAGCTGTAGACCCTATTTTGAAAAATATAAAATCTTAACTCTTCCCTGCATTTATATCTTAGAAATATGCAAGTTCGTTCGTAAATACCCTTACTTATATACAACACGAGATAACAATATTAAGAAACATCAACTTCGCTACAGAAATAAACTAGCACTACCGACCTCTAGAATGAAACACCACTCTTCCAGCCCATTAGTAATGTCTATAAAAATCTATAATAAACTGCCAGATTCCTTAAGAAACATAAATAACAATAAGATCTTTTTTAATGACCTCAAAAATATACTAATACAAAAAAGCTACTACACTATAAAATAATTTTTAGAAGATAAACATTTAACATAAATTTAAGACTGAATAGTTATACTAAAAACCAAACTATTTATATAAAAATATAATATAAATATTCTTAAAACTTAAATAATAATCTAATAAAGTACCTGAATTATAACTTTAAGACGAGTTTCTAAATAATAATTAGATATAATTTAATATTATTTTGTTGCATTATAATTTAATTTTCTATGAACAATGGTTTTCCTCCTCTTCATTTTTGTTGTGCCCGACAGGGTTCATGGTGCACTATTTAAATAAATTTTAAGATCTTGTACTACACTGTGAAATGCAATAAAGAATTGAGTATTGAGTATTGAGTATCTTTTTTCTTTCTTAATATTTATAACCAACTAGGCCAAGTTTGGCAAAGATGCACTCAAAATAATGCAGTTATGAACTTTTGTGTTTCATCTTGAGGTAATAACTTTTTAATATTTTAAACAATATTGAATATTTACCTGTGGCAATGGTTTTTCTGGATTTTGATGTAGTCCTCCCATATAAATCACATTTGGAGGAACAGGCCGATTATGTTCCCAGACTGGGTGTACATTCAAAAATAGCATATCAACTCTATTCAACAGTTCTCTCAACGACGGAGCGTTACTTCCAAACACGCGTTTCACCATCTTTTCTCCATCTGTTGCAAAGTTGTCAAACACTATTTCGCGATTATAGTGGTCGTATAATTCCTTGATTTTTTCGAAAAACGTATAATTGTATGTTCGTTGCTGAAGGGAGATTGGATACAAAAGTGGATGTATTGGTGCTCCGACAATTCTCATTGATTCAGTAACTGGGCCCATTGAGCTTATCAGGATTACAGGTGCATTGTAAATCGTAGTCAGTCCTAACAGTGGGGTGACAAATCCTTCTAGTAGCAACAAGTCAAATTTTTGTGACTTATCGTTTAGCAGAGACTGCATTTCATTGGTTAATAACTGTTGTTCCACTACTTTCACCATTATTTTTAACATAACTGCTATTTGCCCTCCTGAGTCATCTTTGTTTCCCGAAGTCAACGATGCATGCAGGAACTCATCTCTCCAAGTTTTGTAAGACATATCGTGCATGTCTATTTCCGTCAAGTTTGTTAGTCCTTGTCCTTCCTTGAAAATAGGGTCAGTCGTCAACATTACCACTTCATGTCCACGTTTCACTAATTCTAAGACCAAAGGTCTAAATACCACTTGATGGCTAAATGACGGTGCTGGGAACACAGCCAGAATCCTTGAAGCCTCGTTATGAACAACTAGAGACGCAACAATTACCACTAAGTACCTGGCAACCGACATGGTTGTTATCGCGTGGTGATTTGCTAAACATTTGAACTGCGCGTGTCTTTTATAAGTTATTTTTTGCGCTGTCACTGTCGTTCATATACTGATATCCTGGTCAGATTAACATACTTATCAAACTTTTTCATCATCATGCTGACTAGCGTTTTAACGTAAATAGACAATAAAGAAGTCTTTTGAAGCAACAAGTCAAATTTTTGTGACTTATCGTTTAGCAGAGACTGCATTTCATTGGTTAATAACTGTTGTTCCACTACTTTCACCATTATTTTTAACATAACTGCTATTTGCCCTCCTGAGTCATCTTTGTTTCCCGAAGTCAACGATGCATGCAGGAACTCATCTCTCCAAGTTTTGTAAGACATATCGTGCATGTCTATTTCCGTCAAGTTTGTTAGTCCTTGTCCTTCCTTGAAAATAGGGTCAGTCGTCAACATTACCACTTCATGTCCACGTTTCACTAATTCTAAGACCAAAGGTCTAAATACCACTTGATGGCTAAATGACGGTGCTGGGAACACAGCCAGAATCCTTGAAGCCTCGTTATGAACAACTAGAGACGCAACAATTACCACTAAGTACCTGGCAACCGACATGGTTGTTATCGCGTGGTGATTTGCTAAACATTTGAACTGCGCGTGTCTTTTATAAGTTATTTTTTGCGCTGTCACTGTCGTTCATATACTGATATCCTGGTCAGATTAACATACTTATCAAACTTTTTCATCATCATGCTGACTAGCGTTTTAACGTAAATAGACAATAAAGAAGTCTTTTCTAAAAATATATTAAACAATAACCCATTTATATATTTATTGGAAATGTCAAATGCGATATTTAACAATTAAGCGGCTCATTTTTCCTCAACAGAGACAGTTTGTATGTTTAATATCGCGTGAGAGTTACTGGATGGAATATAGTAAAATTTGTGGCCTTATATCATTTAGAGCGGTTTCAGACCAGCGTTTTTTCGCGCATACACGGTCGCTTAGGCATACTCGTGTATATATTATGCGCGCTATTTATTGCATGTAATAGCATGTTATTTTTATTGCTTAAAAGAAACAATAAATATGCACCAAACAACACAACACTTGTCTTGTTATGATTTCGAAGTGAGGATAAAAATCCTTGTATTACGAGCTACCAGACATAGCGGTTATGATTTCGAAGTGAGGATAAAAATCCTTGTATTACGAGCTACCAGACATAGCGGACTCCCAGCGTGCCTAGATCCGAGCCAATTCAGAAAAGATCATTTAGTGAATTGACCTGCACGGTAATCGAACTTGGGACATAGGTAAGAAACCGCGCTACATAACTAAAGTGTCATGTTTCCGAGTTATATATGTGGGAGAAAGTTTATTATTTCATGTTTATTTTTTACATTATCCTGGATAATGGCAACATTTAAGAAAAAAGTGAGTCTGTCAAACGATGTAAACGGTGTAAGAGGCTTATCAGATTTATTAAAGTTTTAAGTGTTAATTCGACCATTCTTTTCTTCAACGATCCCACAACTATTTTGGGGGCTCGTCCGGGATCCAGAGAAGTAACAGTGTGGAAGAATTATCAAAATTTACGAAGAAATCAAACAACAAAAACCGGCAAGTCATTTCAATACTATGAACGCGCACCGCGTCGCACCGAATGCTGCGGGACGTAGTTGCTGACGGCTGAGACGCCCGGTTATTATAGACTACGTTAAAACGAATGCTACGGGACGTTGTTTGTGACGTCAATATTTTTATTATTTACGAGGTACCTATGTAGAAGACTAAGATTATTTCAAGACGTAACTATGATTAACGGACTTTACGACTAAAGATTATTGATATGAAGATGCTTATTTAATAATCTTGAGAAGATTTAAGGACTAATCAAGACTTCAGAAGTTCTTTATAATTGAAGATTAACATTTTAAGATGCCGCCGAAGAAAGATATTTGTAAAGAGGGAGAAAAGCGCGAATCTCGTGAAACACCGTCCATCTCGTTTGGAGATGTGGAGAAGTCGATGACGTCATTTAGTGGTGACGATACTTACCCGATTTCAACATGGTTTGATGAGTTCGAAGATACGGCTCAATTAATGAACTGGACTGACATAGAAAAACTGATTTACGCGAAAAGACTTCTTACAGGAACTGCAAGACTGTTTCTACGATCGCTTGGAGGTGTAAAAGATTTTAAGATTTTAAAACATGAACTTGAAGAAGAATTTGGTTCTAAATTGAATAGTGCCGCCATTCACAAGATGCTTAGTTCCCGTAAAATGGGGAAAAAACGAAACCTATCAACAATATTTCCTCCATATGAAAGAATGTGCACTACATGGAAACGTTGAAAACGCAGCACTTATGGAATATGTTATTGATGGCATCCAGGATAGTGAATCCAATAAATCTATTTTGTATGGAGCGACCAACCTTAAGGAATTTCGAACGAAATTAGATATTTACAAAAGTATTAAGGAGAAAACTCAGACTCGACCAAGTACCTCTACTACTCCACATGCAAGAAATAATAAAATAAAACGATGTTTTAAATGCGGTGACTTAGATCATCAATCCCCGGCATGTACTTAAGGAATTAAGTGCTTCAAATGCAACGAATTTGGGCACAAAGGAATTGAATGTAACAAAGGTAAAAAGACATTGAATATTCAAATGGATGAACTTAACATAAAAATTGATAAAGAAGACAAAGATTCAAAGACTCCATATAAGAAGATAAAGATAAATAACATTAAAATGAAAGCATTACTTGATACTGGAAGTGATGTTAATTTGATTAAGTTGTCTGAAGTTCGAAAATTCATGACATATAATGATAGCTATGACAAGGAAACATCAATACATCTAACTGGAATTGCTGGACAAGAACTTCGTACTGAGGGACTCCTGAAAACTGAGATTATAATTGATGATTACTATGCTGATATTGAATTCTACGTGGTACAAGACTATGCTATACCGGTAAATGTTATACTTGGAAATCCTATCCTTAAAGATTTTGAAATCAATTTTACAGCTGATGGTATTTATCTTGAAAAGATAACTCACCTGACACTACTGGCAGAAGGGAAGAATAATATTTGTGATGAACATTACCTTGAAGATAAAGACATTGCAAAGAAGATTACAAAGCTAGTTGAAGAATATAAACCCGATGATCAAAAGAAGGAAAGTAATATTGAGATGAAAATAATACTAACCGATGAAGATCCGATCCATCAAAGTCCGCGTCGCTTGTCACCCCTGGAAATGAAAGTTGTTGATGATCAAATAAAAGAATGGCTGGAACAAAAGATAATACGACCTAGTAAATCAGATTATGCAAGCCCTACAGTACTAGCGAAAAAGAAAAATGGTTCATATAGACTTTGCATAGATTACAGAAAGCTAAACAAGAAAATGGTAAAAGACAGATTTCCACTACCCCTTATAGAAGATCAGATTGACAGACTGAAAGTTGCAAAAGTTTTTACGACCTTGGATTTAAAAAACGGATTTATGCACGTAAAAGTACACGAAGAAAGCAGAAGGTATACGTCCTTTGTAACACCGCGAGGACAATACGAATTTATGCGGATGCCGTTTGGTCTTTGTACGGCGCCATCGGTATTCCAAAGATATATCAACCACGTATTCCAAGACCTTATTTCTGACGGTACTGTCTTGGCCTATTTGGATGATCTGATTTTGCCGGCTGAATCAGAAGAAGAAGGATTGAAGAAATTGATAAAAGTATTCCAAAGATCTAGGGAGTATGGGCTCTTATTTAATTGAGAAAAATGTCACTTTATGAAGAGGGAAATAGAATATTTAGGCTATATAACCAAATATAATGAACTGCGCCCATCCAAAGAAAAGATTTACGCCGTATCTAAATTTAAAACACCTCATAACATCAAGTCTTTACAATCATTTTTAGGACTAACTGGATACTTTCGAAAATTTATTAAGAATTATTCTATTATTGCAAGACCACTAACCAATTTACTTAAGAAAGATGCTGAATTCAATTTTGATGAAGAATGCGAAATGGCTTTCAATAAGTTAAAAGAAATATTGTGTAGCTTACCTGTGTTACAAATTTACGATCCAGAGCTAGCAACAGAAGTGCACACAGACGCCAGTGCAGAAGGTTATGGAGCTGTTCTGTTACAGAAAAATCCTGCAGATAACCAGTTACATCCAATTTATTACATGAGCAAAAAGACGACACCTGCTGAGAAAAAATATCATAGCTATTACTTGGAAATATTAGCGATTGCTGAAGCTGTCAAGAAGTTCCGTGTTTACCTATTGGGCATACGTTTTAAAATTGTAACGGATTGCTCTGCTCTTACTAAAACCCTACAAAAGAAAGATTTACCTCCACGTGTCGCTCGCTGGGCACTGCTTCTGGAAGAGTATAATTATGAAATAGAACACAGAGCAGGATCAAGACTTAAACACGCTGACGCATTAAACCGAAATCCTATCTGCATGATACTTACCGAGGCTGCCGCTCGCCTGAAGAGAGCACAAGATGAAGACTCCCATATCAGCCTGTTAAAGAAAATATTAGAAAAAGAACCCTATCAAGACTACGTCATGGAAAGAGAGATACTGTGTAAAGAAAAAGATGGTACGAGGCTTATAGTAGTTCCGAAGAAAATGCAAAACGAAGTAATAAGAAAAAAGCATTGTTATGGACATTTTGGAATTAGAAAGACTGAAGAACTTGTCAGCAGAGAATACTACATCGAAAATTTAAAAGAAAAGATTAAAAAAGTCATAGACAATTGCGTAGAATGCATTCTGATTTCACAAAAGAGAGGGAAAAAAGAAGGATACTTACATCCGCTAGATAAAGGTGATACCCCGTTGTCGACGTATCATATTGACCATCTTGGTCCATTGACTTCTACTAATAAGAACTACAAATACATTTTTACGATAGTTGATGGCTTCACTAAGTTCACTTGGATCTACCCTACCAAATCCTTGTCTACAGATGAAACATTAGATAAGTTGAAGGCACAACAACAAACCTTTGGTTCCCCACAACGAATTATCTCCGATCGTAACGCTGCATTCACCTCTAAAGACTTTTCAGACTATTGTGAAAGTGAAGGCATAACTCATTACACGATTACTACAGGACAGCCGCGCGGAAACGGACAAGTGGAAAGAATCCATCAGATCATAATAAATGTCTTAAGTAAATCAAGCGCTGATGATCCGACGAAATGGTATAAACATGTTTCCGGAGTGCAACGTTGTCTCAATAGTACATGGCAAAGAAGTATTGGAATGAGTCCATTTGAGTTACTTTTAGGAATAAAGATGAAAGACGGAAATGAAGAAATTCTGAAAA
The DNA here is from genome assembly GCA_947369235.1 of Udea olivalis. Lineage (NCBI taxonomy): Eukaryota > Metazoa > Arthropoda > Insecta > Lepidoptera > Crambidae > Udea > Udea olivalis. Next base: position 4,939,725 of record OX376364.1, on the reverse strand, counting down.
TGATAGAAGAAGAAGAAATCGAGAGTTATAATGAGCATAGAAATGAATTGAGAATTAAGGCAAAAGAGGCAATACAAAAGGTTCAAGAAGAGGATCTTAAGAATTATAACCGAAAGAGGCAAAAGGCTACCAAATACAAGGTTGGAGACTTAGTTGCCATTAAACGAACGCAATTTACTCAAGGGAGTAAATTATATCCTAAGTATCTAGGACCTTATGCGGTCACAGCCAAAAAGCATCATGAAAGATATGCTGTTAAGAAAGTTGGCGATTGTGAAGGCCCAATTAATACCACAACCTCAGCTGATATGATGAAGCCGTGGGCCGGCGTAGATATAGATGGATGTTCATCTGAGTCAGATGAATAATCAGGACAGCCGTGTGGGAGAAAGTTTATTATTTCATGTTTATTTTTTACATTATCCTGGATAATGGCAACATTTAAGAAAAAAGTGAGTCTGTCAAACGATGTAAACGGTGTAAGAGGCTTATCAGATTTATTAAAGTTTTAAGTGTTAATTCGACCATTCTTTTTTTCAACGATCCCACATATATATATTAGGTAAAGATCGATTTGATAAAGGTGATGTTAGTTAAAAATCTACGAATTATATGGATTTACGTCATATTTTGTCCACAAATAGCGTAATTCAGGACATTCAAACCGTTTGTTATGTATATTTTCACAATTTTATGTAGTCTGCATATGAAAGTGCTCAAAATAATAAAGTTAATGTGGATTTCACCTTTTTTTTTTTGTTATCCGGGTGAGAAATGCATTACGCACTATCCAACTGTGTACTGTGAGTGTAGGACTCTCCGCCGGTGAAGCCGCGGCGGCATACCTACTAAAAAACACGCGGGTATACCTCGCCGCTATGAAATAGGGAGACATGGCGACACGATTGGCGCAGTGTGCTGTAGCACGGTTTCTCGCCTTGGCTTCCGTGGTGTCCCGGGTTCGATTCCCGGTCGGGTCAATTCAGAAAAATGACTTTTTCTAAATTGGCTCTGGTCTGGGTGTGCTGGGAGACGCCCCTGGCTTATTTTCCTGTCTGGTACCTCGTAACACAAGGATATTTATACTTACTTCGAGACCATGACAAGTGGTGTGTTGTCTGGCACATATTTATTTGTTTTTACAACGTTTGGAAGCACAAGTGAAGGACGTAGCCGTCCTGTCATGGTGAAATTCACAAGCCTCGTTGTCAAGGCTGCCGTTTGGAGGAAGAAGACTTCGTTAAAGGGATCTCCCTTTGTCCTGTCAGAATTCCTCACCAGGAGTCGTCAGGCGATATTTCTTGCCGCGCGCAAGCACTTCGGTATGAGGAGTGTGTGGTCGATGGATGGTGCTATATTCGTCAAGCTTCCCGACGGCACCCGCGAACGTATCTCCGATTCTGACCATCTGGATCGGCTGATCGGTTCCCACGAAGGCGTCGAAATACCCGCACAACTTGCCGAGTCGAGTGCTACTCAACACCAGCCTTCTCCTCCCGTGAAGAAAGCGAGGTCCACTGCGGCTGCCAAGCCTGGGGTGTTGAAGACAAAACGCCGTCCAGCTAAGTAGTTTGTCCGCTTTTGTGTTCACAAAGTCATGGTATACCCAGCGCTTCGTTTTTTATTATCACTCGTAGTGGTTTTTTTGACACCCTCATTTAGCTTTTTTTTTTAAATTCCTCTTCTCTCACCGTCCTTATTAATTTTTAAATTGTAACTTTTTACTTTTGCCTTATTATAACCTATAATTCGTTCGTGGTAGTCTGTTGACAAATTGTAAGTTGACATGTTGTTGACATCTGTCATCTTAACGTTATAACGTTTGTTTTTTTTTTGGTTTGGCGGACGTGGTGTCAAAATAACTCGGCAAAAACTGCTATCTGCTTGTAATTTTTTATTTTTTTATTTTGCGTTTTGTTTTTGTACCATGGCTTTGAGCTTTTGTTTTTTAGCCTATTGATTTTGTTCTGTAATCATTAGTTTTTCTTCTATGTAAACAGTCAACCGGCAGGGTTAACGCGTACATTGTAATATTAATATTGCTTTTCTTTTTTTATATTTATAGGGACTATATATATATATATATATATATATTTATAGTTATTATTTTAAATACTTGCTTGCACTTGGCTAAATGTCTTGTGATGGTAGTTTTTATTCAGCGTTCGGGTCTCTTTCGTCGTCGTATGAATCTCTAAGCTCCTTTGTAGATAATTACACTATCCAGAAAAGGCTCGCTGCTGACCTACTTGATAGTCGCCGACATCTGAACGTTTGCCATATAAACGCCCAAAGCATACCTAAGCACCACTCTGAATTGCTTAATACTTTCTCTGGTGATTTGGTACATGCTGTACTTGTGCCTGAAAGTTTACTTAAACCGCATATTAATTCTACATCTTACAGTGTTCCTGGGTTCGTTCTCATTCGTAATGACAGAACAGATAAGGGTGGTGGTGGAGTAGCAATCTACCTACGTGGCGATATCCCTTATAATATTATTGCCGCTACACCGTCTGAATATTCTCGTTCCGTCGAGTATCTGGTTATAGAAGTCAACTTCAGAGGGGTCAAGGCTGTTCTTGGCGTCGTCTACTGCCCACCTAATGTAAACTATTTCTGTAAGTTAGAGGCCATGCTGGAACAAATCTGTTCTGATTATACTCACATTATCGTCATGGGTGACTTCAACACCGACCTTCTGAAGGTTGGTTCTCGTTCCCGTAAACTTCTGTCCATTGTTGAATCTGTCAACCTGTCTATTCTTCCTTCATCTCCCACACATCGTAACGTTGACTCTGACGACACTTTGCTTGATTTAATTTTATCTTCTTCTCCTGATTTCGTGTCTAAGCATGGACAGCTCCTAGCGCCAGGGTTTTCTCATCATGACTTGATCTTCTTGTCTTATAACATTCGTCCACCTAAGCGCAGGGCTGAGTTTGTACATCTCCGCAGTTTCTCAAAGATTGATGTGGATAAGCTGCAGTCTGAGGTGACGGCCATTGACTGGTCTTTGTTGGCTGAGGCAGACTCAGTTGACGGTAAGGTTTCTGCACTAAATAATGCTATTTTGGAGTTATTCGACAAACACGCTCCACGACGCGCGGTGAGAGTGAGACGGCCGCCAGCCCCCTGGATAACAGAAGCAGTCCGTATGGCAATGTCTATAAGGGACAAGGCGTTCCGTGATTTCAAAGCTGATCGCTGTATCCTGAAATGGGATAAGTTCAAAAAACTCAGAAACCGCTGCAATATGGTGGTGAGGGCTGCCAAACGCCATTACATACATGAAAACGTGCTGTCTTCGTCCTCCTCTGATATCTGGAAATTTCTTAAATCTCTTGGTTTCGGCAAATCGTCATCTCATCTTACGCTATCTTTTTTTTCTCCAAATGAGCTTAATACTCACTTCTCCCATTCCACTTCTCTCGATTTTACTACGTTAAACTCCACCTTATCTATTATAAAATCTTTAACTCCCTTGCCAATAGAAACCTTTTCCTTCTCACCGGTGTCACAGTCAGAGGTTCACAAGATTATATTGTCCATAAAATCAAAGGCTGTCGGGTATGACGATGTTAGTAGAACAATGATAGTTCTAATTTTGGCCCAAATACTTCCTGTGATAACACATATTGTTAATTTCTCTCTTGATCGTGGGTGTTTTCCCTCTGCATGGCGTAAAGCCTTTGTCATTCCACTTCCCAAAGTCTCTAGCTCTGACTCGCTCAATCAGTTTCGCCCAATTTCAATTTTACCTTTTTTGTCCAAAGTCTTAGAAGCTGCTGCTCACAAACAATTATCCTCCTTTATTTACGCTAATAGCCTTCTTAGTCCCTACCAGTCTGGTTTTCGCCCCAGTCACAGCACCACCACTGCTCTCATAAAGGTCACTGATGACATCAGAGCCGGCATGGAGGAGTCGTGCCTAACGGTACTTGTTCTTATTGATTTCTCTAACGCCTTTAATACCGTTAATCACGACATTCTCCTTGCTGTGCTCTCTTACCTTCGAATTTCCCCTTCAGCGCTTGATTGGTTTTCTTCGTATCTCCGTGATCGCCACCAAGCTGTTCGAGTGGGACAATCTCTCTCTGATTGGTCAGGTTTGGATACTGGTGTCCCTCAGGGTGGCATATTGTCACCTATGCTATTCTCAATTTTTATAAACGTTCTGGCTGGCGAACTTGGATGCCCCCACCATTTTTACGCAGATGATCTACAGATCTACAAGCAGGGAAAGACTGTTGAGATTAACAGGGCTATTGGACAAGTTAACCGTGATCTGGAGTGCGTTGTTGAGTGGTCTGCCAAATTCGGAGTCAAGGTTAATCCTATCAAATGCCAAGCCATAATCATCGGTGGCTCACGACAACTGGCGAAGCTTGATATGAGTGCAGTTTCACCTATTGTTATGGACGGTATCGTTGTTCCTTACTCCCCTTGTGTGAAAAATCTTGGCATTCATATGGACTGCTCTCTCAGCTGGACCAAGCATATTAGTGAAGTGAGCAGGAAAGTAACTGGGACTCTTCGCGCTCTCTATCGCCTGAAGAACTTTCTGCCGTCATCTACAAAGACACTGCTAGTGCAAGCCCTTATCTTGCCGTTGATTGATTATGGTGATGTCTGTCTCAGTAACGTTTCACAGGAGCTTTTGAACAAAATGGATCGACTTCTAAATAATTGTATACGTTTCATTTTCGGACTGCGCAAATATGACCACGTCTCCATTTTCCGCTCTAAACTTAACTGGATGCCTATCCGGCAGCGTAGGTCCATTCGAATTTTAAATGTTCTCTTTTCTATTCTTTTTGATCCGAATTCTCCATCTTATTTAAAAAGTAAATTTCAGTTTCTTCATTCTTCACATTGTCGTCAGTTGCGTTCTGAAGATACTCTTTCCCTTCTTTCGCCCTCTCATTCTTCCGGTTTCATGTCTAGTTCTTTCGCTGTATCTGCGATTCGTCTTTGGAACAAACTTCCTGTTCCAATAAGAAAATCTATTAGTAAATACAGGTTTAAAGTAGCTGTTCGAAAGCATTACGGATCGGTGGTCACGCATTAGGGATGGGTCCTTGAGTCACTGTTAGGTGAATGTGGTTTAAAGTTAATACGAGGTTATTCTGGGGAGTTTATATGGCTATTATTATGTAATATTTTTTTTTTGTGGCAAGCAATTCTTGGTTTGGTTGGTTCTATTTATATTATGACTTATATTTATGTATGTTTATTTTTATCGATTTATATTGAATTTATATATTATTTATTTTGTTGTTTTGTTATTTATAATAATTAGCATCTGTTGTTGTTTTCAAAAGTAATTTATTTAGTTTAATCTCGTGCACCGTGTTTAATTTATCTGTTTAATCGTGTGGTTGACTGGTAGAGAATGCCCTTTGGCATTAAGTCCGCCAATTGTATCATTAATTTTGTGCAATGAAGAATAAATAAATAAATAAAATAAATAAATAAAAAAACATACAGTCGAATTGAGAACCTCCTCCTTTTTTTGAAGTCGGTTAAAAACACAATTTCATTTGTGACAGCATAGGATAGGCCGATAGTCACCTTATCGCATTGAACGATTCCTTCTAAACGACTTTAGGTTGTAAGGAGATTGCGAAAGAAGATAAGAGACTGTGCAAATGTCCTAGAATCTGTTATTTGTTAACAAAATAACAGATTGAATCTACTAAATATGAGAAAAGCCTCATAATATTTATTAAATTTTTAATGAATCTTTTGATTTACTTAGGGACATGCTTTAGCCTCAGTTACTGAAATCTATTTATTTTGCACTGGCACAATCGGTAAAATTGTATATATGTTTAGAAGAGAAATAAACAAACAAAAACTGTCTGAAAATATGGTATCCTAAAGTGTCACGTTTCCGAGTTTTTTGAAAGGAAAGATCGATATTTAAAAGATGATATTATTTAAAATTCTACTAATTAGGAGACTTTTTGCGATATTTTGTTAACAAATAACACTACTACTAGACTTTAAGACATTTGAACAGTCTGTTTTCTTCTTCCGCAATTTCCTCACATCCCAACGTCTTTGGATGAAATCGCTCGATAAGGTCACTATTTGCTATCATATGCTGCCACAAATGAAATTTTATCTTTCTCATATAAAATATATTGTTTCGAAACTATTTGTAGACTTTTACCAAAAAACAGGAAAAATACACATTAACATTATTATTTCGAGCACTTTCAAATGTACACTCCATAAAAATGCTATAATACATATAACCAACCGTTTAAATGTCCTGAAATCTGTTCTTTGTTGACAAAATGCTACGAAAAGCCACATAGTCAGCAGATTTTTAATGAATATCACCTTTTTCATTTCGTTCTTTACCTTCAAATATCTCGGAAATGTGACACTTCAGGGTACCATATTTATCAGACATTTTTAGTTTGTTTATGTCTCCTTTATCTATATACCACTTTTATTGTGCGCGGAACCAGACGACACGATTCGCGTAGTGCGCTGTAGCACGGTTTCTCGGCTTTAATTCCGTAGTGTCCCGGGTTCGATCCCCGGTCAGGTCAATTCAGGAAATTATCTTTTCTAAATTGGCCTGGGTCTGGGTGTGCTGGGAGACGCCCCTGGCTTAATTCTTTGTCCGGTACCTCGTAACACAGGGATATATATCCCTACTTCGAGACCATGACAAGAGATGTGTTTTCTGGCGCATATTTATATATTTATATTTACCATCGAAAAAAAGAAAGTAATGAAAGAGTAAACCCAAAGCCCTGGGAACGTTTAACACATTTCCTAACGCAAAAAAGGACAAAGTTTTGTGAGTTGTAGCAGCATTGAAAGAATCTGTTCCCCTTTTTCTATTTACTGACGAACTATAATCATTTAGACTGTAGTGTTTTTTTTTTTCATTACAGAGGTATTTAATTCTGAATACTGATTTATTTTGCCTAACAAGGTTTTCAATAATACTTTTAAGACTAGGCCATTCTGGTTTATCACGGAGTGAACTCATTTTCATCAGGAACAACTAGTTTGGCCGTGCTTAAACTGATTTGTCTTATAGGGCCTAGGACGAACTAGTTTGGACTAGGCTTTACCGGTTGATCGTGTACAGGAAAAACCAGTTTAGCCTAGGCATGACTACTCTGTCCTGAAATGGGATTTGGGTGGTGACAGACACATAACTTAAAAATTATAACTAATCAAATCTAAATTAGCCATTAGGATCCCACTGCTGAGCCAAGTTCCTTCTAACCTGTTTTTATGCCAGTCTATTTAGCTCTGCCTTTTAAAGCCAGTTCCAAATAATAATTTCAATTAATTTTTTTCTAAATATAAATAACTAAATAGGTAACATTTAAGTTATGCTTCTGTAACGTAAAGGATATGCAATGCTGAATCAACCGCTTGTGACCTAGTTTCCGAGTTAATTTGATGGTACAGATCGATTTACAGATTACATTCATTAAAAATCTGCTAATGATGATGCTTTTTTCGTTTTTAGGTCAACAATAACAGACTTCAGGACATTTGAACAGTGTGTTATCTTCTTCCGCTGTGTCCCCACATCCCAACGTCGTCTAAAAGAAATCGCTGGAGACGATAAGGTCACTAATTTCTATCCTATGCTGCCACAAATTTGATTATTTTTTTCTCATATTCTCTCATATAATTATTTTTATCTCATATAATAAAGCAAATACGAGTATTTGGTTTTAATATGCCACTTTTTTGTAGATTTTTTACCAAAAAACAGGTAAAAACCACATCAACTTTGTTATTTTAAGCACTTTTAAATGTACACTCCATAAAAATGCGATAATACACAAAACCAACAGATGGGATGTCCTGAAATCTATTATTTGTTGACAATATAACACGGAAAACCACATAATTGGCAGATTTAAAATTAAAATCACCTTTTTCTTATCGATTTCTACCTTCAAATAACTCGAATACGTGATACTTTAGGGTACCATATTTTCAGACAAGTTTTGATTGTTTATTTCTCCTCTATCCATATACAGGGTGGTACAGACCAGACGGATATAAAAAAAATCTAGGAAGTTTGATTAGGGACCTATCAGATCGTGCCAGGAAAAAAATCGCTTCCCATGCGATTACGAGTACGAGTTACGATTGTTTATTTGAAAATTAGGAAATATCACTATTTTTGTGGTTTTTAATTTTTTACTAATGATAATTTTAGGTTTTATTTAATAACTGGTTCTTAGTTATACACTGTACACTCTCCAGAAAAAAAATCAGTCTGATACTCAAAGTGTGAGTACATTTAAATTTAATTTGATTCTGGTAACGTGACTTGGTCCGAACTTTATGATATTTCTTAAATGCAATTAAAAAAAAATAAGGAATCCTCGGCGTCCAAGATTTTTCAAAACTGTAATAACTTGTGCTCTTTCGATTGACAACAAAAAAATCAGGTGTTAATGTGCCAGAAAAAAAGTTATGGTTTTTCAAAAATGTGGTCAGTTAGTTAAAAAAAAACCATTCATTTTCAAATAATTTTGTTTGTTGTTTATTGTTTGGGGATAACCCAGTTATCTTTCAATGTAAACTGAGAATGCACACATAATTCTAGGATACGTTAGCGTGGTAGATAAGACATGCACGAATGGGCCATTGAAAAACCTCACGCAATTGGAGAATCTAACTTTCAAGTAAGATTCTCCGTGAACATGTGGTCAGGCATAATCAATCGACAGCTCTTATCATTTGAGCTGCCACAAAGGCTAACTGGACAAGATTTTTTTTCCTTTTTGGAAAATGACCTACCTGGCCTACTTGGGGACATACCACTTGAAGTCCTTCGCCAGATGTGGTTTCAGAATGATGGTGTGCCGTGCCATTACTACAGACCTGTACGACGTCATCTTACAGAAAGATTTCATGCAGATGGATTGGTCGGCAAGGACCAATCGAATGGCCTCCACGGTCCCCGGACTTGAACCCTATCGATTTTTGTGGGTTACTTCAGAGAGCTTGTGTATGCTCGAGAATGTAATACAGTACAAGAGCTCAGGGAACGACTACGCCAGGTTCAAATACACCTGGAAAATAATGTTGAACTCTTTAGAAATTTAAGAAATATTTTTTAAAACGATGCAGAGCCTGCATCCAAGCCAACGGCAGACATTTTGAGCATTTACTCTAGTTTCTAAGTACTTAAAACCTACCTGACCACATTTTTGAAAAACCATAACTTTTTTTCTGGCTCGTTAACATCTGATTTTTTTCATGTCAATCGAAAGAGCACAAGTTACTACAGTTTTGAAAAAATCTTGGACGCCGAGGTTCCCTTTTTTTAAATTGCATTTAAAAAAATCATAAAGTTCGGACCAAGTCACGTTACCAGAATCAAATTAAATTTCAATGTACTCACACTTTGAGTATCTGGCTGATATATTTTATATCTTTTATATCCGTCTGGTCTGGACCACCCTGTATACAATTTTAATTGTGCGCAGAAATTTCAGAAAATGACAAAAGGTAGCTATGCCAGGCTCCAAACAAAAATGTGCAAACCCCTTTGTTATTAAGAATTTGAAACTTAGAAAATAACCGTACTTACCTTACCATTGTTTTAGCTTCTGCACTGAAAAAAAAGGTATAAATTAGCTTCAATAAGGAGAATAAAAAAACTAAGCCCTAAACGTAAGATGTAGTTAAATTAATCATACAAAGAAATAAACGTATTCAAACACTTCACATATTGAGTGAAAAGCAGAACAAAGGCATTTGAAAGCATTTTTGGGGTTTGGGTCAAAAATGTGAAGTGAAAAAACACACGAAATAAAAGATGTATGAAATAATAAATAGGTAAGAAAATACTTTATTTTGACATATTTTTTTGCATTAATAAATATTTATATCTACTCCTTAGAACTAAATCGTCACTTACTGGTCATTTACTCTTTAATTTGATACTTAATCTATGCTGCTTGTAGAAAATATTGTACAAGTAATATACAGCTAAACTAAGAGTAACGATCACAGATAAAAGACCGAAGAATAAATAAGATATTAATTCGATTTCAAAATATTCAGTTAAAGGCATGTTGGCGGCCGGCGACCGAAGATGCTTCGCACCCCTGTGACGTAGTACGTATTCTGTCCACCAGGTGGCGCGCTCTAGGGGAGTCTGAGGCTGGTCTCGCATTAGGGTGCGTAGACGCACGATGTTTTCACGGTAACTGAAAAAAAGAGTTCATTTTGTTTATGTACAACCAATCCCCAGCACTTCAACTATCTCAACATTCGATTTAACAATGCTTACGACTAAATTAATAAATTGTTATGGTACCAAAGTTCTTTTTACAAAAATCGAGGCCAATTAGCTCATCTGATACCAACTTAAAGTTTATTGTCATCTCTTAACAGACAACTACAGCAGAGAGTTTTAATACTTGTTTTACAGTTTATTGAAACTTATAATAAAAAATGTGAGAATTGTTAAACCAATAGCAATATTAGAAAAACAACGATTTTTTTTGAAGTATCGTTAGTATTGATATTGTAGATGCTAAAAGACCATCAATACTCGTAGAATAAATGGATCTTAGGTATCAATAGACCATGAATTGTCTAGCGATAGTCAACTCCCGATAGACAATTCTACGGCCAACCTAGCCAAGAAGCCAGCCAATAACACATTGATTAAAAACCTACTTCAAACCCAAATCTACAATATCAACCCAATTTTTACTACCGTCCCCGTTTCCTACGTATTATTATTGATTTATCATTGTGCAATTATAATTTGTGAAATGTTTTGATATACTAGGACAGAAGGAGTTCCGAATTCAGCAAAAATGGAATTGAAGCATGCAATTTTTAGCAAGTGTATTTCAAATGCAGTTCGTTTGTATTTCAAATATTTTGCCTGTTATTTAGCTGTTTTTGGCTGTTGTCTTGAATTCCGAAAGTTTTACTTGAATGTCAAAAACAATATGATTATGTATTAATTGCTCAAACGCCGCAGGTTTCACCCTTGCTTCAAAAGATTACATACAGTATATATTCCTGCCTTTGTTAAAATATCATTGCTTACCTTTTATTGCTCAAAATGGTCTGTATTGAATGTTCAAGCTTTTCTTCTGTCATCGTATCCATGTCTACTCTCAGACCTATTTTATTGCGCTCATATTGTTCCACATTGAACCACTGGTCTCCCAACATGGGCATACCGATTAGAGGTATTCCTGCAGTTATAGCTTCGTCTGTTGATTGAAGTCCTCCTTGTGTTATGAACAACTTGACGTTTGGATGCCCTGTTAAATACAAATTTTATTTATTTTACACGACTAACAGACAAACGAATGATAATTAATTTGTGATGGGATCAAAATCATACGAGTATTATGATCACAATCATGAGTAAGCATGGCTTCAAGAAAACCGGTCAAATGTGTACTGGAATGATACTCACTTAACAAATCCGATTGTGGCAGCCATTTTGAGATTCTGATATTTTTCGTTCTGCCAGGTAATTCGTCCTGGTTCCACTTCCAGAGAACGTCGAAAGGCAGCTTGGCAAACACATTAATAAGGGTTTGTATCTTCTCGGGGGGAAGTTGAGCAGGCTCAACATTTGTACCGAAGCTAATGTATATTACTCCATGTTGAGATGAATCCAGGTATGTTTTGAGATCCTTAAATCAAGTTTCAGCATTTAAAAATGTATACGACAGTAGTTTATTATATTATTTTTATTACTAACTTGGCCTAGTTTGGCAAAAACACACTAAAAAGAATGTCAAGGACTTCATTTCAAAATTGTTTCATTTTAAAATTCAGCAGTGTTTAATTTACCTCTGGCAATGGTTTTTCTGGATTTTGATGTAGTCCTCCCATATAAATCACATTTGGAGGTACAGGCCGATTATATTCCCAGACCGGGTGTACATTCAAAAATAGCATATCAACTCTATTGGACAGTTCTTTTAACGACGGAGCGTTACTTCCAAACACGCGTTTCACCATCTTTTCTCCATCTATTGCAAAGTTGTCAAACACTCTTTCGCTATAATAGTGATCGTATAATTCCTTGATTTTTTCAAAAAACGTATAATTGTATGTTCGTTGCTGAAGGCAGATTGGATACACAAGTGGATGTATTGGTGTTCCGACCATTCTTAACAATTCAGTATTTGAGCCCATTGAGGATATTTGGATAACAGGCGCATTGTAAATCGTAGTCAGTCCTAACAGTGAGGTGACAAATCCTTCTAGTAGCAACAAGTCGAATTTTTGTGACTTATCGTTTAGCAGAGACTGCATTTCATTGGTCAATAACTGTTGTTCCACTACTTTCACAATTATTTTTAACATAACTGCCATTTGCCCTCTTGAGTCATCTTTGTTTCCCGAAGTCAACGATGCATGCAGAAACTCATCTCTCCAAGTTTTATAAGACATATCGTGCATGTCTATTTCTGTCAAGTTTGCTGGTCCTTGTCCTTTCTTGAAAATAGGGTCAGTCGTCAACATTACCACTTCATGTCCACGTTTCACTAATTCTAAAATCAAAGGTCTAAATACAACTTGATGGCTAATTGACGGTGTTGGGAACACAGCCAGAATCCTTGAAGCCTCATTATGCACAACTAGAGTCGCAACAATTATCACTAAGTAACTGGCAACCGACATGGTTGTTATCCCGTCGTGATTTGCTAAACATTTCAACTTCGCGAGTCTTTTATAAGTATTTTTTGAGCGGTCACGGTCGTTCTTATACTTATTTACACGATAACCAAACACTTGATAGAAAAATTATATTCTGGTCCGATCACCATTACATCGTCATTATCATGATATTTTTTCAAGATCTTGGTGACTTGCGTTTTGACGTATCAATATATATAATATAACATAGACATACTTGTTTTAAACATATTAAAACATTCACCTGTTTAACAGTGTAGAGGATGTGGCCAAATCCTGCCTAGGAATAGCCACGAATGCCACAAAAGCACATTATTTAATACATTTTTACTTTAAGCATTTACCAATGCACTATTTTCTACACAAGGATAGAACCTTAGACCATAGACCTAGGTCCTTATCCTAGGGACTCCCGCTTGAGTCGAATCAGGGCGAATTTTTCTAGTTTCTATCTTTGTGTAGAAAATGTCATGTATTCTAGAATCCTTTAGAACTTTAGAGATTTAAATGTAAATAATGAGTACATAGGTAAACTTCCGTTTTAACTGATTTAAGTAGCGCAGCCTACTCAAATCAGTCCCTTACCACACATATGCAGTTTTCGTCAGCGCAATGGCGGAATATATTGTAAGAGTAACCAAAATACAGAGAGCACAGAGGTCGATGGAAAGGAGCTGTCTGGGCATCAGGCTGAGAGACAAATGTAGAAACATAGACATACCAAATAGAACTAAAATAACTAATGCTCTACCTTTTTCCCTGACCATGAAGTGGAAGTGGGCTGGCCACCTTGCTAGATACTCTGATAAGAGATAGACGATAAGGGTAACAAAATGGAATGGCCTACAAGGCACTCGTGGAAGAGGCAGACCAAGTACCTGCTGGCAGGACGATATAGTCGCAGTAGCAGGAAAACATTGGCACGATATAGCAAAAGATAGAAAGGAATGGGACTCTTTGGAGGAGGCTTTTACCCGATTTTTCTATGCAACAATAAAGATTACTATTAATTAAATAGAATTGAATAGAAATTTTTAATATTAATTGTGTAAAAAATTGTCAAATGCATTAAATTTAATATTTAATTTATTATAATTCATGGCATGTTGTATGGAATAAATAAAGCTTTATTATTTATATTATATTATATTGCGCCAGACAACACACCTCTTGTAATGGTCTCGAAGTAGGGATTAATATCCCTGTGTTACGAGGTACCACACAAGGAAATAAGCCAGGGGCGTCTACCAGCACACCCAGACCCCAGTCAATTCATAAAAGATTGTTTCCTGAATTAACCCGACCGGGAATCGAACCCGGGACACTACGGAAATCGGGGCGAGAAACCGTGCTACAGCGCACTGCGCCAATCGTGTCGTCAAACATTTATACTGTAAGAAAAAGGTAAAGACTTATTAATCAATTGTTTTACAATAAAAATCAAGATATGCATGGATACGGTAATTGATGAAAAATATTGTTTGTAATTATGACATTTTCTTATTTTATCGTTATAATTATAATTTAGTTCGTTATTTTATAATTAGGTATTCAGAAACAGAAACGTAACGTTTTGTCTGTCACTGTCAACATCTCTTCAGCCATTAAACTGTTGGTTGTTCCTCCTCAAACCCGAATCCAGAAACGATAATCAAGTTTGAGCGCACTTCAATTTGATGCTGTCCTGTCATAATGTCACTAGAAAGAGAAACAGCTGTACTTACAAGTAGAAAAGGATTCGGGTATCCAAAGCCGCGGGGAAAAGCTAGTAACGAAAACTCCATATAACCATGGGCGAGTGGTAACTTAATATTGTTTAGTGAGAGTTAGCACTGCAGCACTATACGGTGATATAAAAAATCCTGAAACCAGGTTTCAGTAAGAACGCCACGAACCGAAAGGAAACGAGTTATGACAGGTTCACGACATTTTCAATTTGAATTTGAATTTAATTCATTATCAGTCTCAATTGATAGCTAGTAGTTTTATTTGTCATTTATTTCTTCTGTCTTTTTGTGTAATATTTTTACTTGTATTTTTTTCAATGTATTCGCTTTTTATTGCTTTTTGTTGTAATTTCATACACTACTTAATTTGTTAATTAATGAATTGAATTGAATTTAACCACCTATGATTGACTTTCTAGCATTCCGCACCCAGCGGTTTTAGGACCTAGCATAGACCTCTCTATTTCTAGATATTTACAACCTTCGTATTATCAAGGCCAGAGTGGACAGAAATTCACTGTGTAAGCATGTACCTTTATAATAACATTAAATAAATCTATTAAAATAGTTTTTTAGGAAGTGGACCTTATGAGCCAAAAGTAGTTACTAGTACTAATTGAAAACTAATTACGATATTAATACAATCTGTAGGTCAAACATGCATAAATTGACATAGATAACCCGATTGTAGGTACTGTAAAAAGTAAATATTATAATCACTATTATAAACATTTATGTGACGAACATTTGTGTTTGTTGTGTGTCTGGGTGTTATTATCTATCTAAGTATGTATTTAGAAATATTTAAGTATGTTTATCAGTCTCTGACGCCCATAATACAAGCTCTGCTTAGTTAGGGGTCAGATGATCTTGGTGTGAATTGTCCCAGATATTTATTATTATTAGTACTGTGTTACTAAGTCCGTGCTTTACCGATATGGCAATAGACGACAAAACCAAGTAGATCAAGTCAAATGATCAATGATTCCAATCTCTAAAAACTCAATTTTAATCGATTTTAAATGGGGTTTTCCTGCCACTGAAGCGCTGTCGCAACAATGCTGTCAACTTGCGTCTTCTTGACGAAAATTTTTTGTTTGTCATCTTGACTGTTTCGATATTATGCAAAAAACTGCAAAACATTATGTTGTGGTATAATTGGAAAAACATAGCAAAATCCTAGGACGTTCGTGAAACCCCGGGAAATAGGAACTAGGAAGCTGACAACCAATTTCTCAATTTTACTGGTTACGATGTCATCCGGAAATTCCGAGGCATCTTAAGCAACTCACAAATTAAAAGTCACTTGAAGAGTGCCGATTTAACAATAAAGGCATTATTAGCCTTTTACCCAATCAATCAACCAATAATCAATTAAAACCAATCAACGCATCCGTCAGTTTTATTTCTCTAAACATTTTTTTTATGCTAATCGGTTATGACTGATAATTATAATAATTTCGGTGTATGCGAAAAAAAATGTGGAAATGGAGAGTATGGGTAATATGAACCAGCCACACAAGTCGAGTGAGATAAAAGATGAAGAAGAGAGACAGAAACTGGCAGAAACTAATTCTTCTTTATTTTAATACTTGTACTAGTATAATACCGTTTCACAAGGCTCCATAATCTGAAACTAACGTAACCAATAAAACTTATCACAGATAATACAGTCAAAAAGAAGTAAGTGACTAGTTCCACTTCATAGTACTGGGTCCAGGGCATGTTTGCAGCTGGTGACCGAAGGTGCTTGGCACCTTTGTGCCTGATGACGTATTCTGTCCACCACACAGTGCGTTCCAAAGGGGTTTCTGGTTGATCACGCATCAATGATCTGAGTTGGGCGACATTTTTCCGATAGTAACTGCGAAAAAAACTACTTATCAGATAACGTGCATGTGACAAAAACCCTATTAATAACAATCCTAAATTAGGCAGTATCATCGCTGATTTTGTTTTACAACTACAGAAAGGTTCAATGAAATGAGTTTAAATATTTTCCTGTAAAACCAAATTAAAGTATTGATATTTTTTTGGAAAATTAATGGGCATGATAAGATGGTTTGATTGTGTAGACTGTAGACAGTAATAGTTAAGTGTTTGAAATGAAAAAAAGGCCTAAATTAAAGTTTAATGGACAAAATATTTAATTCAAAAAAGGTCAAGAGCACTACGGTTCGTGCGAACTGATAGGAAATATTCACTCCCGCATAGAGACCGACAAAAGTATGCACCTTTACTTTAAAGGGCAAAGGTTAAAGACCTATAATACTTATAATATTATAAAAGAAATATTGTATTTTTGACTAAACATAATAAACTTATAAGCTCTTTCTCTTCTATACAATATTTTTATTTTTAGGTTAATTTAAATTAGAGAATCAGTCCACGCGGACGAAGCCGCTCACGGACAGCTAGTTTATAATATACAGGGTGACAAGGGATTTATTGGCAACCTTTTAAAATTAAAATAAGTACCTACCCATTGATATACAGTACTTTCCCCAAGTATGAGGCTATTTCATAGGTACCCAATGGCATATTTTTAACCTTTACATCATTTATAAGACTCGGCAATTGTTTATACGGCTTAAAATATGAAATATCATGTGCTGATAACGTAGCTTTCAGCATAAATAGATAATAGTTCACCCACTGACCTTTCATCTTTAATGATGGTATATATAGCATTCCTAAGCGATTCTTCAGTGATTGTTTCCATATTAACGTGAAGTCCAATTTTATGGTGTGGGTACTGTTCCACGTTGAACCACTGGTCTCCTAACAATGGTATACCAATCAGGGGCACTCCGGCTGTTATAGCTTCGTCTGTTGACTGAAGACCTCCTTGTGTTATGAACAGTTTTATCTTTGGATGACCTGGAATGATGGATAAAATGTTCATTTATTTATTCATATCATATTCAGTCTTCGCATGCCTTAGTTAGATTTCAGAGTTTTTATTCCGTTACGTAATATTATTGAACTGTAATCATACGAGTAATCTTCATTTCAGAAATAAAAAGCAAGTAAGTTTGTTTTAAAAAGTAATAATTTCAAATTTTAGATAATTTCAGGTTATTCATTTAACTTTTTGATTTTTCCCCTAATTATGTTTTCAAAATTTCAGTATTTTCTGCACGGTCTGCTGCCAAACAAAAAAGAGAAGGAAAGAAAAACTTAAACAGAGAAAGCAATGTTCAAAAATACGAAAAAATAATCAACATCTAGTGTTTTCAAATAAACTATTTAGTACGGGTACTTGTGAAATCACTTAGCAATTACTGTTGAACCTTAAATTAAGGTGATTTATTCAGGTGTTGGGTCGACAATCTTGTTTAGATTTGGGCCTGATTTAACAGCTGTTTAATTGTTAAATCGTAAAAAACATTTATATACTCAAAAATTGGTGGACAGATTATTAAATCATTAATCAAGTCGAGGGTAGCGTTCTACCACGTTTAGAAAATAACTCAAGAGCCTGTGCTTAGTTGGAGAAGGAATAAGGGTTATATTGGCGTTTTGAAATTTCGCAGCCACTCACCAAACCTTATTATTACGAAAGAATATATTATCAAGGGGAACAAACTTTATTATGGAGCACAATTAAATAGCTTAAGTATATCGGAGCTGAGATATGAGGTATTTTATTTTTACCTTACTTAATTGGGCTTGATCACCAAGCAATAGGTAAAAAAGGGCATAATTTATAATCCTTATTACTGGTTATAAGCATGCGTCGCGAAAAGGATTTAAGATTTAAGATTTCGATGGCCAGGTGCAATAAAAGACCATTATTGTTCTTACATTGTGAGTAAAAAGACTTTCAGGTATTTTACCCATGTCTGTAATATCGATGGTTATGAACCAATACCTCCCCTCCTATTTACGAATTGACTACTCGGATTTGAAAATGTCTTTTTGATGTCATTGACGTCAAGGTCGTTTTAGCTTGCTTTCCAGTTCCTAACGCCAAATACCTAACATCTACTGCTTTGTAGTCATTATGGAAATCTAGCTTGATGTATTTCTGGATGTACTTTTATAAAAAAATATACCCAGCAGGTACACATCTTAAAACTAAAACCTCATTCTCCTATTCTTGCGTCTTTTTTAACGGCTGCTAGGTGAGATTAGCTCCATTAAATTACATTTCAGAACTGTTATTTTAGTGGAACTAAGGCAAAAAAATGGACTATAACAAATCATATCTCGGCTCTGAAATCACTTAGAACAATTCTGATCACTCAGTTTAGTTTCTTTATTAGTGTGCTATAAAACAGTGATAAAATTATTGCTGGCCGCTAATAAATATAATTACGCCACGGGTTCATACAAAGTTACTCAAATCCCTTTAATAAAGTTATCATGAAAGTGCTATTTCGCCTTTTGGTTAAAATAAATAGGTGAATATATGCACCAGACAACTCACCAGCTGTAATGGTTTTAAAGTAAGGATAAATATCCTTGCGTTACAAGGTACCGGACAAGGATTTCACCCAAGTGCGTTTCCCATACGTAAAAGGCAATTTAGAAAAGTTAGTTTTGTTAATTGACTCGACTGGGAATCAAACCCGGGACAATACGCAAGTCAAGGCGAGAAACCCCTAAAGTGGACTGTGCCAATTATATCGTCAAAAAACTAAAACACTCACGCAAAAGATCTGACTGTGGCAGCCATTTTGATATTTTGATGTTCATGGAACGTCCAGGCAATTCATTGTTATTCCATTTCCACAGAATATCGTATGGTAATTTCGAAAACACATTCAGAATCGTCTGTATCTTTTCTGGCGGCAGTAGTGCTGGCTCAACGTTCGTCCCAAAACTTATGTAAATTACACCATTCCTTGACGAATCCAGATATAGTTTGAGATCCTGTTGAACATAAGCCGATTTTAAAGTACATAGATTGATTTCATATAGCAACAAAATTATAAATTAAGCTATACCTCTGGCAATTCTTTCACAGGTTTCTGGTGCAACCCTCCCATATAAATCACGTTAGGAGGAGTTGGTCTATTGATTTCCCAAATAGGATGCACATTTAAAAATAGCATATCAACATTGTTTCTTAGTTCGCTTAAGGTAGGAGTATCAGGCCCTAACACTTTCTTCAGCATTTTGTTTGCTTTTTCTTCGCAATTTGATAAAACATACTCGATTTGTAAATGACTGTAGTACTCAGATAACTTATCCCATCTGGAAAGGTTGTAAACACGCTGACGTATAGATGTTGGGTGAACTACTGGATGCATCGGTAGTCCCATTGTTCCTAAATTGTGCATGAATGCTCCAAACGAACTTATTTGTATCACAGGAGCTTTGTATAAATGTGAAAGTCCCAAAGCGACTAATGCACAAGCTTCAACGATAAGCAAATCGAATTGTTTTGAGTTATCATGAATTATGCTTTGCACTTCAGTTGTTAATAGTTGTTTTTCAAAAACATCAGTTATCATGTTAAATGCAACAACCATTTGGGTTGGCAAGTCCGCTTTATCTCCTGTTGTCACTACACTAGATAGAAATTGTTTAGTCCATTCTTCGTACGATAGATCATGAACGTCTATCTCCGTCAAATAAGCTGGAGCCTTTCCTTTCTGGAAAACTGGGTCTGGTGTGATGACAACCACTTCGTGGCCACGCCTTGCAAGTTCTTGTGTTAAGGGTCTGAACACTACTTGGTGACTTATTGAGGGAATCGGAAACACTGCTAATATTTTTGCCGCTTCACATGACACTAAAACTATCAAGGCTATATTAAACTGCAATAATTTTGCCATGATTATCCTGAACGTATAGAGTCATCGCTGGCAGAATTACTTCAACGCGTGGAAATACAAGTAGCGTCATATTTATAGATCACTTAGCATAGTATCTTGATACTTTGCGGTATCACGTGTGTGTACTAGAACATTTGCAATCATAATAAACTACTGCATCCCATATGTCAGTATTGTGAATAAAAGTAATTTGAGCATAACCTCTGCAGATAATGTTTCAACCCTTTACTGCTGATGTAAAGGCTTATTAAACCATTATCAAAAATAAAAACAACGAATGTCAACTCTCCTTCACATTTGTTACATGCATCGCTGTTGCTAACCTGAATTTTGGTTACTCCAAGATCATCAAATCAGTGACCTTGATTTGATGCTTATGATATCGGTATGTGAACTCATAATCATTATCATCAATAGCATGTTCCAAAATAGATTGAAATTTAGTCATCAGTGTGGAAGATAGATCCAGGAGCTCTTTGACACCATGTTCACCGAGCCGAAAAGATTTTACAAATATATTGAAATTGTATTTTAATCACGTCACGTCAGACATATCGTTGCATATGAAAATGTGATTTCACGAGCACTTTACACACGCTGCAAATGAATAAAATAAGGTTAGGGGTTGCGTAATTCAATGTGGTATTTTATATTTTGTCAATGTTCTAAGCCGCTTTGTGTACATTCTTCATCTCTTTAATCTATATTTGTATGCAATACGTAATATTTATCTTTTCTATTTCCTATCATTAAGGTTTATCAATAAATACGCGAACAATTAGAACCTACCGCCATTATCTTAATTATCTCTCTACTGTGCATATTCTACGGGTCATCACAATGTCACTGGCTTCACAGTAAACAGAGTATTCGCTATGTGTTGCGGTTGTGTGGATGTAACTCATTGCGTATTTATGAATGAAGACAATAGTCATACAAATAGATGATGCTTGTGTTCACGTGTCAAAAAGTAGCCATGCTCTTCTTTTGAAGCTGCTCAATTTGTTACGCAATTTATCGGTATGGCAACTGATGTCGAAATCAAGTGACATTGATCAGGTTCTCTGTTCATGAACTCGATTGAAAAATGGAGAAATCCCATCTCAAAAGTGACAGTTGGTTTTCATACGTGCAGAGGTTTATTATTTTTTTCTTATGTAGAAGTAAAGTAAAGTTAAGTTAAAGTCTTAATTCTTAATAATATTTTATATGCGAAAGTTTGTGAGGATTTATGGATATTTATAACTCTTTCACGCAAAAACTACTGAACGGATTTGGATGAAACTTTACAGTAATACAGCTTTTACATCAGAATAGCACATGGGTAACGATTCATCAATATTTTAAGTAATTTGGCCATAATATTATAATTAAAACGCGGGCGTAGCCGCGGGCGGAAAGCTAGTATTTTAATAATTTTTAAAAAATCAATGTAGTCAACTCATTAAAAACAAATTAATACTCTGCTGGTAAATGTCCTAGATACACATAATGAGACTCTACCGCTTCGAAGGTGGTTTCCATAGAGAAGAATTCGGCAAATAGTACAATCTTGTTTTTCAAAAACTTGTTTTTGAAAATGCTCGTTCTTAAAAAGATAAATTAGGGCACAAGGGAAGAAATTCGAGCATCTGTTGTGAATTATTGATTTTAAATAAAAGGGGAATAACCAAGTGACTATGGATGTTTGGATCGCTATCTAATTTATGGGTCCCTTAATTTATCACAGCTTATTTTTTGCAATATATTATAGTTCTGTTTATAATAATTGCTTTATATGGTAAGTTGATGTTGTAGTTAGTAATATTTCATATTACTAATAATGTGGTTTGTTAATCGCTGTGTCATCGCATAAAATTATTTCCTGATGAGATATTATATGCTGGGGAAAACAACAAACAGAGAAGTATAAAGGCCTGGTTACACTTTGCTTAAAAGTAAGTGCAGGTGATTAGTGCAGGTGATTAGTGCAGGTGATTAGTGCAGGTGCTTAGTGTTTGATTAGTACAATTGAATAGAACACGCTTCTAATCACTTCACGGCACAGGTTACTATTCAATGGCACTAATCAATCGCAGTCCACAGGTGTTTTCTCCTAATACTAAGCACCTGCACTAATCACCTGCACTTACTACTAAGCAAAGTGTAAACAGGCCTTAAAGATAAGTAATACACACGAGTGTTATCTTAAACACATACATTTTTACCCACTGAAATTATTTGCGATTTCTCGACCATGACAATATCTTACCCCGATGAAATTCAATAAAAAATGTGTCGTTATTTTGGGTACCTATACCTTTACTTAAAACTGTGCTGATTATAAAGTTAATGATGTTTAGTTTTTGTTGGGGTTTTGCAGCAGAGTAAATAAGCGGAGTTGGATGAAAATATGTATATATTCGGAGCACATCGCATGGAAGAGTTCAGCTTGGATGGGCAGCGTTTGGAAAGTTGCGACACATCTTCGAGTCACCTTTGCCACAATGCCTGAAGACCAAGGTGTTTGATCAGTGCGTCCTACCGGTCATGACATACGAAGCCGAGACGTGGAACCTGACTGAGAAACTAGCTCACCGATCACACGTCACTCAGAGAGCTATGGAAAGGTGCATGCTAGGCATCTCGTTAAGGGACAAAGTCCGGAACGAAATAATCCGGCTAAGAACCAGATTGACTGACGTAGTTCAGAAGTGCAGTAAACTGAAGTGGCAGTGGGCTGGTCACATCTGTCGCAGAACCGATGGTCGGTGGAGTAGAAGGGTTCTCGAGTGCAGATCACGACTCGGCAAGGGTAGTGTTGGACGTCCACCGGCACGTTGGACCGACGACCTAAAGAGAGTGGCTGGTAGGGCTAGTCGCTACCAGCCACTGGCAAAAACAGGAGATCGGGCTTTGTGGCGCGCCCAGGGGGAGGCTTATGTCTAGCAGTGGACTGCTATAGACTGAAAAGACGAAGAAGACATACATGGAACCCAAAAGTAAACAATTAAAATCTACTCTTAGTTCTATTTGGCAACTGCATCAATGTCGTTACAGCATGCAGGCTGCTTTCCAACAGTTTTTGGGACATAATTGGCACATAATTGTTTTTGTTTTACTATCTTTGGCAAACAAGAATACGAACTGCATGTATGTCTACCATGAGTTTTCGTCACGTAAACCGCGTAAGTTGAGTTCTGCAATTTGTTTGTCATTTAGAGATCCATTTCCAACCACTAGAGGCGCTGTACCGAAATCCTATATACAAATGTCAACAATGTCAAGGACGCTAGCGACATTTTAGCGTTATTGGTCTGGTTCTATGCATACTGGGGCCTCTTAACAATCCCTTATCACTTGTCAAGTTCATTTCTTAAACTGACCACAGCGAGCAATTTCGTAACAAGATCCTTCATTTCCAGCCAGTCAGCAGAAGAAAAAAAGAAAGAAAAACCATTTATTGGCGCAAAAACAACTTTAGCTTAAAGTAGAGGGTACAAAATACATAGAAACGAAACAGTGAATAAAAACTAACAAGGAAATAGTGGGCCAATCTGAACCCTGCCTCATGAAGCTTTTTCCAGACTGGATATTTACTGACGAAATTGCTCGCTACTACCCTCAGTTGTTACCAGGTCCCTGATCCTGATCACACAGAAAACTCGAAAGCTCTAGTGGCAACAGTCCACTGTATTGTATTGTCACCCTAAAGTGGGATCTTACCATTGGAAAATATTACTCATGACATTAATAACAACTATATTTTATTAAGATTTTATAATGATTATTCTTAATATTCATCTATATAAATCAATTCGTAACCTTAACGAACATACACACCATAAAAACACACACAGTACCCACACAGTCACACACAAGATTTATTTTTGTTCTTAAAGATTTTTTTAAAAGACTTTTCTTCTGACCCCTAATTATAGACTGGAGTTTCTCCATGTTGCTACGGTTACTGGAACAAATCCGTAAAATAAGGTTACAACCATTTTTGTCTAGCAGTAAACAAGGACGTGCAGACTCAATATTTGGTATAAGTTGTGACACATTTGCAAGCTATGTTTCTTACCTGGAATCGTTAACAACTGTGTTTATGGCTGATCGAAGTTTGTCTCCATCGATGGTGTCCAGGTCAACCCTAGCCCCTACTTATGGTACACATATTGTTCCATATTGTACATTGGTCTCCTAAGACTGGTACTCCAACTACAGGTATGCCTGCAATTATGGCCACATAAGACGATTGTAAGCCTCCTTGCGTTACAAAAAGCTTGATTTTTGGATGCCCTGTAAACCATTACAATCGAAACTTTGAGAACTAATTATTTTTTTCAAACTTTAACAACAAACTATTTCAAGTTTAGTGTCAGTGTTTACAAAAATAAGTCTGTGATTGAAATAATACAAAATAATCTACTAACAGAGGAGGTCCGGTTGCGGAAACCATTAGCCAATTTTAAAGTTTTTTCCACGTCCAGGCAAATCATCGTAATTCCACTTCCACAAAACATCGAATGGTAGTTCAGAAAAACTCTAATGAGGTGAAAAGCGAGCTGGATAAACTCAAATTACTCCGTTTTCAGAAGAATCCATTTATGATTTTAAACCCTAAATAACAAGAAATATGTTATTAATATCGAAATTGTTTAAACCAGAATATTGAATAGACAAACTTGTAGGTACAATAATTCAGATGTAGATATTAATTTTACATTTGGCAATTCCTTCTCTGGTTGGTTCAAATGAAGTCCTATATAAATCATATTTGTTGGAACTGGTCGGTTCATTTGTGTGTGCATTTGTAAGTGGGTGTGCATTCCTCTCCCCTTCGGATGTCTGACCGAACGGACGTGTCTAACTAGTCTCCACGTTTATTTTAATAACATTTTATCTAAAAATCATACGCAATAAATATTAGTCTAGTACCAGGACAGCAGAAGCCACCGAGAGAACTCTGCGCACGGATAAACAAGGACAACGCTCAAGTGAGTGCGATAACCATAATTACTCATTACGGTTAACTAGTCGACCATCCCTTCCGCTGCGCACGCTTGCCGCTACTGGTCAAAATTAGGTACGCCCCCAGGCGCAAGTTCAATTAGGAGCGGGACGGAATCATACCTACGAGTGACTCACGCGCTTATCTACGGGGCCCGCCACTACCTGGATTATTTTGCCGTCGGAACATTTAGGCCTACAAGCGCATAATAATCATAAAATGCCGAATATTCTACGCTCTCCCTGCGAAAACAAGGACCCTATGTATGGCTCCGAGCCAAACTTGACTTTGGACTCTGTAAGGGATAACTTAAATGATCCAAACATAACAACGCGCTCTTTTAAAAGACGTAGGTGCGACTGCGGATCATCTAGTGAATCAAAGCTCGACACTTTTTTAAGCTCCCTCACAGCTTGGAGGCAGGAGTCTGATGATAAATTATCTCAACTGCAGGCGTCCTTAAACGACGTTACACGGCAAAACACGGAGATGCTATCCTCTAATGATGAAATTAAAAAATCAATAGCATTCTTATCACAAAAGTATGACGATTTAACAGTGCAAATGACCGGATTTCAGGCTAAGACAAAAGAATGTAACATGTTTATCACCAAAGTTGCAGGGGACGTTGAAGAAATTGATAGAAACTCCCGCTCAAGCACACTAGAAATAAGAAATGTACCCTTAAAGCAAAACTCAACCCAAGATGAACTAATCCGCATCGCACTTCTCATTTTCAACAAAATCTCAATAGACGTGGGGCACTCCAATATTTTTGATATCCGCCGTCTTCCATCTAAGACTGAAAACAAGACAATATTAGTCACCTTGAACTCAGTGATCCTGAAAAATGGAATTTTAAAAGCCTACCGGGTGTACAACCAAGCTAACACACCCAGGCTGAACGCCACGATCCTGGGACAAGAAACACCGCAGCACATGATTTATATTGCTGAAAACCTAACAGCAAGTGCCCGCAAACTGTTTTTCTTAGCGCGTCAGTTCGCAGACGAAGAAAACTATAAGCATTGCTGGACTGCTAATGGGAAGGTGCTTCTACGCAAAGAAGACAATGCTAAGCTTGTGGTGGTCTCATCTGAGGCCCAACTTATTGATCTTAAATCAAAAAACTAGCAAACCCCAACTGCTGTTACTTTGTTTTTTGTCTTACATTTTTAATCTTTTTTATAATATTTTATAGATTAAGTACTTTTATTTTGCTATACTTTAGTTTAATACACTGTAAATTGACAGCTACTCAGATTTCCATCCTCCTCGTCACTCTCTCTTTTTTAAAAGTCGTACCTACCTATCCTCCGAATTACTGTGCACACCTTAGTGATAAAAAATTATGCATGGAAATTTATAATATTTTCTACTTTACGCTTCTAATAAACCTTAGCCCTGTAACATATCTATTAAACACTTTTATGGAACTGCGATACCAGAAAACAAACCTTATGACGGGTATAGTCCCTAAAACTGTTCATTTAAAACTTATTATTAAAAATGGCATCGCATAACTATGTAATTAACAACATAGATGGGATATTATTAAGTGATACCTACACCTGCTATTCTCACGAAGTTCGTAACCTAGTCACCCAAAATAAAACATTAAAACTGTTTAATCAGAATATTCGCAGCATTGCCGCCAATATGCCTGGTTTCACAGTTCTGTTGTCTAACCTAGGCATTGAACTAGATGTAATTATACTCACAGAGTGTTGGTTACAAAGTAACCCCTTAATTCCTCCATTAGATGGTTTCTCCTCATACCGAACATCTTACCCTGCTAATCAAAACGACGGCGTTGTTGTGTACTGTAACGCAGCTCTCTCAGGTTTTGCTGTCTCAGAACCACCCATCGTAGAAGCAAGCTGCCTTTTGGTTAAAATTTACGCGGAAACAGCCATTCTAGCTATCTATCGTCCCTGTGCCTTCCGAAATCCCCAAAAGTTTATTAATTCACTGGCTCCGCTTTTAGACTCACTAAAATCCTTTAAAAATATTCTGCTGATAGGTGACATAAACATAGACATATCCTCCCAGTCGTCTGATCAAGAGTCCTCTGAAGAATATTTAAATACCTTAGCGTACCATGGCCTTATCCCTGCCTATAATTCTCCCACTAGAAATTCCTCCTGCCTCGATCACGCCATTCTGAAAACCCTACTTCCTGCTCAATCTTTTATAATACACTCATCTGTCACTGACCATGACTCTATATTGCTCACACTTCAAACCAAGAAGACGTTCTCCGCTCCTAGAGTTGTCAAGAAAATTAATTACTCTGGCCTATCCGAGCTACTCACCTCTTTGGACTTCTCTTCTGTCTTCAATTCGATGGACCCAAATGTTGCCACCAATATTTTTACTAGCGCAGTACAGTCAGCCATTGCTACCCATACATCCACTACTAATTTTTCCCGACTTCGCAAAATCCTGAAACCGTGGATGACTCCGGGTCTCTTAAGGTGCATCAAAAACAGAGATAATATGCACAAAAGGCTCAAACAGTCTCCAAACAATGACACTCTTAGAACAACGTACAACAGGTACCGCAACTATTGTAACTCCATACTCAAGAGATTGAAAAGAGAACATGACCGGAATCTTATAAGAATGGCTGGGTCAAACAGCAAAAAATTATGGAGCGCAATAAAGGAGGTCACGAATTTGCAAAAACCTTTTTCATCATGTCACGAATTACTTAAATGTGAACCCACTCCAAAAGAGTCAGTGGAGCGGGTGAATAACTTCTTTTCTGGGGTTGGTAAAAATCTGGCCGAGAGCATCCTAAAACTGAATTCTCACCCCGTGACCTACCCTCACCCCTCATTATCTAACCCCTGTGAGTCCACTGACTCCTTAGTTCTCTATGAAACCACCCATATGGAAGTTGATTCCATTATCTCATCCCTTAGGCAGGAATGTGCGGTGGGCTGGGACAACATACCCAACTCTGTGTTGAAAAACTTTAAAGATTTGCTTGTCCCTCCCATAACCCACATATGCAATGTTAGTCTGGCTTCCGGTTCTTTTCCAGATGCGTTTAAAAAGGCTCTGGTCCACCCTATTTATAAGTCTGGAGAGCGCGACTGTGTTGGTAATTACCGACCTATATCGATATTGCCCGCTCTTTCAAAGATTCTGGAAAGAATTATAAACACACGTCTGATGCACTGGCTCGAAAACAAAATGAAACTGTCTCCCAGCCAGTACGGCTTCAGATCGGGAAGATCAACAGCTGGTGCAGTGCATGAGCTAACGGACTACATAGTCAGGACTATAGATCAGAGGCAGAAATGCTTGTCAATATTCCTTGATCTGGCAAAAGCTTTTGACACAGTATCAATCCCTATTTTGCTAAACAAACTCGAATCAATGGGTGTAAGAGGCAAACAATTATCTCTATTTCGCAGTTATTGTTCAGGCCGCAGCCAGTGTGTCGTGATGGATGGTATTGCAAGCTCTGACCTTCCGATTGAGTACGGCGTTCCCCAAGGCAGTGTTCTGGGTCCCACACTTTTCCTGGTACATATCAATGACCTTTGTAAGCTCAAGATACCAGCCTGCAAGATTATATCATTTGCAGATGACACTGCTTTGCTTTTCTCTGGAGATACTTGGCAAAATGTATTCCGCCATGCCCAGTCAGGTCTTGATCTGGTCACCAATTGGCTTCGCTGCAATCTTCTTACTCTCAATGCTCACAAAACCCAGTATCTTACCTTCTCTGTCAATAGAACTCCTCCTAGCAAACTTGCTGAGCTCTCAATCACAGCTCACTCTCAAAGTGGTTGTTCTGAGCATTCGTGCTCTTGTTGTCCACTGGAAATGGCAGATTCAGTCAAATACTTAGGAGTTATCATTGACAATAGATTAACTTTCATGCCCCACCTTACTTTCACTGCAGGTCGAGTACGCAAACTGATGTTCATCTTTAAAAATCTCCGCCATGTTGCTGACTCCTCCATAGTGAAATCTACGTACATAGCCTTAGCTCAGTCACTCCTTACCTATTGCATAACATCATGGGGCGGCGCCTGTAAGACATTTATGTTAAAACTCGAAAGAGCGCAGAGAGCGCTGCTTAAAGTCTGCACATTCAAACCTTTTCGTTTTCCCACCCGCGACCTCTTCCAATATACTCAGGTTCTTACTGTTCGCCAGCTATTTATTCTAAGCACCGTTCTTGAGCAGCACCGTTTGGTCGACCCAGCAATCTCCAGAGCACGCCGCTCTCACCTGGTTGCAAAATCTTCCCTATTTACATTGTCTTTTTCACATCGTTTCTTTTGCTTCTTGGGTCCTTTTCTATACAATTGTCTTCACCTGAAACTAAACATCGTTTCCCTAGCACGTTATCCTTGTAAAGTGTTAGTAATGAATTATTTACAACTTCTTGATTACAATGCCACTGAAGACCTTTTAAAACAAAATATATAAATAATAAATCTAAGAAATGTACAGTAAAAAAAAAAAAAAAAGTAGAAATACTACAAGTTAATGTTATAAATGTTACAGGAATTTACACTTGAGTACATTTCCAACCAAATTGTGACAGTATTTTTCCTTTCCTGTGTCATCCTTTACACGAGTGAAGCTGTCAAGTGTAGCGAATAATTTTTGCGTAGTATAATTTCTCCTATTTAAGTAGTGATAAATGAACATAATTATGTAAATTCAGGTCAATCACATCATAAGGGGAGAGATCTGGTGTTCTGAGATACAGGCTTCTGCCTAGTTCAGGCACCAGTCTCTTACAATCTTTATTGTTGTCTCTAATCAAATTATGTCCATAGCTCTAATAGTACTTTTAAGATTGTGGAGAAAATAAATGCTTTTATTATTATTATTATTCTCTTTATTCAGTATAAATCTTAGATATAAAATTTGTATAGTATTCTTACAAAAACAGAGATTTATAACATTAAAAATAACTTATGAATTATAATTATAAAAACTAAATAATTACAATTATAAAACTTAAGATTAAAGTTACAAAAACAATGATTTATAAAAATACCATAAAAATCTTAACCTAGGGAGCCGCCGGCAGCGGGGCAGGCGAGGCCTAGACTACCGGTGGTTAGGGCTGCAGAGAGAGGAACCTCCTGACAATACGTGCCGTGTCCAAGAGTACCGCCTTCTGTATCTGACCCTTGATCCAGCCGCTAAGCGAAAGCCTCTCGAGGTGTTGGTCGAGGCTCTTCGCTATTAAGCCGTTTGCCGAAACCACTATCGGGACAATGATCGTCGAATCTACATCCCACATGGCGGTCACTTCGTGACCCAAGTCCAGGTACTTGCTGAGCTTGTCCTTCTCGGCCTTCACGAGGTTATCGTCATGCGGGATGGTGATATCGACGAGCACTGCCCGGCGTTGGGATCGGTCTACCAGCACGATATCAGGCTTATTGGCTACAATAGTCCTGTCTGTGATGACAGAGCGATCCCAATAGAGCAACGCACGACCATTTTCAAGAACTGGCACCGGTGCGTACTTATAGTACGGTACCTCCGATTCGACAAGGTCATATCGAAGAGCAAGTTGCTGGTGGATAATCCTGGCTACTAGGTTGTGCCTATGCAAGTACTCTCCGTTAGCAAGGTGAGAACAACCGGAAATAACATGGCGAATAGACTCGCCAGGACGGCGGCATGCCCGACAAATGTCGACCGTACCGTCCTTCATGATGTATTTCCGGTAGTTATTCACCTTGATAACTTCATCAGCAATTGCACAGACAAAACCTTCGGTTTCCCCAAAGAGGTCCCCGAAACGTAGCCAGTTCACCGATGCGGAGAGGTCAACATCAGGTCCTGTTAAGGCCCGATAGAACCTCCCATGCAGCTCCTTGCTCCTCCATATTTCCTTGCGGTCATCGGTGGTGAGCACCGGTAGTTGACGCCAGTTCTCGTTTGCCAAGGAGAGCGGCGTGAGGCCCTTATCAACTGCCACAACATCGCGATGTATCCCACATTCGTTGCTGAGGAAAAACCTCCTAAGACTGCACACCTCGCGGTTATGAAGGTTCTTGGCATTTAAAAAACCACGACCCCCCACCTTCCGCGGGATGTACAGTCTCATGACAGACGAGCGTGGGTGTAACATACGATATGTTGTGAGCAATTTTCGGACCCTTACATCCAGAGCGTCCAGCTCGGTTTGAGTCCATCTTAGTATGCCAAAGGAGTATATCAGTAAAGGCATCACCCAACCGTTGAAGGCGCGCACCTTATTGCCACCTGACAAAGAACTCTTGAGTACCTTTGTAAGGCGACTAAAGAAGCGCTCCTTCACCGATTGCTTGACGTCTCCTACTGATACACCCAATGACTCTGACATACCAAGATATTTGTAGGTTTCGGCTTCAGAGAGGGATCTGAGTGTCATCGTCTCAGAGAGCTGTAAATTCGGTGATTCTACAACCCTCCCTTCTTGTACATGCATGACCGCACACTTGTCTACACCGAACTCCATCTTGATGGCATTGCTAAAAATCTCAGTGATTTTTAACAGTTCCATCAAGACCTGGGGTTTTGGTGC
This sequence comes from Udea olivalis, assembly GCA_947369235.1. NCBI lineage: Eukaryota > Metazoa > Arthropoda > Insecta > Lepidoptera > Crambidae > Udea > Udea olivalis. Next base: position 4,907,976 of record OX376364.1, on the reverse strand, counting down.
AAACAGCTTCAGGTCATCCATGTACAACAAATGAGAGATGAACTCACCCCCTCTGCGAAGCCGATAGCCTAGCTCCGAATCCTTTAGTAAGGTACTAAGAGGATTCAGAGCCAAACAAAACCACAAAGGACTCAAACTATCGCCCTGGAAAATACCTCGCTCTATCCTTATCAAGTCCTGCGGAGCAGGCGAGTCATCCCCACCACCTGGTTGACAAAGGACTGTGATCCACTGCCCCATGCATGTGCTTAAAAAAGATCTCAGAGTTGCATCAATTTTATACAGCTCCAAGATCCTTCTCAGCCACGAATGGGGCACCGAATCATAGGCCTTCTTATAGTCAATCCAAGCAGTTGAGAGAGCTTTCCTGCCTCGCCGGACTTGCTGGCAAATGGTCGTGTCTATGAGGAGGAGTTCTTTAGTACCTCGGGACCCAACCCTACATCCATTCTGAGCTGGAGCCAAAACATTGTTCGCAACGACATGCGTGTTAATTTTTTTTGCTAGAATGGACGTAAGGAGCTTGTAGATGGTAGGTAAGCACGTGATGGGTCTATAGTTTTTTGCTTCCGAGGTACTACCAGATTTGTGTAAAAGGAAAGTGACACCTTTAGTAAGGAAACTAGGAAGGGAACCAACCTCAAGGGATTCCTGGAACTGCACTGCCAAGCATGGATGCGAACATCGAAACCACTTGATCCAGAAGTTGTGTAATCCATCCGGGCCAGGACTTTTCCAGTTCTGAGCCGTCTGAATTGCACAACTAACGTCTTCGGAGTCAATAGTTACTGACTCCATGGTTCCGATGGATTCGCATTCATGCTCGACAGTACGCATCCAGTCACCCTCCGTGTGCTCGACAGGCATCGACCAGATGCTGCGCCAGAAGTCAATCATGACACTTGCATCCGGCCGCTGACTGTTGTTCACACGTTGGTTAGTATCTTCCCAGTTTCGGTACACCTTCCTTTGGTCACTTTGGAAAAGGCGATTTTGTACATATCTGTCCACACGTTCTCTGTAGCGACGGATACGGTTTGCCCACGCATAGACCTTCTGCTTCAGAAAGTCAATGCGTTCCGTGACACAAGCCATATACTGTTCGGGCCTAATACCCGTCCCAGCAAAGGCTTGGTTCACGTAACGCATGACCCGAGGGCGATGGTTCCCTCGGCTGCAGCAGACCAGCTTCGCAATGAGAGTCCTAAACGTGTTAATACGTCGCTCGATTCGCTTTTGCCATGCGGGTACATTGACGGCAGGTCGCACTGCACGGTCAGAGTCCGGAAACTTGACACGAGCAACACGGCATGCCGCAATGGCCCCGCAGTACAGAATCGAGTGAGTATCAACTAAATTTTCACTAGTCCTTATAAACGGAGCTAGTAAAGCGTCCAGGGCTCCCATTAACGCTAGGTTGCGTCTATTAGTAGGCAAACGTGGTAACCGCGGCCTAGGGACTCGTGTGGAGCGATATTCTGAAATCGCGTTCTCCAAAGCCCTCCTCAGTTGCTCTTTGGCCTGAGTACTTACGCTTGCGTTCGCACTGGCCTCTCCATCAGCATCTGGATCCATCCGAGGCGCTACCGGAACCGAGTCGAAAACCGCACTCGGATGTGACAGCGCGTCGGAAGGGTCCCGCGTCGAGGAAGAGGTCGCGCAAACTGGAAGCGCCTCCAGGCGAAGCCGATCAAGCGTAGGCTGATCTAGCATCTGTAGACGCTGAATCGCCCGCACTTGATCCGACAGTCGTTGGGCGGAAACAGCCACGGCTGGTTCAAGGGCCTGAAACAGAGGCAGCATCCGGTCACGATACGCAGACAGGTTGGTTCCTCCCTCTGTAGACCCGTAATAGGCGCGCATGCAGTTGACATTCATGTCGTTTGTCAATCGCATGCGGCGCACTACACCACCGGTAGCGGGAGCCCCGCGTGGGGCAGACTGCCCCACAGGCCCCAAGCGTGCCGGCAGCGGTCGTCGTCCACGTCGCGCAGGTGGTCGCGGCGGTCGTGGCGGCGGTGGCCCGCTCTCATCGCTTGAACTGGAGCTCGCAGTGGTATCAGGAGGAGTAACAAACTCCTCCACCGACGACGAGCTGGGCGACGGAGCGGGCTGTGGTGTTGGTCGTGCGCTTACTGTATTTGCTCTTCCTCTTGCCCTCGCTCTTGTTATCATAATATTATCAACATTTTATATCGGAAAATATTTGTGTAGGCATTGTGACAGTTGTCACACTTGACATTGATTTTTGAAATTTACTTATTGTGGCTGAAATGATGTAAAATATTGTCGGAATTGATTTCTGTACTTGAATATTACTATAAAATGCCTAAATCACTTTAATGGAGATGGAAAATGTACTAAAAAAATTAAATGATAAATCATGATAACTAAAAGACGTCTGCTGTCAACGAGCTTTTTTTTTTTTTTTTTTATTATTATTATTCGAAAATATTATAAAGTTTTTTTTCGATTCGTTCAAAGGTGTTACACCAGGCCCAAATAATCGTTTGATAACAGTGTTACATTTGGTTCCAGGACCAGATTACTATGAACTTCGCATAACTTATCCCAGAGCGTCAAATTGATTAAATTCTGCATCATTTATGGGATAGTGGAAAAGATGACTTGGGGCTCCTACAGAATCTAAATTGTCTAATGTAGACCCCATAGAGCTAAATTGTATTGTTGGCGCTTTAAACAGATGAGTCAATCCCAACAGCTGTTCAATATGAGCCTCTAGAAAAATAAATCAAACTTAATTTTTTTGAACTTCCTTTGTCGAGAACTGTATTTCGACTACCTTCTTAAGTACTTCCTTGCTCACGATAGCCTGTTGGAAGAAATCATCTAATTCACCTTCCACTCTAATGCTATCCTTAAATCCTCCCTTCCAAAAATCATAGGATATGCCATGAACATCTATTTCTGTTAGGTTACTTGGTGAAAGACCAAGATCTTTCAGAAAACAGGATTAGTAATTTAGCACAACTACTTCATGGTCTCGTTTTACGAGCTCTAATGTCAATGGCCGAAACACCACTTGGTGACTTATTGATGGTGTTGGGTAAACTGTCAAAATTCTTGCTATTTCATAGCGCAACACTGACACAAACAAAATTAACAAGTGAGTTGTCTTCTCCAATTGTCTATATCGCACGAGCAGCAAAACAAGGAAAATTTGTAACTACACATTATATGTTTTTCCTTGTTTTGCTTATTGTGCGATTGTCATATCAAAACCTTTATAGCACTTTGTTTTTTAATGTTATCTTATTTTATCTAATCGAGTCATGATTCGTTTTATCAGTCGACTTGCCCTATTGATAGCATCCCTGCAGTACTAAAATTATCTAATGTGATTATGAAGATCATTTAAGCCTAGTTTGACATTTATCATATTATATAATTAGTTTAGTACTCCTTGATTCGAAAGTGAGATTATATAGTTAAACACGTCCCAGTGCTATCTCTACCTATAGCAACGCAAAGCACCCGAAAATTGTATTCTGTGTTCGAGTTAATATTTTGCGACCACTACTACAATATTTATCTAGAGCTTGATCAGAATCAGAATCAGAATCAGAATATTTTTTATTGTGAATCACAGGTAAGTACAGATGGAGAGTTTAACAGGTTTCTCTGTGTTCCGCCTTATAAGCATACAATACATTTCGGGTAAACTTAAATAACATTCTTATATTGATAAGACTATTATTAATTCATATTTTAACTCACGTATTAATGTTAAGTTACAATGCTTTCAATTATTACAATTTAAAAGTTTCATTCAATTATAAAATATAAATACATTATTCATTATTAAATATTAACGTTGTCACCTAAAAATTCTTGAATTGAATAATAACATTTTTGAATCAGATATTCGTGTAATTTCTTTTTAAATTCAAATAAGTTGTCAATATTCCGTATACCGTCTGGCAGTTTATTAAAAATACGAGAAGCATTACAGAAGACGCTTTTACTCATTAGGGCTGTCTTACTCGCTACCATACACAATTTATCTCTATGCCGTTCTCGATTCCGGAACTGAAATAAATTTATGTTAGCTTTGACAAAAATAGCAACTTCATACACATATAGACAGTTTGTCGCATGTTGTGCATGGCTCTAAGGCACCTTTTTTGCGCTTTAAGAGCAAGCTCTTTATCAGTTGAGTTGCCCCAAAATATTATGCCGTACCGTAACGTAGACACAACATAACCATTGTAAGCTGTTAACAGTGCAGATATGTTTGAGATTTTTCTCAGATTATATAATGCATATGAAAATTGGCTTAGTTTCTTTCTAATGTGAGCAATGTGACTCTTCCATTTCAAATTATTGTCAATATGCAAGCCTAGGAATTTTGTTGACTTGACTACGTCGAGTCGTTTTTCACCATATGCCACATTGAGTTCATTTGCATCAGAATTTCTTTGCCTAAAATTCATTAACACAGTTTTATTTAAATTAATTTTAAGATTATTATTTTTAAGCCATTCAATTACAGATGTCAAAGTGTTATTTATATCGTTTTCTAAATTTGTTAAATTATTATTAGTCAAATGAATTGTACTGTCATCTGCAAATAAAGTCATATTGTGATTCGTCACAGTAGGTAAGTCGTTAATATAAATCAAGAATAACAGGGGGCCCAACACACTACCCTGTGGTACACCATATCTTACACACCTATACTCAGATTGATAAATAATTTCAGTCCTTGTTTTAGCATCAATCCTTTCGATCCGTGTCGCTTGTTGTCGATTGCTTAGATAAGATTTTAATAAACTATACATATTTTGACGACCGACTTGGTGTAATGGTTAAGAAGTTGGCTACTACACCAGAGGTCGCGGGTTCGATCCCCGCACAGTACAAACATTTGTGTGCATGAACATGTCTGTTTGTACTGGTCTGGGTGTCTCCTATGTATAATAAGTATGTATTTACAAAAGAAAATGTATTTAAGTATGTTTATCCGTTGTCTAGTATCCCATAACACAAGCTTTAATTAGCTTACTTTGGGGCTAGATGGCGCTGTGTGGAATAATGTCCAGGGATATTTATTTATTTATTTAATGTCTAGGGATATTTATTTCCTCTAATTCCGTAACGGTAAAGCTTATCCAGCAATACTGAGTGATCAACATAATCAAATGCCCTGGTCATATCCATAAATAAACCAACTGTAGGTATGCGGTGGTCCATTCCTTTCATGACGTTTAATAAATAATCGTATACTTGGCAATCACTTATTTTCTAATGTCATCAACTTTGTCCGCAACCATTGCTTATACAACACATTGTCAAATATTGACCAGCGGCAGATTACCTGAGTCTTCGTCATGAGGGCGTCATCTTTCAAAACTTTTCACCTTACAGGAATCTTACTTTGTGAGTTACCTTTACATAGATTCAAGAATCACATCAAAACAGCTTTATTAAAAAAGGGCTATTATACTACAAAAGACTACCTTATAGATAAAAATACCTGGGTATAAGCGCTCTGCTCGATGCGGGATTAAATAGCTCTATTGTAACAGATGTTTTATTGTAATAGTTAATAGGTACCTAGTATGTACTGACTAACAATTTTTCTTTTTGAATTGTTTAAATGAATTCTTGTTATTATATTCTTTTTGGTTGGTTTTTTCTCTTTGTTTTATATTCTTTTAGGTTTATTTGTATCAAAATGACACACTGTATGTACTTTACTAACGCCTGTTGTAAACCCAAAACAAGTTTAAAAGAGTAACTGCTGAGTTTCTCGCCGGGTCTTCTCAGCAAGAAACTACTCCGATGCGGTGGTAGAGTCGCATTATGTCTGTATACTGTTTATTTACATGTCCATATTATTATGGTATTTATGTCTATTATTTAGTATATTTTGCTGTAAATTTGACGATTTAAAAGTACTGATACAGTCTATTTGAATAAAGTTATTTGAGTTTGAGTTTAAAACCCTATATTTCAATTTACCTTTATAGTATAATGTTTCAAACTTGCAATAAAATTTGACTGGCCTGTTGGGGCGAAGGCAGCGATCCTGCCTTAGCATCGGAGATCGTGGAATCGATCCTCACCCATGACAGACATTCTTCTGTCGAACATTTGTGTTTGTTTTGTATCTGGGTGTTTTATCTATATCGGGCTGACACTCGTTCCATGGACCATGGGCCGGCCGCTGGTGTGGGATGCGACCTGCGTCGACACGCTGGCCCCTTCCCATGTTCCCGCTACGAGTAAACGGGCAGGCGAGGCAGCTGAAGCGGCGGAATATAAAAAGGCATAAAAGTACCAGAACATCGGTTCCGGTTACACGTTTGTGCCTTTCGGCGTCGAAACCCTGGGTCCGTGGGGTCCGAGTGCACAGAACCTTTTAAAAAATCTTGCTAAAAAATTGATTTCAACTAAACAGGTGACCCAAGAGCTGATACATTCCTCGCACAACGTGTGAGTCTTTCTATACAACGGGGGAGTGCTGCCAGCATCTTGGGTACCTTACCACAGGTGCAAAATTTTCTCAGTAGTTTTTAGTTATATTTATTTAAAGGTTTATTTTTTATTTTTACTGTACAGTATATATTAATTATTTAATAGTTCTGAATTAATATAATAAATAATAAATAATAATAAATATCCCTGGACATTATTCCACACAGCGCCATCTAGCCCCAAAGTAAGCTAATTAAAGATTGTGTTATGGGATACTAGACAACGGATAAACATACTTAAATACATTTTCTTTTGTAAATACATACTTATTATACATAGGAGACACCCAGACCAGTACAAACAGACATGTTCATGCACACAAATGTTTGTACTGTGCGGGGATCGAACTCTGGTGTAGTAGCCGACTTCTTAACCATTACACCAAGTCGGTCGTCAAATAGTAATATCAGTGTGTATTTCTAAATACATGCTCCGGCCGATATCAGATTAGATGTACTCGAGCCGTTGGTTCCATAATCGTGGCGTGTTTGCTGCGCAACCGTTACTGTTTGAAAACACTCACATACCGCTAGTGTGCTATGTAAGATAATAATGTTGAATCTACATGACTCTTTATAGTTGAGTTGAGTACCATGAATTTACACCAATGACAGCATCCTCGTAAACAGTGTTGTGCTTTTTGTATGAAATTCCGGTACAGCGCCACTAGTAATTTAAAATGGAACAACAAATGGCTTACAGATTTCTCAACGCATAGTATAAGCATTGGAAGTGTTACTTTGGTTAAGAGGCCGTCACCAAAATTATATACGCGCGGCCGTAGCGCTCATGTCATTGTGTGCACGATCGCCGTTTATGTAACGGAAACTCAGTGGTAGACATACAGTAGGTATTTCAATATGTAGTACCTAGAATACTTTTTTTTTATGTTGCCCGTCAAGATGACCTCACTCCACCTGATGGGAAGCGGTCGTGAGGTTCAGATATGAGGTTGACAAGCCCAGTCATTCAAACGAATCACTGGGCTGGCCATACTCATCTTAAAGGCCTGCAAAATGCCATTCCACGCCCCGCTTGAAGAACCCGGGGCTATAAGAGGAAGGAAACACATGTGCTGGAAGAGCGTTCCACGTCTTACTTAACTGTTTTTCAAAACACTTGCTTGAAAAAAGTAACTTTAGTGACAGACACATGCGCATAAAGATGACATGTGCTTCTCAGACGTCCATTGCGTGAGTGTTATCATAAATGATAAATTACGAAACAATCAAAACACAATAATGCGGTGTAATGATGATTCGGCATTTGTAATAATAGCATTATCTCCATGAGTAAATGATTCAAGGTGATCAATAATAATGATTATATTGACCGGGTGATGAAATACCTGTCAATTGCATATAAGTTGGATAGGAGTGCAGGGAATGCATTGACGGCTCCCACCGTCGGTGGAAGTTTTTGCATTGATAGTGCATCTTTATTCGAATGACTTCACCATCGCGGCTGGCTTTGCCGCTAGGTGGCGCTGACTGGATGCCATGCAAATTGACATTTACGTCTCGCAAAACGCGATGGTTCATTTGAATCTTACTTTGTTTATTTTAGTATTTCGCAATGCTTGTTTTCATATCGAAAGATAGAAAACTAAAAAATCGAATTTCAGACCTTGAAGAAATTAGGCAGAATTTGAACCCGCGTGTTCCACAACCCGGGTGGCTGCTCTAACCACTGAGCTACCGAAATCTTATTGGGTCAAATGAATCTTTCTTGTACATGCTTACGTTGCAAGCCAACGTTATTTCATTACTGTTTTAAGGCAAGTACGAATCCTGTCTGACTTAATCGAATATTATGAAATACCTACGTAATATGTCATTTATTTAAATAATATGTAACAATGTAATAATAATATGGAATTGAAACAATATACATGTCTACATACCTAGGTTAAGCTAGGATATAAAACTATTGTTCCCTGCGGTTAGGGGAGAAGAATACTACCGAAGTATCCCTGCCTGTCGTAAGAGGCGACTAAAAGGGCCCTTGGGGTCGCGAAGCGCACGCGGGGAGGCCTGCGTGTGTTGATGATGACCACCGTCAGATTTTAGTGGGTAGGGGTCTCTGTTTGCCTAGAAGTTCCGCGTCACACATATCCCAGGTGTCCCGAACCCAGGGCCTTGGGAATGCCTAAATGCATTTCCTGAATGATATAAAACTATTAAACGGGAACCACCACCGACAAACTATTGCACAGTTTGGCAGAAAACAATGTTACGCAGCAAATGTAAATTTTATGGTTCAATAAATAAAAAAAAATAAAAAAACTTCTTCAAGTTCCGAATTTCGAATTTTTCCACTTTTCTGACTTTAGAATCTCTTTTAAGCCACTCGCACTAAGCTCTATGTTGATGCTTCCATGGTCTCCCCATCCGTCGTGGTTTTCCTCATGACGTAGTACTCACTAATCTAGACTGGGTCGTTGAACTTGATAACGACTACAAGAACTGCAACCGATTAGACCTTATCACCCATTTACATTTAATTTTGTAGGTAGGATTTCCGTCCTTCCGGATTAGTCCGGACATGTCCGGACTTATAGACCTTTGTCCGGACTTTGTCCGGTTTTTAAATTTGTCCGGATTTTTTGTTTAAGATGGGATATGAGTAAAAAAACTTAAATAAGTGAATATCAAATCAATCAATCTTCTCTCCCCGAGCGGAAGTATGCTACTGTATTACAGTAACAAAGTGGGTACCTACCCTAAGTTTGCATTTTACATAACTGTATGGTTATTCACCTAACATTTATAGATTGAATGGTAGATAAATTAAAGTCACTGGTAACGGGAATGGAACTATATTCTGGTTTAACTAGACTAACTAAACTAAATGGTAGAATGGTATGGTAAGGTGAGCACGCGCCCGGTATGTATGGTAGCTGAACGTGTACTGGTGTGAAACTAATTATAAAGTAAAAATGAAATAATTGATTGACGTATGAAAATGCTGACCAAGCGTCTAGGGCGCCGGGCGCAGCGATTGCGAAAGGTTCAATGTACGTTGACCGTACATGCTCCCGGGCGAGAAAAGATGAGATGAGGGATGGTATCGGTGCAGGTGAGATGGTATGAAATACAAGGTGATCAACAATAGTTTTGTGCTTAACAAGGTGATTGGGCATTTGGTCTAACAAAAATTATTAATCTAGGAGTGTTCAATTGTTTTGGAAGTGGTAACGTGGACAAGGCGACGTTGCCTTATCTCTTCGCGCACTATGTTTATCACTGCCGCTAACACTTAATGGTTTTTCACTAGCACTAGCACTTACAATATCACTGTCAGACTCATTTTTAACACTAACGCACTGAACATTCGAACTACACACGGCGCTGACGGCACTGCGCGTCGCAGCGCGTCGCCCCGCGCGCCGTCGTCGCGCCCGGCAGCAACCCCAGGTGACGACTGCTAACACGGCCCCGCCTATACATACGTATATGGCTACGTAGTGGTGAACATCGTGGTAAGAAATTTGACTTATTTCACCGTGCTGTTCCTTCAGTTGAGTTATCTGGTCTCCAATACTCTTCAGATCCTTCTCGAATCCACTAGGCTCTATTTCAAGTGTAGTAGTGGACACATTAATGACGTTATTGATAGGCGGGATGTAATGCGTCATTAGTTTTGGTTGGATATCAAGCCGATTACTAAATTGCTTATGCGACACTATGGTAAAGGATTCGCCCTTGATAACGCATTCTTCGTCTAGAGTGATAACACCGGCCTTGCTGACTCGTTCGGTTACAATCATATTTCCGCATATTATTCTTATGGTGCACTGACCGCAACATGAGAATAGGTAGGTATTTATTTTGTGTAATTGGGTCCACGCTTGTTTACAGGTATCAACATTGGTTCTGCAGGTTTGTGTGTTTTGACTTTTCACACACAGGGACTGGTCATTCTCAATCTGGTACAGGGGACTGTGCAGAGAGCAAAGATGTGTGGTTTCATCAAAGCTAATGCACGTTTGGAAATCATTATCGGACAAAGGCAAATACACGTCTCTTTGTAGGTTCATTGCAATATAGCTAGAAATTGGCACTAGGGTGACCATGGTTCCGTTAACTTCTCGGGATATTGGTATGGGTTTATAAATATCGTAGTGATCTCGACTGACTAATGGTATTTTGATTTCGAAAATCACATACTCGCTGGTAACTCTTGCTTTAACCTTCAATAAATGGTATATCTTCGCCAAATTATACCGTATGTTGTCAATTGGTAACGAAAGATCTTTGGACAGCTGGCCGGAGATGATATTCAGCTCTTGTAAAAGTTGGTCTGGTTTCAGGAGGTGAATATTAAAGTTTCCGTGAAATATGTTGGTAATGGTTTCTAACAAGGTGTCCTGTATATGTCGCAGATTATTCAAAATGTTGGTAGCGATTATCGATGACATGGCAAAATCGTTAGTGTTTGCAACACCTTCAATTCCTAACTTCAAATCGTTCGTGGCCTTTTCTAAGGAATTAAGGTGCTGGTTAAAGATCTTGTGCTGCTTGTCCATACTACTTTCTGCTCTCTTTAGAAGATTGTACTCGGCTTCAACAACTGAAGTCTGGTTTTTCCACAATTTTGCAAGATGTTGTTGATTGCTTTGCAATATGTCAATGTCCTTTTTGTATTGTTCGGCAAACTCTTCGTCCAAGATTCCGAATAAACATTTATGAGTCCGCGACGCTGTCTAGACTGCGGAGCGAACTGCTGACTAAGAAGCATGGTGTTGTAATAATCGCACTCCGCGTAGCCGTGTCGTAATTGCAATAATATGACATCGCATTGCGTTTTAATTTTAGAATTTGCACAAATACTTTCCAGATGGTCGAGATATTTATTAAATAAGATGTTTCCTTGTTGATATGGTTGTAAATTATAATAAACTATCAGTTTCCATTCATCACGCACGAGAGACAAGGTCGAAATTTGGTCAAAGTAAAACATGGTGTTATTGTTTTGAAGACTGGAAACGTGATAGTTTCCGCTTATTGGTGTCCATAATAACATAAACATTGTCATTACGAATGATAAATAATTACAGGTCATCTTTGGTCGTCTTTTACTATTTTGTACATGATCATTTACGTCCGGTTTGGTTTCTGGTACTGAGCTTGGTTGTTCTTTATGGTCAGAGTTAACTGGTAGTATTGATAACTTAACTATTGGTCGCTTCAAAGTTCCGTTCTTAGTTCTTATTGTGACTACTCGGACGTGCCCATCTTTACCTGGATGGACTTCTAAAATTCTTCCTAACGCCCACTTTCCGGCTGGTAAATTGGCATCATGAATAAGGACGACGTCGTTTTCCTTGATATTTTGTTTTGGCTCTAGCCATTTGGTTCTTGCAGACAGCTGGGTTAGATATTCGGATTGCCAGCGCTTCCAAACATCTTGAAATATTTTTTGTGTGAGTTGCCACCTAGTTCTTTCATCTCTTTCAGTCTCAAAAATGGTAAGCGTTGGTCCACTGCTAAGAAAGTGGGATGGTGTAAGGTAATTTAGATCGTCAGGATCTTCTGTTAGGGGGCATAGCGGTCTGGAGTTTAAGCAAGCTTCTAGTTGAGTAAGGATAGTGATAAACTCTTCGTAAGTAAGCTTCTGCTCACCGACAACTCGCTTTAAGTGGTACTTTAGGCTTTTTACAGCCGCTTCCCAAAGGCCTCCAGCCGAGGGCCAGGATGGGGCATTAAAGTGCCATTCGATGTTCATTTCGATCACTTCTGACATGAATTCGTTGGTAAAAATGTGCTTCAACTCTTCCAATTCTCTGTTTATAACGCGACTGGCTCCTAGAAAATTGGTCCCATTATCACTATAAATATGGCCTGGTACCCCTCTCCTAGCGGCCATTCTTCTCAGTGCAGCTAGGAACGATGACGTGCTCAAGTCGGATACTAGTTCTAAGTGTACGGCCTTGGTTGCCATACACACGAACACTGCCACATAACCTTTCGTGGTTTTTACTCCGCGACCCTTATTGGTTTTTATTAGGATGCTCCCAGTAAAGTCGACCCCCGTATGGTAAAAGGGTCGAGATGGGTTGATCCTGGAAGCTGGTAAATCTCCCATTAGCTGCTGTAGCTTGTAAGGGTCCGTCCGTCTGCACTTGATGCAAAGACGCAGCTGTTTTTTGGTAACACTATTACCACCCACAATCCAAAATCTTTTCCGAAGGTGTCCTGTGGTAACTCTGGCTCCCCCATGGAAAGTTAATTTGTGGGCATGGTCAATTAACAATTCAGTTAATCTGCTGGTATGTGGGATAATCGTAGGGTGCTTCATTTCACTATCGATGTATGCGTTTTCGAGCCTGCCACCTACGCGTAATATGCCATTCTTGTCTAAAAATGGTTTCAAGTTACAAATTTTGCTCCTTTTTTCTACAAAGTCTTGTATTTTTAATTGGTTAATTTCAGATGAGAATTCTAATAATTGCGTATCTCTAATGATTGTTTCTCTTGCCTTTTGTAATTCTGCTAAAGTTAAATAAGGTGTCTGGTTGCGATTACGTGTTATCGCTCGCAAAATCCAGGCTATGACGTTTACGGCTCTAGTAAATGTGCTTTGTTTATTTATTACATGTTGTATAATGCTGTCTTCCGGTTTCGTGACAACATTAGTTTGAGAAGATTTTTTGATTTCTATGTCTGTGGTATAAATTGGTTTTTGGTGTTGGTCTTGGTCAGTATGTAATGATAGCCACTTTGGTCCGCGCCACCACAGAGGGTGTTTGTTCAATTGTTCTGCACTCAGGCCACGGCTGGCACAATCAGCAGGATTGTCTTCTGATTTTACGTACTGCCAACAGCTGGCTGGCATAATGACTGTTATTTGGCTTACTCTGTTGGCGACGAATGGTTTCCATCGATTGGGTTCCCCATTGAGCCATCCTAACACCACCATGGAATCAATCCAGCCATATACCTTAATGATGTAATCTGGTAGGCAGGTCTTGACTTTTTCTAACAGTTTTGACAATAGGAGTGCGCCACACAGCTCTAGTCGTGGTAAGGTGATGGTTTTACTCGCGGGTACAAGCCTCGCTTTCGAAGTAACTAGAACAACCGATGATGAGTCGCCCTTTTTTATTTTACAATAAATAACTGCTGCATATGCTTTCGTAGATGCGTCGCAAAAGCAATGAAGTTCTATTGAATCTTTATTTTGTGTGCCTAGCCATCTGGGCAATCTTAACTGGTCAATTTGGTTAATATCTGCTTGAACCTTCTTCCATTCAGCGCAGATGTTTTCTGGTAACTTCTCATCCCATTTAATATCTAATAGCCAGACTGTTTGAAATAATAACTTAAGCTTAGTTGTGACCGGAGATAACCACCCTAACGGATCAAAAACTTTGGAAATATCTGATAGTAGTGATCTTTTGGTAGGGTGATTATTGGTTTTGGTAATTTTAGATTCAAAGATAAAGACATCTTCTATTGGATTCCAACGAAGGCCTAACGTTTTGGTTGACTCTGGTTGTTTGAAATTAAAACTTTCTTGGTCTGTATTCTGGTTTGGTAATAATTCTAGTGTATTTGAACGCCATTTTCGTAGGTTGAAGCCACCTGATTTTAATAACTCTATTAAATCCGACTGTAATTGTATGGCGTCTGGTAGAAAATGACTCCCGTCTAACAAATCGTCCATGAAAAATTACTCTTGTATAACCTTCGGCGCCCTACTGTTTTGGTAATTAGGGGTCTCGTCAAAGGCTAATTGTTTCAAAATCCTCATGGCCAGAAATGGTGCTGCCTTGGTTCCGTATGTAACTGTGGTAAGCTGGTATTCTTTAAGTGTATCTTGGGGATTATCTCTCCAGATGATCTTTTGGTATTTTAGATCATCAGGATGAATCCATATCTGACGAAACATTTTTTCGATGTCGGCAGTAAAAACATAATGGTATTGTCTCCAACGTAAAATCAAAGCTTGTAAATCCTGCTGTAAATTGGGACCCGCTTCCATAAGGTCGTTTAAGCTTCGACCAGTGGTGGTTTTCGCGGAAGCGTTAAAAACGACTCTAAGTGCAGTAGTCGTAGAGTCGGGTCGTAAAACTCCATGATGCGGTAGGTAGTAATCGCGTGCGAGCGTCGAGTTACCGGCGACGGCGCGTGCGCTAGGAATCATATGACCTAAGTCTTGGTATTCTTTAATAAATAATTTATAATCATGTGCTGTTATTGGGCTTCGGCTTAATTTTCTTTCTAATTGCCGAAATTGTGCGATGGCCATTGGTTTTGAGGTTCCCAAACTTTCTTCAAAATTAGGCTTGAAAGGAAGCCTCACAGTGTACCTACCATCTTCCTTTCTCTCGGTGGTAGACGTATAAAATTGTAAACACTGGTCTCCAGCAGCGGACATACGAGTATTTGTGTCAGATGTTATATCCTCTATTTCCCAAAACCTTTGTAGATCTTCAGTATTGTTTATGACAATGTTACACTGGAAAGTTTTCACGTTCCCACACAAAATCCAACCGAGCTGCGTTTCCTGCGCAACTGGGTGATAGGCATCGAGTTTTATGATTCCACTCATAATTATAGACGAATAAATGTCAGCCCCTAACAACATGTCAACAGGACGACTGGTATAAAAATTAGAATCAGCGAGGTTAATTGTTTCTAGATAAGGCCAAGATGGTTTTTCAAACGATTGATTTGGTAGTTTATTTATTAAAGTGTTCATAATGAAAACATCAGTCGACATGGTAAAATCGTTGTATAGAGATGACAGTGTTATACTGACAACTCCCTTGCAATTATTTTCTCTAGCTCCCACCCCGTATATGACGCCCTTGCAACGCTGTCGTGGTAGTTGTAACAGCTGAGCGGCGTTTTCCGTGATGAGTGAGGTCTGAGACCCTTGGTCGATAAGAGCTCGCATTCTATGGTTAGTTCCATCAGCAGCTAGGACATTGACATAAGCAGTCGCCAGGAGAATTTCCGCTATTTTCTCTTGAGACACATTGCATTTCCGTTGGTTAGATTCCGTATTCGGGGCGTTGGTAAATTGATCGCTAGATGTCGCAAACGCTTCATGTAGTAGCGTATTGTGCTTGGCGTTGCAATCACGGCACGTTTTGCTAGAGAAGCATTCTTTGCCTTGGTGATTAATAAGACAATTTTTGCACAAGTTATATTTCGCAACTGTTTTCCGCTTTACTTCTGACCTACATTCACGGAATGACTTGCACAAAAATAGTTGGTGATTTTGATTGCAAAATATGCACTTATGCACTTCGACATGTAAAGTTTTGAATGGTGGTGGTGCGTTGAATGATGGTTTGTTGAAATTCTTATTGGTTGTTGGTTGGTATGTTGGTCTTCTGAAGCGAGTTTCTTCTTGCTGGTGGGACTTGGCGACATCTTGCTTGCGCCTAAATGCTTCCAAGGAAGTAAATTTTGATTCCAGGAAAGTTTGGAAATCTTCTATGGTTGGCAGCTCTCTCGGATTGCGGAGTGATTCGATGTAGTCGTTATGGGTGTCAATATCCAACTTCTGGGACAATATGTGTACCAACAGTGGACCCCACGTCAAAACGTCGACCCCTAACTTTTGAATGGCGTGTAGACATTCGTTGGTAGTATCGTGCAACCTCTTGATATGGGCAGCCGATTGAATCTGCATAATTGGTACGTTCAACAGAGTATGGACGTGAGATGTAAATATCAATTTCGTATTGTTGAAACGATGGTTAAGAATATCCCAGGCAACTTGGTAATTGTCTGAGCTGATATTCAAATGCTGTATAAGCTTTTCAGCCTCTCCTTTAACCTTGCTCTTTAAAAACTGGAGCTTCTGCGCACTGGATAGGGAGGGGTTGTTATGGATGGCCTCTTGAAATAAGTCCTTGAAGGCCGTCCATTGTTGGTAGCTCCCGGCGAAATTAGGTATGTCCATTTGGGGTGTCATTCTGTCACGATGGGAAAACGACCACATTTTTGTATTTATCGATTTCTTAACATCCTGGAACGTTTTCTCATAGTGTGAAAACTCCAGGTCATACCTCGGATTTTCGCCATCTAACTCGCTGTCAATATCCCAATGAAGCGAATCAATCACTGCCCATCGTGACTGTAATGTTCTCAGAATATCTTCAAATTCCCATTTTTCAGTCACCGATGAGACATTGATATTCGACACCGTACGGGTAAATGCTTTGAAATTGCTGGTCTGTTTCTTGAGCATTTCATCCAATTTGCTGCTGGTACCCTCTGATTTCCTAAGAGAAGCAACTGGTAGATTGGTAGAAGTTTGTGAGGTGGTAGGTAACGGTGTCGCTGGTTTAAGAAGTGGTGTTGATGGCCTACTTCCTGCTGGGTAGCTTGAAATAGTTTGCCTTGCCCGATTATAAAAATCCCTGGTTTTTTCATAATCGTTATCAGAAAAATATGCATAGTTCTGATCCCCCTGAGAACATAAATTCAAGTGGTTGGAGTGGAACTCTTGCCAGTAAGAGTCCAAAGTCTCTAACCTTCCCTTGATCGAGTCTGGTGTTTTACGATCGTGACCATCTTTTTTAAAATTGGTAAGAAGCTGGTCCATGCCCATCATCAACTGGTTTTGCGTTTCCAACAAAGCCTCCATGGTAGTTATTATTTTGGTAGATTATAAGACAAATTGGAAAGAGCTTACTGGTTTTCTGATGAGCTGCTTACAACTGGTAAAGTGAGCCTGTCTGACCCACTACTGGTACGCTGGTTATGGTGAGTGGCTTGTAAATCCAATGGTACTGGTTGTCACAGAACACACCTCGAGGTCACAGTTATCACTATGGTCTGAGTCACTATTCACTCGCGGATGGTTCCTTTACGAATCGAAGGACCATTTAAATGTATGGTTATTCACCTAACATTTATAGATTGGATGGTAGATAAATTAAAGTCACTGGTAACGGGAATGGAACTATATTCTGGTTTAACTAGACTAACTAAACTAAATGGTAGAATGGTATGGTAAGGTGAGCACGCGCCCGGTATGTATGGTAGCTGAACGTGTACTGGTGTGAAACTAATTATAAAGTAAAAATGAAATAATTGATTGACGTATGAAAATGCTGACCAAGCGTCTAGGGCGCCGGGCGCAGCGATTGCGAAAGGTTCAATGTACGTTGACCGTACAATAACATAACATACCATCACGACTTTATCCCAAACGGGGTAGTCAGAGGCAAGTGACTGTGCCGTCATGGTGAACGCAACACTCAAAAGTCAACTTTTCACCAATGGTACTAGAACCCAACCTGGTAGGTGGTGAGTCTTCCGCCGTTATCCGGGTTAATTTGGTTTGTTATCGATGTTTTCCGTCACCGGAGTTAGTCGGATATTTAACAATGAACACAAAAATATTGGTTCTGGCCAGATTTGAACTCGGAACCACAAAATCCGCGATCTGAGTTCGGGTGCTAAACCACTAGGCCACGACGCTCTACATGTTTGCATTTTGTGATTAGAATGTCCCGACTTTTTTGAACTGTCGGGTTTATTGTCAGGACTTTTCAATTTTTTTAATGGTTACCCAAACTGCGTAAGAACAATGTCAACTGACGGTCAGGTACGTTTAACAAAGACCTGGTCACATTAACTTAGTTCAATCAAGATTGAACTGGCTATATTAAAGTGTTTAGAAAGGTGTTAGTGGAAGTAGTCATAGAAACTATCAGCGGTTATCATATAGGTACTTGCCATTTGAGAATAATTTCTGTATTGAATTTACATAGTCAAAATAAAGTAAAATTACATAAACACTTTTTCACACGACTTTCAATCAACTACGTGCTTATGGCTGGTGCATTTGTTCCTGCTTACAGTAAGTCTTCCGAATCTGATGCCAATTAAGTAAAATTGCGTGATAATAAATTACAAAACCACATCTAGGTACTTAAAGGTTTTATTAGATAAAGTATAAAAGTTAAAAACATGAATTCCTTGAATCCCTAACCTAGTTTAAACTACTGCAAAGCCCTCAAAACGTTCCTTAGTCGTAAAAACATTATGTGCTCGTCGATCCACCTTCTCAGAGCTGATACCCTCGCGTAGACTCCAGGGTAGTCGGGTCTAGCACAGCCCATACCCCAAGATACAACGCCAGTTAGTTTTCCATTGTGGATGAGCGGGCCTCCACTATCACCCTGAAAATAAATCAATCTTTCATTGTAACAGCCGCTTCACACTCTGTGTTTCAGAGTGATCGTTTAGTTGTTGATTCTAGATACTACCACTAGATGGCAGTCTGTCTGTCTGTCTGTCTGTCTGATGGCAATGTATATATTTACTATGTCTGTGGCCTGAAACGGTAGGAGATAAAACTTTGAAACCAGGTAGTTTTCGAAATAAATATAAATATAAAAAATCGAATAGCTTGTTACTGAACCCTGAACACAAAAGATACATAAATATCAAGTTATGCAGAAGATATTCCTAATTATTTAACACAATTTGTCATTACTTGGTATATTTATGTTACAAGGCAAACCATAGCTTTGGTTATGTGATTGCTGCTATTGATGCATTTCTAAACTTTAAAAAATTACTATAATATGAAACAATCAATAAAATTGCATGTCAGCTTTAAAAAATGTGTTTTTTTTAATTCAAAATATTTAAACACATTGTTATCTGATTCAACCAACACATTGATTGATTAAAAATCAACGCATATGACTGCTTTTTCTGAGTGGTAATCAATCAGGGTTAAGATCTGAACTGCGAATAAATTTTATCGCGAGTTATCGTGTATAACTCAAGACAGCGCGAGATTGTTCTCATCTTAGCCCCGCTGAACGGTATCAGTAAAAAAAATATGTCAGTTAAACTTACTTGGCAAGCGTCTTTTCCGCCTTCAGGTGAACCTGCGCAGATCATTCTGTTCGTAATAGGGTATAAAGCCGAGTAGGCTTTGCTGCAGGCTTGTTCATTCACTTTGGGGACCAGCACCTTTTGTAGGACCTTCGGGAATCCGCCTCCTTCCTGTAAAGAAATACCTCATAATGTCCCAAATGGTTGTGGGTAATGGGGATGGCCAGCCAAAAAACATCCAAGTGCGAAACAGAGTATTGGCAGGCCTCTGTCACTCCATGTACTTGCGCGTGATAGTTACATATAAGCCGCCGGGCCTCCCAATACTCATTTGGCAGTTGTTTGTCAACAGCCGCGTATAGCATTTGTACGCGAATCTTGCGGTTGAACTGACGCGATGACGTACTGTGAGTACTGACACAAATTAGGCATGCGCGGCGCTCTGACAGATAGCCCGCTTAGGACATCACGCCATTTTTGACACACGCACACAGAGACGTGAGTTTACAGGCGAAGTCAGTCTGTTTCAGTTTCGCGGTCAGTCACACTGTAAAAAACATTGAGATATTATTTGTACGTCAGATTCATAGTTTAATGGTCAAAAATGGCTTCGCGAAAATACTATTTGTGTTGCAGTGTATTTGGCTGTTTGAACACCACACAAAATTGTAATTACACGTTTTTTTTGTTACCAAATGATGCAGTAAGGTAAGTAAAACTGATGAAACTTTTACAAGTAAGTAGGTAGTATAAGTAGATAGGTGGGTAAAACATTTCCGTAACTTATCTTATCATGCATTGGTAAAACACCAGTATTTAAGGTATATTCTTTTATCGGGCAAGCGCGGCTGCCGCCGCCGAAGCGTTTTGCTGTTACTTGCCTATTAAGTAGGTATAAGGACTGTATGATCAAGCCCAATAAGCTAACAAGTTGCACCAGGAGCCCGGTTTATTTAGCGGACGCCTTCTGTAGGTAAATTACTTCTTTTTATCTGGCGCAAAGGTTCATAGATTTAAAGACGTCGCTAGATTATCCTTTACCCGTTATGAATGTTCATTCAGAACATTATTATTATTCCGTTCTGTCAGATCGGGCTTATCGGGCGAATATAGTAGCAACCCAAGCGATCAGGCAAGTTAAGGAAAAAAGACGAAAGCGGTCCTTCTGTAAACTCTTTATTTTGTGATACTGACATTTATATCGAAAGAGGTAGCAAGAGCAATATAAGCCTGTCACACTTAGAGCAGTCTGAATGCTCTAAGCTGTCACATGACAGCACACATTTAAAATTGTGAATTGATCTGTTACGTCAGTAACTATTAGGTATTCTGTGGTATTGGCTCCTTACTGTGTGACTCCACTGTAGGTTTTATAGTTTCACGCGGGGCAACTCGGAAGCAAACGCTAGTAAATGAATAAACGAATTGAATATATAATATGCTTACTCTGCCCACCGTACTCACATAAGTAAATCCGCTTGGCTTTATTGAGGTTTTTGCAATTGCCTCAATTTAAATTCAAAATTTCTGTCGTTTGGATGTTTGATATTTCCTGCTATGATCCAGATTTGGACCTAATCCAATATTTTTATCGATAGTTCTAAAGCCAAATATTATGGCCTTCTGTAAATCTTAAGGTAATGTTCTTTACGTCTGACTGTTGAGCTGCTTCACTATGAAGACAAAATACAGTTACAAGACTTAAATTTTTAATGATGATGAAACAAAAATATATTTCTATCAATAGCCATGAAAAATATTAGACACTACACTACTGTAATATCATCATTACCTCTAATGTTTACATAATGAAATAATTTCTCTACAGAATGTCTCCATTCCCCGGTAATTGTCGTAGTATTGCAGAATTTCTTGGCACGACTCCATTTTGAAGTCTTGATTCGAACCCGGAAGTTGCAATTTCGAGTGGAAAGGTTTTCTTCGCGCAATTACATCCCAAATGGATTGTTATTGACAAAAATTTTAGAAAGCCCGATTGAAAACACATTTCGATAAATTGAGACAACAATTTGTGCGTATCCTTTACAATATTGAAAATTACATCGCAATTCCTTCCATGACGAGTTTTTTATAGAAGAGTTCATTCCCATTTACTAAACGTTTATCTAACTAGCGTACAGCTTTTGTGTGTTGCCAGTGTTTTTTTCCTGTTTGATGGGCAAATAATTACCTCAACCTCTGTTGACGTCCATGGAAGAATAGCGAATAGTGCCCGAATCCACAAACGCCCTTTCATTTCTATTGTCATGACAGTGACAGAACAGCATAATTTGAGGTGTCCTCAACTTTTGATTAGCGTTTGTGGTTAAGGGAGTAGGTGTATAACGCTGAGCAGGGGCTGAATAATAACCAATTCAGGTCGTGAGGCGAGAAGCGTCCACGAGGAAGACCGCAGATGCGTTGATGTGACGACATCAAAAGACTGGCGGGAACAAATTGGTTGGAAACGGCTCAAGACCGTGAAAGATGGCATAAACTGAAGGAGGCCTACAACTTAGCGGTTGAAAATGGCTAAAAAAGAAGAAGATTTAATAAGTTACTGTTAATAATAGTTACGTACCCTCAAATTACCCCATCCAGTAACCTCAGTTAGATCTCCATCTGGTACTTCCTCCCCAATATTAGTCATCTCAACAGGGGCGACGCTCTCACTGAACTCTAGAGGCTTCGACAGCCACATGATGGCAATGTCACTGTCCATTCTTGAGAAGCTGAAGTCAGGGTTGGCTAGGAGATCTCCAACTGGGTATAAATCCCCGCCGCGCTCGTTGAAGGACGATCCGACGCGTATTTGGTAGTCGGTTGGATTGGATCTGAAAAGTTACATCAAGTGATATAAAGAGTTGCTTTAATTTGCTCAAAATTGCTAAGAGTCGTAAGAGTTCTGATGAAATTCGCTTTTGCTCTTGTATTTTAAGATTCTTCAAGTTAAGATTGTCTAGAAGAGATCGCTTTTGCGTAACAGCAAAAATATCTGTGGATGAAATAGTACGTCTACCACGGCTGACATTGTCATGTCATGTCATGTGTCATCCCAAAAATTTTTTATCGCGTACGTTAACGCAAATTTAACTTGGCAACTCGAGGTAGACGTACAGACGACTCGGATCGTGGATCGTGTGGTCCCGAGTTCAAATCTGGCCAGTAAGTATGCAATAAGTTTCTGTCTATTAGTTGACTTGAGAAAGCTTGCCATTTCTGGTTCCATTAATAATCATTAGGGGCGCGGTACCAGAATCCCACACAAAACGTCAACGTGTCTAACGCGAACGCTAGCGGCTGTCATCGGTGTAAACTTACAGAAGACATACATAATCAATCTCTTTGTTTATAGCAAAATTCCCGACTAACCCTCCGGTGAGGTTAAACATCGATATAAAACCAAATCAACCCGAATTAAGGCGGACTGCTCACAACCTACCACGTTTGGTTTTTATACCATTGGTAATGGCTTCTGAGTGTTCCGTTCGCCGTGACGGTCACACTCACTTGTCTCTGACTACCCCGTTAGGGATAAAGTCGTGATAGCAAGTTATGTTATGAAACAGATATCTGTGTAACTGGTTTCATAACACGAGGGAAAACCTCGCCTCAGGACAATATATAAATAAATGATTGGGACACTTATTTGGGATTTGGGATCTTAGTGTTAGGACTAAAATCATCTGACCCCAAACTAAGCAGAGCTTGAACTATGGGGGCAGAGGCTTATGAACATACTTAAATATTTCAAAATACATACTTACACCCAGACCCACAACAAACACAAACGTTCGCCACATGAATACTTGTCGTGGGTGGGTATCGAACTCACGACCACCGGTGCTAAAAGCAGAACCACTGCCTATGCACCAACAGGCTAGTCAAAATGGTAGCGGAAAATTGTGGTATACAAACAAACTCCTAGACATAAATACGATACAAATCATCGGAAATACGTCAAAAACAGAATTAACAACAAAGTGAATTAATTATCTTTTGTGACGTAGCTACATGAATTTAGAAACAATTTAAATTTAGATAATTTTGGAGGTAAATTATTCCCTGCTCCATGCGTTGTAAGGCTAATGTACAAGTAGCATTACAGTTTAAGAACCAGAGAAGTTATGACAATCCCTTACAAATAACTGGTTATGTTCATTCTCTAAACTGAGCGTATAGCCTTTTTTTTACCGGGTGTTAAAAATTCGTTACGCACTATCCCACTACTCGGGGTAAGACAGTGGATAGGTGTGTACCCACTAAAACGCATCCGCTTTGGAATAGGGCGACATGGAGCCTAACGGATTACCACGTCACCCCAGCGGTGGGCCCAGCTTACGAGCCGGGACTCCTCACGCTACGGGGACGTCCCGGTATACTGAGACACCTCCAGATGGGAGCACCGTTCAAAGGCATGAAAGTCCCCCGGCTAACACCCCAGTACTGCTTTTAGGGAGCAGGAGGAGGGCGGGCTAACCGCCGTATTCTTGCTCCCCGCCATCTGCGTCGGAGAGCGACCGCTTGAGGATCATCCTCTCGGGCCCTCTCAGGTATCTCCTTCTGCGTAATCATGTCCTCGCAGAAGTAAACCATCTCCTGCCAAGCCACCTCGCTTACCAACATGACCGGTATGAGGGTCGGGAGCTAAAGAAACTAAGCGTATACCCGCTGTCTGCTTCGGAGAGGGGCCGCTTGAGGATCATACTCACGGGCCCTCTCCGTTGTCTCCTTCTGCGTAATTACGTCCTAGAGAAGGAAACCATCTCCTGCCAAGCCTCCTCGCTCCCCAACATGATCGGTATGAGGGTCGGGAACTGGATAAACTAAGCGTATAACCTAGGCAACGAATAATTTTGGATGGAAAAGTCGAAAGCAGAAAGTTTGACTTAGGAACTTTGTTTGGACTACTTGGGAGATAAAAAGACTAAAAGTCCTCAACCCTCCGAGGTGAACCCGAGAATAGGGCACAAAGAAGGTCCCGTTTTTTATTTTTTTTGCGTACATCTCGAAAACGGTGTCGTACGAAATTCTGTCGACATAATGAAAGCTAATAAGATTCTCTTCAACTTTGGCATTCACATTTTTGTTTATCTCAATATTTGCCTAGCTATGAGCATCGAAAAATCGTCGATTTTCAAAAATGTGTTCAACACTCTCACGTTTTCTGTCATACATTGCTTAGTAACTTTTCTCAGCTGCGATCGTAGAGTTCAGGATACTATAAAATTTCAAAAAATTTACAATAAAAAAACAAATTTAATACATAATGGAAATTTAAGACTTATATGGTTTTCTTATGGATGTCACAGTCAGATCTAGACCAAATTGAAATAGGATAACACGGAAGGCAGCAGCTTTCAAACAAAAAAAGAGTCATCAAAATCGATTTACCCAGTCAAAAGTTCTGACGTAACAAACAAAATATAGTCGAATTAAGAATCTCCTCCGTAACACATTTACCACATTTTTGAAAATCTACCATTTTTCGAAGCTCATAGCTAGGCAAACATTGAAGATAAAAAAAATTGTGAATGCCAAAGTTGTAGAGAATTTTGTTTGCTTTTATTATGTCGTATAAATAAATAAATAAGTATGTTTATCTGCTAACTAGTCCAAACAAAGTTCCTAAGTCAAACTTTCTGCATTCGAATTTTCCATACACATCCCTTTGTGAGCATTCATGGACTGGATAGTTAAGTAGAGAGCAATTTCGAAATAGGATCTTTCATTTCCAGTCAGACAGTGGTTATCTGGCACCAATGCATCTTCTAGGCTGGATAGCTATTCACTTCTTCTTATCGAATTGATTCCGGCAAGTCATATATATTTTGACCAGTCCTTGCTATGGCGGACTCGGGTCCGGAGTCTATTTAAAGATTTCTATGTCAGCCAAGGTAGGTTGTGACCAGGGGGGAGTTCCTCCGACAAAGTGAGGAGCGAGGCCGTGGGAGATCTCTCCCGCCAGATGTTTAGCCGGGTGACATGAGTGCTTCGCTGTTGGGGCGGACCTCTTTAATAAAGCTGTGCCGACTCTTAAGCTTTTTGGGCACCTATTCACTGACAAAATCGTTCGCTACACTCAGTTTAGGAAATGAACTTGACTGGATGTTAGTGAATGTAATAAGGTCCCTGCTTATTGTATAACCAGCTGTCCGTCAGCGGCTTGCCCGCGTAGACTCTTTCCTCAAAATAAAATAAAATAAAACCAATGTTACTCGCTAATACTGTAACTTTATATTAGTGAAATAATTATTAAAATCGATCGTGTAGTTTCGGAGCAGATTCAATACAAACAAACAATATTTTGAATATGAGTTAAGATAACTGCAGAGTCTGACGATCTGTGTTACACATGTTCTAGATATTTTTTTATTGATTCAATTTATTTATTATTCTTCTTATGGTGTGTAAATACGTCAAAACAATTTATTTAAGTCATTTTTCAAGTTTGACATCGCAATTGCAGAAAATTAAATAATTGCAGGAATAAGCAAACACGCAATAGCAATAACAGCTAATTTATAAAATAAACGTTTACATGTCCTCAAGCATTAAAATGACGTGGATGTTTGGACCAGCCGGTCCACCTTAGTCCAATTTTATAAAGCTTATGCCTGGCGGCCTTGAAACTGCGGGGAATGTCGTTTGTTCATTTCCCAATACTACAGAAAACGAACTTATGTAAGAGATGTGTATGTTTTGAGTCCGGATATTAAATCTGCGATCATGTATTTAGAAGTATTATCTGACACTTATAGTACAAGCCCTCTTATTTTTGATTTATCTTGTTATGATGTCCGTGATTCTTATTAACTTTCGTTATTTTGTTCTTGATACAACAATTTACCTACCATCGTATTTTTATTAATTCATCATACCTAGTATGAGTCAAATTTATTCGATTTGAAAGTAATTGAGCCTCCATTCAACAAAAAAACGTTCTCATTATCCTCAACAAAATGGATTTTAGCTGTTTAAATTACAAAAACTTACGCCATAATACAATGAGCAGCCGTCACAATGATGTCCTTAGCCACAATGGTGCCCCCACAAGAATGCCTGCCGCGGTAGACCAGGGACACCTGGTACGGAGCCTCGGTGATGTCGATATCTTCGCCACCAACTATGCGGGAGTCTTCCTTGGCCCGCAGTGTTGGGGTGGAGACTGCAATCAATCAAAATATATGACAGTCTTCTTGCTGGCTAAGTGAATGACAGCCAATGCAGAGCCGAAACTACTGTGCGTAGAATGTTGAAATTTTGCACAGCTCTAAAATACTTTATTCCCAAATTCCTTCGGGAACGGGTAAAAAAATAACGAGTAGGTACTGGCGTATGAGACTAAATAAACAGATCTTGACGAAATGGTGAAGGAACGTTATACTAGTGAGTAGGCAAACATTTTTATTTAGCTACATATATAGGGACTACTGTGGATGTGTGAAGATCGCCGACCAGATAGATATATAATTTTCTACAGCATCAACTGCATGGATGTACTATACATTATATGCAAGACTTTAAATTTTATTGTATAAAATAAACCGATAGTATTTTTAGAAATAGTAATTATAAAATAAACCGATAGTTTTTTTAGAAATAGTAATTATAAAATAAACCGATAGTTTTTTTAGAAACGGAAGGGACACACAAGTTGATTTTAGTAAGTAAGTACTATACTAATTAATCAACTTCGTCAATAAAAATTGAGATAGCGAACTTTCAAAATATTTGCTATGATTATATTTTACGATTATGATGAGGTTTAGATAATATTAAATTGCCTATGTATACCACTGGTCACTTCAAATTTATTGTTTTATTTTATTCAGACAAAAACCATGACATTATTTTGATTGTTAGAATTTCAATTCAATAATTAAGGTAAAACGACACAGTGAAAATTACTAAATCAATTAAATAGATTGAATAAATATTGAATTTAATTAATTAAATTAAGTAGGTAAATCAATTAAAACTTACCTACAAATCCCAAAATGGCCGATCCTATCAGTAATCTATACATCGTGGGATTCTGTCAACTGGTCAACATTTCAGCTTCTGTACCTGCATTTATACCTTACAGTTACAAAAGATTATTGGGTCAATAAAACTATCGTTTAACTGATAATTTGGGACCTTCACACCAATTTTAACTGATAAAACCTACTTAAGATACCATTGTTTATGATTTGATTTTAAGTGGCTGATAAGCACGTGTTTGATGACATATCTTAAACGTAATACGATACTCAAGATGGAGTTTGGGTTCATTGGCTTTAGTTTCTACAAAAAAACGTAATTCATTAAAAGTATAAATAACAATTATTGTTAAATGTGACTCTACCACCAGGTAGTGGACAGCTACGAGTATTTCTACTGAGAAGACTATTTACAAAAAACAAGTTAAACAATCATCATATCTGAGATTAGAATACTTTAATGATGAAGTAAGATGGAAATAATCATGTCTTATCGCATTGCTAAACTACGAATAACTATTAAGTAACCTTGACATATTTTTTTATATTTAATTAATTACAAATAAGTATTTTTATGAATGGTATCTTTACCTTATACACCTCACAGTATACTTTGATCACAGTTACACAGGTTTAACTTTCAGTAATAATTAGACGTGGTAACAGTTAATTTAGTACTTATAATACTATTTATTGTGTGTATAGCTTATGCTTATTCCCAATTTTTAATTTAATTTACTTTGTGCCGACAACACACCAATAGTCATGGTCTCAAAGTAAGGAAAAATATCCCTATGTTACGAGGTATAACATACAAGGACTAAGCCAAGGGCTGAATTGAGTCGACCTGGAATAGAACCGAGAAACCATGCTACCGTGCACTACGCCAATCTTGTCCTCGAATAATGTATGGTGCTAATCACCTTGTTAGTCACGAATTCATGAAACCACAAATGCGTCTGAACTCTAAACGACACTTCAATTTAAAGGAAAACTTATAATACAAGGGATGTTGGAGCTAATCTCAGTAATATTTGCGGTTAGTTGTTGCACAGTCGTAAGATTTTATTTGTTCCTGTTCCCTTTACAGGGCTTGGGAGGACACAAGGGACGTTTGATTCGGAAACTTTTTTTGTGAATTTTTGGAGCTTTTCAGCAGTCATCTCGCATTCATTGACATTAGAGTAAAGCCTCGGACTAAAAGTTCGCTAGTTTTAATTTAGTTCGGTTTTTTTTGCTTCTTTTTTGGGGCCTTACTGCAATCCTATAACTTGTCAAGTTCATTACCTAAACTGAATAAATGATCTTTAATTTCCAGTCAGTCAGCGGTTACCTGGCATTGCCATTTTTGGATCCATTTATATTTACTGGGGGAGCTGTACCGAAAGGTCGTGTAAGTTAGCTCATGGCAGATAAACGGATACAAATTTGGAACGCAAGATTGACAGTCAAACTGTCAGTATGTCACACATTTTAACTGTAGATTTCTATTCAAGTCTTGATTTCGCTTTAGGAGTCAGGCATTTAAAAAGTTTTTACAACTTGCGATATTGTTTTCCATGTCCCGTCTATTTTCGGCTTGTTCGTAACCAATGTCTTGGAGAATTTCTTGTTTGTTTGTTTTTTTTGGACACTTTTTTTTCGAAAACAAAGATGTCTTCCGACTAATACGATATCTTTGTTTGCGAATTTCAAAAAAACAGCGCAATTTAAACGTTTTTAAAAATTAGAAAATGTGCTTGTGTTTTCCCCATTCTCGCCTGGTGGTAAGCGATGAAAAGACCGATGGTGGTACAAGCTATCCCAAATTTTTTAACGTTAACTACTTGGACAGCCGCAATTGCTTAAAATAAACATTAAAAAAATTACCCCATATACTGTCCAGTGGAACAGTATGGGCTAATTTATTTACTTTGACTTGCCAGGCCTCCATCACAAAATGAAGTCATAGCTACCATTGATGGGCGTTGTCTTAATCACCACGCTCGAAAAACGTGGGCTGGTGATCACAAACACGGATCCCATTGCCAAAAACACGTGGAAAAAGATTTGATCTTCAGAATTTGTCACCACTCGTCCAAAGTGGCGTTTTTTTAATTTTTACTACCTGAACCAATTTCAATTCCTTGCCGAGAATAACAAGTAGTGACTTTCGACATAATCTGCTTTTGTATCTTGACTTCTCCTGCACTCCTACGGATAGTTTACCACTCTTATCTGTAAGCGAGTGCTGTCAGAGCGGTGTTAAAGCAGAGGGTTTTAATTGGAAAATTAACAATAGAATGGGGCCAGTTGAGATTAATGGATCAACTCGGTCCACGATTCTGCGAACAAAATGGAATGAAACGGGATTAGGGAGTGGTAGCATGGACATTAATTAAAATAGATGAAGCTATTAAGATACAGAGTAAATCTTTTGACGTTGCTTCATTCAGTTCATGCTAGAGATATAAAATGACTTAGTCTGACCATATAACAGACATTTTCTGTCAAAATCAGTCAAATTGGTTCAAGCATCAGATTGTCATTGTGTCCAAAAATGATCGTTTGGTCCCATAAACTGGTGATTTAGTGACAAAATCAATAATTTTTGATCAATTAGACTTATAATGACAGCCTGTCAAAGTCAGTCTCATTAGTAATTTTAACACTTATCTTATGTTAGTAATTAAAGCAATTAATTCAATTTGCATTTGACAGTAAATTACCGGTCATAAAATTACCAAAAAATATAATTAGACCAGATTAAGTCATATTTTTACATCTATAGTCCACGATCAACCAATTTTATCGATTTGATATTTGACGACTCGCGTGGTATCCCGGGTTTGATTCCCGGTCAGGAATGCAGGAAACGATATTTTCTTAATTGACTGGGATTGCTCTGGGTATGCTCGGAGACACCCCTGGCTTCCTTCCCTGTCTGGCACCTTGTGACACAGGGATATTTTATCCTACTTTGAGACCATGGCGAGTGGTGTGTTGTCTAGCGCTTATTGAAACAAAAAACTACATTTGTGTATACCTTAACGCAGTTTTTGGTTTTTGATTAGTTAGTTTTTTTTTTCATTTTGTTTAGTTTTTAATTTTATTTCACGTGCGCTGCTGTCGCTCAATGCATACCCCTTTCCCCCAAATAAGTTCGCATTTAAGAATGAAACATTTATTATGTCATATAACTTGTTATTATGTAACCTTGTTGGTGATCTAATAAATAAATAAATAGGTATATTTATGTGCAACGAATGAGAAAATAAAGAAGATTGCCATTTTTTATTCTTTTTTGTATAAACTTAAATAAAATGATTAATGGCGGGATCCTGTCACTCAAACGTTATCGTGACATCACAGTATATAGTAAGCGTCAAAACGTGGCAAGCTTGGTTCCAATACAAACGCCCTTACGTTATCTATTTTGATGTTTGTCTCTGGTTGGTGGTTTTCGTTGGAAGTTTTAATGAAAATGGCAGAGGGTAATGGAGTAATGCAGTCAAATATAACAGCTACGGAGTTGTACACAAATTAGGCTTTACTGGATCAGAAAAATCCATTTAAAAGTTTCCCACACAGGTACAGTCAAAAGCATAATAAAGCATAAATAATATTGTACAATAAAATAAGTGGAAACTTAATTGATTTGTCTAAGATATTTATGTTAAGTTTATTCTGATCTAAAACAACTGTCTGTTTCCCAAATGAATATAAAAAAAAAACAACTTTTCCAAGGCTTTTAAAATATTATGAGCAAAAAGCCACAGATTAAATCTGTCCGATTGTTATTTTAGACTTTACGTTACTTCCATAGATATTTGTGGATAATTTGCTCCGATTTTTTGAAGCCTACACTGGTTTTACGAATGTAAACTGTTTTTTTTTCACCATTTCAAATGGCCTATAAAAGGAAAACTATATATTATTCGTAATAATTGTTTTAGTATAATCATTAGTTTTGAATAGTTAAATCATCACTTCGTTAGGCTGTTGATTTTTTAACCTTAGATATAGTATTGATAAATAATTTAAAAGAACCGAAAGGTAAGTAAACTATCAAAGTGCTGAAGTGTTTGTATAAAAACGCCACCATGTCGGTTCGTGTACAGGATCATACCACGGAGGCAATTCCATTGCAGAGGGGTGTGAGGCAAGGGGATGTAAATATCTCCAATACTCTTTGCCAATGCAATGGGAAGATGCCTTCAAACTCCTGGAATGGGAAGGACTCGGCATCAACATTAATGGCGAATGCATCACTCACCTTTGGTTTGCCGACGATATTGTGGTCATGGCAGAATCGTTGGACGACCTCAGCAAACTGCTAGAAGACCTCAATCGAGTTTCGCAACAGGTGGGCCTCAAGATGAACATGGATAAGACGAAGGTCATGTCAAATTGCTATGTAGCGCCCGCCTCAATATCAGTGGGGAACTCGATCGGTCCAATTAGGAAGATCCAACTTCGTGAGGACTTCTCTAAATGTGAGCCTCCTAAATAGGCTCAAAGTCAGTCAGCGAGCTATAGAAAGAGCTATGCTTGGTGTTTCTCAGCGAGATCGATCGAATGAAGATCGAAAGAAATGAGGAGATCCATTAGAAGAAGTAACTGACATAGCCAAACGGGTTAGCAAGCTGAAGTGGCAGTGGGCAGGACATAATATCGCTAGAAGGACTGATGGCTGATGGGGCAGAAAAGTGCTCGAGTGAAAACCGCTGGATGCAGGCCTCTTTTAATAGTGATAAGTGGAAATCATTAGGGGAGGTCTATGTTCAGCAGTGGACGTCCTATGGCTGATATGATGTGATGATGATGAAGTAAACTATTAGATTATGTTGCACCATAATACCGCCATTCTTTGTTATTCAATGGAAATATTTAAATTGCCCATTTATCCAAGAATCACCCTTTAACAATTGATGCTTAAATTACTATACGTACGTAATGGTAATTAGGCAGTATTTGTTTGTTTACATTGATAAGTAATTGCGAAAAGTTAATTCTGAGATAGTGATGTAATAAGGCTGGTAAGTGATTTTGAATAAATTGATATTGATTGTTGGAAAATACCATTTTACAAAACTACGAGCGGTGTACTTAAGTTCTAACCCCTTCAAAGGCTCCGGAACGCCACTTCGCCGAATTTGTCAGTTATCTACTTCCTGTGCTTTAAAACATATCACCTATGTCAGTTCCAAATCGTAATCGATATGATGGAACCTGATCGTTGAACTACATCAGACAGCACCGAATCGTATTTTCATATGCTTCTATCCTTTTCTATCACTCAGAACTGTAATTTACTAGAGAGAGAAAGAACGAGATTGCGACCGCACGCGTTGGAATCGGCAAAGTAAATAAATAAATAAATATCTGGGACAATTGACACCAAGATCATCTGACCCCAAACTAAGCTGAGCTTGTAATATGGGCGTCAGAGACTGATAAACATACTTAAATATTTCTAAATACATACTTAAATAGATAATAACACCCAGACACACAACAAATACAAATGTTCGTCACACAAATATTTGTCATGGGTGGGGATCGAACCCACGACCTCTGGCGCTAAAGGCAGGATCGCTGCCATTGCGCCAATAGGCCAGTCTAAGCGCTCGACAATAGGTACCTTGCTTTCTCGCTGATGGCACAGATTACTTAATAGTTACTACATAACAGATAAATCACATACCTACATAGAAAAATATCAATTTCCTAATCTTAAATGCGTGTTGTCATGTGACAGAAATATGTTGCAAGGGCCACCTCTTCGATATAGATGTCAGTAGTCGGTACTGACAGTACGTCATCGCGTCAGTTCAACCACGAAACTCTCGTACAAATGCTCTACGCGGCTGTTGACAACCAACTGCCAAATGAGTCATGGAATACCCGGCGGCTGGAAGGTAATAACGGCGCGCAAGTACATGCAGTGACAGAGGCCTGCTGATAGTGCGATTAGGTGAGACCAGAGGCAAGGGCCTTTGAGTATTGTACGGGAATGACAATTAGCCCTCGTCTAATCGAAATTACATTTGATTTCAGTCCCATACATTTTTAAATTTGGCACGACGTGACGAAAGCAGTGTGTGGCTCTTGGTTACCCCCCCAGGGGCCTTATTTCGATCTCTTAAAGCTTGCTCGCATTTGTTTGTGAATTGAGCGTCCTGAAATCTTGGTGTTATGATCTCTTATTCCCAGTCACGTGATCATTACGTCAAGCAAACTCGACTTCTGCGCGGCGTATTTGACGTTTCATACCATTGTTTATCTGTCAAGTAGGACCAGTCCAAAACTTTTCAGTTGTAGAAGTAGGTCAAAAAAAGTGACATCGTAATACCAATTTAAAATTAGTGATCATTTTAAAAACCGTAAACAGTCAAGCTACGATAGTGGCAAAATATTTTAATACGGCACCGGGTGTAGTTTAACCCTTATTTATAGTCAGAACGTCCCATTGACGTCATCATGCCACTTGTATCTTGTTTCGCTTCAGAACTTGGGGCCTACTTCTGTCTGTCCGAACTCGTATTGCAGTAATCTTTAAGGTGCTGATAGATTTGAGCATTCACTTATTTCAGAACATCGAGAATTCGTCGCTTAAAAAATATATTTTAAACGTGTTCATGTTTTTTTTGTATTTCAAACTTTCAAAAAACTTTGTAGTTTTCATACGTTTCTACTTGCAGATTTAAAAACTTCCAAAAAAAATCTTTAAAAATCCATTTAAAAACTTTTGCTGTATGCAAGGAAACGTCCTTCGCTGGTTTAAAGATCAGCTGTCAGTCGCACTAACGCACTTAGGGTTTCGTAGGTTTTGTTTGTAGCTCTTTTTTAGATGCACTATTTCGAACTCTATACTTTGTGCCTAAACATTAGAAAAAACTAATTCTTTAATTTATTTACTAAATTTTAGCAATGTGCAAAAATCAAATTAATCATTATTTTCAATATTTTTTTTATTTTTATTTATTTTTAACATTTCCCATTTAATTTTTATTGAGGCATTTGTTGAAACAACCTATTCCATACTATGCTACTTGTTCTAGTACATCTACTATGAAAATTTAAACACTAGTTTTGGCCTGAGTACTAAAACTATTTTATCTGCAGAATATAACAATATTTTTACTACTTGAGATTCAAGGTATTGATAGATACCGATATGAGTAACCTTGATACATTGAAGTCCATCAAAAGAGGACTGGCTACTTACCAACCTAGCCGGTAGCGTTCGCGTCGACTGCATTGACGTTTTCGTAATGGAACCAAAAGTCGCATAAAAATGTCTGAAGTCATTCATTCATTTCATTTATTTATTTGCTCAAAACATGATATTAAGATGTTACAGACTTAACATGACTATCGTAGTTACAGAAACTCATGGTATACATACTGCTTGCTGCAATCTACGGTGCTTAACAGTCGCGGTAATATTGGAACTGTAAATACCCGTAGCTATCACAAAATAAAGAGTTTACAGAAGGACCGCTCGCGCCTTTTCCCTAAACTTGCGTGATCGCCCAGGGTTACTACTATATCGCTCTGATAGGTTATACTTACTGGTCAGAATCGGCCGAAAACAAAATTCATTTTGTTAAATATTGCACCAAAGTCAACAAAAACAAAAACACTCGCAACAGTGCGACTGGCCACTGGCCGACTTACTAAAGCTCTGAGCCTGTAAACTCATTGTGCATGTGTGCGTGATCAAAATGGCGGGTTTGTTATGGGTGGACTATCTGTCAGAGGCGCCACGCCGCATGCGTCATTTGTGTAGGTATCCAATATATTGAATGTTTGTCTATACACATCACAATTAAGGTGGCAACTAAGAGTCTGCCCACTTTTACACTTTTTTTACCTCTGCGTACCAGCTATTCTCAATAAGGCTTGCACCACATCTCTGCGGACCCCTATTAAAACCGTCATAGTTGTTGATGAATGGAACCCTCAACAGGGAAGGGGTGACAAAAGAGAGGATTTAAAGCGACCTGGCACCTAACTTTCCAGAATAATAAATCAAAATGACACTTCAAGCGAACAAAGCGCTTCCTCTCAGCGCCTGAGATGGTTAAAGCGCTTTCCGGCAATAGAAGAGTAGGTAAAGAGTTGCTGAGTGGAATATGTTATTTGGTTCAAGCGCAATACTGTTTTTTTTTGCAACTTCGCTGGCAAAATGGAAGCTAGATAGTAAGCAGGTGCTTCAGCCTTTAAAAACGTGCAGAAGGCATTGTTTTCCTAGTACGGCTGAAGGAAGAGGTACCTTCAGCTGCATCGTCAATAAAAAGAAATAAGGTCCACCAACTGACCAAAACACGTATTGCCCTTGAAAACAATTGTAAACTATTTAAAATCTAAACACATTCTGTATTATAATTAATATCTAGACATTTAAATAAATACCTATTAAATTACCTACCAATTGAATGTTTTTTTATTGCATTTCTTTTTAAAATATAATTGTACTTAATATTATGTATGTACCCATGCACTGTAAAAAAATAAAATTATATGATTAAACTACAACTTTGAACTTCATTTTAAAGTAAAAGTAAACTTCTGATCCTATCTGATACTATTAAAAAATATAAAGGTTTAAAAATTACTACCCTCGCAGAAGTGACGTTATGACACTAGAAAACAATTTACTGGACAATTATGTCAAAACAAATAAAACACGATACCATAAATTTCTAACTTATTGTCGTATTGCTCCAAAAACATAAAAATTAATTGTCACAATTGCCTGGTAGTAACGTTGTAGCTCCAGGAGACTACTTCTTGTGCGGAGGGCCGCGCACAACTGACCAATGAAACGTTTTTTCTCCAAGTAGCGCCCAGATTCGCGCCAAAACCATAACGACACTAATTACCTCACGCGGAAAATATGCATACTACACTACACAACTGACAATTACGGACCAAAGGGACGACCCCTTAGGCGTATTTTTTCATACTCAGTTCAGTTTTGACAAAAACTACATAAGTGACTATATTGTACCCTAGGTGCAATATGTTTGAGCGCTTTTTCAGTCTAGCTTTCATACGCGCGTATAAACTCTTTTTTGGAAGCGCATGTCGGCGCATGCGGAGCGACATTTGCGACACACGCAACTCGTATAAGCGTTGACGCGCTGACAAGCCCTCAAGTACGTGTAGATACTGACTCATCACTACCGGTTCGAGCGAACATGCCGTAATAAACCGGTGTACGCGCGTTTGATTTGCCGAAGCACGAAATGTCGAGCGCGTGGAAGCGCGGTTACAGATTAGGTACTTAATTAGTTACTACGTAATGAAAAATCACATCATAGAAAGTTGACCTTTTGTCAATTGTAAATGGGTGCTGTCATGTGACAGGCATATATTGCCAGGGATACCTCTTTAGATTTAGATGTCAGTAGTACTTACTTTACTTTACGTCATCACGTCAGTTCAACCGCAAGATTCGCGTACGAATGCTCTCCGCGGCTTTTGACAACCAAATACCAAATAGGTCCAGAAAAACCCAGCGGCTGGCAGGTAATTATCGCGCGAAAGTACATGGAGTGCCAGAGGCCTGGCGCGGTTCCTAAAGCGACCGTATACGCGCGAAAAAGTATAGTCTGAAACCGCTGGAAGTAAAAAACAATTGTAAAGTATAGGTGGAAGTAAAATAATTCAAAGTGAACTTAAACATCGTGGAATCCTTTGTGCAATTTGAGATGCATCTCTTTGGACAAAGTGAACGAGGTTTTGTAGTTAAAATTGAATTGCACCTAGAGCGGGTGCAGAAATGTTGAGTCTGAAAGCGGTTGGGGCTTGGTTACACTGTGCTTCTGAAAAGTAGGTTTAACTTTTCAGTCGTTCTAAAACAGTAATGGACAGGTGTTTTTTTAGCATTATAACAATGCTCTATTTTTCATCTTAAGATTGAAATTAGAAAAATTCGACCTGATCTTAGGGCTCGAGCAGGATTCGAACCCGCGTCTTCCACAACCAGAGTGGCTTCTTTTCCAACTGAGCTATCGAGGCCAATAACAGACCTGGCAAATTTGTCTAGTGTATTTTACGTTCGCCTGCTAACGTTGTTTCATCAATGTTATCAGGCAAGCGCTTTTTAAAACCCGCATGAAATATTTTTGAATCATTTAACTTTCAATTAATAGAATAATGGAGAGTTTGGCAAAGACTTCTGACTTAGTTTTTAGTTTTTTATTGCTTTTTTACCCGCCCATGCTTCGCATAGGAACAATAATTATTTTGACGGCGATATTATCCCCATGGGATCGGGATAAAAAATCGGATCGGGTTTTTTATTTTACATTTACCTAAGTAAAGGACTTATACCCTATCAATTCGTTTATTTTCTTTTTGACAACTCTCGCCTGTAACTTACCGTTTTCTTTTTTCGAAATAATTAACTACGGTAATATCTTCCTTTATTGACGGGTACCGCCCACTTAGTGAAGTGACCAGTACATTACAAACAAACACATATTATAAAAGAGGTATCTTAAAATGATAAAAGATACATCGATCATTTGAAAAAATAATTTGACTGTTAGCATTAATTCTTAAAAGTAAATTTAATTTAAAAAAATAGTATCTATTACTCCATGGACAATTATTTGCAAGGAATTATAATAAATTATTTGTAATTGGATGTACAAATGAAATTGGAGTGAAATTATTTCTTACATTACAATTACAACGATTCATCAGACTATATTTACAAATTTATTTAGATATGCCTTTAAAAAAAAACTTTATTAAACGAATAATTAATATTGAACCTTAAACTATTTCAATATTAAATCGATTGAAAGTTCTTCTTAAATAAAATCGAGTATTATTTCTAATCGAATCGGTAACGTGTGAGGGCGCCACTAATTTCGAACTGTCTCGAATTGTCAATAAGAAAATAAAGGAATGGACGGGGTATAGTTCAGATCTGTAGTTCTTGAGTTTATTAATTTAGGTGTATTAAAAAAAACATTATAGTATGTTTATCAGTCTCTAACACATAGTCTGCTTAGTTTGGGCACAGATTACTTAAAAGTTACTACGTAACAGATGAATCACTCCAAAGGAAATTGTAAATGTTGTCACGTGACAGGCATATATTGCCAGCGCTGACTCTTGCGATATAGATGTCAGTAACCAGTAGATACTTACAGTACCTACACTTAATAAAATAAAAAGGATAAAATGTTTTTTCTTATAAAGCATTTTTTAATTTATATAAATAAAAGGATTTTATTACTTTTATTTTAGCTTTTTACAATGCTTTCTTTCATAACTAAAAACAGAAAATTTAAGCAATCTGAACAGCGGCGGAGCTGCCGTTTTCATTTTTATTTTGTTACTACATCTTTTTACTGTTGTTTGCTTTTGCTATTCGTACTTTTGTAATTTCCAATACAATAGTTTCATTATGTCCTTGGGTACACACCGGGCTCGAAACCGTTGCGTAGCAACCTACTAGACACCGCAAGATTCGCTTACGAATGCTGTCGACAACCAACTGCCAACTGGGTTTCGGCGACTGGTAGGTAACTATAGCGCGCAAGTACATGGAGTGAAA
Organism: Udea olivalis; assembly: GCA_947369235.1. Lineage (NCBI taxonomy): Eukaryota > Metazoa > Arthropoda > Insecta > Lepidoptera > Crambidae > Udea > Udea olivalis. The sequence continues at coordinate 4,869,109 of OX376364.1, read as the reverse complement.
GAAGCCTGGTTTGGGGTCGAATGATCTTGATGGGGGTAAGCCCATACAAATTTCAACTGCTAGCGTCTGCGTAAACCAAACTCAAAATCAAATCAAATTCAGTACAGCGCCCCTAGTGTATAAAAATGGAATCAAAACCGGTATACACATTTCTGAACGCAAAGATTGCCGCTTACGTGATGGAAACTCAAGGTAGATATACTGATATATTATAGTAACGATAGTGAGAAGAAACAGTTCTAAACTATATTTACAGATGCGCCATAAAACCTCTTTCTCAGACGCGACTAACTTTTAAAAGATGCAACTATTTTCGCGCTTTAAAATCTCAAGCACTTCCTTCCGCTTTAAGGCAGCTGTATCTTCAGCTAAAGGCTTATCCCTACCAATTACTGTCACTATTTTTGTATTAAGCTCCCTCTAGTGGAAGCGCGAAAGTACTAAACCTACTTGCTTGTCGGTAACAATAGAAGGCGAGTGGCCTTTCTTGCCAAGCTGAATTCAAAGCAATAAATGTCTGGAAGTGGCTCTCACATTGCAGCATATAATTCGTACTTTAACATTATAAATGCTTAGTAACTATCGTCTACGGAAGTACTGTCAGTTAATATAAAGCTACGAAACTATTAGACAGTTTCCACTGATGCTATGCTACCTACTTGTATGTAACCGAGTGAATAATATATGCTACTCGTAGCTGGAAGATGCGCAGCTCGAATTATGTGATGTATCGACAGTAGGGATGGCACGCATCTATGTGTCATGTAATGAGTCATATTAAAACCTAAGTTGTTCTTTGTAGAATTCCATTTCCACCAGTGCTATATTATGCTACGCTATTTTTTGATAATATGCCGTTAATACAGTTGGTTGATCCGACTGTAAGCCGCCTGACTGAGTATGGTCACGTTCAAACGTTTTATTCCACAAAACAATCACAGTTATCTGGTTTTGAAATCACTGAAATTATCTCCAATTGGCATACACTTGGAGCCTAAACCAGCTGAAACGCAAACTCAAATAAATTTATTTCTATTTCTAAAAAATAAATGATAATACAAGTGAAATTGATTTACTCTTCACAAAGGCTACATACAAACTTATCAACTAAACTTAAAGTTAAAGAACAGGAGCCACCAAATAATGAAGATAATAATAATATCTGATTGTACCAAGTTTTATGATTCAATCTGGTATTTCTAGCAGTTTTTTATATCTAAGGCTGTAAACACCAGTGGACCAGTTACGTGAAGAGGAAGGGCTATTTTTCCAGCTGGTTACAGTTTAGTTCCTAATTTAGACCGTGCAAATAGCCTTAAAGCCTTTATGGGCCTTGAGCTGCTTCTCTACCAGGCATGTGCTATGCTGCGTTGCTGTGGATGAGTTTAATATCCGCCAATCACTTTTATTGGTTCACATTTCAATGAATTTAAAATGAAATTCAAGAATGTATTAATTGAAAAATGCTATTATAATACGCCGGACTTCTTAAGTGACAAATTTTGATATAATTACGGATTGACTTTATATTTTTATTAATTTGACATGTACCTACTTATTGTTGTATTTTTTTTTTCTAGAATGCCTTAGATTTGACATTTTTTTTTAATAGTAGTAACTTATCTTAATTTGTATGCCGCAGAGGCACGACATGTTGAAACCTAATGTTCATGTATTTATTATCCTATTTGCACACATGTTTCGAACAAATAAGTGCATCTTTATCTCTTTATCTTTATCATAGCATAGAACTGGTGAAACGGGTTCTACTTATCCATAATTTTAATATGACACATAGATGCGTGCTGTGCATGCCATCTCTACTGTTGACATACAAGAAATGAAGTGACTGGCGTACGTAAATTAAAGCGGCGCCTGGTAAAGCTCAGCAATCTCAGCGAAAAGAACAGTTTCTGTTGGAGCAGAACAAGTAGATCTGCAAGGTGGATGAACGACCTAGTACCTCTACAAAGTCATTCATCCACCTTGCAATACTTATGCAAGATACATCTGATTCTCTCATCTATTGGAACATCGAGCATAGCCCTCTCCATAGATTTGAGCTGTTTTGATGAGGTCCATAGTCAGAGATCACGTTTTAAGCACCGTAATATTTTATTTATAATAGGACTATTTGCACAGATTACTTAATAGTTACTACGTAACAGATAAATCACATCACAGAAAATTAACCATTTTGTCAATAATTGTAAGTACGTGCTGTCATGTGACAGGCATATATTGCGAGGGCTACCTCTTTCGATATAGATGTCAGTGGTCAGTACTTACTTAACGTCAACCGCAAGATACACATGCTGGGCTCGAAATTGTCGCTTAGCAAACTACTAGACCGATATAACATAAATGTCGACAATCAACTGCCAAAGTGGTCATGGTAGACCCGGCGGCTAGTAGGTAAATATCGCGCGCAAGTACATGGAGTGACAGAGGCCTGCTATTTGTCTTAACAGTAATTATTAAAAGTAAATAAAATTTGTTCTGTGGTATGTGCCTAAAATTATAAATGCTCTGAAATAGGTTTCATCCCTATCCAATCTTTAAATAACCTCATTTTTATGAAAATGTATTAGATAAAAAGTGTCTGTTGACATGGGTTCAACTTCTAAATAAGGTTATAACCTTTCACCCATACATAATACTTGTAAGAGTGATAAAAGGTACTTATAAAAAGGTGTTTCTAGGGTTTTATGGCAAAATAGTGAAGATAAGGCCTCATGTAGCGACAGTCTTGAATCATATGTCCATTTTTAAAACTGCACGTATCAGTATCATGAGACCTGTCACGTAAACTACGATAGTTGACCTCAGAAACCTCTTTCGATGTCGTCACACCAACGCATCTGCGGTCTTCCTCGTGGACGCTTCTCGCCTCACGGCCTCCATTCCACCACCGCCTTGCAGCACGAACTTGCTTACGGGCGACATGGCCAGCCCACTCCCATTTCCATTTCGCAACCTGTTTAGTAACGTCGATTACTTTACTACGCTCTTAAATACCAGGTACTATCCAGGTATTTGCGAAGAAATCCTCTTAATAACCCCTCTCTCCCTTTACTACTTCTCTACAACATAACATACTCGTACAATCACGACTTTAGCCCACACGGGGTAGTCAGAGGCAAGTGTCTGTTTCTGTCTAGGTGAACGGCACACCAAGAAGTCCACTGAAGAAGATTTCAACCCGGGACCACATGATCTACGCTCTGAGTTGGGGTGCTTAACTCCTAACCCACGAGGCTCTCCTAAAATCTCTTTACATTAAAGAATAACATAAGTTACTATATTTCCACAGTCTTATCTGAACCACAATAAACTCAATCTCAAACTCAATTAACTTTATTCAAATAGACTGTATCAGTACTTTCAAATCGTCAAATTTACAGCAAAATATACTAAATAATAGACATAAATACCATAATAATATGGATATATGTACATAAACAGTATACAGACATAATGCGACTTATTTCATATCTGTGGGTAAAAACACGGATTCCGCAACCTCTCCTCACGGCCGTCCCTCCGTGCAGCCACAACTCAACTCAATATACTTGCAACCCGTAACTGAGTCTGAGATTCGTAAAATTGTTCGAAATTTACCTAACAAACACAGCAGGGGGAAGATGAAATTCCAGTGATTTTGCTCAAAACTTGCGCAGACGAATTATCACCGATTTTGGCCCGTTTGGTTAATCAATCTTTTGAAGAATGCACATTCCCCGAAAGATTAAAAATAACCAAAATAAAACCATTATTGAAAAAGGGAGGTCTTTCACATGATCCTTCCCACTATAGGCCCATAGGTCTACTTCTGTCAGTATCTAAAATTTTTGAATAACCCATTGCAAATCGAATTTATAAGTTCCTTGAAAAGTTTAAGATTTTAGACAAAAATCAGTACGGATTTCGTGAGAAATGACCACACTTGCAGTATACCACTATATTCAGGAAATCTTGACTTATATTAGAAATAAGAACTATGCAGATATCTTACTTGCTAAATTGCATGACGTTGGCATCCGTGGACCTGTACTTGCCTGGCTAAAATCCTATTTATCCAACAGGAATCAATACGTGGAGATAAATCACGTTGACGAGAACAAGCGTGAGCAGTTAGCAATTAGATCGAATTTGCAAATCATCAATAGTTCCATACCGCAAGGAAGTGTCCTCGGATGCATACTTTTTCTTATTTACATAAATGACCTCCCCAAAATTTCCAATACATTTAGCGTTCTTTTTGCCGATGATGCATCTTTCCTTTTTGAATATTCAAAGTCGTTCAATTTGTCCGAGATTAACGAAACCCTAGAAACCCTAGTTAAAGATTGGCTCCACGATCACAATCTCCAACTGAATGCCAAAAAAACTAAAATTATACAGTTCAGACCTTATCAAAAGAAACCCTTACACCTGGAAATAGTAAAACAAGATCAAAATATAGATGAGGTTTCAGAATTTAACCTTTTGGGCCTAACCATCGATTCCCACATTAACTGGAAAAACCATGTTTCGAAAACGATAACTAAACTGTCACAGTTCATTTACGCCCTCTGTATTCTCAAAAGAAGCACGAACGCAGAGTGTGCACTATCAGCCTATTATGCGTACGCTCATTCCTGGCTGCGATACGGCATAATACTGTGGGGCGAGAGCACCAATGCTAACGACCTATTTATAATGCAGAAGAAATGCCTCCGTATAATTGTCAATATCCAACAAACCGACAGCTGTAGACCTCACTTCACTAGATTGAAGTTGCTAACCCTCACCTCCCTATACATAATGGAAATAGCTGTGTTCGTTCGCAAGGATCCAGAATACTACGAATACAGGACGAATTGTAGGTTTGTCGATCAATTAGCTTTACCAGAACCTAAACTGGAAATGTTTAAATCAAGCCCTTTCTACAGGTCTATAATCATATATAATAAAATTCCACTAATAATCAGTCAAGAAAACAGTTTAAGATCATTTAAAAATAAATTAAAGAACTTTCTTATAAATAAAGCTTTCTACTCCATCGCAGAATATTTATCAGATAAATAAAAATAAATAAATAAACCAATTATATTATACTAATAAATCAATAGAATAAATGATTGATACACTGACAACACAACACAACACACTTAGATTTTAACATGTGTATGTCATCCTTGTTTATTAAATAAATCTTGTTGTTTAGTAACAACTTTATTAATGTAATTAGTTAGTATACAGAATTAAAAAAAATAATTATATGTTTATATTATAGTGCCCTACAGGGTTCATGTGCGCTCCAAAATAATTTTAAGATCTTTATGTACTTACCACTTGATATAATGAATAAATGAAATGAAATAACTCACAAATGGTTTTTGGAATTTTGTTGTAATAATGTATACCTTGCCCCATAAATGTTTCTGAAACTTTTTGTAACCTAAAGAGTGGAAGTGCAATTTTATCCTTATTCCTAGTATTTCTGCAATGAATGTCACTGTGTTTAGCATAGAGACTAATATTTTTTCTTACCAAAACAATGCAATTGTAAATGTATTGTGACGCTACAGTGAGGATACCAATTTCTTTAAAAATCTCCCTAAGTGGAGCCCGTGCACGAAGCCTATAGATGGATCTGATCGCTCGCTTTTGGAGGATAAAGATGGTTTGTATATCCGCCGCTTGACCCCAAAGTACAATGCCGTAAGACATTACACTGTGGAAATAACTAAAATAAACTGAACGAGCAGTATCAACATTTGTATTGGTTTGACGACCGACTTGGTGTAATGGTTAAGAAGTTGGCTACTACACCAGAGGTCGCGGGTTCGATCCCCGCACAGTACAAATATTTGTGTGCATGAACATGTCTGTTTGTACTGGTCTGGGTGTCTCCTATGTATAATAAGTATGTATTTACAAAAGAAAATGTATTTAAGTATGTTTATCAGTTGTCTAGTATCCCATAACACAAGCTTTAATTAGCTTACTTTGGGGCTAGATGGCGCTGTGTGGAATAATGTCCAGGGATATTTATTTTATTATTTATTTATTATCTGTTAATAACCTATTTTTTCTCACTGCAAATGCAGCCGAATTAAGTCTGCCTGAGAGAGCTGTTATATGAGGGTTCCATTGCAGTTTTGAATCTAGTGTGATTCCAAGAAAAACTGTTGTATGTACAAGCTTCATAGTAAGAGTATTACCATCAATTTTTAGACTAATGGGGTTATCTTTAACATTAGGCAACATAAAATTAATACATTTAGTCTTTTTTGCATTAAGCTGTAGATTATTTACTGTGAACCATTGTAAAACCTTTGAAAGTGCGTCATTAACATCATGAAAAAGGTTTTTATTTCTGTCAGTTTTAAAAACTAAAGATGTATCGTCTGCAAACAATACAACATCACAAATATCTTTTAAGTAAAAAGGTAAATCATTTATATATATATATATAAGAAATAGTAATGGACTTAGAATGGATCCTTGAGGGACCCCCATTTTAACTTGTGATCCTGTAGACAGTACACTGTTAACATCCACTTTTTAAGTTGTTAAACTAAGGTACGAAATCACCAAATCTAAAGCATTATCCCTTACCCCGTAAAAATCAAGCTTGCGTATAAGTGTATCGTGATCAGTGATGATGATATGATTGTTACGAGTATAAAAGGTATTACATATCCTTAACGATGGACGCAAATATGGTCCTCGTTATATGAAAACTCATGAACACTGGCTCCGTACTGCTTAACCCCTTGGCCATGACACTATTATCATCAAAAAGCTATCCAAAATTCGAAAATAAAACGTCAGGAAACAAGAAAACGTTTGAAAGAGACTTCTTCAAATATTGGAAGACTGGAATGCGTTATCACAATTACGAGGTCGACCTCTGTACGTATTCGTAACAAAAAATTCTTGTTCCGAAATGATATCCAGGAATTTAATATCGCCACGATTCCTTAGTCGGGATTCACACGAAACGATAAAAAAATATTTCTTCGTGATTATAATTCAATAAAGTAAATGAATTGAATAGAACAAATAAAGTTTCTGATTTAGTTAAATACGTTGACCACCGCGTAGGTCACCAGTGACCTACGAACAGTAAAAATAATTTTGTGTCTGGATTCTCAGCAGTCAAAAGATTAGAGCGTGTGTAAGTGGAAATCCAGTCGACATAGTAAAAAAATAGGGTCACAAAAGTTCTAAAACGAAAACCATTTGGACGTAGTGTTATTGTAAGATGGAAAGCCGATTTAATAACTTGTAGGCTTCCAGTAGATGCAGGTCAACTACATTCAGCCACTCAGCAATTCCTGTCCAGCAGTGATCTAAAATATGAAGATGGAGTCACTGTATTTGTAGAAGCTGATAGTTATTGTCGTCGTGTTTCATGAGGGCTCATTCTCAATACCAACGAAATGGATGTCTTTTTGTTGTCGATAAAATTATTGGTCCCTATTTTATTTTGGCCTTTAAATTCTCATGGGCCTAAAAACGTAGTAATAGTCATTATTACTGTCTAGCAATAATAAACCTTATGATACTAAAGGCTACAGGAGGATAGAAAATGAGCAAAAACCTTTAGAATTACTAAAAATTATGCAAAAATATTGACGCTCAATAGTTTGTACGCCAGTGACTGTTAGGCCTAATAAAGGCAATTCAATAAGGGCCCCCAAAAATGTATTTATTTAATTTACAAGTAAAGAGGTCGTATCTTGTATTTCCTCTTCCAAGGCGATATCGCAGAACGAACAATGTTTCCGTGCCAATACTCACGTTATTGGGGTGGTGGAGTCATTTTTGTGTGCGTGACGAAACGAAATGGGCTCAAAGATCTTACCCGAATTTTCAAACGCTCCTCCAAATCAAGGTGATCTTATGAGCATGCAGGACATCTTCAGGTTTAGTTCTGCTTAATTCTGATGACTACTATGAGTTTCTGCCACGTAACTACGATAGTTGACTTCAGTTTGTATGCCATTTTAGGTTCCCTTTTCTGACTCTCTCACTAATGGCGCTGTACCGAACTCACAAACGTGGTTTATGAGGACGCTAGCAGCTGTCATTGGTGTAAAGTTGTAAACTATACTACTTTTGCCGTATGATGATATCCCTGACAGTTCATAATTGTCAATTATAGTGATGTAACGAATGTAATTTAATCGAGTTGGCCAAGGAAATGGAATCGGATTTACCGATTTTTTTATTTTTAAATAAATTCCTAATAAACGGGTTATGGCTAATAAGTTATAGAATAAAACACGGTATCTCGAAGATAATAGTTAAAAAATAGCACACAAGGCAGACGCACTCGTACTGATGCGAATGACGTGATTACAAAATGGTCGCATCATCGTTTTTTGTCGATTCAGTAGTGTCAATACACTATTGAATGGCGTTCCATTTCCCGCATCAGGCGCTCTAAAGATATATTAATTTCATTTCATTTCATTTCATTTTTCATACTTATTTTATTAAATCATAATAAAAATAACAATAATTTACTTGATAAGATTCGAAAGGAGTTTTTTAATACTTTATAACATTTTATTTTGACAGTTTCTTTTTATATAAGTTTGAAAGAGTATGCGTGACACGGAACAATGAGAGCTGTCAGGCATATCATTTTATAGGGAAAACAGATAGTGGTATACATGCTGTCTGTCGATTTAGTATTGGTAGGACAAAGTGTGGTTTGGAGTTTTTCAATGGCGGCTCACACTATAACGTATAGTAAAGTAAAAAAAACATTTATTCATTTAAGCTTGTATAAAGCACTTATGACACGCCAAAACAAAAAGAAAAGTATAAATGAAAAATAATAATACCCTAATGGTAGCGCACAGTGCGGCTTCAGAGGAATTTCCTCCCGCGAACAATCCGATTGTAGAATGAGCTCGATGCTGAGGTTTTCCCCGGGAAATACAGGAACGTTCAGGAAAGGAGTTCTTCAAGAGGAGAGTTAATAGGTATTTCTTAAATGGTCGGCAACGCGCGCACGTAGTACCTCTGGTGTTACAGGCATCCATAGGCTTGGATAACTGCTTACTATCAGGCGGGCCGTAAGCTTATTTGCTACCTTGTAGTATTTAAAAAATCACAACACACCTCTTGTAATGGTCTCGAAGTAGGGATTAATATCCCTGTGTTACGAGGTACCACACAAGGAAATAAGCCAGGGGCGTCTCCCAGCACACCCAGACCCGAGTCAATTCAGATAAGATCGTTTCCTGAATTGACCCGACCGGTTTAAACCCGGGACATTACGGAAATCGAGCCAAGAAACCGTATTGCACCGCACTACGCCAACCGTAATAAAAAAAAACATAAATAAAATAATACAATAATAGTATCTACATATCATAAATAAACATAATGCGAATCTCACACGGGTTCGGACGTTCCTTCCATCGAGAAGACACCGGCAAGAAACTCGATAGTTACTCATTTGAACTTTGTTAGTTTTACAAAAAATAAATTTAGAGTACAGTCAAAGACAGCAAAAAAATCGTTTTAAAAGCCCAATTCCTAAAGTAGGTAGGATTGCATTTTTTGCCCGGTTTTGTGCATTGTCGAATTTTTTAACACTATACTCACCCTATGTTCATTTTCTCGAGATCTGTTCCGATGCTAAAACTTCTGTTCTGATTTTATCTGAACATTTTATCTTACCCTTAGATAAATAGTAGAGAAATCTAGGTGTTGTGATGTTCAAAGGCTGCAGCTAAAGAGCAAAAATTAGTAGCAAACCAACTTAAATAGATATAAAGAGAAATCTGTTACTTCCGGGAGATTTTACTGTTTAATTTTCTCGCTCAAAAGCATATTGTAATTAATAAATTCTATTCAGTAACTAAAGTCGACTTACGCACAGATGAATTTCGATGCGGAGTGTTTGCTTAAGAGGATGAAACACACGAGAGATTAATTGAGCCAGCCACGGCGCGTATCAGTATACCAAAGGAAAATTATAAAGGACACTTAGAAGGAAATGAATTAGGAAAAATATGCTAGACAGACAATCAACGTAATGGTAGCGAAATTGACATCATCGAATTCTAAAATAACTTTTTTAAATAATAAAAAAATACAATAAAAAGGGGCAAATGAAAACTTTTAGTTCGTTTACTTAGGTATGATTAATTTTATGACTCTTCAAACTCGGGTGGGAAAGCCTAAGCCTTTTTGAAGGTGTAAATAAAAATAAGTATACCGTTCGATGATCCACACAATGTATAGTAACTTTTGTTAAGAAACCATATTCATAAACGCAATTTAGCTGCCGAACAAGTGTCTTGCAGAACGCATAGAAATAGGCATTCTTTGATGTCACCATCTTGCGATAGTTTGTAGGGAGCGTTTTGGGCAATTCCAAAATTTATTTCTTAAATTGGCATTTCGGTGAGTTTTCGTGTTTTCAAATTATTTCTTTTACCAATGTTTCTATTATTGAGGATTATTTCGATAACACCTCAACAAAAAAAAACACTTTCCCTATTTCCCATATTATTACTATCATACTCTTAACACTAGTGGGGTAAGGTCTTTATAATTAAAATCCAATCGTACAATACCAGTTCCGTTCTACAAAGGCAGTTAATTAAAATTGTTTTTCTTGAAGTGCATTTTCATGATGATCAAAATATATTACAAGTTACCAAATGATATGCAAAATTGGAAACCACTTCTTCTGTTATTACAGCTCCGTGTATTTGTAATATCTAAACGTTATTATGATATAAATAAATTACTTAATGATAACAATTTAAGTGTCTAAAATTTTTGCTAAATAAGAGTTATGTATTTTTTTTTGCCTTTTTAAATATGTTTTTATTTTTGCCATACCCTCATGGCGCGCTACATTGTAACTCACACCTTATGTACCTATCTTTAATATTTCTTTTTACTTGAATGTGGTTTGCAATAAATAATTATGATTATGAACATTTCTCAGCTTTCTAAACAGGATAGTATTAAAAAAATATAAAACGCGACAGTTATAGTAAGAGAATGAACCAGTATGACGACGGCTCAATAATAAACACCTAATATCTTTTCTTGTTTATTTTGCGTCTCAAAAGATGAGAAACTCCTATACAATTAGGACAGCCATTAATTAACTTGCTGTCCTGAATTGGAGTAATTGCCTTGAGTTAAATGGTGCTCACATAATGAGTAATTTAAAAATGGCTTCCTTCGTTAAAGAATTTTGAGAATTTTAGATTTGTTGCGGTGAATTTTATCTTAGACTTTTCTTTTTAAGTCTTCGGGTGAAAATAAGGAGTAAATATTACGTAATATTACATTTTTTTTTATGGCTTCATTATTACTAAGCTTTTATAAGGCATCGTAGCATTTAAGAGAATCTACTGTTTGAAATAATTCAGCACGATTGGCGTAGTGCGCTGTAGCACGGTTTCTCGCCTTTATTTCCGTAGTGTTCCGGGTTAGATCCCCGGTCAGGTCAATTCAGGAAACGATCTTTTATAAATTGGCTCGGGTCTGGGTGTGCAAGAAGACGCCCCTGGCTTAATTCCTTGTCTGGTACCTGGTAACACAGGGAGATTTATCCCTACTTCGAAACCATGACAAGAGGTGTGTTGTCTGGCGCATAATTACATTTATTTATTTATAATTAAATAAAGTATTGTACGTAGTAACGTTGAAAGTAAGTTGAATACTAAACCTGTAAATGTACCTACTAATATTGTTTTTTGTGACGTTTTTCGCTGATTGATTAGAAATCGATTTAAAAGTATCAAGTCAAGTTTAACGTGAGTATGATGTACGCCATTATATTGTCTAGAATCTAGATAAACTATAAGCAGCATTTCAACTATGTTTACCTCTTTTCGCAAACCTGTAGATCACAATGCTTTATTCGTTATTTTTCTGCAGGTTCTTTTGTTTAATTTTATTTTTCAATGGTCTAACTTTCCTTAGAAAAATGATTCACTTACCTCAAAGAGCAACGCAGACATATATTTTTATTAACGCCCATGTTAGTTTGACTGAACGCGGTAAAGACATACCTGGCAATGTTTCTGTAAGCTAAAAAGCTGTAACTAACACATTTTACTTCAAAACAAGAAAGGGATATCACGAAAGCTAGAAATCCCCTGCCCTTCGAGGCTTAACCTGAAAATTCCAGGCTTTTACACTTCCAAATGAATGCGAAATGGCTCAAAATACTCGCCTCTTTAATATCTTAATTACTGTAAAACGTACAGCTTTTAGCGTAGGGATGCGGACTTAGTGACGGAGGCTGGCTTTGTAAGACTTTTGTACAACTTTCGTTTGGCAAGAAATTGCGTTGCAAACTCCGATGTTAAATGCGGCTTAGATACACCATTACGAACAAATCCTGGAGCATTTTCCTGTAATGTATTGGTACAGAGACGAGCATTACATCAGTGAGGGAGGAAAACCGAGCATTACAGTGTGCAAACTGTAATGTTACAAATTCGAGCAATACGTTGGTGAGGATAAGCACTGAGCTTGAGGGTGCGTTTCGAACAGATATGTGCGAGGATGCGTTGCGATTAATGTGAGTTAAGAACCAATAGAATTGTTTCATTCACGTAGCTTCGCGATTCTATTGGTTCTTAACAAACCCATTCCCATTCCATCCTCGCACAGCTCTGGTGGAAACGCACCCTTACAGTGCTCAACTTGATGATACAATGTGTAATATTTTGATACAACTTCCCTGAAGTTTTGTAAGGCAGTATTGTATTGCTCAAAATCGAATCTAAAATGTAAATTACAGGCTAAAATTAGTCATATTAGGGAGGCAGTTATGTAATGTAACGTTCAAAATCTAATCTAAAACGTAAAATTACAGAAAAATGCTCCAGGTGAGGGACCACCTTTAAAAGTGTCCAGTGCTTTAGTAGTTCAAAAATGCGAGTGTTGACACGTAAAAGGCACACATGTTTACCTAAATAAATACGCTGGGGTATTTCTTTCATTTTCAATGGAAGCACTTGGTTCATATTAAGACACTCGTAAGTATTTGAGTGCTAGGAGTGGTTTCAGACTCGTGATTTTTTTTACGTGTAATTCGAGCTTTACTATAGCAAACGCGCGTACGCGTGGTTATTGGAGTGTGTTTGCTCAAACCTTCAACACTCCACAAGCGCGGCCACGGTCGTGCGAGTTCCGTGCGTGGCAAAAGGTGTGACTATACGCGCCTACACACACTGCCAAAAACGAACGTATAGTGTCTTCCAGGGGAATTAGTTGAGTCCAGGGGCATTAGTTGAGATGGATATTTTCACATACAATCGCTTCGCTCGTCAAAAAGTGCATTCCTTATTTCTCAACTCTATTGCTGAGCATAACAGCTTCTCTGTGCTCCACATTTCAGTCTAAGGCATGTGGTTAAACCATTGCTTGAATGGCTTTGAAATAAGAAAAAAATATTTATACTTAAATTAATTTCTTGAGAGGAACTGCAAAAAAAGTAAATGTAATGGTGGGTGAATACCAAAAGATTTTGGAATTGGAATGGTTTGAAATATAAATTTCGCCAATTTCAAATGTTGAAGTGCGTCCAATGATTAATTTGGTACGTACTCGTAGTTTGATTTTTTCATCACATCTCACCTCTAAAATGATACAGAAATGGTTGGTTGGTCTGGTTAAACTTCTATGTCTGGATTAGTTTAGTTATTTCCAAACAACATTAATCAGATAATCACTCGATCGAACTTTTTTGAATGGAAAAAAACGCCTTTATGAAGTCTAAAGCTTTACTCCAATAATTATAGCATTAGCTTAGACAGAAGTAATAAGGTTCTTTTTAGGGTACACTTTGTGGTAAAACTACAATAAACATTATTACTTTTAAGATTTATGCCGAACTTATTAAAATCTACTTGTAACACTTAATTGTTCTCATTTAAAGTTAAGTAACTTCAGAATTCATGAGCTTTTTACTTAAATAAATTATTTTGTCTTACATCTAACTATATTGTCGATGTAAAAACCTAAAAGTAGCAGGGGTTTTTATCTGAACACATTTTTACTGTCACTATAATTTTACACCATAAACCTAAAATGTTACATGATACCTTCATAGGTTGTGATGGAAGAGGTTTTAAATTTTGCCAGGTTATTCTCTGCTCAGGTAGATATGGCAACATGAAATGCAAATTGTCATTCATTTTAGCACTCCTGCTTCTTATTTCTAATGTTATAAGGAATGAAATTGTACAGTTTGATACAATAGCGTAATTAGCCTCACGGATTCCTTGATGGTGATTGTGTACATCAGAACATTCGAAAACTTTCTGGAAACTTCGAACACTCCCATTACTATTCAGTTACAGTACTCCAAGTTCATTTAGCGCCACCACAATCGCCGATTACGTTGGCAGCCTCGGGGTGCTCGTTAATTAGAAATAATTAGTATCTGTCGTCTCCCGAGGGTTGAAACCACAAAAGAGAGAGAGTATAGAAGTCGCTCAGCCACTCAGTAGATCATGTGGAAACTATGTTTATTTTTGGAACAATTGTTATCTTTGGAATTGTATAAATTACTTGGTACAGTCATTGTTTTATATTATGAAGCTTTGCTGTACTTGTTAGGTTGCTCTGTTTATTTTTTAATGTTAGAATTTGAGCAGTTTTTTTATCAACAAACAAATAGTACTCTACTAACTCGCATTGTAAAACCACAACAAGTTTAAAAGAGTAACTACTGAGTTCTCGCCGGGTCTTCTCAGTAAGAATCAACTGCTCCGATGCGGTGGTAGAGTCGCATTATGTTTGTATACTGTTTATTTATATTTTCATATCACTATAGTATTATTATTTAGTATATTTTTTGACTATTTAAAAGTATTGATTAAGTCTATTTAAATAAAGATATTTGTGTTTGAGTTTGAGTTTCAAAACAATAAAAATACGATAACTTTTAGTTCGTTTACTTGAAAAATCATTTTATGGCTCTTCAAACTCAGCTGGGGGTGTCTTTTTTCAAAAGTGTAAAGAAGTAAATAAATAAAATGAGTACACCATTTAATATTTCACACAATTAACAGTAATTTTTGTTAAGAAACCATATTCATAAACGCAAAATAAATATAGCTCCCAAAAAGGTGACTTGTAGAGCATAGAAATAGACACATTGTGACGTCACTACCTTGCAACAGTTTTTAGTAAGCGTTCTGGTCAAGTCCAAAATATGATTTTTCAGATTGCCATTTCTCGAGAAGTTTTAATGTTTTCGAAATATTTATTTTGCTAAAGTTTCTATTTTCGAAAGGTGTTTCGATAATACCATAACAAAAAAACATTAAAAAACCTATTATTGCTGATCATTCCGGCGCTCCACAACTACATTTTTTTTTTTCAAAAATACATTTTTGATACGAAAAAATTCAATCGGCCAAACTGCATAGCAGTTTGTCGGCAGTAGTTTCAATGCAACTCCACGCACCGGTGCGTTTTAACAATCGATTTCCTATTGTGTTCTTTATTGGACAGGAAATGGGTTAAAATTGTGACGCGAAGTCGCTGATCCAATTGATTCCTTCAAGGAAACTTAATGCAATCAGTGAAGTTTTGAGAAAGTAAGAAATACAAGAATGTTTTTTTTTCTCTAAAATCTAAATAATTCATGGAAAAGGTTTAAGATTGGCAGTGGTTGTCTTATGGCTGCAATTGATGATGATTATAATTCATTTCATTTAATTATAAATTAAATATTTTTAAAATACTACTTGTTTATTTGCATTGTTAAAAGGCAAAAAAACATTCTTTATAATGTTTTCACTAACTATGGTAAAGTTGTTTTGAAGCACTGTTGAAGGTTTTATGAATTGGGGGGATGGTGATCTTATTGTTTCTGATTTTTTTTTTCAAAACCTGTTAAAACCTACCCTTCAATGTGAATAAATGCTTTGACTTTGCCTTGACAATGATTTTCGATTTGAATCTTTCCAGATTGAATGAAGAGTTGACTTCTAGTCATTGGACAATGTCAATTATTGGACAGCACGCAATAAAAACCTTATTAAAACTTTGAACACTGCAATGGTATTGTCCAATTTCTGCTTAATGACAATACTAAATAGTAGAAAACATAATTAGGAAGGATTAGTTTGAAAATATTTACTTTTCGCGGCGTTCTCGAGGTTCTCGCGGCGTTCATTCTGTGTGCTTAGTTTCTTAAACAGTGATGTATTATCGTATTTTGTGTAGAATTTTATAGGAATTGATACCCTAAATATTATTAATAGGTTATTTTGGACTGTCCAATATTATTTTTTATTTTGTTTGGGATCCATTTATTGGACAGTTGTCCATTATCTGCCTTTAGCTTAAAGCTATAGACTACATGTTTTGTTGCTTATTGTTCTTTGGACAGAGACGCTTTCGCTGTCAAAAAGTTAGGCAATTAACTGAATTTGTAACAGCTCGTTTGGTTTACTTTAATGTCATAATATTACCCCCTAATTCGATATTAGACCTAAATTGAAGCGATCTTCCTGCAAACACAGAATAACCTCATTTTAAGATCGCAATTTTTAAAAAAGCGTTGTACCGAGCACACGTTTAAACTATCCAATAATGTTCTTTCTAAGAATCAAGTCTATGCTTTTAGCCGAAGGCTATAATTCGAGTAACTCCAGTTACTTAAAGTTACTTATGTTTTGTTAGGGATTAACAACAATCAAGTTGGAAATTCCAAGAAACTTCTAGACTTTTATAATGATTGTTGACTAGAAATGTTTTCTTAGAAGCTGTAGACTACAATGAAAAATATTAATATTAATGTTGTCAGTACAATAAAAATATGGAAATAAAGTCTTCTATGCTGAAATAATATTCATGCAAATGTAAATCTGGTGATAGAAGTCTGTCTGTGGACGAGTTTTAGTTTATAGTCTATGATTATAGACTCTCTCTGTCTTTTTATTAAGGTGGCATGGTGGTGGTTATTTTGCCAATTCATCTCTGGTATTGATAGTCCTGGTTGGGACATCGACTAAGATATAGAATAAGATAAGATAAACTTTATTGCACAAACAAAGTATTACAGATTCAATAAATCAAAGCAGGTGTACAATTTAGGCGGCCTTATCGACAAAAAAATTAAGTGGAAGTGCTCGATGATAAATAATAATACAAAAACAAATTTACTATCAGATAATCATTTCTGTGCATCTCTTGCCATGGATGGCAATACTAAAGGAGCTACTGTAAACTTTTTGTCCTCTCTTCCTATTCCTGATCACTCACCGTTCCTTTTTAGTCAAATTACTGACTATGATCTTAAGCGGAACATTTTGTCTGTGGCTTCAAATGCCTTTGGTAACGATAACGTTAGTCGTAATATGATCATACCCATTCTTGATATCCTCAATCCTATCATTACCCATATCCTCAACCATTCATTGCGCTCGAGCATCTTTCCTTCTGCATGGAAAGAAGCACAAGTCATACCCTTACTAAAAAAGTCCAGCCCGGTATCCCTTACTGACTTTCGTCCGATTTCCATACTTCCATTTCTGTCCAAAGTCCTTGAGCGAGTGGTTAACCACCAACTCAGCAGTTTCCTATCCAAAAATAATCTCTTGAACCCATTCCAGTCCATATTATTAGTTCCATTACTGATGACATTCGCCATGGCATGGATGACAAACATCTGACGGTGTTGGCATTGCTAGATTTTAGCAATGCGTTTAATACCGTCGACTTTGATATCCTCCTTAGTGTGCTACGTTCCCTTAATATATCTCCAGCAGTGATTGACTGGTTCCATAGCTACTTGCATGGTCGCCGGCAGCGCGTTCGTGTTGAAGAGTCGTTTTCTGCATGGCGTGCTATCTCTGTCGGTGTTCCGCAAGGTGGCGTCCTGTCTCCTCTTCTTTTCGCTATTTTCATTAATTCAATTTCCCTTAATCTCCTTTCTTCTTACCACCTATATGCAGACGATCTTCAAATATATTCTCAAGGTAGCCTTGATAACCTGCATAAGGTTGTCCAAATCGTGAACGCAGATCTGGCTCGTATTCTGGACTGGAGTAAATCTTTTGGTCTTACGGTTAACCCTACTAAAACACAAGCTTTAGTTGTAGGTAGCTCATGGTTGATTTCTAGAATTAACTGGAAAACTTTGCCACAAATAGTGTTTGAGGGAGTCCGTATACCTTACAGTAACGTGGTAAAGAATCTGGGGATATTCATTCATAGCTCACTTGATTGGGGTAAACAAATTGGCGAGGTTAGCAGGAAGGTGTTTGCCTCCGCAGGTGCACTTGGCAGACTACGTAATTTTTTGCCCATACCCACCAAGGTTTCTCTAGTCCAAGCCCTTCTCCTGCCGATTCTCGATTATGCCGACTGCTGTTATCTCGATGTTACTCAAAATTTTCTTAATAAACTGGAACGTCTTCAGAATTTCTGCATTCGCATCATCTTTGGCCTACGCAAGTATGATCATGTATCTGAATTCCGCGCCCAATTAAAATGGCTTACAATTCGTCGCCGACGACATCTCCATATTCTCTCCTTGCTTTACTCTGTGTTGTTCGATCCCCGGTCACCTCCTTATCTAAAGGAGTTGTTCCAATTTCAGCGGTCTGCCAAGAGTGATAATATGCGGTCAACCTGGAATCTTCTTCTCGCTTTCCCATCTCATTCTTCAAGTTGTTATTCCAATTCTTTCACTGTCCAATCCATTCGCTTGTGGAATTCGCTACCTTTACTTATTAGGCAATCTCAATCCTTACCTATTTTCAAATCCCGACTCAAAGCTTATTTCCTCACACCGTAACTTTAAATGTCTCTAGTGCGTGGATAAACCAAACCAACCCTGAATAAGTCTTTTTACCGTTTCTTTATAATTTTGTGTATGTTTACAGATATTTACTACGTTTATAGGTACTACCTATATGTAATTGCATTAATGAATGCATAAAATAACTTCATGTATAAATATATAATTATCTCACTATCTCACACTACCTTACCTATTTTCTCTTTTTAATCTTGTCATTTCCTCTACCTGCAGGTTGTCTGGAAGAGATCGCTTCCTAGCAATAAGACCGCCTACATTGTACAATCTAAGATTATGTAATGCTTATGTTAAGTATGATTTGTTGTACAATAAAGTATATTTATCTTATCTTATCTTATCTTATAAAATAGACACTCATACAATACTGAGGCTTAAACTAGTACACGGTTGGCATAGTGCGCTGTAGCACGGTTTCTCGCCTCGATTTCCGTAGTGTCCCGGGTTCGATTCCCGGTCGGGTCAATTTAGGAAACGATCTTTTCTGAATTGACTCGGGTCTGGGTGTGCTGGGAGACGCCCCTAGCTTATTTCCTTGTGTGGTACCTCGTAACACAGGGATATTAATCCCTACTTCGAGACCATTACAAGAGGTGTGTTGTCTGGCGCATATTTATTATTTATTTATTCATTTATACCATAAATAAATGAAAGATATGCGACAGACATTAAAACGCCTGCACTGAAATTGATCGCCATTGTTTTTTTCCTATACTTCAGTCTTGTTTTGCTCTAAATGACTCACATATATAAATAAGAATAGAAAACGCGAGTTGCTCCTATGGTATGAAAATCAAACGTTTACTCTTTTGACACATTTTAAAGGTGACTGTATTCTTCCATATCTGGCTCGTTAGGCGTGTGTACCACCATATTACTCCTTACCTTCATTATTTTTACGCGGAAGTTTATTTCCTTGTCCATCCGTATAAGAGGAGTAGGCTTTTGACCACGACGGTATTCATGATTTTGTGCCTCAAATCATACCTAATAAACATTAATTAGCACGGTTTCTCGCCTGGAATTCCGTAGTGTCCCGGGTTCGATCCCCGATCTTTTTTAAATTGACTTGGGTTTGCGTGTGCTGGGACACCCCTGGCTTAATTCCTTGTCTGGTACCTCGTAACACTCGATGTATCCTGTTTAAGTCAACTATGTCATTGAGTTCAGATGCTGACTTTTTTGTTTAACTTTCTTCAAGGCAATATGATGTAATATAAAATAATATAGTATATTTATTTTGAATTATTTAGGTGTGTATATTTGCAATTTGCATGTATATTTGATAATATTTAAGTATTCATATCTGAGATTTGTTGTTCTCGCTGCCATTTTTAAATGTTGTACAGCCCTAAATTCCAATGTTTCTGTTACACCTTGCGATTGACTGGTAGTAAATGCCTCTAGGCATTAAGTCCGCCAATTGTACTTTACTTGTTTGTTCAATAAAAAATAAATAAATAAATAACACAGGGATATTTATCGCTACTTCGAGACCATGACAAGAGGTGTGTTGTCTGGCGCATATTTATATTTATTAATTTGTACATTACTTTTACTTGTATCTCACTAAAGGGGTGTTGTGGCACAAACCTACATTACCAACTACAAAAGTTAACCTGAATAGTAGGTATCTGATAACTTTTTTTGTTTCTACGAACTTTCAAGTTAGTGTTAAAAGTCTTTTAGGCGACAATTTTAGCTTAAGGTGATGGGTTTTTCATGGATAGCCAATAACCCAGAACAAAAAAGTTGAAAAATTAAGAAGATAAAATCTATAAAAATACGACTTAACCTAGGATCAAGACGGACTCGAACCCGTGCTTTTCACAATCCGGGTGACTGCTCTTCCAACCGACCTTTTGAGGCCATCGACAGTCTTGGCGAAGTTATCTAGTGTATTTTACGTTGAAAGCCAACGCTAAAATTAAACATTTGTATTAAAACAACAAAATAATACTTTCACATTTTATCTGAACACACAACTTTTTAACACAATCAACAATTAACAAAAATTTTAATTCTTTTTTAATTTAGTATTACTTTTAAAAACCAGTTTATATAAAAATCTTACAACGAAAACGACGGCAGCTAAAGCTAAAAATATGGCTAAAAGTATATAACTGATGAGTTCCAGCTCGAAGTATTCCGCCATTGACATGTTGGCGGCTGGTGATCGAAGGTGCTTCGCCCCTTTGTGCCTGATGACGTACTCAGTCCACCAAACAGCCCGCTCTAAGGGCGTTTGGGGCTGGTCAGTGATGATGGCACGGAGTTTCGCCGCATTCTTACGGTAGCTGAAAAAGAGAGGTAATATTTTTTACTGTGAATACTGAAAAGAGAAGCAAGATAGGCAGATTTCATAGGAAAGTCGACGTAGCAACATTTTTGTTGAAGGATAGAAAAATTGTAAAAAATCGATTTCGGGCCTTGATAATCTCTCTCAGGCGACTGCTCTTCACCACCAGAGCAGAGCAGTCACCCGGATTGTAAAGACGCTGGTCTGATTCCCGCTTGAGAACATCAAAGTCCGAAATCGAATTATTCCAGTTTTTCTATCCTTAGATATGAAAAACAAGCATTGTAAAATGCTAAGATAATCAAAGTAATAATTTTTGTTAAAGTTTATCTACGATATCTTAATTTCAATAGCCAAAAAAGTGTCATTTTTAGGTACCAAACTTCTATTCTGACAACTGTATTGAATATTGTTTGATTTAGTCGTTATTTCAAACACTTAATATTTTGACCAAAAAAAAAACAAATTATTGGTTACTGAATAATAAAAACCATTAGTTTCATATGTGAGTAGCTGTCCGTCTGCGGCTTCGCCCGCGTAGACTGTCTTTCCCGTCAAAATATAGCCTAAATTAAAAAATAAATATAGCCTATGTCACTCCCTGATAATGTAGCTTTATATTGGTGAAACGGTTCAGTGGTTTCGGAGCCTATTAATTATAAACAAACAATCAAATCTTTCCTCATTATAAAAGTAGTAAGTATTATAAAGATGTGTTGTTTGACACTTAAAAAAAAGGTTTTATTTCTCATCACAATGAAGAGTGGAGACGATAACCATGCATTATCTGAATAAATTCAATGCAAAGTTAAGTCTACGTAATTTACCGTAGGTTAGAGCAATTTCAGAGTACGGTTGTTTTTCGCACCCATACGGACGCTTGGGCAACCGTGCGTACACGGGCTTATTGCGGCGGGTTCGCGCGAACCGGTAGTGATGAGTCAGAATCTATATGGATTATACGAGTTTATAAACGCGTGAACGCTCGTACGAGTTACACGTGTGACAAAAGGCCCGCTAGTACGCGCCTGCATGCGCTTCCAAAAACGAGCTTATACGCGGTATAATACGTTAGTTTGTAAACGCTTTTTCTCTCTCACCTGTCATCACGAATAATTGTGTTAATGCCATTAGTAAGTTTTTCCTCCGTTATAGTTTCAATTTCCACTCGAACCCCGATGCCGTGGTAAATGTACTGCTCCACGTTGAATTTCTGGTCACCGAATATCGGGATTCCAACTAAAGGCACTCCTGCTGTGATGGCTTCGTCCGTGGACTGTAGACCACCTTGGGTTACGAACAGCTTAATTTTTGGGTGTCCTGAAAAAAGCAAGGTTGTACATTAATTACTAGAAGTTTCATGATCTACTTATTTATATTTATCACGCTTAAATAACCGGTATTGCGAGCATATTGAGGGGTGATTTTGTCAAGCTCAAAATATCTTTATTCAATTAGAATGCACAAGTACTTATGAATTGTCGAAACCAAATAAAGTATTATTCTAATTAATGAACATCAAAATTCCATAATAGGATGTTAATAACTATACACAGTGTACAAACATAATGCGACTCTACTACCGCTTCGGAGCTGTTTTTGTCTGAGAAGACCCGGCGAGAAACTAAGCAAGTCCTCTTTGATTTGGTTTTACATTTGTTACAATTTTTGTTAAAAAATTATCATCCAAATGATGAACATAATATCATATAAACTGATTTGTCATGTCCTAGTTATACAAATACCCAAACAAAAGTAGTGTATTACTTAAAGTACCAATCAACTTATGTTGCGGCTGGTTGTATAAACAGGTTTTGACCTTCGTTTTTAATATCATTAGCACTTTTCATTAGCTTTTTAGTCTCATTCTTGGTATTGCGTTCGTAACTAAATATGTATAATAACCGGTCTCGCGGTGAACCACGTTTTTGTTGACAGGCAAATTGTTTGTTATGTGAGGAATTGGTTGCCTTCGTCTTTTGTGATAGCTCTAATGCAATCTGAGGCAATCAAATCTGGCCATCATCTTTGTATTTATGACTGGCCTGTTAGCGCAATGGCAGCGATCCTGCCTTTAGCGCCGGAGGTCGTGGGTTCGATCCCCGCCCATGACAAATATTTGTGTGACGAACATTTGTATTTGTTGTGTGTCTGGGTGTTATTATCTATTTAAGTATGTATTTAGAAATATTTAAGTATGTTTATTAGTCTCTGACGCCCTTAATACAAGCTCTGCTTAGTTTGGGGTCAGATGATCTTGGTGTGAATTGTCCCAGATATTTATTTATTTTATTTATTTATCTCATAATTTAACATATCTTACGATCACGACTATATACGGGGTAGTCAGAGACAAGTAAGTGAGTGTTGCTGTCATGGTGAACGGAACACTCAGAAGCCTACTTTTCATTGTTAAATTTGTGACTGACACTTCGGTGATAAGAAACCAAAGCAAACCGGATAATGACAGAAAGTCCACCACGTTTCACTTCCCATACGCTTTGTGGAAAGTGGGCTTCTGAGTATTCCTCTCAGAATGACTAAAACCAGTCGTCTTTCCTCTGACTACGTATGTGAGTGTGGAATTTTCTATTCACTTACTAAGGAGATCTGATTGTGGCAGCCATTTTGAAATTCTAATATTCGCGGTCCGTCCAGGCAGTTCATCCTTGTTCCATTTCCACAACACATCGTAGGGAAGTTTCGAGAAGGTTTTGACTAGAGTCTGCACTTTTTCTGGGGGGAAGAGAGCAGGGTCAACGTTAGTGCCGAAGCTCACGTAGATGACACCGTTCTTGGAAGAGTCTAGATAGGTCTGAAGATCCTGGAAATAAAAGTGTCAATAATTAGTTTATTACAAACCATCCCGACTTTATCCCAAGCGGGGTAGTCAGAGGCAAGTGACTGTGCCGTCATGGTGAACGAAACACTCACAAGCCCACTTTTCACCAATGGTATTAGAACCCAACGTGGTAGGTGATATGATAATGGTTAATCCTATTTGCAAAAACAGTCAGATAAACCTTAGTAGACAATTATATGTAATAAATAAATAAATAATAATAAATATCCCTAGACATTATTCCACACAGCGCCATCTAGCCCCAAAGTAAGCTAATTAAAGCTTGTGTTATGGGATACTAGACAACGGATAAACATACTTAAATACATTTTCTTTTATAAATACATACTTATTATACATAGGAGACACCCAGACCAGTACAAACAGACATGTTCATGCACACAAATGTTTTTACTGTGCGGGGATCGAACCCGCGACCTCTGGTGTAGTAGCCAACTTCTTAACCATTACACCAAGTCGGTTTTCAAAAAATATGTACAACTTAGGTGGTTTATATGCTCCCAATATCAATCTGTATATACCCATTTCCTCTATGTAATTCCCAACCATTTTGTATTATACTCGTATTACAATCACAGTTTAAGTTTAATATCTAATATTTAAACTGCAAATGGCATGCGCTGAGAATAATACTCGTACAACCTATGTTTATATCGACGACAAAATTGGCATGGTACGCTGTTACACCGGGGTTCGATTCCAGGTCGGGTCAATTCGGGAAACGATCTTTTCTAAATTGTCTCGGGTATAGGTGTGCTGGGAGAGGCCCCTGGCTTGAGTTAATTAATTCCTGGTCTGGTACCTCGTAAGACAGGGACATTTATCCTTACTTAGAGACCATGAAATTACTAAAAATCAGCCTCTTGTGTAAGTGGTGTTTTGCTAAAGTTTTGCTCAAGTTTCGTTCATTGTTTGTTTTCAAATATTAATTTAATGTCAGTGAACATGATAACTTAATTGTATTCCGTTAAAGAATTTACACGGTGGCGCAGTGCGCTGAGGCACGGTTTTACGCCTTGATTTGCATGGTGTCCCGGGTTCGATTCCCGGTCGGGTCAATTCAGGAAATGATCTTTTCTGAATTGACTCGGGTCTGGGTGTGCTGGGAGACGCCCCTGGCTTATTTCCCTGTCTGGTACCTCGTAACACAAGGATATTTATCCTTACTTCGAGACCATGACAAGTGGTGTGTTGTCTGGCGCAAAAAAAAAAAAAGAAGCTACTCTAAATTAAGAAACTTTTGTATATTTTTTTATAACCCGAGATACAGAATTGTTCCTAGTTCAGATATCAACCCACCATAAAATAGGGCTCTGAACTCTTTAAATTAGTTTAAATGATTGATATTTTGTATTGTGTTTTTTCCTTTACTTATAAGTTAACTTATGTAACCATCTCAAATGTAATTTTATGGTGAGTAAATAAACTTATGTAATAATATAATATTATGACAAGTATTGAGTTGTTTGGCGCATATTTCTAGCGATGAAAGAAATGTACCTATGTCAATAAATACCAGGTGAATAATCAATGACTTACAAAATCGAGATGGCATACTTAGTAAGTAAATGAGTAACTTTGTAAGTGAATATTAGATTTTCCCAAATGACTTACAAAAATTACAGACTGTTCAACTGATTTGTTTATTGACCTTGGAATGAAAGTCTTTTTAAAAATATTATTTGAAAACGCAAGATAGTGCCAAATAAAATAATAGAGAAAATAACGATACAGCTCACTCTTATCTGGACCTAAATAAATATTCTAATTTTTTTTATATAAGATTCCACTTTATGTACTTTTCCTTGTGTTTTAAAACAAATACTATAAATCCAGACATTATAGAACAAATAAAAATTTGAATATGTTATAGTCTTCTTAACACTCATTACTATCTGTTATCTGTAAACTCTTGAGTAAAATACAGAATGATTAGTTTTATCTTTAAAGTGTAATAACTATTTAATAATGATGTTTACCTAAATTAACTTCCTCAAACAGATTATTTAATAATAATTGCTTCTACGAATAATTTTTATAATTATCGTTACAACGACGTTAAAATATTATCCATTCAGAATGACTGGCGCATAATTTTTTTTTGTTAAAAATATGTCTATACTTCATTCATTATAACATTAGAAATAAGAAGCAGGGGGGCTAAAATGAATGACAATTTGCATTTGACGTTGCCATGACGATAACACACCTGAGTATAACCTGGCATAACTGAAAACCCCTTCCGCCACAACGTATGAAGGTATTATGTAACATTTTAGATTTGGTAGAGTTATAGTGACAGTAAAAATCGAAAACCCCTGCCTGTTTTAGGTTTTTACATCGACAATATAGTTTGATGCAAGACAAAATAATTATTTTAAGCAAAAGCCTCATAAATTCTGAAGTTCCTTTACTATAAATGAGAACAATTAAGTGTGACAGCTGCTTTTTATGTGGGTTTTAATAAATTCGGCATAAATCTTAAAAGCAATGATGTTTATTGTACTTTTACCACAAAGTTCACCCTAAAAAGAACCTTTTTTACTTCTGTCTAATGCTTTATTGAATGGAGTATAGTTATTTTAGATTTTGATTCCCCTGTATCGTCATTATTTTTGAGGCATCTCAAAACTTATTACTTTTTATATTATTAATTTATTAAAAAATTGACATGGCACTGAAATTATGAAAATTATCATAGTTTGTTATGCAAGTTTACTTTTCGGAGACAACTGCTATCACGAAAATGTTATGTAGATTTTACTAGGCATGTCAAACATGCGTGCATCTTCAAACATTAATTCCATCACAGCAAGCTTGATGGAATAAAGGGGAGGTGGTTCACAAAACACATTTTTAGAATTCTTTTTTGAAGTCGTAAACAGTGAAATTAAAATCTAATCAAATTTACTGATATTGTTGAGGGTATAATACAGGGAATTCATCCGGTTGAAACTACATTTGATAAAGTTGGCTTGATAGAATAAATTCACAAAGTTACCTCTTTTCGTGACATTTTGTCTTCTGTTTTTGGTTTCATTCCTAAAATAATTGATCTGATAATAGGGATTCTGATGGAGGGATTTCATCCGATGGTTTTTTTATATATCATTTTAGTCTCACACAATTTAAGTGAAATGTGAAGAACAATTTTATTCACATTTTAGATAACAGAAAAAAATCGTCTGAAATATAATTTTTATTACAATGCAGTCAAGAAGATTATATCAGACTTTTAAATTACATTTGCTTTAAGCTTGGAATCTTAAAAGAAATATGCGAACTTCGATTAATATCTTCAAGACTAAAAAAATAAGTAGGTAAGATGAAGTGACAGTGGTTAGGGCAATCAGGCAGAGTCCTATTCCATTCGGTCACCAGATTGCACCGCCAGCGGGAATTCGGTTGCAGGCAACCACTTGGTTGTGCAACCAACCTGATGCCAGGTGTGATACCATTCGTACAACTATACATATTAAATGTTTTTGGCACGACCAGGTGACTCCACCATGACATCCTAATCATTAGGACCTCTGGGACAGAGTAAAAAATGGCAACCATTGAGGACAAACGCAATGTGGGACGCCTAACCCCTTTTTTTGTTCTCCGGGTGAGAATTGCCTTAGGCGATCTACTGCCTGTGATTATGAAACAATTCAGAGCAAAAGTTGCAAAACAATACCCGCATTTTCAGGAAATTCCTTGAAATTCCTTTACTAATTGGCTACAGATAGATTAATTGACGTAGCCATGCAATTATTGCTTAAAAAATGCTTAAAAAAACCTGAGTTTATAAGTAGATTCTCTTACATTACAGGTCAAGAAAGATGGCTTCTGCGCAGAAGGCATTTTTAAGTCTCTTTGGAGGTGCGGGGTGAAGCGCGGGCGGAAAGCATTAGGACTGGAGCGATATTGGTGCCATAATATTGAATTTTAATCTATACTTCATGCGTGGTCATGCGCAGACGACCGCCATTTGTGATCATCTTTTGTGAACCGATCTGTACGAATAATGAGCGTGATAAAGTATCAAGATCGATGTTTTTGCTAAAAGTCATACGATAGATGAGATGTGTTGATTTTTAAATTCACTTACACAGATTTGATAGTAAAAATACAAAATACATGTATCTTAAAGAGCTGCTGATAAACTCGCCAAGGTTGCCTACGTTACTCCAGCAGATAACTAAATATCTATATTTAAGCTTTTTACATACTGTTTTTTTTCTCGGCTCATATTTTAAGCACGGAAATAAACGTTTTGCCGGAGAATATGATTTTACTTTCCGGTCATTAGTTAAGAATTTTTTTTACACAAAGCGACCTCGTGTACTTTTTCATATCATTATGTAAGCAATACGTGAAACTAAATTATCACTGAAATGACATCAACTTATAAAGGTTCCGTACCTCAAAAGGAAAAAACGGAACCCTTATAGGATCACTTTGTTGTCCGTCCGTCCGTCTGTCTGTCTACAAGACCCTTTTTCTCAGGAACGCGTTGAGGTATCAAGCTGAAATTTATATCAAATACTCAGGTCTACTGTTCCTTAAAGCTGTGAAATAATCAAACTTCTGAGCCAACGCAATAAAAAGATACAGCCGTTTATGCCGCAAATTTTCAACACTCGCAAGGGAATCAAAACTTTCCCGTGAATTCAGAATCTTGAAATTTGGTACGAAGCAACGTCTTATAGCACAGATATAGGAAAAATTGCGAATACCGTAAATTTTTAGTTCCATCATATGATAAAAATATTCTTAATAATTTTAAATGACACTATTGCCGTGATGGGTGAACTTTTACTTATATGCCTATAGGTCTGTACGGAACCCTCGGCGCGCGAGTCCGACTCGCACTTGGCCAGTTTTTTTTTTGTTGAGACGATTGATAAATGAATGCTGTCTTTTGTGAAATATTTGAATTAAAATATTTTACGTAACTAAATTTGATTACTGTCTATCATTTTGTAATCACTGTGTCTGCGTCATGTGCCTATTAATTGTTGTCTAAGAATGAATTTATGAGAGACATCGTTAGGTTCTTCATCATTAGCATACTACTGAAGAATAAAAAGAAAAAAATACCTCGGGTAACATTTTCGGCGGTTTTAGCTCTTGATGCAGTCCACCGAGATAAATTACATTTGGTGGCACCGGCCGATTGGTATCCCATATAGGATGAACATTCAGGAACAACAAATCCACATTATCCTTTAACTCGTCTAATGACGGTACGTTTTTTCCATACACCTTTTGCATCATTTCATCAATCACATCTTTAAGAACTGTGTTCATTCGTTCGAAATTATATTCAAAACGTAGTTCATTGAGTTTTTCCCAAGCGGTTAAATTATAAATCTTTTCATGAAACGGCGTTGGATATATTAAAGGATGTGTAGATGCACCGAATTGATTCAAAGTAGCTAAAGATGAAGATAACGAACTGAACTGTATAATGGGAGCTTTGAAGTACCACGACAGGCCTAAAGTAACTTCAACAAACGATTCAACCAATATCAAGTCAAATTTTTGAGTTTTATCTTTAAGTATCTTCTGGACGTCACTTGAATTCATTTGTTTTTCAACCAACCAGATGATTCTTCTAATCAAGTCAGTAAACTGATCGCGCTGAATATTGTTTTTCACTTCAACTATTATTTTCTTCCAAAATGAATAAGAGATATCGTGGATGTTTATTTCTGTAAGATTGGCTGGTCCACCGCCATTGGGGTAGATGGGATCTGTTGTTATCACAACTACTTCGTGTCCTCGTTCGGCCAGCTCTAGTGACAAGGGGCTGAACACGACTTGGTGACTAACTGAGGGAAAGGGATAGTAGGCGAGAATTCTCGCTGCTCCATGTTCCCGTACAAATCCTACTAAGCACACGAACAATACAAACTTCAACATGACTTGTTCCATCTTATTTGAAGTTTTGAGATATTACTCCGAAAAACACTTATTTATAACTGCCGCGACTGATATCTTCAACGTTGTTATGATAACTGCCAAAACGTAAGAGGATATAGGTTCATCGCAAGAGATGAATAATCATTATGTCAGATTTTTTAATTAAGGTCACGTTTTTTTCATAAGTGATTGGATGAGACGAAATTTAAAGGTATGAAATAAAATAACTACTTTTAGAGTTTAGTTTAGCCTTTTATATCGGTTGAAAAGGAATGTTGCCTTCCTGTGTTGTTGCTATTATTTCAAACCACTCCTTTAATAACTAGCCTCCACCCGCAAATTAATCAACCTCACATTGTACTAAAATAGTAATGATGAATATCACCCTGTTTTTTTATATATTAGGAATTACAAATACGTTATGCTATTTTTTATAGCTTCAGTGGTTATAATTTTCCATTCATAGTTTCATCGCTCATTTCACCTCCGTGGAGTTTAACCCATTGGTAGAATACGGTAAATGCCAATATTTTGTAGTATACTTTCAAGGAAGAAAGTAGTTTTAATTTTAACAACAGCTGCTGTAAAAAACTGAAACCGCTGATTTCAGTTTTTTACAGCAGTATTAGGCCAAATTATCAAAAACCTCACTTAAAACAAAAAGAAAAAATATACATTAATACAGGTTATGCAAAAAAAATAACAAAATAAAATACCCACATACAAAAACAACGACATACCATCACGAATTTATCCAAAACGGGGTAGTCAGACGCAA
Organism: Udea olivalis; assembly: GCA_947369235.1. Taxonomy (NCBI): domain Eukaryota; kingdom Metazoa; phylum Arthropoda; class Insecta; order Lepidoptera; family Crambidae; genus Udea; species Udea olivalis. The sequence goes on along the minus strand of OX376364.1, from coordinate 4,838,430 downwards.
ATGACTGTGTCCGTCATGGTGAACGGGACACTCAAAAGCTCACTTTTCACCAATGGTATTAGAACCCAATGTAGGTAGAGTTCAGGCTAGGGAAGTGTTTTTTTTCGAACTTTTATCAGCTAAACATCTAATTCGTGTCAGAATATTAAAGTATATTTTGTATTTGAGAACATAATGACAAAATAAATCATCATCAAACTCAACTATTGCCGAAACTTTTCTAACATATATATTTTTAAAAGCAAGTATAATGTTGAATTAAGTATCAATCATCATCAATTGATTTCTCACTTGAAAGAATAACGTCTTAAAGGAGAACGGTGAGCTTGGTACAGAGAGAGGCGTTCACATCAACCTTTACAAAACCATTGCAAAATAGGTCTTATATCAGCAACATAAGGTGCACCTATGTGAAGGTTGATGTGAACCCATCTGTACAGCAATCTGCTTACCTGTTTATTTAGTGATACGAATTGCAAATCCGAATTATTTTTTTTAAACTGCTACTACCGTATCCACGAACGCTCATCAAAAGTTGAGGACACCTCAATCTGATTCTGCCCTGTCACATGTCAATAGAAATGAAAGTAACAGCTATACATGGAAGGCCTGCCCAGTTTTGATTGACGTTTGTAGATTTGGGCGTTAGTAGGCTCAGTCTATGTAAGCTCATAATAAAGGGGGTTTGATTTCCTATGACTCAAACGCAGAACGCAATACGAAGTGTACTGAAGACCGAAATACTTGTCTTGGTATCCCGCCTCGGTCTCCGCACCGACCAACACCTTTTATGTGGGTGGGTATAGACTAGACTATTGGCTAAAGAGTTACATTGTCAAGTATCGTTTTAACGAATGGTCAATACAGGCATATACTCAGTTTTTTAAAAACATTTCCATGTAACGTTTTTGCTTGATTTTTTAAAATCAAGTTGTCACAAACCATCGAGCGTGATGTTTGCAATCAGCCCCCCGATTTAGAACAAAGTTATCGACCGATTCGGGTATTTTATTTAATTTCAAATTCATCTTTTTAGTATGAGGATATCTGTATTATTTGTTTCACACAAACTGAAGGCCTTTGGCTACTATATATAAAATTCTTGAATGGTACCGTTTAGCGGGTAATTTATCATAATTTATACAAATTTACCGAATCGGTCGATTACTTCGTTCTGAATCGGGGGGCTGGTTTGAGCAAATTTAGAAACGACGACTGCTCGTTTTTTTAATATTTATTAGCACATTATGAAGCAGCAGTCGATGTATTATAATAGCAAACGATAAGCACGATCGTCAAGGCCGATGTTTTCATATACTGCATAAGTCATACATTAGATAATTGGTTGATGTTGAATAATGGACTCAAACAGGTTTAGTAGTAAACACGTTTACCTAGTACCTTTTTTATTGTGGTCAGATGACCTTGTAATAAGGTGTCCCAGATATTTTATTTTATTTTGCAGTGTGAGCATAACTTTTAGAAATAGAATTAATTTATTGTGTATGAAATAAGGTACAATCGCAGATATTATTGCTAACTAAATCAGAGCTCTTATTTCAACCTAAACAAGTTTATACACAAGTGAACAAGAACGATAGCAACCATAAAAAAAAGTAATCTGTTAATTTAATCATTATAATGAATGCCAATGTCAATGGATTGATTACAAGAAGAAATTAATTCACGATGTCAATATAAAATACATATACAATACATTATTCCTCTCCTTAAATAGCTCTAATTGTTCCATAAGTTCTCTTGTTTCATATTTTACTATCATGAATATTTCACCAGGAATTCCTAGTTTTTATTTTTCAATTTAATATAAAAAAATATTGTATTTCAACACAGGACACAAACTATTTCTAGCATTATCAACTGAGCCATTAAAACTGATGGCCATTAAATTGTAATCTGGCAACGTCAACATCAGGTGGAGTGAGGTCATCTTGGGTAGCACACTATAAAACATGTAATTTAAAAAAGTGCGTCAATAGAACCACAATAATAGTGGGTTTTGCTCTTGTAGATTTACTATCAGCTGTTGTGTTAAAAGATAAAGCTTGTATTGATTTTGTGTGTACTATAGCTTTTTAGTAGAAGCAACCCTCCAACTCAGAATATAGAGTCAATGGGTACTATATTATATTATTAAATAATTTATTTCATACTAGCCTTTCATGACCCAGCAAACTTCGTTCTGCCTAACAGTTTTTGTTATTGATTGAAATAATTGTTTTTCATATTATCCTATTCCGGTCGGAGATAAATTCAAAAAACATATAAATTGGTCCAGCCTTCTTTGAGGTAAAGCTTGTGTAACTTACACGACTTTGTTTTATAAAAATACTAGCTACTCCAATAGACTTCGTTCTGTCAAATTTATTGCCAAATGTTTGACAGCTGTAAAAATTTTGTATGGGAAAATATTTTTCTTTTTTCGTCTATTTTATTTTTTCATCAATTTTTCAATGTTTTTAATATTTATTCTGCAATTTCGGACAGAGACAATCCCAACAAATCAAAAACCATGAAAATCGATATAGCCGTTCTCTAGATAAACGAACTAACCCGTCTTTGTTTTGTATTTTAAGAAAATAAATGACTTGTTTTAGTCATTGCCATTTTCACTCCTTATTTATCGACGGATTACTGTTTAACATTGTGTAATAACTAACTTGCAGGCTTGTAGGCTTTTCACTTTTTTTATCAGTTCAGAATCTTTTTGCTGGAGCACTGTTTCTCCATTCTCCAGCTGTATTCATTCTTATGTTTTTTTTTCACAAAACGGCCGCATTTACTTTTTTATATCATACATAATGGAGTGGCATTCACATATTTTTTAGTTAATACGATTCATAAATGCTGTATTTAGTGGTCTAAGAACAAATTTCTAAGAGACATCATTAAGTTATTCATAATTAGCTAGTATTAAACTGATAAATAAAAAGAAAAAAATACCTCAGGTAACGCTTTCGGCGGTTTTAACTCTTGATGCAGTCCACCGAGATAAATTACATTTGGTGGCACCGGCCGATTGGTATCCCATATAGGATGAACATTCAGGAACAACAAATCCACATTATCCTTTAACTCGTCTAATGAAGGTACGTTTTTTCCATAAACCCTCTGCATCATTTCATCAATCATATCTTTAAGAACTATGTTTATTCGTTCGAAATTATATTCAAAACGTAGTTCATTGAGTTTTTCCCAAGCGGTTAAATTATAAATCTTCTCATGAAACACCGTTGGATATAATAAAGGATGTGAAGATGCACCAAATTGTTTCAAAGTGGACAAAGTGGAAGAAAATGAACTGAACTGTATAATGAGAGCTTTGAAGTACCACGACAGGCCTAAAGTAAATTCAACAAACGCTTCAACCAGAATCAAGTCAAATTTTTGATTCTCATCTTTAAGTATCTTCTGGACGTCATTTGAATTCATTTGTTTTTCAACCAACCTGATGACTCTTTTAGTCATGTCAGTAAACTGGTCGCGCTGAAAATTGTTCTTCATTTCCAGTATTAGTTTATTCCAAATTGAATAAGAGATATCGTGAATATTTATTTCTGTGAGATTGGCTGGTCCACCACCATTAGGGTAGACGGGATCTGTTGTTATCACAACTACTTCATGTCCTCGTTTGGCCAGTTCCAGTGACACAGGGCTAAATACAACTTGGTGACTGACTGAGGGAGAGGGATAGTAAGCGAGAATTCTTGCCGCTTCATGTTTTCGTACAAATCCTACTGAGCACACAAACAACACTAACTTCAACATGACTTGTTCCGTATCAAGCTGATTTGAGATATCACCCGGCAAAACACTTATATAACTGCCACTACCGATATCTTCAACGTTGTTTTGATAACTTCGGAGACGTTAGATATTAGTTTTATTAAGAACGGCAGCTGACCTTAGTTTAATGCTTTTAATGGAGTGAGGTAATGCTTAGTTTTGTCCCCCACACATCCGCCGGCGGGTGGCCGGGTACAATTACTTATGATCATTAGTGAATTACATTGGAGTCTTTAATGACATGATAGTGCTTTCGTGGTTCTAAGGATTAATTGACAGTTGACGTCAATAACTGCTACTACTAACTTATTTAAATAAACAAACGAATGTTCTTGTCACAAACGCGCTGACCGGCTTGCTGGCTTAGCGGCTAGCGACTGAATGCTGAAAGCTAATGTTTCGAAGAGCACAAGTCACATGAAACACGACAACGCAAATCAATAGCCCGAAGGCCATTATTTAACCATTTGTAAAGTTGAGGTGTCAAAGTCAATCTGTTGTCCATCCGTCAACCACATTTTTTTTAATATGATTTTGTGTCAATTTACAATGATTGGTTTTAATATAAGATAAATGACAGATGTACAGTGGTATACTAATTAATATAAATTAATGATGTTTGGTTGAAAGGTGTAACGATTTACTAAAAGATTTATTTATTGACATCCATTTTTTTACGGTGTTTTTTTTAATAAAAATGACACTTCACGAAATAAAATAAGAGATACACAAATATCACTTCTAAGAAACGTTGAAATACACGTTATATCTAATAAGAAAAAAATAATAAGTGTCTAGTATTCATTAAAAAGAAAATGTAAAAGGGCACATTTCTATAGCACACTGTAAACAGACATGTTTTGTGAATATTTTTCGTAGGTAATGACTGTAATGGTTTACCCACGTAAACCGTCACTCACTAACTTCTCAGGTCATTCTTCAGATTATCCGATAAAGTTATAAAATCGATATCTTAATACTGTTCAGTGCTCAAAAAAACCTTTCGTTACTACCGACGTCGGGCCTCAGAGGCCACGTCGTAAATTCAAAGTGGCATACTACCACACTTAACGGTATTGGCACTACTAAACTAGCAGCTACTGACAAGCACGGGTCTCATCTACGAGGAGAAGGGGTAAATCTAACAATTCCTGAACCCGCCGCAACCTCACAGGCCTCACGTCGATCCTTAAAGGTTAGTATAATAAGAAAAAAATAGTACCTCAGGTAAATTTTTCGGTGGTTTCAGCTCTTGATGCAGTCCACCGAGGAAAATCACATTCGGCGGAACCGGTCGATTAAAATCCCATGTAGGATTAACATTCAGGAACAGCATATCCACCTTGTCTCTTAACTCGGATAACAGCGGTACGTTTTGTCCATACACCCTTTGCATCATTTCATGAATGAGATCTTTAAGATTTTCCAATATTCGTTCGAAGTTATACTCAAAATGTAGCTCTTTGAGTTTTTCCCACGCAGTTAAATTAAAAATCTTTTCATGAAACGGCGTTGGATATATGAAAGGATGAGAAGATGCACCAAATTGTTTAAAAGAAGCCATACTGGTAGAAAAAGAACTAAACTGAATTACGGGAGCTTTAAAAAACCACGAAAGGCCTAAAGTAACTTCAATAGACGATTCAACCATAATCAAGTCGAACTTTTGAGTTTTATCTTTAAGTATCTTCTGGACCTCACTTGAATTCATCTGTTTCTCAACCAGCCAGAGAACTTTTTTAGACATTTCAGTAAACATGTCACGCTGAATATTGTTCGCCATTTCCTGTAACACTTTCTTCCAAAATGAATAAGAGATATCGTGGATATTTATTTCTGTGAGATTGGCTGGTCCACCGCCGTTGGGATAGACGGGGTCTGGTGTTATCACAACTATTTCATGTCCTCGTTTTGCCAGCTCTAGTGACAACGGGCTAAATACAACTTGGTGACTAACTGACGGAGTGGGATAGTAAGCGAGAATTCTGGCGGCTTCATTTTCCCGCAAAAATACTAAACACACTAACACGACTAACTGTAACATGACTTGTTTGGCCTTGTGTGATATTTTGAGGTATGACCTTGCAAATATGTAACTGCGACGACTGATACCTCCAACGTTGTTACGATAACTGCCAAAACGTAAGCGAATAAATAAGTGGTTTTATCGCACGAGGTGAGCAATCAGCAATGATCGGAATAGGTAGTGTTATTTAGGTTGAATGACCTCAAACATTATGTAAAAGTCTTGTTGGCTGTGCTGTGACTTTATGATTAGTTAAAGTCAATGTTTCTTCTTGGCTTAGGCGTGGCATATATTCACAATTTAATCTAGTGATGTACCGAATTTACAGTTATTATAAAAACAGGAGGAATAATATAAAAATCAATATTTAAACACTTTTAATTAGCATGTACGTCAGCATCTTCGCCCGAGTAGATATTTCCTACAGTAGAAGTATGGAAAAATAGCCTGAATTACTTGCTGACGGTAAAGCTTTATAATGGTGAAAGAATATCAAAAACTGTCCAGTAGTTTCAAAGCCTATTTAATGCAAACAAAAAATCAAATCTTTCCACTTAATGATATTGTAGTACAGATTGACAGTCATTTAACGTCATCAAAAAAACATTTGGAACTAGTATATGTCTCGCTATTTTACTAATTAGGTTATCATAATGTTGAATAATTAACAATCTTTTCTCGCTTTAATGAATAATCATCAACATCAAACATCTTTATTTAAGAGTAATTTTACTTTACTCCTACTTATATTATCACGTGCAAATGCGGTTGTATGAGAAGTTTGCTATCGCAAAAAGCATAGATATACTGTCTATTACAATAAAAATGAATACCATCTGCAATATCCTGGAGTTCACCATGTAAGTGATATAAGATAAGAAATTCTTTATTGCACATCAAACAAAGAATTAACAAAATGAGTAACACACGTAAATCATGTACAATATTGACGAAAATGTAGGTTGGACTTCCCTTTGAGGCTGTAGATGTTCCAGCATATTAATGTCTTGTAAGTGTCCACTAATATTAATAGTTCAATAGTATTATTAATGAACACTTACTTAGTATCGATAAAATTTACTAGTAAAAACATCGATTTGCTAAAAATGTGTATTGGTACACAGCAATACTTTCAGTAATATCGCACCATTATCATAATCTCATTATCAGTTGATACTTTTATATTTTGGATTATCGATATGCTCGACCTATTTGAATACTATCAGTTACAGTGTACAAATATGGTATGAAACACTGAATTACTAGGACTATTATGTTGTCCACGAGTTACTTGATATGAGTGTAATGTCAAAGATTGTAAAATCTGTGATGGTACTGGCCTCAATAAAAATATGTATACTATTGCTGTTAACGACGTCGAAAATATTGATTGTTGATAAATTTTCAATCAATTCATAGTTTATCAAACAGCTATCGATAACGGACTAGCCGGCGGCAAAAACTACTTATCAATAGTAGTGGCTAAATGAGTTTCATTTTTGTCATGTTAGAACCAGTGAATGTAGAAACAGAAGTAGTAGATTAAATACCACCTATTGAATAAAATAACAAACAAATACCTAGATGATAATATTGAAGCGAGTAGAACTCTGCATTAATTGAAAGTGGTTCTTTTTATCTTTGCCAAATCATATGTGTATAGTATCATACATCACGTACACATACGAAATGGTCACCTGACTCCAAAAAAGGCTGTACCTATACAAAATGTATCTCTACGTAGTTCACGTCTAGTAGACTATTGATTTACTACTAAAGGGAAAGCTGTTCTGTTTTTAGTTTCATCTCTATTTACTGAAGGCGTTGAAATGAAATGTCACAAGTCATATCTTGGGCGCAGGCAAATCGTTTTATGATCTTCAAATAAATCCTAAACACAAACCTGTTTAAATAAACATACATACCTTCGGTAAACTTTTTGTTGGTTTTTGAGGCAATCCACCGAGATATATCACATTTGGCGGTACGGGTCTATTGAAATCCCAAAAAGAATGAACATTCAAAAACAACATATCACTGTTAGATGTTAATGTATCTAATGTCGGAACATCTGCTCCAAAATGCCGTGTCATCACTTCTGCAGTCATGTCTTCAGTTCTTCCGAGGGATTTTTCGTATTTGTAATCATTAATAAACTCAGTCACTTTTTCTATTAAGCTAAGATTAAATATTTTCTCATGGAACATAGTTGGGTAAACAATTGGATGAATAGGTGTACCGAACGCTTCATAGGTATTCAAGGTTGCACCGCCAGAACTAAATTGTATTACAGGCACGTTTTTGAATACATTCGACCATCCCAATACAAAGGGTACTATCGCTTCCGCAATTATAAGATCAAATTGTGATTTGTCTTTTAATATCTTCTGAACAGAATCCGTTTTCATTTGTTCATCAAAAGTTATAAGCGTTATTTTTGTGAATTCATCGTACGTGTCCGGACCAAGTTTGTTGTTCAGTTTAGCAAACAATGTTATGAATGTGGTGTACGAGAGATCGTGCAGGTCAATTTCTGTCAGATTTGCTGGTGCATCACCATTCGGGAATATTGGATCTGGAGTCAGTACGACTACTTCGTGGCCTCGTTTTAATAGCTCAAGTGTCAATGGTCTAAAAACTACTTGATGACTAATAGACGGAGCAGGGTAGTGTGCCAAAATTCTCGCTGCTTCATTTTCAAACAATATGCCTATTAGCAACACAAACACTAATTTAAACATTATTATTACTCAATTGATTATAATTATTTTTATAACGTATTATCTATAACGTTGTAACTAACAATTTCATTAAAAATACACGATAAGTTTAACGCGTGAGAGTGTCAAAAGCGACCGGTTGTATTGAAGATACACATTGGACTAACGACATCACATTGGTTCCTAACTGTCCATACATTTAGTTTGAGTGCTTTGGACTTTGATTCGACCTTGAATTATTTGTGAAAATGTGTTCAAATATATCCAATAAAGATGATATCTGGGTAGATGGATATATACAATTAAAAGCAAACAACATACGATTAGAGCTGATTAACTATGACTTGCAATAAAAGATTCAGTACAGTGATCGATGTTTTTATTGAGCCTTAAAAAGACCTAGAACCACCTCAACAGTAAGTCTACCAAGAGTTGCCACTTAAAATTTACGTTATCGTTCGTGTCAAAAAATTGTATTGGGATGATAAATGACATGACATGACATGACAATGTTAAATCCCAATACATTTTTTTACGTGAATGATAATGTAAATTTAAAGTGGCAACTCGTGGCAGACGTAGTGTTCGTGACAATAAAGGTTTCTAACTCATGAACTTTGGCGCTACGCAAGTACAGAGGCTTTCACATCTACCTTTACATAGGGGCACCTTACGTTGCTGATATAAGACCCATTTTGCAATGGTTTTGTAAAGGTTGATGTGAACGCCTCTGTTCCTCTACCTTTTGCGCTGTCGCATATTGCTAGTACAAAGTTGATTTAGTCATCGTCATAATATAAGTCATTAGACGTTCACGGGTAAATATTGAAATACACGCGAATTACATCTTTATTTAATTTTAATAGTTGGCTAATATGTACCTATGCACCAAAAATCCTCGCAAAGTATATGTGCATGTAACTTCATGTATACACAGCTCAGAAACAACAAATATTAGATTATTATGTACAACTAGCGACCCGCTCCGACTTCGCATGAGTGTAACCATGTCAATAAAATTCTGTTCAATTTTCTTTCATGAAAACCTTGTCCCTAAAGTAACGAGCACAGAAAAAAAAGCATTATTCAATCTGTTGCACTTGTTCAGCAGTGATGCGCGTACGTACATACATTTCCACGATTATTTTTTATTTCTATAGATAATTTATCATAGTAACAATACAACAGTTTAATGACGTCACAAGAGTTTGGTTTATTGATCGTTGCCAGAGATTGTGCTTCAATTCGTTTTGATTGATAGCCAGTCAGGGTGACCAAAATCAGTTTTAATTTATCACTAAGTACGTGCCTTTTTAGATGACTCAGCAGTTTCTTTCAAAGAAAGCGAAATAACCTTCAGCTTAACCACACTGTTTCACTGCACGTTCATTTTTTATAGCTTCTACAGAAGCTAGAGTAGAAGTTTGTAAATCTATTTTAGTAGCTAGATATTTATTTTTTCATGAAAATGTTTCATCATTTTCATCATCTTATGCATAGTCAACCGTGGTTGCCTGAGGCAGGTTATAACTGAGCCGGGAACTATATAAAATCGATTGTTTCTTAACAGTGATTTCAGACTAATGTTTTTTTCACGGGTATATGGTCGCTTCGACATACGTGCTTACACGCAAGCTAGATTTCGCGCTTAAAAAAAAAAACGCATACGCGGGCTTATCGAAAGTGGTGCGTAAGTATCTCTATGGATTATACGACTTATGTAGCATGTTGCGGACCCCGACGTGATATCACGTCGGGGTCCACCACTGTTGCAGTGCTGTCGAGGAGACGCAATAAGACACAGTCGGACCTTAAGAGTTACTATATAACTACAGACGGGATGGCAGTGAAATGAGACAACAGTTGGTAATAGTCTGGTTTATTATCATTCTACTAAAGCTTATATACGAACTCATACACGTACACTGTGTGTGCCTAATCTCACTACGTGACCAGATGGCACATAGCACATAAGCGCGTCAACGCTCGTTCGAGTTACGCGCCGCCTGCTGAACAAGGACATCCCCCACAGATATCCAAAGCGACCGGTTGCATGGTCTGCATCCACCGGAATCCTGCTACTTTTACCAAGTCATCCATCCACCTTGCAGGCGGGCTCTCTTAGGTTCTTCTATTTTAGGTTCCCTAAATTATTTTTAATGTTCCTCAGTAAAAACAATATTATCCTTAACAGCCAGCTGCTGGTGATCTTTAGCTGCCCCTTTAATACATCGAAAAAAAATATATTTGACCAACACTGGAGTCGACATTTTTCGTCGTGTCGTTGATCTTAATTTTTGACTGCTATCCTGAATAGAATCAGCTCATTTAGATCTAAATGAGGAAATGCAATATTTCGATTCACAAACACTTCGGGATTGGGATACCACGGACTTTACATCAGACTTGACAGCCGGCTTTGTGCCGTAAACAACTAACACGTTCTTGTCTGACTACCATTTCAGTGAGTATCAGGTAAAATGATAGTAAGAAACCTGACGAATTCCCCCTTTTCTAGTGGCATGGTAGGTACGTGTCGTATATTGATACTTAGAAGCCCTTTTCAGGAAAGGTTGTTGAAAGGTTAGAAAATAATAAAAACATCAAACATTTAATTTGTATATGTTATAGGAAGGTCTGTGTGATCAGGCCTCAGTCGGTTTTTTTTCAACATGTTAAAACGGGTTATTTAAAACGTGACAATTACTATCGGCGATTCGAGGTAACGATATTTTGACAGGTTAAAATATTTGTTTTACATATTATCCTATTCCGGACGGAGATAAATTCAAAAAACATATAAATTGGTCCAGCCTTCTTTGAAGTAAAATTTGTGTAACTTACACGACTTTGTTTTATAAAAATACTAGCTACCCCAATAGACTTCGTTCTGTCAAATTTATTGCCAAATGTTTGACAGCTGTGAAAATTTTGTATGGGAAAATATTTTTCTTTTTTCGTCTATTTTATTTTTTCATCAATTTTTCAATGTTTTTAATATTTATTCTGCAATTTGGGACAGAGACAATCCCAACAAATCAAAAACCATGAAAATCGATATAGCCGTTCTCTAGATAAACGAACTAACCCGTCTTTGTTTTGTATTTTAAGAAAATAAATGACTTGTTTTAGTCATTGCCATTTTCACTCCTTATTTATCGACGGATTACTGTTTAACATTGTGTAATAACTAACTTGCACGTAGGCTTTTCACTTTTTTCATCAGTTCAGAATCTTTTTGCTGGAGCACTGTTTCTCCATTCTCCAGCTGTATTCATTCTTATGTTTTTTTTTCACAAAACGGCCGCATTAACTTTTTTATATCATACATAATGTAAGACACACGTAAAACTCAAACGGGTTATTCAAAACGTGACAATTACTATCGGCGATTCGAGGTAACGATATTTTGACAGGTTAACATTTCCTTAGTTGATTCATACATTATGTAATTTACTCAAAATAACTACCATAAAAAATATTTCTCGTTTTTTATCTGACCTACAAAAACGCTGATAACGTTGTCAAATAGCGAAAATAATTATCATACGAGTACCACTTCATCATATAGCAACTATTTTATCAGACCCAAAAAATTAATTGATCTCTATCGCTAGGTAACCTTCAAATTGAAAAAGGTTTGTAAAATAATGTGTAGTAGGATAATCCAATAAACTGGACATTCGTGGGAATCCTAAGATCGCGTAACCCCAGAAAATTGGAATTTTACATTCCATTTCGGGATTTTTTTCAGGATCATAACGGAAATCCATGTTTGCTTCAAGTTGCTTTCATAATAATATGTATTATGTATACCTACGTACATATTTTCCAATCAGTCCCTCTAAAATGTCAAGGTGACGACAACATAGTGGCATCGTATGTATCACAGTAAACAATGAATGATTGTGATTAAATTACCTATTGGTCAAAATATGTGCAGTGTGCAGGTTTATTGACAGTTTTCTATAACCAGTACGTTTACCACGAGTTTCCTCTTAAAATTTACGTTATCGTTTGCGTAAAAAAATTGGATGGGGATTTGTCATGTCATGTCATGTCATGTGCTATTTATAGCACTTATACAGCCTAATTTACAGTCTAACCATAAACAATTATGACGACACGTAAAACACGAAAACAGCCAAATCGACACCAAATTATATTTGCCGGTGGTAGAGTCACTTTATATTTAAATTTAAACATAAACTATGCATGTATCGACATTTTTAAACTTAAGGCTGTACTTCTATCACGAGTTGCAACTCTAAATTTACATTAACGTTCGCGTAAAAAATTGTATTGGGATTTGATATTGTCATGTCATGTCACGTCACGTCAAATTCCAATACAAAATTTTACGCGAACGATACTGTAAATTTAAATTGGCAACTCGTGGTAGACGCACTGGTTGAACGTAGAAATAATACCGTTATGTAAACATTTGCTGCTATTGCAGTCTAGGCGTTTCGAGGTTGAGGACACTTGAGTTGTTCTTTATACAGTGAAAAAAAAAATATATCCCAAGCTTTAAACACAGCTGCTGTTAGTGACACCTACCTATAACATGCTGCCAGAAATAGTACGAAAATATGTATGTCTGTCCCCATTTGTGATACGACACTCGAAATTATGGAGCCGTTACATTCAAACAGCTTGTGTAAATGGACCAAGAACTGTTTGACTTTGTAAGTTGGAGTTTGAGTATGGAAACGTGCTACAGCAAAGGTAGCTTGATCAAATTTCGGGTGATCAAAACCAAAAATAAAAGTGAGATACACAGTTCTTAGCTGTCTACACGGTGAGGTCTGACAAAATGGCGACTGCCGAACGATAGCGACCGCGGGGCGCGGCGATGAGGAGTAGTAAGCCGTGCTTTTGCCATTTGCCAACTGAGAATGTTTGTCATCCAGACGGGCAGCTGAACCACCGGCAGAAGAATCTATTCTTCCCTTACTCTTCCTCGGCATATTTGCCGTCATATTAAACAGCTGCTAGTATATTAGTAATATAATTCTTTAATGGCAAACCATTTTCTTGCAGCCAGGTTAATAATTTATTTTCAGTTATAAACATAGAACATGAAAATTAAAGACTGAATTAACTTCTACTGATACTCGTACGTACCTTAGGTAAACTTTTTTCTGGCTTTTGATGCAATCCTCCGAGATAAATCACACTTGGCGGCACAGGTCTATTGAAGTCCCACACAGGATGCACGTTCACAAACAACATGTCCACGTTAGATCTTAGTTGGTCCAGTTTCGGAACATCTTCCCCAAAACCACGTTTCATCACTTCCATAATTAATTCTTCATTAGCCACAGTCCCTTGTTCAGTTTCGTAATCAGCAATTAACTTATTGTATTTGTCTAATAAGGTAAGGTTGTATACTCTCTGATGAATCATAGTTGGGTAAATAAATGGGTGAGTATACGCTCCATATGCTTTTAGGGTATTAATGGTTGCACCAGTCGAACAGAATTGTATTACAGGCACGTCTTTGTAAACATGTGTCAGCGCTAATGTAAACTCGATCCAAGCTTCAGCGATAATTAGGTCAAATTTTTGGGTCTCGTCTTTCAAAAATTTTTGCACAGCATCCAATTTGATTCCAGCATCAAATGTATTAAGTAAAACTCTAGTAAAATCGACAAACGTTCCTATTTCAGCGTTTTTGATAATGTCAGTGAAAATTTCTTTGAAAGGACCGTAAGAAACCCCTATATCTATCTCTGTTAGGTTATCTGGTCTTTCGTCATTTGGAAATATAGGGTCTGTGGTAATCACAACCACTTCATGACCGCGGTTTACCAGTTCAAGTGTCAATGATCTGTACACAACTTGGTGACTGATGGATGGTACCGCATAGTAAGCCAAAATTTTTGCCGCTTCATTTTCACAAACAAATCCAATAACAAAAACTGACAAGAACCTAAACATGACTACTTTTTGTAACTAATAGATCTGTATAATCTTTCTAGACTTCAATTTTAGTACCAATAAGTAACGACGGTTTAGTCGTGAGCTGAATGGGTACATTAAATAAACGTTTCATTGCCCATAAACACGAAGCTAATAATATAATAATATTGTATCCATTTGCAATATTGAGATTTCTCATTTGTCTAGTGATTTGAATTGTCAATTAGTGTAAACTGTGTTAGGTTATCTTGCAGACGATTCGTTCCGCTATTGAAATTACATTAGGAGCTTGTGTTCAAGATTCTATTTGATTACCTTCCAACATTTGTGAATTAGTTTTAACTATTAAATCTTCATACAAATTTTGTTTTTTTGCGTATTGAGATTATCCTATTGTTATAAATATCAAAAGTAAAACACATCCAAAAAATTCAAAATATTACAGCACTTAAATTGAAGTATTATGTTTTGTTTGACCTACAGTGGTAGAATAGCGAACCAAAAATCCATACTTACTACTTACTACCAAAAAGACAATTAGAAAATGATCAGTCCAAAGTATTACCAACTTGAAATATGATTTAAATCCCACAATATTTAGCTACAAAAATGTTACAAGAATAAATATTGACCAAAAATATGCCCAAAATGCCATATTGGCACACCCACTCTATCTGACATCGGCAGAATAAACCCAATAAGTTATTGTTGTCGGAAACCCGAGGGAAGGCGAGGGAACCTCATTAAATCTGCCCTCCTGTCTCGAGAGCCTATTCTGGAGTTCGAGATGCATTGTGACAGTGGGACGGGAGGGTACAGCTGGAATGTAAGGGACAAGAGTTACTGATTACACTTTAACTGCCTATGCTGTGATGTATTGACTTTTTAATTATATTATACTAAAATTGTTTGCCAATAATTAATTTATTTGCATGAACAAACATTTCCTAAGTATTGCTATATTACATTAAGTACTTGAAAATATTGTAATATTTGTATAAGCCTGTTTGTGTCTAAGACTGGAACCTAAAATAAGTTTTGTTAAAAAATCCGTATTACAGGTATCAAAATCAGCTGTGAGCACTGATACATTTCAAAACAGATTCTTCAAGTTACTAAGTTTGTGACATATGTACGAGTATGTTTCTTTGTACATAATTGTATTAATGTAGAATTTTTATGATTTTCATTCTATGGTTACAAAATGGACATAAAAATATCACGACACCATTTATCCCATTTATCACAACCATGGATTTTATCGTACACTTGGCATCACGGTCGGAACATATGAGTACCATTGGCAGATTCATTATCAAGATAATATTCATTATTGATGTATGAGACCAATAAAATAAGTTTATTGGTCTAAATAATTCACTCAGGACAATTAAAACTACAAAACAAAAAGCAAGGATTTTACATTAAAATAAAACAAAAAATACTCTCATGTGAGCGTGGCTCACGTTAGCAAAGATTTGGTAGGGATATGTCACTATCACGTCGTCAATCGACCTAGTAGAGACAATAGAAACTACAAAACAATTTACCGCATTTGGTGCATCGACTAACGAGGTGGTGGTATAATCATCAGCTTCAGTCTACTGCTGAACATAATACTACTCTTCGAGTCTCAGTTACGCTTGAACATACCAATCGATATCAGCGCAAGATTTGTCAACAAGCCTAAAACCAAATTCAAAGCCTTCCCAGAATAGCTCCCCTGGCTCTAAGCCAGGCACAAATCGACAAACATATTGACAAATGACTATACACATCACTTAGCAAGCCCAGTGATCCAGGCCCGATTTATCTGTTGTCGCAAAACTTTGTAAATATAGCAATTATTTCGTAAACCATCGGCTTGGTCGCTCAGAAAAACGAATATCGGAGATTGACTTCCTTTATGGGGTGAATAACTTTGGGTGAAAACAAATTCTGCGATCAAATGCTTTTTCATGAATCAACTAAGTACTTATATACTCTTTTTATTTAAAATAGATAAGTTTGCATTCGGCCTCAGACACGACTGGTGGTAAGCGATTACGAGGCCCATGGTGGAATACGCTTACTTAGAAAATGCCTATTCACTCTGGCCTTGAAAACGAGATTAAATATCCGGAAACAGACGCAGGGAGAGCGTTCCACTCCTTAACGGTGCGGACCAGAAAAGACGCAGCAAACCGTTTAGCGCGGATTGCTGGGAAGTCAACCATATGAGGGGGGGAATACTCGTAACTAATTTAAATATGTCGAGACATCTTCACATAATTATATGACCATCTGATCGTCGGAGCTAGAGGCTGGCATAATTACGGTTTGCAGAATTTATCCTTAGTTTAAGTATATATGGTTGTGAGGTGTTTTTTTATGTCTAGTGGTAATAAATAGTTTTTATTTCTTTCTTTTAGAATTGTGCAACGCTTTTAAATAAAGTATCTATTAATCTGTAACTTTTCTAAATGTGCAATGGAGACTGTCATCTGTGTACTCGTATCGTTACGGCAGTCATCGCATAATTCAAATAAGAATATTAACATTACGACAACAAAGCATCATTACACCTAATAAAGATAAAATTTAGTGGGTCTAAAATAACATATCGATAAAATAATAATGGCCACTTAGCCACTATTTTAGGGTATAGTTAGACCCGGTTCATTAGTTTATATACTTTTCAACCACTCATGCCTAAAAATTACCGTTTTATTTCTTCGAAATAATGTACTACAGTAATAAGAGTTACCGCCCACTTAGTGAAGTGACCTGTGCATAGCAAACAACCACATACTCGTATTATAAAACAGTACGTCTAGCACGAGTTGCCACTTTAAATTACAATATCGTTCGCGTAAAATTTTGTATTGGGATTTAACATGACATGACATGACAATGTCAAATCCCAATACTTTTTTTTCGCAAACGATAGTATAAATATAAAGTGGCAACTCGTGGTAGACGTACAGCTCTCATATAAGATACATCGATCATAAAAAGGCAAAAAATAATTTGACTATTAGTAGTGTTTCTGTAAATTTAATAACAAAAAAGGATCTATGACTCCATGAATGTTACCTATATGAAATTCGAGTTTTATTTATCTGAAATCGTTTAGCACTTTTTTTGTCAACCATATTTTCATTTCATCGAAAGCACGATTGACATGTTGCTGAAATTTTAATTTTCAATTATTGTTGTTTTTTGGAATTCCAAATGACTTTCGTAACAAATGAAATTAACAAGTTCACTTCTTCTCACATTAGACAATGATAATTATTAACACTTATGAACTCTCTCTAAATGTTTAGATAGAAAAAATGTGAAATATACACTTTAAAATGTTGTATTTTATGAAGCAAAAAGTTTTCTGGCGCTTAGCCAGCCGCTGCCGCGGCACGCTTGCTTCGCTCGCTCGGCTCGCGCGTTTTGGTCACAGTTCTAACCTCACCTAGATATTTGATTCTGTCAGATTACAAGACGGTTGTACGAACAAGAAGTAACCACGTGGAATTTGACCACGGCATATCGAGTTTCATCTGCATTATTTATTGCAATTTTTACATTTTCAGTTAATTAGGATTGGCAAATAAAAAACTAGATAAAACAAAATATGGAAAAGATAACTTCTTGAAATTAAAATTATTGTAAACAAAAAAAAGAAAAGAAAAATAAATGTTCAGATAATTGGTTAACAGATTTTCTGGAAAATTAATCATCTGTAAAATAAATTTATAGATTCCAAATATTTGGAAAAAGAACTTGAACATGGATTTTGGTATTTGAAACTTCGTTGTACTGTTTTCAGACAATTTAAATTTGAACTTAACATTTCTGAAAGTAAGATAGTGTTCCCTCCATGAATAATAATTTACAAGAAATTGTAATTATTAGTTCTGATTGGATTTATAAATAAAACAAGCAAAATTATTAAATGTTATTTATTACAACGATTTACCAGATAATATTTATAGATTTATTAATTTAAAATACATACATGTGTAATTTAAAAAAAAAACTATCATTAGCGAATTAAACCTAAAAATATTTCAAGGTATTAAATCAATTGAAGGTTTTTCTTAAATAAGATCGATTATTATTTGTAATAGAATCGGTAAAGTGCAAGGGCATCAATCACTAATTTAAAACTGTCTCGAATTGTCAAAAAGAAAAAGAACGAATGGACATTTATTTCCATTTTAGAACATTTTAGATTTTCTATTTGAATTCAAAACATACGAAATACTCAAACGCAGTATTCAAATTTTTCCTACCGTCAACATTTAACTCGAAATGATGCTTTTTACATGCAGACCTTTTTGGAGATAGATTGAAATAAATATTGATGTCGGGTTATTTGATAAAAAGGAACCAAGGGGATGCTCAGATATTACGAGTTCGGGGAGTGGTGCTGCTGTTAGCGTTTTTATATCAAACTACTAGCTTCTACCCGCGACTTCGTCCGCGTTGAATGATGATATATAGCCTTCCTCGATAAATGGGCTATATACACCTGTTTTTTTTTTTCAAATCGGACCAAGCAAGCAAACAAACTCTTCAGCTGTAATATATTAGTGTAGATTAGCTTGACAGCTAACATAGTGTATATATTAAAAGGTCATCATGGAATTATGAATGAGATCGTCCACTATGGAACGGGTATAATTTCTGTTAGTTTTCTTTTCAATACTTAATCATTGATTGGTATTATTTGTTTGTTAATTTTATATACTTTTAGGTTTGCTCTATAGTTAAGTTAAAGTAAGTTAGTTTAAGTTTTCTCATTCAACCTGAGTACCTACACAGTTTTCTGAAGAGTGTACACAGTTCCTTCTAATTAATGAATAAATAATGAAAGATGACCAGAGTCACCTTTGGTCTGCATTCACCCAAATTCCGTGAACGTTAAGTCGTTATTAGGTGGTTCTCGACCAAATTTACGTTTCTAGAGAGAACATGACCAGTTCTTTGCCTTATGAAGCCTGTCCACAGCCATTCTAATTTATTCACCAGTTTTCTTTGAGAACCAAATTTTCTCTTAGGTTTCACTTATGCGGAGTGAGACAGAGAGCATTAAACCATGGTCCATGTTATACTATTTGGAAAATAAGGGTTACTTAGTATAGTCGCTTACCAACATAGCAACAAAAGATTACTTTTACTATACTATATAGGTCTCCTTGTTTTGATGAAACATTATGTTTTTGGGCAATAATACGTAAGTATTACATTATATTTATCAAAACCGTTATCATTTGGCATCAGATCGAGCCGAAATCAATACGTTTCAATGGCACTTTAAGATTCCCAAAAGCGCGCATAACGTGAGGAAAAAAAAGTGCCATACTCCAGTTGCTAGTCATCATTATCAGCCTTTGAAAGTCTATTGTGAACATAGGCGTCCCCCATTGAACGCCACAGCTAGCGGATTTGGGCCGTACGCATCTAACTGCTTCCCGCAACCTGCACCAGGTCATCGGTCCACTAGGGTAGTGGCACAGATTACGTAATTTCATACAGTTCGTGCGACACGGTTGCTATGTGTCTCAAGCTTATCCAACACCTTCTGGTGTGACCCAGGGATCCATACTTGGTCCTTTACTCTTTTTTGTTGAAGCTTTATGCAGAGATCAGCGACGAAATATGTTGAGTTAATTCAGAAGGATATCTATGCGCTTCTTAGGTGGAATACAGTGAATGATTTAGAGCTTAACCACAATAAATGCTCAGTCATGACCTTCAGTCGCCAGCAAAATTCTGTGAAATTTAATTATTTGCTTGGTTGTAATGTGGTCGATCGAAAAGACACTATAAAATACCTAGGTGTGACATTCGATTCCGCTCTTACCTTCAATGAGCACATTTCCACTCGTAGTTGCTTCCCTCGACTGAATTTGTATTACGTAACCTGCATGACTTCCAAAGTCCTGATGTAATCAAACTTCTATTTATTAGTCTTGTTAGAAGCTCATTGGAATCTAGCGCATGTATCTGTAATCCTCACGAAGCTAAGTATAGGCTTATGTTGGAAAAGATTCAAAAGACTTTTCTTCGGTATAAGCGAGTGTACCCCACCAATTTTTTGCTGGGAATGTTGCAGATGAACTCTTTAGAAGTAAGAAGAGTCCGTTTGGAGGTTTCAACTGTCTTAGCAATCTTGCGGGGGTGGATGGACTCGCCCGAGTGTGTTGAGTGAGCAATTGTCTCGTCTATATATGCCTGATAACTATTTACGTATTCTCTCCGGTCGAAGACATCGGCTGTTCGCTATTCCACCGTGTCGTACAGTAGCGCGTGAGCAATCCCCGCTGTGTCGTATGCAGAGGGCGCTAAACATGTTACTGGTCGCTGACCCTGAATTGGATGTATTCATTGACAGTCCTTGTTTTTAAACAAAGTCGAAAAACTGGTGTAATGTTTTCCTTCCTGTAGCTTTCATAATTATGTAACTGGGTTTATCCCGTTTAATTGTGTTAAATAAATAAATGAATTAATAGTTACTACGTAACAGATATATCACATCCGTAAAAAAATTACAATTTTCTTAATCTTATATGCGTGCTGTTATGTGATAGACTATATATTGCCAGAGCCACCTCTTTAGATTTAGATGTCAGTGGTCAGTTCTTACAGTACGTCATTGCGTCAGTTCAACCGCACAATACGCGTACAAATTCTCTACGCGGCTGTTGACAACCAACTGCCAGATGAGTGGAATGGCGGCTGGAAGGTAATTATTACGCGCAAGTCCATGCAGTGGCAGAGGCCTGGTAGTGGGCAGGCTCACGCTGCTACTCCCAGCTACACCGAGTTGCTGAGTAAGTGATGTAAAAATGGATTTAGGAGAAACTTCATTTTTTTAGAATCAAAACTATGACCCCGCCTTTTGTACTGAAGGGTCAGTATTACCCATATCCCGAATGTAGCCAATATCAGCGTGAAAAATGACTCTTTCGCGTCCACTAATGCTTCTGTATAGTGGCAACTTCCACCGTTTGGACGCTGTTTGACTCGGAATTGATGTTTTGTTTAACTCTTCTGCAGAAGTTATGGTTGATTTTATGGAAAAACCTTTTTTTTCAACTTTTCTTGGATATTTTTTTTTAAATAAGATGGTTCAAAGTCACTTTGAGTTGAAAATTAAGTCGTTTTTGTAATTCGATTAAAAAGAAATAGTAAGCCATATAGCTCTACAAAAAGTGGGGTGTAAATCTAATAGTAACAGGAACATTCAGAGATAAATCTGACAAGTTCTTAGGCTGCTAACCTTACATAAATAAGAATATTTTGATAAAGATTAATACTGAAGTCTGTGTAAAAACCAGGCGTGCTGCTAAATATAAAAATAAAAATAATAATAAATCATTTATTTGCCAGAGTATGGTTACAAAAGGTTCTTAAAAATGGAAATAATCCATCATAATCTATCGCATGCGACGTGCAAATGTTGTCAGCAGTTTATTACAAACAGACTGATTGTAAAAATATAGGTACACATATTAAATTAGGTCGATACAATTATGTCAAATATATTACGTTATTACGGTCAAAATATTACAATTTTATCGAAATTATGAACAAATTAAAAGTATAAAATATTTAGATGTCAATCAATCAATTTCAAATTTCGCACGTATAAAATAAATGTTAAATTGTATCCTTTAAAAAGTCAATAATGCTATAGTACATTTTTTCTTTCAAATATTTAAATGAATTTTTAGGTGGCAGCGATTTGAAGCCCTGGGGTAATTTATTATAAATTCTGATAGGCATAGGTACAATAAACATTCCTGGAATACAGTCTTTCAATCTTTGGGGTGGAACTGACAAATTTTCGGCTTTTCTACCCCTATACCAATCATGACTTCCGTTCTTTGTGAATAGGTACAGTACTTTTTGACAAAGATCCCCACTTCTAAAATGTATAGACAAGGAAGTGGTAAAACGTTGAGAGTCTTAAACAATGGCTTACAACTATCTAAATAATGTGCTCCGTAGACAGCCCTTATACATTTTTTTGCAGTTTGAAAGCTCTAGGCATGACCACTGAGTTTCCCTATAGTATGAGTCCATATTGAAACACTGACGATATATACCCACGGTAGGCTGTGATAGCTGTTTCCTTAGATGCTACTTGCCTTAACTTATTGAGAGCATAAACAAATCGGTCAAAATTCTTAATTTTTTTGTCATTAACCTCCTGAAACTGCTGAAACTGCTTGGTCAGCCGCATTCCATGAAAACTTCTTTTTCTTTCTTCTTTTGTGTTTACGTACGTCAGCTTTGTTCCCAATATGTTTATTGTGAACATTTAAATTCAATAATAAATACAACTTCACATTTTGGAGTCAAATACATTATTCACCTATCCATACTCGACGAGATCGTTCATCACCTATTTTCTATGACTGACTCAGTCTTCTCCTTTCCATGATTTTGTGTCCTGCCTAAGTACCTACTGGATAATCCATACTAAACTATTATTCATTGGTATCTTATACTTATATGTATGTATATTGTTTTAGTCAATATTTTTTTGTTTTTATTGATTAACTGCTCTTCTTGCACCACCGCAACTGTTTACGCTTTTTTTGTTTTTCTACGGAAGGTTGTATGGAGAAGACCGCTTCTAGCGAAAAGGCCGCCTAAATTGTACTTTTAAGTTTGGTCAGCTTAATTTTCAGGGTTGTGCAATTAAGAATATCTTATCTTAATGTTCGCAATAAGAATGTTGGTCCATTCAATGTGAATGGTACCTGAACTAAAGGGTTACTTATCTTACGTGCTATTTAGCAGCAGTTTTTACATAATGTAATGTCTTTGCAAGCATTTGCGTAACAAAGGTGTTTCTAAAGTAATCAGTGCCTGCGATGATCGTTAAACTTCATGGCATGAAACGAACTGCTTGCACTTAAGACTCCCGAGGGTACGGTGAAATAATTTAAAAGATAATGCATTTAGTAGATTCTTTCCTTATGGCGCGAATGCATTTAGACCAAACATTACCCGTGTTGTTAATGTAATGGTAGAACAAGCTGTTGCTTTTACTCAAAACAACTCAAGGTGCGTTTATACGTAACGATGTCTTCTGATCATAGCCACAGATTACTTAATAGTTACTACGCAACAGATAAATCACTCTATAAAAAAATGCCAATTTTGTCAATTGTAAATTGCGTGCTGTCATGTGACAGGCATATATTGCCAGGGCTACCTCTTTCTTACTTTCAGTACTTATAGTACATCATCGCGTAAGTTCAACCACTAGATTCGCGTACAAATACTCTACGCGGCTGTTGACAACCAACTGCCAAATGGGTCTTGGAAGACTCAGCGGCTGTTAGGTAATTATCGCGCACAAGTACATGGAGTGACAGAGGCCTGCCATTTTTATTATTTATTCATAGGTTGTACTTAAGTAACCTTGAAGTTGAATCTTGTACCAATACAAAAAAAATAAAATCAAGGCCTGATTTATCCCAACGACATACCAAATAAGCAAGTGGGAATCAAACCATCCCCTTTGTATTCGAGACACGTCCCTCTGTTTGAACATATCCTACGTTTGCCAACTGATTTTACTGCATCGTCGGTGTTTTCTGTGATGAAGTGTACTTTTGTGTTGCTATCTTGTCTGCTCAGTAGATACATATGTTACAATATAACAGGAAAAATAGAAACTACACTCACGAGCAAAATAAGTAGCTAGTCAATATCTTCAGTTACTCTGTGATCATGGCACAAACTCGAAAACAATACACATAGTAAAAAACCCGTAGGGTACCTAACTAATAACAATTTTAATGTTAGTGACCATGAAAGATTGAAACGATATGTCAAACAAACAAAGTTAACACAAATGATATCTTACATAATAGCTATATTTTGTTGTTTCAAAGTGTATTTAAAAAAGAAGGAGGTTATCAAATCTGTAAGTTTTTACATTCACAATGCTAGGTTTTTTTTTCTTATCTTCGCAGACTTGACTACCTAATCAAATAAATATATTCACATTAATCTTAACTTTCTCTTGGATCGTTATAGAAACTATTTTTGCTTGTCAGTACATTGCTGTCGCTTGAAAAGAAGATGGCTACGGTCAATGTCCGGCAAATATGTGGGAGCAGATGAGGTTGCGATCAATAACAAATTGAGGCAGGCTATTTAGGCTTTCAACCTTTTTCATTTTCACTGTGCTTTTTATCAAGAAGCCGCTTAGCTTTAGAATTCCTAAGGCTGCTTTTCTAGCAGAGATGTGCTATGCTGCGTTGCTGTAGATGCGTTTTTACCAATCATATTCATTGGTCCACAATGGCACTGGTGCAAACGGGTCCTACTAAGGTATGTTTTTGATATGACACATGACATGACAAATGGATGCGTACTGTGTGTGCCTTCTCTACTGCCGATAACATTGCGAAGCTCAAGCTGAGCACCTTTTTTTAATTAAAAGGGAGCAAACGAGCAGGAAGGTCACCTGATGGAAAGTGATCACCTCCACCCGTGGACAACTGCAACACCAGAGGTGTCACCGATGCGTTGCTTGCCTTTTAAATGGGAATACGCTCTCTTCTTGAAGACTCTGATGTCATATTCCTTTGAACCTACCTTGCGGCGGCGCATCTTCGTAGCACATCTTCATCGCTTTGCATCGCAAAGCATCAGTGGAATCGGTCTAATAGTTTAGGAGCTAAGCTTACACATCCTCCCA
Source organism: Udea olivalis (assembly GCA_947369235.1). Lineage (NCBI taxonomy): Eukaryota > Metazoa > Arthropoda > Insecta > Lepidoptera > Crambidae > Udea > Udea olivalis. The sequence goes on along the minus strand of OX376364.1, from coordinate 4,813,244 downwards.
GCACAGCTACATAGGACATCTCTGGTGAGCCTTAGGCCCGGTTTCCACCAAAATGGAGAGGAGTAGAGATGTGTTTTGATAACCAATCAGATTTCTTTATTTCCATATATGTCTGTGAAATGTGGAAATTACGCAATCTGATTGATATATAGATAAAAAAAAACGTTCATTAGCATCTCCAACACACACGTACATACAATACAAGCTTAAAACACAGTTATAAACAGGAAAAATACAATCATATACTATTTACATACATGAATGCACATGCGTGCTGCAGTCAACTATGGGTCAAGGCTCAGTGACGCACGAGAGAGAAAATCAGTGCATGCAAGAGCGCATGCACTGATTTTCAGCCATCTCCCTGGAAGGTGCAGAAACATCGGAAGAGAAGTACATTTCACATGTGTATAAGCACATAAGCTTTCTGTCCAATATCATACAGAGAAAAAACTAATAAACTGGTGACAAAAATGAGAAGACCCGGCAAGAAACTCAGTAGTTTCTCTTTTAAGATGATCCATCTTAAGAAATAACTTTGAATGGATTATACCATCATAAAAAACATAATTTAAAATATGACCACTGTCAAGGTGAGTAGGTAGCGGTGTCCATTTTTCACAGGGATCCACTGAGAAACAGTCGGTGCTTAATCAACCCCACCAAAAAGCTGTCATTTAAACACAAAACTTAAAATCATTCATCGCTGACTGTACTAAAAGTTTTTCTCCACAACCTCTTAAGAAAAGCTTGTTATTTTCTTTCAGGTCTACCTTTTAATGTAGAATGAAGTTTCCTTTTACTACTTCCTAATTGAATAGAACCGTCCAGCGTATTTGTCAGAAAACTGAGATCTTTTCTAAATCCACCTTACCAACGATAAATTCCACTAAAGCAAAAGAGGCCACTAGAAAATAACGATCTACTAAATTTCCGAAACGAGATACGAAAAGCCAGGAGACATACAGCAATTAGGTTCTTCCAACCTCACATGGATAATTTAATAATATACCAGAAGAGGACACACGACTTTGATGTCGAAGAGAGGTATGTTCTTAGAATAGTAACGTATAGAAGGATAGTCTTCATACAACCGCCCCGTCAAAAATGAAGCACTAATCCTATCCACACATGCGTGGCTATTACTTGTTTATGTGCGGCGAGCTTTGACATTTAACATTGTGGAGCTGTAATGAACACTGCAGAACGGTCCAAATTAAGGTGCTTCAAAATGGGCGCGTGGACTTAGTTTCTATATGTTTATTATTCTAAGGGTATATTACACACTCAGCAAATTCCTCCGCTTGTAATCCTGCTGCCCGTCGCCTTGCCTTGTCGAGACTATGTCTGTAGTTTCGGAAAAACTGATAGGTAGGTACGACAGTAAATAAGATTCTAAATAATTAAATGTATTTTTCCCAACCCAAATGAATTTTTCAGAATAACACAAAGTACCCAGTAGGTTTTTTCGACACAGATATTATTTTCGTCATTGACCTGGCCCACAAATGTGAAACCTCCACCTGATGGAAAACTGCAACTTAATAACGCGGTTTTGACTTCGTTTTATCCTTTCTGGCAAGTCTCAATCTCTTTATTGGGTTAGTTGGAGACACTAATTTCATCTTCTTGTCTAGATACAAAAGATCCCCAAACCTAAGTGCTACAAATGCTGATAGGCTGCGGTAGCAACTTGCCATAGACGGCCAAGATTATTTGCCATCTTTGTCGTGAATAAAAAGTAGCAGGTTTCTGGGTGGACACAGGCCGCATGCTCAGAAAACCTTTGCAGAAGCCTATGTTCAGCAGTGAACGTCTTGTGTTCTCAAATGATGATAATGGATGACTAAATAAAACTGCCGTGAAATTCTTACGGTATGTGAAGTAAAGTGCAGAGCAGAAATCGAGTAATATGCAATTATTTTCTATAATTTCTTTTTTGTATTCTTCTTTGTGTTTGTCAATAAATAACTTTTACTTTTATTTTAATTTGCTTTTTCTTTGCTCCTAAGTGTACGTTAGACAGGCTTCCTGTATGTAAGTAATGAATTTAATCATAACATCTTCTAAACTTTCTTAGCTAAAATCAGTCAAGTTTAGTTGAGCACCTGTTACTTGCAAACTAACAGATTCGTTAAACATTTTCGATCTACTAAGTTACTTCTCCTTCCTGATCAATCGGGTTGTTTAGGTGAATTCAGAGCATATTAAGATAAATGAATAAATATTTAAATAAATAAATTTAAGGAAGACTTAACACCACATCGGACCCCAAACTTAGCATATGACGAAAATTTTGTGTTTGTTATGTGTCTGGGTGATATTATCTATTTTAGTACGAGTATGTATTTAAATGTTGAAGTATTTTCATCAGTAGAGACTGATAAAAATAGTTATCAGCAAATTTAGCCCTGCTTATTTTGGGGTCAAGATGATGATCAGATGATCTTGGGGTAATTTGTCTCAAATGTTCATTTGTTTTGACAATTATTGTCCCTTGTCTGGGGCGCAGTGCCAACCGTCACAAAACGGTTTTCAATACATAACATAACACTTAACCTACTATTACGAACTTATCCCAGTTTGGGAAGTGACAAGTCATGGTGAACGAAACACTCAGAAGCCCTCTTTCACCAATGGTTTTAGAACCCAACTTGGTAGGTGGTGAGCCTTCCGCCGTTATCCAGGTTGATTTGGTTTTTTACCGAGGTTTTCCATCACCGGAGAGTAAGTCGGATATTTAAAACAATGAACACAAAGATGTTGATTCTAGCCAGATTTGAACTCGGGACCACACGATCCACGATCTGAGTTCGGGTGTTGAACCACTAGGCCAAGACGCTCTCATTACATTGAAACAAATAAAAGTACCTGGGTCTACGTTTCGTGGCAAAACCTTGGAATGTGCAACATCTAAAAAAAAGTAAATTGAAACATACTTGACCTAATTGATCCGGGTCGAAGGCCCACCAAAAAGTGTACCCCTAATACGAAGGCCTTTTTGTCGGGTCTAATAAAACACAGAATTTAAAAGGAAAGGGGACCGAATCAGACTGATTTTTAGGGGTCAGGACAAACATTTCCCTAATGTTCAAACGAATTTCCGATAATTATATTTAATTTTAGCTGAAAACAACATATCTTTCACCAATACTGTACCTACAAACACGCGACAATATGTTTTAGGATGTACGTGATATAATAGACATATTAGATAAACCTCAGAATCATAATCTGTTAATTCTTAAAGGTTTTGTTGTTAATTGACTATTTACGGAATGCAAAGGTTTCTATGTTAAATCAGGGGCAAGGCTCAGCAATAAGCTACAAGCGTTTCTGAATGAAAGAACTTTAAAGTATATGGTAATGACTTGGGCACTCGCCTAATTGGCGATATTCAAAGTGACATTTTAATGTAGTTACTTCGATCGAAGTGTAGTTTTGACAGCTAGGGCTACATGTATGTTTGTCATCGACGTTATACCGGATAATTATCAAAAGATTTACAAAAACGATATGGTATACTCAATAAGTGATGAAAGAATTACTAATTGCAAAATGTTATTATAATTTAACTGAATTTTTTGAAAACAAAAACCAATTAAATTTAATTATAATATATGATTTTTTTACTGAACATGTGTAATTTATTAGTAAACTATTATAATGTGTTGTTATTTATGGTGTAATAATGAATATTTTTAATGATGATTCAGTTTAAATTATTAAAACAGATTATATTAAGTAACAAAGAATAATATGTCCGAACTATTGTATTTTACATTTTTGTCCTGTGATTGAAAATAATTAGATGTTAATTTTGTATGTTACTAAGTATACTAATATTGTGTTATTTTATTGATGAAGAAATAGCCCTAAATTACTGAACAATAGTTCTAAGTATAGCTATGCCCTTGCAGGGCGTCACATGTAGACCGTATACTTTTTTCGTCACGTAATGTGATATGCAATAAATAAATTGTGGATAATGGATTGTGGTGTAAAAACTAACTTTGTGGAAATGATTTTTATTATAATAACTTTTCAAGGTCACCAAACAAATTAGTCCAACACTTAGTATTTTTAGTATGAAAACATAAAAATTCAAGTCAATTGTAAAAATCAAATTTTCACTCACATAGTTTCTAAATCACTAACTGAGTAGGTTATTTATGGCATATCGTGCTTGTAAGACTTTTGATAATCACCCGGTATAAAAACTAATCAGTATCTCAACCCTAAAACAAGACCTAATGTGAAACCTAAAGACCAAAGACTCGATTATTTTCCGAAATGCAATAATTTATAATCCAAGTATCAAGTATCCTTGCCAAATTAAAAATAAAAAACAAAAAAAAAATGTTGACCAGCATGGAATGAAAATTCAACGCATCAACTTACGTCCGAGCTAATCTACCCCTGAAAATACCACCCCAACCATGTTAAAACGATTACCCCGTTACCCTGCCAAAACACCCATGTTTCGGGGAGCCCGCTCGTAAACCGAGGATGTAACATCTCGTCATTAGCGAACGCGGGGGCGGGCGGCCCGCCCATCAGTTCGCTTTTTGCCCACAAAAATAAAACCACTAAAACCTTAGCTGAGAAACAGGGGATAAAAAACGCTTAAACATTTTTGTGGTGTTTTCTAGGCTTCAGTATTTCCGAGTCCCGAGGTGATGTAAGACGTAGTTGGTTATTAGGTTAAACCAACTCCAGAAGTAATCTATACAAATCTATACTGACATTATAAAGAGGAAAGATTTAATTGTTTTTTTTGTTTTTAATGAATAGGCTCCGAAACCAGGGCTTTTAAACTGATTTATTTTTCAAACCGTTTTCTTCCAAAATGCCTAAGAACGTTTTGGTTTTGTTTTCCGTTCAAACGGGAACGGAATGAAAAAGATTTAGAAGAGGAACGATGTAAATCGTTCTCGCTCAATATAACCTTTTTCACCATATTTAACTGTTTTTTCTATTTATTAGGTTTATTACAAAACTAGTAATAATAACTTGAAGTTTTTTTCTAGTTTTGATATCTTTAGACAGGAATAACAATTCAGAGCCACGCAGCTTAGTCACGGGTCGTATCGTCAAAGTTTGAACCATAAAACATTGATTCAATATTATGGGAATTATATTTTTGGCAGTAACGTTTATATTGTGTCATCAACTTGTATCAAAGATTCAAAGATACCTTGATACTATTGTTACGTTATGCCAACGGAACAGAAGAATCTTGCCACTACGCTTTCAAACGTACGAGACATAATTCTTCAGGTATCAGGTAGATTACTAGTCGAAAATCAACCAAGAAGAGTGAGTCGCTGTTAGATAAATTTCTTACTCGTACTAACTTACTTTAGTACTTACAAGTAGGACACCTCCCGAGTACATGTAGGATCAAGACCGTGCCCTCTCTATACGTGATCGTAATAGCAACAACAACAAGGCTTGAACGTGTAAAGCCTGCTCTCTCAACTGGGTTCCAAAAAAAAAAACAATTGGTACATAAACGTAAAAAGTTTATATTTTTATAAAACCGTTCCTTCACCCAGAATGGATATTATAATTATAACTAATACCTACTATAATATTTTTTTTATAGGAATCAGTTTTTAATGTCCCTCAAGATACCAACTTGTTAAATTGCCACAAGTGGTGTATTGTTTTTCGAATATTTATTTATTTTGAAGGCCATGCAAGTTTTCACAAATATTTATTTACTTACAGGATTGCTAGTGTCTCACTAAAGTAGGGCCAAGGAAGTGTGACCCCGTTCTGCTAACGAAATTCCTCGGCAACGTCGATTGGATGGTAAACATTTTCAAATGAATTGAGTGTTGTTTTCGTATTGACGCTAAAAAGTGTTTGAAACTAATTTAAAATACGGAAGAACTTTCTTCTTGATCGTACAAATGATTGTTTGGTTAAAACGAACTAGGGATTAAAAATTTAATTAATGATTTATTTTGACATGAAACAACTGAAAATAAAAAAATAAAAAATATATTCTTTCTTATATGAAGCTGAATTACCAAAATGCAACAATAAAATAAATTTATTATAAAGATCTGGGACAAATCATACCAAGATTATCTAACCCTTCAACTAAGCGGAGCTTGTAACAATAGAATAGGTGTCAGATACTGATGAACATACTTAAATATTTCTAAATACATATTAACGGCCAGACAACAAACAAATTCAAAATTAAATGTTTTTTACATGGAAATTTGTCATTGGTAGGGATCGAAGCAACGACTGCCAGTGCTAAAGGCAGAATCGCTAGCATTACACCAACAGGCTAGTGAAGGCTTGTTTCATCTTTTTCAAAGGTTTTAAAAGGTCAATATTTGTATAAAAGTGTATAGGTACGATACGCTTACCCCGATACACGGGTTCCTGTTTCTCATAACTACTGTTTACAATAATTGGTTATTTAAAGTATTTAAAAATACACCATCACGTAAGTTAAACTTAAACTGGTAATCTGGTAAAATGCTCGCAAGCTCTGTTCAGTACGATGGTTTTGGTAGGACTGACTCAAAATGCTGAACAGGAAACGTGGAACGATAAATTAAATTTTGAAAGGACAGGTACAGAATACTAGTGATGGCCAGTAAGTTAAACTATGAAGTTTTCAGCCATCGTGGAGGTTCTGACGTCCACGAGACTGGAAAGAAACGGCATCGTTAAAAAAGAAGGCTTCCGAATGTTGAGAAGAGTAAGGCCTGTTTAAAAGGTTTTGATGTATTGCTGGTGGCTTTAACTATCGTAGTTTAATTAAATACTCCGAGAAGGAGTCATGGTGTCACAGATAGGTGACACTAATCGCCACCTCTCGCTTCAGGAACGCCACGTTATGCCGCAAGCGTATGACGAAGACGCGCCGCTTGTAGCAATAACTACTACTGTACAAATTTACGTAGTTTCGTGAAACTTCTGAAGGGTGAAAACGACACAAAATGTAGTACAATAAGACTCGGCTTCATGTTCTTTATACAACATAATATGGTTATTAAAATACCAAATAACCAACATGAATTTCGAACGATATATTTCATTTAAACGACAGAAAACGTAGAACACTTAGACCCCCAGGCCCCGCGGCAATACGTTCGTATTCAGCCTCTCGTCGTATTGCTGCGATAACATCACCGATCGGCGACATGTTCTATAAAAGTGTAATACTTTTACAGCATCTATGATATTAGTACCTTTCCAAGTAAATAAATAAAATTTCATAATCAAGATCAAATCTGCCATTAAAAGTTTGAAATACAGCAAGAGCCCTGGCAAAGACGGAGTGACCACAGATTCTAAAAATGGCAAAGCCCAGTCTTCGTCTTCATCTCGCAAGGCTTTTCAACAGAGTACTTAAATCCGGAAATATCCCGAAAACCCTGTGCTACTCCAATATAATTTTACTATTCAAGAAAGGCGACAAAACCGACATAAATAATTATAGGCCCATAAGTCTCATATCTCATATTTACAAGCTGTTCGCAAAAATAATTCAGAATCGAATAAGTCAAATTTCGGATGGACACCAACCCACCGAATAGGCTGGCTTTTGCCACCATTTTTCTACTGCCGATCACTTGCACGCAATTAATGAGTTAATCGAGATATTTAGCGTGTATAATAAACCTCTGTACTAAGCATTTGTCGACTATTTAAAGGCATTTGATAGTCTGACTCACACCGGCAAGCTGCGAGAGTGGACTTACGATGAACCGGTCAAAAACAACGATCATGTCAAATAGCACGCCTAGTAAGGTTACGGTTGACGGGCAGATAATGGAATACGTCGATGAGTACATTTACTCGGGCCAGATTGTCTCCTTCGAGAACAGGCAAGAAAAGGAAATCGATCGCCGTATTGATAACGCCTGGAAGAGCTTCTGGGCCATGAAGGCTTTTCTGAAGGGCGATCTTCCTATGTCGCTGAAGCGGAAACTTATCGACGGTTGCATTTTGCCTGTCCTAATATACGGTGCACAAACTTGGACTCTAACCGAACATCAAAAGTTCAAGCTCAAAGTCTGCCAAAGGGCGATGGAGCGGAGTGTGTTATACTCGTATGTTAAACGAATAGACAAAATAGGAACACCACTATTCGTTTAAAAACTGGCATAATAGGCGTGGGTGAAACTACTGCCAAATTAAAATGGAACTGGGCGGAGCACGTTTGTAGAATGCACCCAGATAAATGGACCCAAATAACTACGCAGTGACATCCCACAGATGGTCATCGCCGAAGTGGAAGGCCTCGGAAACGATGGTGCGATGACCTATCGAACTATTCCAGCGAGTGGCAGACCTTCGCTAACGACAGGGACATATGGAGAAATATGGAGGAGACCTTTGCCCAGGTTAAAAAAAAGAAAAACAAGTTTTTGTTTGCCAAAAGCCAGTTAAAAGTCACAAATGAGTTATTTATTGATTCTACATCACACAAAGTTTAAAACACAAAATTGGCTGAGTTAAAGCCAGAGAGAAAGACATAGAGAGGAAGGTATTTTCTATTCTGAACCCAGGACCACTGAATATCAGGCCTAGCGGTCTTACTACTCTACCGAAGCATTGTGATAATTGGATTACACGGATAATTTGTTTTGTTTCCTTATTTCGTAAACAAACACAACCAATCTACCTGAACCATCTTTCAGCATTGTGTACGCAGCATGTGAACCTTTACCAAACCATTGCAAAATGGATCTTAAGTTTGCAGCATAAGGTGCTTCATGTAAAGTTTGACGGGGTGGTGTGTACACCAAACTACAGCGGTGTCCTATAATAAATCATTTCGACGGAAATGTAATATCAGGCTGGTTTTCCACGAAAATGGGGGACGTCAGCCATTTTCCCGTTAATAAATTGTTGCTGCAATGTTTGTTTAATGTGTTTTATTTATGAATGGAACAATGGTAAAAAAATACAGTGTACTGACAAACAATGATAATTAGATAATGTTCACAACATTAACCGGCCTGTTGAGACCCTGTTTATAGCGTCGAAGGTCGCGAGTTCGATCCCTACCCATGACTCACATTTTTTTGACGATCATGCATAAAGGATTTAATTTCGATGATTATAATAAGCACATAGGATTTAGGAGCGTTAGCTGGGGGTGGATCGAAAACGTTGCATTTTTGTAAGATTTCCGTGATTATTTATTTCATTGAACTGAAATAAAACTTAAAAATGTTTACTATATTATTGTGTGCATAATACTATTTAAAAACACATTGAATTGTCTAAAATTAGGTAGTCACCAATTATTTGATAAATTAAAAAAAAAACCGTTTTTTTTTAAATGTATAAATCACTTAAAAATTTACCGTAGGTACACTGTTAAAGATTTAATTATGAAATTAAAAGGTGCTTTCATTAATAGAAAGATTTTATTATACTTAATTTTAATTCAGCTAAATAATCACGAAAACCTTTAAAAAATGCGACGTTTACGATCACGACGAAAAACCCTCTTAACAGTTAGAACTACTACATAAGTTTCTTTACAGGACTGGAAACGTGCGAGTTTCTCTCTAGTATTGTTTAACTATATTATATGTATATGTTTAATATGTATGTATGCTTTTCATAGTCTCGTCATGAGGCAGTTGTAATACTTGCTTGCCATTGGTTGTAACTATATAGAAAAAGGTTCACATGGTATTCAGCCTGTATTTTTAAAAATCATTTATAATATTTCAGCTTTCGCCTTCTTCGCAGTGGACCGAAGCATTAAGTCACGCCTGACTCGCATATATCAGCCGAACCCAATTTGTATTAAACATATTGTGCAGTAAATAATTCTGTTTTGACATTCAATATTCCGCGAGCATACTTCCGAAGGCTCAGAGATATGGGCGTGAGCTTAGTGACGTATATTGTGTACTTGTATCGCATGTTGCAATGTGTTCAAATATTTGTTGACGCATTATACTGCAAAGCAGCGTTTCATCAACGACAGGGATCTATCCTCACAGACTAAGGATGCGTTGCTGTGGATGCGTTTAATATCCACCAATCACATTCATCGGTACACATAGCATAGCACTAGTGGAAAAGAGTTATTCTAAGCTTAATTTTTACTATGACACATGGATGCGTGTGTGCGTGCCTCCCCTGCTGTCTAGACATCGCATCGCTCGAGCGACGCATCTTCCTCGCACAGCTACAGCTGGCATAGCATCAGTGGAAACAGTCTTTTAGTTTCGTAGCTTAGCATGCACATTCTCGCAGCATAGTTGCATGGCATATCTCTGATGGAAAAGCAGCCTTAAACTGGCATACTACAGGGTGTCCCTGGAAGTAAAGATTTAAACAAAATAGCGCATAGCTGGGGCCATTTCTGACCTTTTCGATAATATCAATATTGGTCCAATTTCTAACCGTCAAAAAGTTACGATCAATTTTAGGCTTTTTCAGAAAATTATTTCACCTCGTTATTATTAAATAGTTTTTTTATTATATAGATTATAAGTTTCTTTTGCATGAGGTTTTTACCTTTAATTGTTTCTTACACTTAGTTATTTTATCATAAGTTTTTATATGTATGTGTGTTTCAGTGTAAAGAAGCGTTGAAATAAATAAATAAACACGCTACCATAGACTAAATAATAGTACTACGCTGGTATTGTTTCTACATTAAGGCCCTTTTTTGTGAAAACAATTGAATAATAGGGACGCTTTTTACTATACTTCGTTCATTTTAAAATCAGAAATAAGAAACAGGGGTGCTTAATTGAATGACAATTTATATTTGACGTTGCCATGACGATGGCATACCTGGGGATAAACTGGCAAATTTGGAAACCCCTTCCACTACAACGTATGACGGGGTTATGTAACATTTCAGATTTGGTAGAGTTATAGTGACAGTAAACATGTGTTCGGATAAAAACCTCTTTTAGGTTCTACATCGACAATATAGTTTGATGCAAGACAAAATAATTTATTTAAAAAGCCTCTTAAATCCTGAAGTTCCTTTACTTTAAATGAGAACAATAAAGTGTGACAGCTGCTAAATAGGTAGATTTTAAGAAATTCGGCATAAATCTTATAGTAATAATGTTTATTGTATTGTGATAAATTTCAAGAGTATTTCAAGAGTATGAGATTCCCAACTGAACTTTTATATCGAGAATCAACTTTACTAACAGAAAGACAATTATACATTACTCAATCAAAAACAATTCTAAAAATGTATAGTAAACTACCTTATGACCCAAACATATTGAGTAAAAGGAGAAAGGATAGAGTTGTTAAGCTGCCTAAAGCCAATTCTCTATTTGCCAAAAGACAATACAACTATCGTGCTGCCCATGTCTATAATAGAGTTAATACAGAACTGGACATTTATAGCAAACCTTTTTATCAATGCAAGGTGATCATAATGAAATGGCTTCAGCTTAAAAATTATGAAGAGACAGAGAAAATACTTGATAAATTATTTTAATCTAAACAAACACCTACGCTACTGTACAAAAACACATACACACACACACACACACACACACACACACACACACACACACACAAACAAACACATACACACACACACACAAGCTCGCGCGTACTTATAGCTTTTAATTTCAATATCTGTATTTTATTTTAATTTTAACTTTCTTTCTTTTGGTAATACTAGTGTATAGGTAACACTAATGTAATATGTTTAGGTTTTTTTTACGGTGCCTCCTGACACAAGCAATTCTACGCTTAAAAGGAGGCTCTAGCCACAGTTAATCCCAATGTTATAGGACTGATTTAACTTTCATGTTTCAAATTTAAACATTTATTTGTAATATATAAATTTAAAAATCTAAAACTAAATGCCAAAGTGTCATACGCTAAATATATTTTTAGTGCAAGTCACTTTATGTCTAAAGGCGCCTTATTCAATTAATTATGATACAAAGCCAACATACAATCGAGATACTTTCAACGATACCACCACTAATTTTTCCGATTATGATATGCAGTTAATAGTTCCATTATGAAAAGGAAATAGGGTATAACAATAGTATATAACTTGTCAAGTTCATTTAGTTAACTGACCGTAGCGAGCAATATCGTATTATGATCTTTCATTTGCACCCAGTCTACAATCACCCTGGATATTACTGACAATCTTTCTCGCTGCTCTCAGTTTAGTGAATTATCTGGGCTGGATATATGAGATTGCGACAAAGCCTCAGCATCATAAGATTACGCCGATGACAATCGCCAGTGCCTGTTTTCAAATTTTGTATTGGTTTTCGGAATTTACCCAAAATACTGTAGTTAGCTATCGTAGTTTTCTTGAGTTAAATTCATGGTAGGGTATGAATTAACATCAACCAATGATTTTCTTTAACTGGATAATGCAAGTAATACAATTGAAGAACTCAAACATGGCACATGTGTCACAGTGATATCCTGCCTTCGGTCTCTCGGACATACTCTGTAACTATGGAAAAAATGTACTTAGAATGACGTTCAGAATAGCTTTTTTTCTGTTTTTTCACTAATATATATAAAAGCTGGTAAAAGTTTTAATTGTTTTTTTTAATTTACACGTTGTCGCCGTAGTCACATGAACTAAGGAGTTCAGCTTGATCATCAGTTACTAAACAGGATGAAAATAAATACTCTCAATTAGATCCATGTTCAAATAAAAAGTATATCAAAGAAAAATCACTCGCAACGCAATATACCTACTTTCCTTTGATCACGCACTTGTGTAGGAAAGCCGGAAGCATTCCTTTTGTCACTGTCTTACGTCGCCAAACAATACAACAAAAACAAAGGAAGTGTCCATTCAATGACATAGTGAAAGGAAACAAATATACAGGCTGTTCTGAGACTCAACGTGAGGCAAGTAGCGGTTGAAAAGGCTAACTTAGGCTAGATAAAATGTTATCTTAATCACATTGTATACAGACGAAAGCAGACTATTCCACTATTTCATTGCGATTTCGCCATGTTTTTTCAGGGCCCGCTGTAGGCATTTTGAAGACATTCAATCTTGCAACAGGTTAGGTTGTCAGTTTACCTCAGCTTACAACAGTCAGATACTGCTAAACTTTTCTATATTAACTTTACTCGATTTTATTCACTATTCTCTATTTTATATAAAGATATTTTTCTTTCCTTTCATTTTCTTGGCCCACTTTGCGCGGTCTTGTGCATCCTCAGTGGTGAATCGGTTAGCAAGCATGTCACCCTTGACGATGTCGAGCCACCGCTTCTTGGGTCCACCGCTTTTACCGGTACCTGGAGGAAGCGGCATGGCCAGACATTTGTTGACCACGTAGTTTGCCGATCTCCGTGAGACATGACCATACCAACGAAGCCGGCCTGCAGCTTGTCTGCGATGTCACGAAGGCTACTGTGGATGTGGGTCTTCCGCACGCGATCTTTGCGTGAGACTTCAAATATCCACCGCAACATCTTCCGTGTCGCCCAGCTCTTGCTTGTGTCGCTCTAGTAACGGCCATGTTTCACTGCCATATAAAAGGACAGGCTTGATGATAGTTTTATCAACCTGCCCCTTCAGCTTAATCGGCGTTTTGGTTTCAGTGACAAAAGTCACTTCACGCCATTTGGCCCAAGCCGCGGAAATTCGGGCTCTGACGTCACTGTCGATGTCCCCAGGTGCGTATAACACAGATCCTAGCTATTTGACACGGTCCGTGCGCTCAACCATGTCCACGCCTATGCGGGCGGACTGGGGATTTGTGGTGCTACAGGCCATAAGATATGATAGGATACTCTTTATGGCACAAAAACAGAGGAAAAATCAAGTATTACAAAGAAAGTGGATGTACAATAGGCGGTCTTATTTCTAAAAGCAATCTCTACCAGACGACCTACTACAGGTAGAGGAAAGATGACAGAAAGGGTAAGGTGTACTCTGTCTTCGAACATCCTAACACAACGCCATCAACTTATTAACCTCCTAAGACATGTCAAGTCTATCACTGATAAAAACTATCAAAGAAGCCAGGCCTAAAAGTTCAGAAACGTGCAAGTGGGAAAACCGAAATAAAAGAGAGAATCCCAAATCAGTTAGCCTCTTCAAAACAAACAACTTGCGCTTTTACCGAGACGGATAGAGATGCTATGCTCTCGACAGTTTCGCTATCGATAGTATAAGTATTAAATCAAAAAGTATTCGAAAGTCAAATAATTGCAAAAAACATTTCATTCGGGTGTTAAAAGGCGCCTTTCATCATTAAAAAACAACGTTGGCCGAAACCATAAAATGCACTGGAAAAATTCGCCAGGTCTGTTAATAGCCTCAAATAGTTAGCTCAGTCGGAATAGCGGCCATCCGGATTGTGGAAGACGGGAGTTCAAGTCCCGCTTGAGCCTTGGGATCAGATTTTTTTTTCTAATTTTCATTTTTAGATTGAATCTTACTTCTCACTTAAAATATAAATGCGAAAGTTTGTGAGGATGTATGTATGTGTGTTACTCTTTCACGCGAAAACGACTGAACGGATTTAGATTAAACTTTACTGTATTACAGCTTATACATCAGAATAACACATTTATTATAATTTATAAAGATTAAACGTAATTTGGCATGATATACAAAAATAACGCGAGCGAAGCCGCGGGCGGAAATATTATGAATGCGAATGTTTGTGAGGATGTATGTATGTATGTTTGTTATTCCTTCACGCAAAAACTGTAACTTTACAGTAATACAGCATAAACATCAGAATAACACATGGGTTACAATTTGTAAAGATTTTATGTAATTTGACCATAATATATAACGATAACGCGGGCGAAGCCGCGGCTGAAAAGCTAGTCGCCTGTAAAGATGAGCAAAATGAAACGTATTTAAGGTATATTTCCTGTCTAGACTGGTGTTGCCTGCAGTCCGTTACCGCGATCTGCAAACACTGCCCCGACTGCAAGCAACAGTTCCGTAATTAATATATTTATTCGCCGTGAAATTGAACGCAGGTCGAACAGTTTTCAATGTCGATAATACGTACAAAAAATAATCAAAAATATGAAATGGTCTTTTTAATCAGTTTTCTGTCTCAGTATAGGTATACAAATATGACAATAGTGAACATTTTGACTGCGGTAACATGAATGAATAAAACGCAACCTCAGTAGGTTTATTCTAATATTAAATCACCTAGATTTAAATAAGTTTTTTATAAAAATGGGACAAGTTAATAAATAATAATAAATATCCCTGGACATTATTCCACACAGCGCCATCTAGCCCCAAAGTAAGCTAATTAAAGCTTGTGTTATGGGATACTAGACAACGGATAAACATACTTAAATACATTTTTTTTTGTAAATACATACTTATTATACATAGGAGACACCCAGCCCAGTACAAACAGACATGTTCATGCACAAAAATGTTTGTACTGTGCGGGGATCGAACCCGTGACCTCTGGTGTAGTAGCCAACTTTTTAACCATTACACCAAGTCGGTCAAGTTCTGCTTAGTTTGTTGCCAAATTAATTATTTCGATCCTATAAAATTTATCAAACATTACGCTTTTGTCGAGCATGGACATTATCGATATAAAACAGCAAACTAGCATCACTAGAAACAGAGTCTTTTTTATCTCGCAGTAAATTTGCCACTTTTGGAACTCCAATTTGGGGAAACTTAGCGCAAATAACTCTGAAAAGTTTACCGGATTTCATTAATGATGGAATTTTGCGCAGTTAGCCGAAATGTGTTCATTTCAGTGACTGATAAAACTAATTAAAAATGTAAAAATATCAATGACATAAAATCGTTGTTAGGAGTCTACTAAATTGTATATTTAGATAAATTTTTAATTTGTCATAAGCTATTTAAATGTAAACAAAACTGTCCGTCTACCATGAGTTGCCGCTTTAAATTGACATTATCGTTTGCGTAAAATTTTGTATTGGGATTTGACCTGACATTACATGACAATTTCAAATCCCAATACAATTTTTTACGCGAACGATAACGTAAATTTAAAGTGCAACTCGTGGTAGACGTACCGAATAGGGTATATAGAGCCCCAGAACTTATTTAGTATTTTATAGTATTTTGACGTTCGGCTACCCATTTGCTAATTCTCGGGCATATTGACTTTGTATAAATGAAAGAAAACCCACAGCTGTTGTTTCCCAGTAAATAAAATCCCAAAACTGAGTGAACGCAATCAATCAATTAATCAATCAAATCTGCCATCGTACGGTTCAATGGTTTGCTTCGGACCGAACGCGTCGGGGGGAGAATTTTTTGAGAATTTTCCTACAGTCCATCAAACTATTCACGCAATGTTAATGCTTGCTTTTCATATTCTATATCCTTTAATATTACTTCAAATGCCGCTCAAGTAAGAGTTTGACTTGCAAGTTGTGAAGTGAAAATTACACATTTACTGTTTTCTAATGTTTCTCTTTACTTTTGGCACATAGCATAATTAATATATTTTTCATATTAATTATAATTAATATATTGCCGGTTTTAGTCATTGTAAAGTTTTTTATAATGCCTTACTCCACCTGTTGGAAAGCGGTCGTGAGGTCCACATATGAGGCTGACAAGCACAGTCATGCAAACGAATCCCTGGGCAGGCCAACCTCATCTGGAAGGTCCTTTTCTCGCCCCAATTGAAGACCCCGGGACTAGAAGAGGAAGGAAACACATGCGGTGGAAGATCCTTCCACGTCTGGATGGTACAAAAAAGAAACGAGTCACTGAACCTTTCAGTGCGGACCAACAGATGTTGAATTTAATGTCAAAATATGTAGGCACCAGCCATAGCCCGCAAATTCGTACGTTTTTTTCCCGTTCCGGTAGGAATTTCGGTAAATTGCTCGCCTACACTCTCCAAGGAACTTTTAGCTGTGCGTTGTCGGCCAGTCACTCACTCGGTAAAGGGTTATTTCATATTTGTTTATTCATTATGTTTTGCTTACGAAGAAAATTAACTTTAACAAGGACGTGCCTCCATAAGACGAACTGTAGTGTGTGACGCGCCTCACCCATTTACTTAATATATAAGGTTACGTAGAGTTAGGCAGAATAAATCATACTTTCTAGGACCTACATCGTTTAACTTGTGTACTCCCGGTCCCCACATTCATTTGATAACTTTGTTGTGAAATTAGGACAGTGCACGAATTACTTGGATGCTTAGATTTTATTCCATAACGAAGATTATTTCTTTCTTTCTTTTTGACAGTGTATCGATGATTGGTCCAAACATGGAAAAAATATGAACTACTAATGGGATATGCACTAAAAAATAACTTCAGATAGACCATTACATTTAACAAACACGTAAAACATACCTTTTTAAAACACATAAAAAGGTACGAGTACGTTATACGTGTTTTAATAAGGTTGGTTTTATGACACAGACATTTTTTGTATCATAAAATCTGTGAACAACATCATGTTAGAGTAGTCACAAGCGGATGGATGAAATAGATCATAAAAGATTTACTTTGAGTTTACCTTAGACATTAATGGTTAACTGGGTTTGTACTTAATAATTTCAAATCAAATCAAATCAAATAGTTTATTTGTGATACACAGGTACTTAAAAGATATTATGCATAAAAGAAAATGCACATGCTGTGATCAGCCTTATTGGCATACAAATGTCACATAAAGTAAATTATAAAAAAATTTACGCGAATGATAACGTAAATCTAAAGTGGCAACTCGTGGTAGACGTTCAGATAGCGGCTGACTTTCCGCCTGCTGACTGAGCGTATCGTTCGCTAACTCCATTCGTTCCCTCCAAATGAACTGCTCACTCAGTTGACTTAATTGGCTGTTGTTATTGCTCAATTGATTTGTAGAGGCAGTTGGATTTGTTGGACGGTGGGCAGGCAGCGCGCCGCCCGCCTTTATAATAAGAGGCGATGCCGGGTTGGGCGGTGCTGTTGCTGCGCCGTGCTAATGTGCTGTTTTTTTTTTTTTTTTATGTAATAGGTCGCAAACGAGCTAGAAGGTCACCTGATGGAGAGTGATCACCTCCGCCCATGGACAACTGCAACACCAGAGGTGTCACCGATGCGTTGCTTGCCTTTTAGATGGGAATACGCTCTCTTCTTGAAGGCCCCTATGTCATATCCCTTTGGGAACACCACCGCAGGAAGATCATTCCATATCTTGGCTGTACGTGGAAGAAATTGGCGCGAAAAACGCACGGTTGTTGAGCGCCAGCCATCCAGGTATCCAGGGTGCTGTGACCTTAACACGCACCACGCCCTTTTTATATTGAACATATTTGGAGACGTTGCCTCCACTTGTCTTTTATAGCTTGCATACTCTGCTCACGACATCTCAAACGTACCCCAACATGCATGTCACATGCTAGGTGACTACTGCCGTCGTGGTGAACGGAACACTCAGAAGCCCAGTTTTCAGCAAGCGTATAAGAACCCTTAAGGTGGTGAGTTGCTATGATTTTTATCTGCGTTTTCCATTACCGAAGAGCAACTTTAACAAAGATGCTTCTGGCCAAATTTGAACCTGGGACCACGAGAGTTTTGAGCTAGAGTGTTCAACTCCTTGCCACGTACTGTCTCTATTTCTCCGTCTGAAAACTTGTGCTGGGCTATACTCAGTACTTGGCTGTAACTGGTACACATCTATACTAATATTATTTTAATGAGAAAAGATTTGATTCTGAGTTTGTTTTATTTTTGTTTGTATTGAATAGGTTCCGAAACTACTGGACTGATTAAAAAAAATATTTCACCCAAATGAAGCTACATTATCAAGGACTTGACATAGACTATATTTAATTAAGATTGAACAAAACATTCATTAGATAAATAAATAAGAAATATGCGCCAGACAACACACCTTTTGTCATGGTCTCGAAGTAGGGATAAATATTTTTACAAGGTACCAGACAGGCAATTAAGTCAGGGGCGTCTCCCAGCACACCCAGACCCAAGCCAATTTAAAAAATATCGTTTCCTGAATTGACCTGACCGGGGATCGAACCCAGGACACTACAGAATTCAAGGCAAGAAACCAAGTAAAAAATAATACTAAGTATATGTAAATCAAGTCGCAGAAACGCGGGCGAGATGTGCTGCTTTCCCGACGCCGCGACGTGCAAATCGAAGTCTGTTGAGTCGAGGCAGCTAGTTATAAATATACTTAGTCGTACCTAGATTCATTACTTTTATCACCTTTAAGATTAGTTATAATATAAAGTTCATTTAAAGTTTTTTTGTTAATGCTTTTCAACTATTTCATTTCATTATAAAGTGCCGTTGTGTGCCGATGCGTTTCCAATCATCGTGCTGAAAAGATCAGCCAATCTGCATTACCGTCTTGCTGTCTTTGTAGATTGCCCAGTGGGTTCGTGGCCCAAATAATAAATTCGAAACGCATCTCAAAGAGATGCTTTTCTTGCACCTCGGGATAGCGCTGAGCTTCTGTAATAAAGTCCCTTCGCAATAGAGGATCATTATGGGAGAAGCTGTAACACTATTTAGAAAAACTCCCTTCAGATCCACTGTCAGATTCAACTTTCGGATGCTGTAATAGTTCTTAAGAACGACCTCTTCCTGTTGGCGCCAACCGCCATATTTAGATGTACCTCGGCTTTAGGCGGCTGATCGCAAACTATAACCCCAAAGCTCGTCTCTTTCATTCTAAATAAATAAATAAATATCAGGAACACCTTACACCAAGATCATCTGACCCCAAACTAAGCAGAGTTTGTACTATGAGTGTCAGAGACTGATACTTAAATATTTCTAAATGCATACTTACATACGAGTACATACCATCACGCCTTTTTCTCAACGGGGTAGGCAGAGACCACATCTTTCCACTTGCTACGGTCCTGACACACCTCTTGCGCTTCTTCCACTCTC
Organism: Udea olivalis; assembly: GCA_947369235.1. Lineage (NCBI taxonomy): Eukaryota > Metazoa > Arthropoda > Insecta > Lepidoptera > Crambidae > Udea > Udea olivalis. The sequence continues at coordinate 4,793,375 of OX376364.1, read as the reverse complement.
ATTAATCCTTTTATACATGCTCGTCGATTATGGGTACTCCTAACCTAATGCATACTCAAATAGATAATATCACCCAGCACACTACAACCGCAATTGTTCGAATGTTTCGCCATGAGTGGAAATCGATCCCACGACCTATTGTGCAAAAGGCAGGATCGCTGCCATTGCTCCAACAGGCCAGTTAGTTAAATTAAAGTAAAAAGACTATGTAATTTAAACAAATATTACTCGAAAAAAAAAAAAGTAAAATGCTTTTTAAATTCAATTCAATTCAATTCAAACATTTATTTCAGACTAATGTCCATAAAGTTTCTGACATACAATTACACAAAAAAGAAAACAACAAACATATTAAAAAGGATAAAAAACAAAAGAGAAAAGAAAACAAAGAAATTAACATTCAGTTGACATGCAACCGAATCCACCTCGTTACAAATGGACAATCCATTCGACCAGCCACAACACGTAGAATGCCATTGGAGCTTCCTCGAACACGGCTTAGCATTGAGGCAGCTCTTTTGCGAAGGATGGCGTGAAAGCCATCAGTATGAGCCTCCGCAAACATGCCTGATGCACTGCAGTATCTTGGCAACCCCAATAGCAATCTGAACGCGTTGTTATATTGAACGCGCAAGGCGTTGATGGTCTTGAGCGTGAAATTGACCCACAGGTTGCACGTATAAAAGGACTGGCAAAATGCCTTAAAAAGTATCACCTTAACGGGTTCTGTACAACGTGCAAACCTGCGAGCCAGCATATTACATCTTACCGCCAACGCCCTCCGCTCCCTCTCAATATCCTCATTATCGGAAAGGTCCTTAAGTTAAAGAAGTTTAAGAACGTATCATCATATTATTTATCAAGCGTTTAACCGTAGTTTTTAGATGGTTTGACGTAAATAACGATATCAAATTTCTAAAAATATAACCTGATAAAGCGCCAAATCACGCTGTCAGCTCATATAAAACGTACGGTCTTATAAAATTGATGGATCGGAGAGCACAGGAAATAGCTCGATAAAATCTTGTTATCATTTTGTCATGTGAAGGGTAAAACGTGTGGTCATCTTAGATTAAAAAGCATAGAAATAGAAATATAAAAACATTTATTAACTTTAAAGACATCGTTACATTACAATTTATAAAGTAAACACTAATGACGTAGGCATTAACAAAAAAACATAAAACAGAAAAAAAGATCATACCATCAGACAGCGGGGTCCCGATGCCCAAAAAGATAAATGGACCTCACTCAGCATATAGCCTGGGCTTTATGGGCCCAGGCGCTAATTTTCAGTAGGCCCGGACTGAGATGACGCACGGACATTTGCGGCGAACAAACGTGTGTGCATATACATATAAGTATCATAAATACTATAGTATAGATAAAAATAAATGAAGAGTGATTAAATATTTTGTGTAGTGCATTATTATAAACGCCTCCATGGCCGAGTGGTTTCAGAGCTCGGCCCGAAACTCAGAGGTCTCGGGTTCAATTCCCAGGTCGCGTAAAGTGTGTTTTCGGAACATAGCCCGGGTTTGTGAGCCCGCATTTGGCAAGCGCGGTGATTTATCCATTGCCCATCAATTGTGGCGATGACTTGTTTTCAATAATAGCAGAAGTGGGACAGTATTTAGCCTAATTACTCACTAATATGAACCTAACATTAACAGTAAGCACTAAAGACACAACACTAAGCCATAAATTATTCAAATTCTTGGAATAATTACATATAGAAACCAAATCCGCGCGCCCATTTTGAAGCACCTTAATTGGAGCCATAAATGGCTTTGCAGTGTTCAGTGCAGCTCCGCAATGTTCATTGTCAAAGCGCGCCGCACGTTAGCAAGTAATAGTCAAGCAAGTGTGGATCAGATTAGAGCTTCATTTTTGACGGGGCGGTTATTATTATTATTATAAGTTCAAATGAGGTATTGACGACACGATTGGCGTAGTGCGCTGTAGCACGGTTTCTCGCCTCGATTTCCTTAGTGTCCCGGGTTCGATTCCCGGTCGGGTCAATTCAGGAAACGATCTTTTCTGAATTGACTTGGGTCTGGGTGTGCTGGGAGACGCCCCTGGCTGATTTCCTTGTGTGTTACCTCGTGACACAGGGATATTAATCCCTACTTCAAGACCATTACAAGAGGTGTGTTGTCTGGCGCATATTTATTTTATTTATTTATTTATTTATTACTTAGTAGCTGTCCCTCAGCGGCTTTGCCCGCGCAGACTATTTCTCACTAAAAATATAAGCTTATGTCAATTGCAGACAATGAGCTTTACATTCTTCAAAGAATTTTTAAAATCGGTCCAGTTAGACCAGTTGAGAGAGAGCGTTGAGATCGTCGTGGCCTAGTGGTTCAGCGCCCGTACTTAGATCGTGGATCGTGTGGTTCAAATCTGGCTAGTACCAAAATCTTTGTGTTTATTGTTAAATATCTGACTTACTCTCCAGTGACGGAAAGCATCGACAACAAACCAAATCAACCCGGATAACGGCGGAAGGCTCACCACCTACCACGTTGGGTTCTAATACCATTGATGAAAAGTGGGCTGGGTTCTGAGTGATTCGTTCACCATGACGGCACAGTCACTTGCCTCTGACTACCCCGCCTGGGATAAAGTCGTGATGGTGTAAGTATAATAATAGACCAGTTCATTTGTATTGAAAAGGCTCTGAAACTACCTGTCTCAAAGCCTTTTCAAAACAAACTATCGAATCTTCTCTTTATAATATTAGTAGTTATAGATAAATTAGCTATTGCTACTTTTTTTTCCGAATAAAATATTAAAATACCCTTGATTTCAATAACATTTTAACTCGCCAAAATGCGTGATTACATTTCACAGTAATATTTAATAGTAAGTATTCACACTTCTACTTCGGTGACTTTTCATCACAATATAATATTAAAAAGATGTACCTCTGAGTTTAAAATTTAGTATTTTTTGACATTAATTTATCCATTATCAAAGCGTAACGTTGTCGATTGCAGCTAAACTATCTCAACTACGAATTCAACAATACAAACTCCACAAATATACCTCTCGAACTGTGATTGAATATACAAAAGCAAGTAAAGAACGTACCGTTCCGTACGCTCTTGGAATGTGAACGAATGAACGAACTCACCTTCTTCAATCTGTCAGCTGCTATTTATCCGTCTGTCGAGAACCCACAGCACGTACGTTTGATCTTATTCACTTTTATAATATAGGTTTAAGAAAAAGGAAAATTTTCTTTATTGCGCGTTCAATTGTAGCGATGACTTGATTCCAATAATGGAGGCCGTGACCCAGCTGTGGCAGGACAGTATAAAGGCTAATTGCTTGCTTAACCACTCAAAACCACATTAAGAAGCGTAATTATGATAGTAACAATCCCAACTGCAAAAAATCACTTCTTGACAATGCTTAAGAACTATTTTTAATTTTTGTAGGGGAGAGCTGACAAAATTGAACTGTTATTCGCAGATACAGATATATTATTATCAAAATTCAGTAGCAAATTCAAAATAAAATGAACTCAAAATTACTAGCAGGCTAAATAAACATACACTTTTTGGCTTCAAGATAGTTAAGCTAAAATGACAGCTAAGTTAAGAATACTAAAGATTCTGGCTTTTGTTGTTATCTAATCTGTTGTCATACCTCGGGTAACGTAGTTAGATTATAAACAAGAAAGTTCTTAAATCGTGCCTTATTCAAATATTCTTAGTCAAAAAATCAATGTTTGGAATATTAGGTTTTTTGATATTTTTATTGAAAAAACTATTTCTAGTTTTTTTTGAAGTTGGTTTTTTTTTTGTTAAATTTTTTAAATAGCGAGTTCCTGAATACAGTTTTTAACACTCTGTATCAATACTCTGTGTTAATAACTGTATAGATCAGCATTTGTTAATGTGTCGTGATAAATATTATTCACCTCTGCACCTTAATCAGTTTAAATTATTTGCAATTCAGTCGCATACTCCCGATAATTCAATTGGTTCACACTTTCGTTTTGCGGAAAACTCGACGTTTTCGATAAAATTGGATTGTGGGAATTTCACAGGACCAATGAAATTTGCTGGAAAAATGTGTAGAACTGTTATTTGTAGAATGAAAATCTAGCTTAAATGAGTGTTTTAGGATCTAGAACCCATCTTTAGTCCATGACAGGATATAGAGAGATAATAACATTTTGAAAATGAAACACCGCTGTGATCTACTTTCACAGCGGTGTTTTAAAGATAATACCTTTGTAGGAGGGCATCAAACCGGTAAAATCCATAAATGCAGTAAGCAAAGCTAATAACAAAAACATAAAATAAAACGAATGTTTGACAAATGTTATAATAAGTGAATTTTAGTTTTAGCATTAAACAATGCTTTATTTTCTACACAAAGATAGAAACTAGAAAAAATCGACCTGATCCTGGGACTCAAGCGGGATTCGAACCCGTGACCTTTTACAATCCAGGTAACTGCTCTTCTAACTGAGCTACCGAGGCCGTTAACAGACCTGGCGAATTTATCTAGTGTATTTTACGTTGTGAGCCAACGTTGTTTAATTAATTTTATAGGCAAGCGCCTTTAACACCCGAAAGAAATATTTTTGCAAATATTTAACTTTCGATTAAAATGAAACTAGCTATAGGATAAGTGTATTTAATTTTTAGCATTAAACAATCTATTTTCTACACAAAGATAGAAACTAGAAAAATTCGACCTGATCCTGGGACTCAAGCGGGATTCGAACCCGCGACCTTTCACAATTCGAGTGACTGCTCTTTTAACTGAGCTACCGAGGCCGTTAACAGACCTGGCGACTTTATCTAGTGTATTTTACGTTATAAGCCGTTGTTTCATCAATGCTCATAGCTAGTTTCTATCTTTGTGTAGAAGACAGAGCATTGTTTGATGCTCAAAATTCGAATCCCGCTTGAGTCCTAGGATCAGGTCGAATTTTTCTAGTTTTAAAATTGTATATTCCTTTACTTATCAACTCAAAATATGTATACGAGGATGAATATTTCAATTTCAACTACACGATTGGCGCAGCACGGTTTCTCGCCTTGACTAGCATAGTGTCCCGGGTTCGATTCCCGATAAAGTCAATTCAGGAAACGCTCTTTCTTGAATTAATGAGTAGATATTTATCCTTGCTTCAAGCACGGAATAAATACGTAGCGAAAACTTGCTGTATTTTATACGATAGATCGTGTTATTTCTTGATGATTGATGAAAATTGTTTTTTTTGCGTCAGATAATTGTGTTGTCACTTGTCATGGCATTTATTCCGTAAAAATAATGCCTACAATCAGTTTAACAAAACGTGACATTATGACCTTTCCGATTCACAAGACCTCGTAATCATATAATGTCGTGTTTGTAAACGCCACCTCAGTATAAGCGAAAAGTGCATGAATAAGTTGGGGATTTTATAACGAAATAAGAAATACTCACTTTTAAAAAGTATTTATTTTCACCAACAAACTTTCACAGCACTACAAACTACTTGCAAGACAACCGTATCCTTCGATGACCAAGAGTGAACTGCCCTCCCGCCATTACCGAGTCTGATTCTCAACTCCCACTACACTAAGTAGTGGACGGAGGCGCCATCTGGCATGTCAGTTCACTCTGTGTCAATTGAAGTACTTTTAAATATAAAAATAATTTCGGCACATTTAGATACCTATGTATTAATTAATAACTTTAATAAGATCCATAAAATAATATACTATTTGAATATAATTATTAACTGTAGTTAACATGTTATTCAAGAATACTGCATAATATTATGTGCCAAATGGAGTACCAAACATAATATACATTTTAAGAGGGCTATCACAAAAAAGCTTAGCTTTTCAGTTCAAACTCTAAAGGTGCTCGTTCACTTGGAGCATTTGTCTGTAATGAAACGATACAGAGACAAGGATTACATCAGTTAAGGAGGAGAACCGAACATTACAGTGCGCAAACTGTACCTAATGTTACTACATTACGTTAGTGAGGCAAAAGCACCGAGCATTACAGTGCGCAGCTTGATGATACAATGTGTAATATTTTGATACAACTTCCCTGAATTTTTGTAAGGCAGTACTGTAATGCAGTGCTCAAAGTCGAATCTGAAACGTTACATTACAAGAAAATGCTCCAGGTGAGGGACCACCTTGACGTAAAATTTTAATAAATATGAACTAAGACCAGCACCCGAAGTGAAGATTACTACGAGTTGTAAGCAGTAGTACAGCAACCCAAAGAGTAGCAAAGCGGACATGGTGTGAGCGTCGCATGCGAGTTAATAGTCACAAGAGCTCAGCTTATGCTGGTCGTATCAGGGGTTGACTGTACGCAGGCTGTCGCTAGGGAAATCTAGACTAGGTCTCAATCGCTTGTGACGTAAGCTTTAAGTTATTACGTCAGCTGGCTAACTGGCCTGTTGGCGTAATGGTCAGGGTTCTGGCTTGCACGCCAGAGGTCGTGGTTTCAATTTTGCATCCCGGTTTATCATTAATGTGTCGAATAATTTATTGTTCTGGGACTGGGCATTATAATCTTTTTATAAATAATAGGTTGGGGAAAAAGTTTCTTCGCATTTTTTAAGAAAATTCTAAACTTTTTTTAAGGTTATTTACATTTAACTAAAGTATGTAGGCGCCATTTTGTTCGATAAATTTTTGCCATCTTGTAGGTAGGGACATGATCCCATTGGTATAGGATTTTTTAAGCTTCTGCACAAAATACCGCGACAAGTGGTTTTGGCAGTCCCCTCGTGATGTTAACCTGACACGAAAGAACTCTGAAGAGACCGAAACAGGTGGAAATCTGAAGGTGCAAGGTCAGAACTATACGGCGGATGCATTAACACCTCCCAGCCAAACTCTCTTACTTTTTGCTGAGTAGCTAAAGATGTATGAGGTCTATCGTTATCATGATAAAAAACCACACCCTTTCTGTTGATTAATTCCGGCCGCTTTCTTTCAACTTCTTGCTTCAGTCTCATCAGTCGTTCGCAGTAGAGTTCAGAATCGATGGTCATGCCTGGTGGTAACAGCTCATAAATAATAATGCCCTTCCAATCCCACCACACACATACCATCATCTTGTTAATATTTTGGATTTAAGAATTTGTACCAGTCTCTTCAGCTCCGCCTAGCTTGGAGTCAAATAGTTGTTTTGTGGTTTAATTCCAGACACTAATTAACTGACAAGTTTCCTTCGTTTCTAGAAAAGTGCCTATTCTCATTAGACTTGCAAAAAAGCAACCACCTCGTTAACACGCAAGAGAATATAAACTTGAAAGACTTTTTAAAATGGGAATGGGATTTTAACAGACTCTTTTAGAAGTTACTTTGTGAATAAAGTTAAATATACCCACTGCGTAAATAACTTTGCACAAGGGACCGAAAATTATTTGTTACTTAACTTTCGTCAACAAATAGACCACAATTAAGTGCTAAGTGTCAATTTTAAGTATACTCAGTATTCACCGTATTCAGTATTTACTTCCTCTACCGTCCTTGTATTTGTTTGAGATCTGTATGTTTGTTCATAAGCACCCACATTTATTCTTGAGACAAGGTGACACTGCACATAGAAATGGGCGACATGGGCGCGAAAATAGGCTACATGTACCGTTACAAAGGCTGGCTGTTTTTAGTAAAGGTTCATATTGCATGGCTATCAGAGTCTACAACCACCTACCAGATAGATTGAGGGTGATGAACATAGTTTAATTCAAGAAACAGGCTTACGGTTTCTTTGTGCGGAAGTGCTATTATTCTGTGTCTGAGTACTTGAACCAAAAACTGACAATTTGAATGAATTTTATGTTTCTAGTGTTATCTGTTAAATTGTATTACTAATGATGATTCAATTTATTTATATGTTATTTAATTTTGTTTTTTTGTGTTATTTTTTAAAATGAAATTATTATTTGTCTTTTATAATTTTTATGTTTGCATGTCTTCATAAATAGATAAAATGTGTGTACAACTATCTTTAAGAACATCATGTAATCCACCATATTTCTACAAATAAATATTCTAATTCTAATTCTAATTCATGTCGAGCAAAAAGATGTTTTCCTCAAATTCTGATTTGAACACTACTCTTTCAATAAAATTTAATATGATATAAATTAATAATAATCCTAATAATAATGATTCAGACTTTTTTTTTTAAAGTGCCCGTCAAGATGACCTCACTCCATCTGATGGAAAGCAATCGTGAGGTCCAGACATGAGCATGATAAGCACAATAATGCAAAGCAATTACTGAGCTGGCCATACTCATCTTGGAGGCCTGCTCTGGCACCGGTTAGTGCAGTGCTGATCCCGAAACGCGACCTGACCGAGGTCACTTGGCGGGTTTTACGCAACTGCATGGTGGTAACATCAACCGGCCGACATAATATGTCATATACGTTTGTAATAACTACAATTTTCTCTAGTTCCAAATGATCAATATTACGAGAATCAGAAATAGCCTCAAAATTATTAGAATTTCTCTGAAGTAGACATGGCCAATTTGCGATATTCATACAAACACACTGATAGGTACTGTCAACCCCAGCAACTACTGGTATAAATTGAGCTCTCCCTACTATAGACTTGCATAGTTGGTGCGGACTCTGTGAAGTCAACATTATCACGCTTTTGTGGCCGACTGTACAAATACGGCCGGTCGTAGCGACATCAGCCTTTTAGTACTTCGCTTACAATTTGGTTTGGGTATGGTGTCATTCCTTGCGGTTAAGAACAATAACATACACATATTATAGTATATTTTATATCGAGGGACTAAACGAAGCCATAATATACCAGAGGTGGTTTGACTCCCGAGCGTGCCAGGGAGTCAATGAAACCGAGGGTATATTAAGTTGGCACTTAGTCTCGAGGTGCATACTGTACTTTTCACTTTGAGTGCGAGAAAAATAGTAAACTTAGTACAAAAACATTTATTAATTTTACATAATAAAATAAAAATCACAAATGTTTCATATTCCTCCAGCCCTTACAACTTTCATAAGTTTTTGGATAAATCTGCTGCGATTTTGGCGGCAAAAGATTATCTGTTATGTCTTTTGCTCTTTGCTTGCTCAACGTCACTCTTCACTGTCACAGGATATTCTAAATAAATTTCTTTAAAACCGAACAAATTTACACTCGACAAAAATTCTGAAATTTACGCGGTCAGTTTTTTTTTCTTCTAAATCAGTCACAGGTTAACAATTTAAAACACATGGCGCCACCTTCTTTGCGGACAAACCATGAAACTAAAACTCTCAACATTTTCGCAATGAAGATGGTCCGTCCACACTCCTCCACACTAGTGCACTAGTATATTTACTGGCTGTTTGAGTTTGTCTATATCACATGAAGGAAATTAAAAAACGAATTACTTTTTACTACCTACGAAGCAGGCTAAAGTGGTCACTTTAGTCCCGCTTCTTAGGGCTATATTGGCGTACTTTTAGAGCATGAGAAGTGAAAAAATAATCACTTACTTCTCATAGAGAAATACAAAAAATAACACAGATAAACAGTTCGTTGATTGCAAGCTGAATTTACTGACCATAATAAAATGGTATCAACTAACTCGGGGTAACTAGTTAACTAGGAAGTGGTTCATTCGATTGCTGGCGTAAATGCGAAGTATTAGTCGAAGGATTTCCTACCTGGCAAATATTTATATTTTATAAGTAAGCAGCTTTCGTTGTTTCTGGTTTTAAACAAAACCATATTAACCATTGCATCAGTAGGCTAGTTAATCCGTAATACTTGGAAACCGAATATACATACATACCATCACGCATTTTACCTAACGGGGTAGGCAGAGGAATTTTTCCAATTGCTTCGGTCCTGACACACCTCTTGCGCTTCTTCCACACTCATTAATCCTTTCATACATGCTCGTCGATTATGGGTACATCAGGAGTACCTGATGAAGTAGCAAGCAAGTTTTTCAAATATTTCTTACCCGCTACTATACGAACCACACCTTCAACGCTCATAAGCGAAGTTTCGTACCCAAGTAACCAAGATAAGCAAGCAAAATTGAGCGCATTTAGTTGATAACACGGCAAATTAAGCGTAAGCAAATGCCGTTATGGAAGAAATGGGGTCAAAAGGGGGCAATGGAGCCCCGTGGGGGCCACTTATACGAAACCAAAGACATAAAATGAAATGGAGAACGCGAATGTACTGTGTGTAACAACTTTGTGTCACAAAAGGGCAGTTCTTTTGACACTGCTTTATGCCAAACAACCACTCTAGGCCCCTCTTTCCCACTAGGCACTCTGGGCACGTGATCAGGACCCCGCGATCCTGAGGGTCAAATATTTTAGGGGCAAGGCCCTTAAAGTTTATTATTTTTTTATTGAAAAATATTTTTAGTGAAATAAGTAATGTGTCCATATTATAGTTACCTAAGTTGAAATAAATATTAACGGATGTATAAACGATCATTATAAATATTTCTACGCCACCAGTGGCAGATTGTGCTGAACTCCATATAATTAAGAACCTGTAATACCTACCACTTTCTTTGAAAAAAAAAAATGTTCTCATTCTCATTCATTTTCTAAAGATTAAATACGGTCCTCAAAAGATTAAAGACGGTCCTAACCACCAGTTGGCATGGTCTCGACGGAATAAGGATAAATATCCCTGTTTAATGATGTACCAGATAAGAAATTGAGCCAGGGGCGTCTGCCAGTATACCCAGACGCGAAGTAATTCAATTAAGACTGTTTTCTCAATTGAATCCAACCCGAGACACCACGTAAGTCAAGGCGAGAAACCGTGTTACTGCCCACTACGCCCAGTCGTGTCGCCCACCGAATGGCGAAATCAAGTAGATTTACACTCACAATTTCTCTCTCTACGAATTAAATCAAAAACCTATTAAGAAATGGAACATTCCTACCAGTAAAAAGAAAAAAAACCTTCATTAATTTCATGGACATCGAACAAAACATCACAAAGCAACAATTATAAAGGAACAAAAAACAAACTTAAATTAACCGCTATCAGCTAATGCTTGTGCCTGATAGCCCAGACGCTGATTTTCAGCTGGCCCAACGATTGGGCGCACTGACAGTTGCGGGTACGTTTAAATAATAATAAAAAAAAATATTTTATCGGAACATAACAAAATGCGAGCAATGAAGTTGTAATCCTCCCAATGTGTAGTGTAACTATGTGTGTATGTGTGCGTCAACCTATCATGACAAAACGGCGCAACGTCGGCGAACGAAAGCTACCTATTGCAACGTTACTACGTTACGTTGTACGTTAACGTTACCTATTACAAGCACAAAAGAGTGGTTTTCATAAACATAGCACCTTGCGTTATCAATTCAGATTTAAAGTGGTTTCATGCTTCGCGCGTATACGCACTTACACGCGAGCTACATTTCTTGTATTCTTCAATAAACTCCCGTACACGGGCTTATTTCGGCGTGTTCGCTCGAACCGTTAGTAGTGCCTGTACGCGCCTACATGCGATTCCAAAAAATGGTTGCCTGTAAAGTCGGTTTTACGGGCGAAGATTTTACGTGACAACGTCTTTTTCTCGGTAGAATATTTATTGATATGAATATAATTAAATTGCACAATAGGAACAAGGAATTGAATGAAAATAAGAATTGCGGCAGACCGATGATAGTTGAGTGGGAGAGAGACGCAAGGCATTCGGCGGGCCTCTCTCTCGTTCGGTGACTCATCGTAACGTTACCGAGCGTTACACTTTTTCATAAGTGACTCCCAGCCGCAACCTAATTTAAGACGTTGTCACGTCAAAACGAGCTTATAAACGCGTATGTAACACTAGCTTGAAACCGCTTTATGTCTGTGTACTTACATTTATGTGCTAGAAAATGTGTCTAAGAAAGTTTGGGTGTGAATGTGCTTTTGGAGTGTTTTGAGTGTTGATGAAAGTTTCACATGTTTTCCTTATTTGAGTTTAGTTTGGACAAGCATAGGTTGTTGTACAAACAATACGCTTAGGAATGAACAACTGTGCAGACATTTTCTGGTCTGTTATTTCAAAGTCTTACAGCCGTACAGAAATAAACGCCTTGCACAAAGCCGGGTCATCGATTCTGGGTGTGCTGGGCGTCGACCCTGGCTAAATCCTTGTCTGGAACGTCGTAACAAGCTTGTGTTACCACGTTCCAGACGTACATCCTTATGTTCATCCTTACCTCGAGACCATGACAAGTGGTGGGTTGTCTGGTGCATATTTATATGTTTTTATAAGTATTTATTATTATACTAGCTATGAATGAATAAAAATTTTATCTTTAGACACCATAGATAATATTGATGATATATAAACACTTTCTTTCAACTGTGTTTCATTAGTAAAACATACATACAAACATACCATCACGCCTTTTTCCCGACGGGGTAGGCAGAGACCACATCTTTCCACTTGCTACGGTCCTGACACACCTCTTTCGCTTCTTCCACTCTCATTAATCATAATACATGCCCGTCGATTATAGGTACTCCTGGCCTGACCTTTTCTGAGCACGTCTTGGACTTTTGCATAAAATAAAATAAAATGAATGCTGTTTTTCTGTTTTGTGGCAAGAATTAATAAGAATCATGAATCATTCATTGCAATAGTTGCAACTTAGAATAATATTTTCTAGTTCTATATGAAAATAATTTTATTGCTGAAGCGTTAAATAAAATTATTTTTATTCCCTTTCGTTTGACCTTTTAGAATTTTTTAAATAATTAACATTAAGTATGGCCTAATTTGATAATGTTGCCAACTTCAATTTTCGCCGTAGATTTCGTCAAAAGACCCTGCCTTCGTAATATTAAATTGCTTTCCAAGCACAAAATTTTAGTTGATATCCATGTCACATAAAATTAGAGATCTCCAAATTTACAATAACAAAGCTCAAACACCTGCTAGTACATAATTGGTGGAAGCAGTAGTCGTAAAACAATAGAAGGTTTCAAAGTACGTGGAGAAATAAAGTAGCCGAAATAAATATATATTTTACGACGTCGCCCTGATAGACTGTCCGATGATAACCGGTTAAGGTTTGTCTTCATTAGGAGAACAGTGAAAGACTGACTGTCCGCTGGCTGAATCTGAGTCCTGTCTTTCTTCTTCAGTCATTATGAACCGCTAAGATGGCCTACCTATACCTTTAGTTTGAGCCATCTTTTTCAGTCTTGAGCAATTCCCAACTACTGTGTTCCCGCCAATATTTTGATGTCGTAAAAGTAAAGTAAAGTAAACGTAAAAGATATTTTTATTCACATAGACTTATAAAAAGTACTTATGACAAATCAAATACAAAAAAAAATATACAAAATAAAAATAAACTTACATATATTAATACTATGATAATAAATATCATAATTAAACATAAAGTGACTCTATATACCACCGGTTCGGAAGTTGTTTCGGATCGTGAAGACTCCGGCAAGAAACTCGATGGTTCCTCTTTTCAATCTTGTTTTTATACACAAAAATTGAATTGACAGAGTAAAGTCATAACAAAAAATGTGCAGAGGAGCAGATTATATCTAAGATGACCACGAATTCTTATCATTTAAGAAATCCTACTTTCTACTAATCCCACTATAAAAACATCGCTTTATTAACTTAGCTTAATAAAGCGATGTTATTATAGTGGGAAATCTTACTCCTACTAATCCCACTATAATAACATCGCTTTATTAACTTAGCTTAAACTTGTGAAGAGTCAGTTCAACAAGAGTTTGCGAAATCTTATTAAAATATTTTACACATTGACCAACAAATGATTTCCCTACCTTATGTCGTGTCTTCACAACGCAGATGTGGTCTCTCTCACGGGCTGCACTCGCCCAATGGCCTCAAGTGAAGCTAAATCGGGGCAGTTTTTATTCAGTCAGTGATTCTAAGCACCCTTGGGCCCTGTTCTGGCAAGACATAGACGCGCGTTTCGTTATACATCGATTGCTGAGAAGTACTTAAGATAGTTTGTTGATTATGCATCATAACAATCGATATATAACCAAACGCGCATCGATCGCGTTTACATGTGAACAGGGCCTATGTTTTACCTTTACCAATACTGCTGGACATTGTTGGGAATCGCTTCACCGCCAGGAACTCGGGGGCGCCTTTTCTTTTGTTACGCTTGCCTAAGGTCTTGTGAGTTAAGAGTAGTCCATCTAACTGCGGGTGCTATCACTGCCACATTTGTCCAATACCATCTCCTCAAGTCCATCCTCCTGATGGCTTCCAGACTAACTTAACGCGAAAGCTTTGATAGTGCCCCCTTTCTCTCGCCTGTATATTGACCTCAGTTATCACTGGGATTAGCACCACAATCATTCACAAGGTTGTTCAACGTAATAGTATATACCTTGGAACGGTGAGAGTAATTAACTAATAATAACTAATTTGATTAATTCCACTGCTCCAGAGGGTGTTGCAAGGTGCAGCAAGAACAAATTTAGAAAATATGTTAGGATAAGCAAATTTATTAAGAAAACTCAGAAACTGATAAAAAACCAGAAAATGATGTATAAAAATGCAAAATATATTCAGGAACGCCGACGATTAGGTGATGAACTGGATGTCTATTCTATAATGATAGACAATAATTTAAGTCAATATGACAATGAAGTGAAAGTATTACAAGCAGAAATATGTAGTCTTAAAGAAAATCTGAGGCGTTTAACTGACAGATACACAATCACCAAAAAAGAAAATGAGGAGCATATTTTGGCCCTGACCAAACTCTTGTGCAACCCGGACTCAGTTTCCAGCAGTAATGATGGCCATACTGTTATTCAGTCAGAATGTGATTCCTCTCTTCTTAACACCCTTACTTCACAATCAGCCACCAACATTTCCATCTCTGATACCTGCCCTGTCAGTAACACTGATAAAAATCCAGGTTGTAACATGGTAATGTTTAGTGACGACATTGGAAAAAGTATAGGCCACATTTTGTATAATAGTCTTGGAAAGTCAGTTATAAATCACTGTTCACCGGGTGCCTCATACTGTGATATCATTCAGAAAATTGCTGAATATAGTTTCAGCCCCAATTCAACCCTTATTATTTTAATTGCAAACAGAGGTACTGTGAACAAGAACCAAATGAAAATACATTGCAATACTTTATGTTCATTAGTTAATGTCAGTAAAATTGTGATGTTCACATTGCCTTACAGTAGGGGTCTGTCACAAGCAGAAAATGAAAAAAGACATAGAATCAATTTGACATTTGATACTGTGACATTTTCAAATAATTTAATAAATCTCATTGACATTAATCCTATTATTAATAATAATATGTACCTGACAAAAGGTAGATTTCATTTATCTAATTATTATAAACGACAGATAGCTATGTCGCTATCTTATTTTTTTAACATTTCAGCCAATTATTTGGCTAAACGCTCTGCTTTTATTGAGCAGAATGATACCATTGTACCACAGACTTTGGAACTTGTTCCAAATAATTTAAATTAGATTCAGAGACAATAGAGGTAAACTCTTGCACATTGTTGACAAAAGAGAAGCCCCAAAATAATTTTATAAACTTTGTGCATCAAAACATGCAAGGCTTCTCTGGCAAAGAATTAGAAGTAGGTTTATTTTTAGACTGTATGGATATACATGTCTTATGTTTAACTGAACACTGGCTGAAAAAAAATGAATGCATGATTAGCATTGATAATTATAGTATCATTAGTTCATTCTTGAGAAGTTCCTCTATTCGCGGTGGGTCACTGATATTAATTCACAATAAGTTTAAATCTAGAGAGCGTAAAGACATAGTAGCACTCTCAATTGAGCGAACTATTGAACTTGCATGCGCAGAGTTAGAGCAGGTTATTATTGTGTGTGTGTATAGACCCCCTTCTGCTGATTATTGTCAGTTCGAAGAGACCATGGAAGAAGTACTGAAAAAGGTTTGTAAATCAAACAAGAAGGTGGTTGTATGTGGGGATTTTAATGTTAACATTTTAGATTCTTCTCAGACCTCTGTAAGATTTTTAAATCTTTTTAAATCATTTGATTTACTTAATCTTTTTGATCAACCAACCAGGATCACCGAGTTAACAGCCACCTGCTTAGACAATATTTTTTGTGAAAATATCTCTATTGAGAAATCAATTATAAACTGTTTGAAATCAGATCACTGTGGTCTATTGACCAAATTTGAGCACCGTCATGTCTCTCAATCAGTGGATATTAGTTATAGACCAGTTACCAAGAGTCGAGTAAAAAAGTTTCAAACGAATATAAATAAAAATATTTCTAACCTACTGCCCCAAGGTCATCATAACATAGATGATCAGTATAGGCATCTCTTTGAGATAATATTGCATGAACATAACCATATTTTTCCTAAGAAGAAAGTAACTGTTGATAATTTTAAGTTTAAATTTAGTGATTGGGCCACTCCAGGCATCCATAAAAGTAGAAATAAATTATACGAATTATATGGATTAAAAGCTAACTCAAACTGTCAAAAACTAGTTGAGCATGTTAAATTATATTCAAAAACATTCAAGAAATCATGTCATATTGCAAAGTCCATTTTTTTGAGAGACAAAATAAAACTGGCTAAAAATAAAATCAAAGCCACTTGGAACATAATTAATAAAGAAACCTGTAAATCTAAACCTCGCGATCACTCATTCTCTCTCAAAATTCAAAATAATGTTATTGAGTCTGAGATTGAAATAGCAAATACATTTGAAACTTTTTTTTCTAATATACCTATTGTAACTACAAGCACGTTAAATTCTAGTCCACATATAGCTGAGTCCCTGCTAACATCTAGTGTTGATGGGTGCACAAATCAGTTCTGCTTTGATCATGTTGATTCTCATGACATCCTCAAGGTATTTAAGGAAATTAATATGAAAAATACAGAAGATTTGTGGGGTATTTCGATTAATCTACTCAAATCAATCATTAATACGATATCACCCCACTTAGCTAAACTTTTTAATAATTGCATAGACCAAGGTCAGTTTCCCAACTTGATGAAATTTAGTAAGGTCATCCCGCTTTTTAAATCTGGTAGCAAAAGTGACCCATCTAATTATAGACCCATTTCTATACTACCAGCTCTCAGTAAAATCTTTGAAAAAATTATATTGAACCAGCTGCTTTCACACTTTGATTTAAATAACTTACTACATGAGAAACAATTTGGTTTTACTAAACACAAGAGCACAACTGATGCAGGTGTAGCACTTATCAAACACATATTTGATGCTTGGGAAAACAAGCAAGATGCAGTAGGAATATTTTGTGACCTTTCAAAAGCATTTGATTGCGTGGATCATGAAATATTACTGATTAAGCTAAGACATTACGGTGTTTCAGGTATCTCATCTCAATTAATACAATCCTATCTTACAGATAGAACTCAAAAAGTTAGTATCAACGGAACTGCATCTTCCGGTGCCACCATACGTATGGGAGTGCCCCAGGGATCTATATTAGGACCTTTGCTTTTTCTTATTTATATAAATGATCTTCCTACCTATGTCAAAGATATTTGTGAGATAGTATTATTTGCTGACGATACCTCGTTGATTTTTAAAGTCGACAGAGGTAAGCAAGCATTTGACGATGTAAATAATACTCTCTCAAAAGTACTATGTTGGTTCACTAGTAATAATTTATTACTTAATGCAAAAAAAACAAAGTGCATCAAATTCTCTATGCCCAATGTGAGACAGGTTGATACTATTGTAACTATGAATGACGAGCCATTAGAATTAACAAATTCTACTGTATTTTTAGGAATAACTTTAGATTCTAAGTTGCAATGGGGTCCGCATATAACGGCCCTGGCAGGGAGACTCAGTTCCGCTGCTTGTGCTGTTAGAAAAATACGACTCTTGACTGATATTGAAACAGCAAGACTAGTATATTTTAGCTACTTTCATAGTGTTATGTCGTATGGTTGTGGGTGTGCTGTTGTGGGGTTCAGCTGCAGACTTGAACACCATTTTTGTACTTCAAAAAAGAGCCATCCGCTCCATTTACAAACTTAGACCACGCGACTCGCTTAGGGAAGTATTTAAGAAGATCGATATTTTAACTGTGCATGCTCAGTATATTTTAGATAACATAATGTATGTGCGCAAAAACTTGCATCTGTTCAAAAAAAACAGTGACACTCATAAACATAATACCAGAAATAAAAACAAATTGAAAACTCCCAGTCTTAGGCTACACAAGGTGGGAAACTCATTTGTGGGTCAATCTGTAAAATACTTTAACAAAATACCTCAAAGTCTTGTTGATCTACCTCTTCACAAGTTTAAGTCTGCAATTAAAGCAAAGTTAATGAAACAAGGTTATTATAATGTAGAGGATTACTTGAACGACAAAAGTTTGTGGTCATAGTAGGAATAATCTGCTCCTCTGCTCAATATTGTGTTCTTTTTTCTACTCGCATTGACTGTACTCTGAATTTATTTTTTGTAAAACACAAAGTTGAAAAGAGTAACTATCGAGTTTCTTGCCGGAGTCTTCTCGATAAGAAGCAACGTCCGAACCGGTGGTAGATTCACATTATGTATATTCACGATGTGTACTAATATTGTACTATTTTATTTACGTTTATTATTATTATTTCTGTATACTTTTTTTGACATGTCATAAGTGCTTTATACAAGCTTAAATGAATAAATGATTTTTTACTTTACTTTACTTTACTTTAAATTGAGGTGTCGAAGCTCTAAACCTGGTCCAGCAGCTAATTATATGACTACGACATGGCAGATCATAATCGTGCTATTGAATCGTCAAATGCAAACCAAATTTCATAATGCCCAAATTAAATTATAAAATATTAGCTGCTTCAACAGACTTCGTTCTGTCAGAAGTAATTGCACGCTGCGGCGTCAGTAAAGCAGCACATGTCGCCTGCTTTTTTTCGACTTGATTTACATCTGAATGTTTTGTATCATCATCATAAAATTTAGCCTATGTCACTTCCTGTTGTGGTAGCTTCATTTTGGTGAAATAATTTTTAAAATCGGTTCAGTAGTATCGGAGCCTATTCAATACAAAAAAACAGTAAAATCTTTTCTCTTTGTAATATTAGTATAGGCAAGCTGTCCGTCAGCGGCTTCGCCCACGTAGACTCTCTTTCCCGTCAAAATATAGCATCAAAAAAAAAATAGCTTATCTCACCTCACTCCCTGATAATGTAGCTATAATATTGGTGATCGAATATTTAAAATCGGTCCTGCAGTTTTGGAGCATATTCAATACAAACAAACAAATCTTTCCTCTTCATAATATGAGCATAGATTTACACACTATGAGAAAAAAAGTCGAATGACTGACAATGTTAAACACCGTACTGACAGAACATGACGTTGAGAACTGAGAACTTTCCGATGTAAATATCAAAACAAAGTTACTGGCTCTCGGTACTTTGTCAGGTCGGTGTCGCATTATGAAACAAGTATTTGAATAAATAAATTTATTTGTGAGACGCCGTCTCCTTCGAGATGAAGGGTAATTTAAATTTTCGACTCAAATACTTCGTTATGAAGGTTTCATTCAACAAGTTTGTAATAAACTCCTCTGACCTCAAGGTCTTTGGAAAGGTTTTACAATAGTGGTTGAAATCTCAAGTCCTATAAAGGGATGAATTCTGTTAAAGATCTCATACTGCGAAATTAATATAATAAGGCGCATAATATTATTCATTTATTTTTTATACCAGAACAAAGAAATGGTATACAAGGCGGCATTGATGCCAAAAAGACATTATCTACAATTGACCTAAGGCCTGACAGAAATTTACGGTTATTTACGGTTGGTGCGCCAACATCGATTCATAATTTTTAGGTAATGGGATATACGATGAAAACATTTTTATACTCGATGCAAGGACTTGCGGCTGACAGTGCCATAAATCACTATTGTAATATACGCATATTGTACGCGTATTATTGCACGTGCAAAAATCTTGTACTGTCGATAAAATCTCTAAAACAATAGATAAAATTCTTTGAAGACAAAAACCAATTAAATTCAATTATCTGAATGATTAATGGACATGTGTAATTTATTATTAAACTATTATAATGTGTTGTTAATTATTGTGTAATGAAGAATATTTTTAATGATAATTCAGTTTACATTTTTGAAAATCTCTGGGTTGAGTCACTTTTTCGGTCACTGTTACGTATACGTGAAATAAGGTTAAACAAATTGGGTATTTATATCGACAGATTGCGCCACAGTGACCGAAAAAGTGACTCAACCCAGGAATTTACAAAAATTTGTAAGAAAATTCATAACTCGAAAACTACAAAAAATCGGGTAACATATTATTACCTACATGGGGTATTTTTGTATAACCCTGAGTGTGAGGAAGCAAAACAAATTTATTGACGTGTATGTTTGGACCACCCTGTATATAGCGTCACCGACAACGAAGAGTAGAGATGAGTGTTTTGTTACTACAATTGACGTCGTTTCATGTCTTGTTATAAAATTACCCAACTACTAACTAATATAATGAGCAATTTAATTGAAATAACTTGAAACCCACTGATATCCATAGATATACGTATCCAAACTACACTCATCACTTCGTCGTTATACTCGCAGCTCCTTGTCCGTCTTTAATAATTTAAACGGTCAAAACCTAATTACAATAATACCCAGAGGCATTATTTACCACTCAACTGCAAGGTTCATCAACGTATAGAAACTGGCGCAAAAAAACACAAATTATAAGCTAAGTCAAGGAAACCAAAGTCGACGTCAGGAGTAATACGAGTAGGTAATAATAATTGTTGTGAAAACTTTCGTAGTCTTATGTATGTATGTACTGAGAGTGATTATATGTGTGTGTGCATTGCTACTGTAAAGTTAGCCGCAAAATACAATTTTACAACCTAAAACTAAATTAGTACGTCATTGGCTACTCCGAGATCTGTTGTTCCTCAGAATTAACGGGCCCTTTATGCAAAGCGGGCACTTGCAATAATTTATTCGTCATTTGAAGGCGCCGCATTCGCAAGGAACATCGGCGAATTCCGGTCGCACGCGGTGGAATATTACATTATTAATAATGTTTTAGTAATAACTAGGATCCTCTTATATCTCAGTTCCTATATTATTGTAGAACAATAGGTAAGAACTTAACTGTAGACCTGTACTCCTATCATTAGTTACTAACAGCGATAAAAAACCAAATCACTCCGGATATCGGCGGAAAGCTTACCACGTCACCACTATTGGGTTCTAATACCATTGGTAAAAAGGGGGCTTCTGAGTGAACCGTTCACCATGATGGCAACAGTCACTTGCCTCTGACTAAACCGTTTGGGATAAAGTCACAAATTACGCATGTGGTGCAACGCGGGGACCAGTAGCAGTCGACTGAGAACAAACACGACACGATTGGTGTAGTGCGCTGTAGCACGGTTTCTCGCCTCGATTTTCCGTAGTGTCCCGGGTTCGATTCCCGGACGGGCCAATTCAGGAAACGATCTTTTCTGAATTGACTCGTGTCTGGGTGTGCTGGGAGACGCCCCTGGCTTATTTCCTTGTGTGGTACCTCGTAACACAGGGATATTAATCCCTACTTCGAGACCATTACAAGAGGTGTGGTGTCTGGCGCATATAAATAAAAAAATAAAATAAAACCGCCATTTTGATCACGCTCACAAACACAGGGACTTTACAGGCGATAGCGGTGAGAATCGGTGTCGCGGCCAGTCGCATCGTCGCGAGTTTTTTTGTTTTTGTCGAACTTGGCGCAATAATCTTCACATGATGTATTTTGTTTAACTGCCTACCTATATATACCTACCTACTTCATTTTAAAAATTCAGAGCGAATATAGTACTCGTAGCAGCCATAGGCGGTCAGGCAAGATTAGGTAAGTATACTGGGAAAAGGCGAGAGCGGCCTTTCTGTAAACTCTTTATTTTGTGATATAGTCGTGATGGTATGTTATGTTTTTTTCATAATATAAGATGTTTCAGTCAAACTAAGTTGATAAAAAATAAATATTTTCATAACATAACATGTTATTTCGTCGCTCAAAGGCTAACATAGCAAACACACTCGCAATATCAAAGCTGCAAGGAGCAACTTGATATTTGTTTAAGTTCTATTGCCTTTTGCATAATAAATGCATTTTTATGGACTAGGAACGTGTTTACTTCATACTTTTACGTTAAAACTTATTAAGATTATAGGTAGCTAGGTAGCTTGATGTTTCTGTGATGCAGCTCATTTATTCATTTTAACCTATCCTTAGCTTCACATAAGGGTATTACCACAGATTACTAAATAGTTACTACGTAACACACACGAGTAAATCACATCCAAAAATAAAAAATGAAAAAATGATCCATAGAAAAATCACAATTTTCTTAATCCTAAATGCGTGCTGTAATGTGACAGGCATACTATATTGCCAGGGCCACCTCTTTCGATATAGATGTCAGTAGTCAGTACTTACAGTAGGTACGTCATTACGTTCAATTCAACCGCAAGCTTCGCGTACAAATGCTCTACGCGGCTGTTGACAACCAACTGCCTAATGGGTCTTGGAATACCCGACATCTGGTAGGTAATTATCGCGGGCAAGTCAATCGTCAATCAAAACTGAGCAGTCCTTACACGTATAGCTGTCTCTTTCAGTTCTATTGACATGTGACAGTTCAGCATCAATTTGAGGTGTGCTTTAACTTTTGATTAGCGTTTGTAGATAATGAGTTTAGTGAGTGATAAAAACACACTTTCATGGATAGATGGAAACTAGAAAAAATCGACCTGATTCTAGGGCTCGAGCAGGACACGAACCCGCGCCCTTCCACAATCTGGGTGGATGCTCTTTTAAGAGGACACAGCACGGTCGAAAGAATTGAAAAATTAGGATTTGTAAAAGCTATTGCTGCAAACCTAGAGCCCCCCGCAGAGTGCAATAGAGACAGCTGCAAATCGGACCGAAATTTTCACGTTTCATAGTCCCCTGATTCCTTTCCGAAAAGTTGGCTGATTTAGTTAATTTTTTCATTAAAAATAAGTTTACTTATGAAAGTAAACTTTTTTTATGGAAAAAAAAAATATATTTTTTTATGTAAACTAGTCAAATTAGTTTTCTTGGTGTTTGAACACAGCGGAAAATCTGGCCAATTTTTTTCGCGTTTTGAAGGTTCATATCTCTTTTGATATTTTATTTATATTAAAAAAAAAACATAGGGACATGGTAATAGTAGCAATAGATTTTTTGTACAAGAAAAATATTCTTCTACTAGCAATATCGAGGGTGGAAACAGGGTAC
This sequence comes from Udea olivalis, assembly GCA_947369235.1. NCBI lineage: Eukaryota > Metazoa > Arthropoda > Insecta > Lepidoptera > Crambidae > Udea > Udea olivalis. Next base: position 4,770,061 of record OX376364.1, on the reverse strand, counting down.
GTCTGTATGGGAAAACGGCGCTATATCCTCTTAACTTCAACTGCTTTTTAGACGTGAAATAATGCATTGTTATCATGCAAAAAAAAAAACACTCACATATTCATGGTTTTAAAAATATAAACTTACTTAAATACTGGACACAGTTACTGTGTCGACTACTGTAGTCAAGCGCACTTCGGTTTTTTTTAAATATTTTTCATTACTAGTTGTCAATTTTACCTACGATACTTACCTTCAGACCAGTACAGGAAAAATATTTTGAAAAAGGTACACAAATGCTATACTTAGAAATCTAACCGATCCTTATAAAGAGGTGCGAACTTGTTAAGAGACGCAAGCGGGTTTTAAATCGAGCTTATCAATTAAGAAACAAACTCGTGATCGTGACATCCCTCACCTGCTTAAGAAACCGATGTAAAACTATGTACTTGCATAAATATTTACTTGTGTTTTTTTTTTTATTTGTAAGTAAAACATGTACATGTGTTTTTAGTTTATTACTACTTTTAAATGTGTAACTCATGTCATTTGTACACAGTTTGTCTATCCACAACATTTTTTAATGAGATTTCCTGTTGCCATGGTCTTGCGGAAGAAATATCTTTCTAGAGATAAGCAAAACTGTACTTTTGTAGTCCTTATTGCTTTCTATGTACTCGTAAGTTGTCTCTTTGTGTACGAATTAATAAATTTAAAATTCTATCGGAGAATCAGTGAGACTTCCTCTCTCACAACGTCGTCCTATTACATTTTTTTTATGAACAAAGTGCTTAGTGCGCCTTTGCGGTACGGTCGAGAGGCTTCGATAATCTACATACACAAATTAACACACAAAACAAACTCTCAAGCACCACCATATAACTTTCAGCCATTTTTAATATTCGCAGATGCCAAATATCAAAGCCCGCCGAAATACTGACAGGTAACAAAAGTCACTGCTATTTCATTTCACCACCTGATAGTTCAATTAGTACTTCACGCGTTTTATTGTTGCTCCAGTATTTGTTATGTACTTTTCTCCCTAGATATATGAACATAAATATATATTTTTGTAAAAATTACTTTGTGTCTGTCAGTTTGTACACCCTGTGAAAAATGGGTTTAGTTGGAATTTAATGAAACTTTGTGACGCAAAAATGAAAATACTTATACCATAAAGCTCACTCACTCATTCAATAGTATGTCCACCATGAGTTTACGCTAATGGGATTTCGGTACAACGCCCCTAGCGATTTAAAATGGAACCGAAATTGGCATTCAAATTTCCGTGACGAAAACTCATGGTGGACGAGAGCTAGGAAATAAAAAAGCGTATCTTGTTGCAATACAACGCTACGTGTCTGCCTGTGTGTACAACCATAGACGAATAAGGCTCGGACTACATTAGTGGTGCGGTCGAAGAAATTCAGAATCGCATTTGGCCCTTCCTGGGACCGAATTCATGAATGTTGAATGAGTAGACTTTGACGCTCTAAAGTAGACCGAGATTCGGTGGCTGAAAGAAAACGATCAGTATTATAATGCAGGTGTGACAATATCGTTAAAAATCTCGCTTTTTTTTACTAGCTGTCCGTCAGCGGCTTCGCCCGCGTAGACCGTCTTCCCGTCAGAACATATCCTACTTACATTTAAAAAAATAGCCTATGGCACTCCCTGATAATGTAGCTTTATATTGGTGAAATAATTTTTAAGATCGGTCTAGTAGTTTTGGAGCCTATTCAATACAAACAAACAAACAACAAAACAAAACACAACATAACATACCATCACGACTTTATCCCAAGCGGGGTAGTCAGAGGCAAGTGACTGTGCCGTCATGGTGAACGAAACACTCAGAAGCCCACTTTTCACCAATGGTATTAGAACCCAACGTGGTAGGTGGTAAGGCCTTCCGTCGTTATCCGGGTTTATTTGGTTCGTTATCGATGTTTTCCGTCACCGGAGAGTTAGTCGGATATTTAACAATGAACACAAAGATTTTGGTTCTGGCCAGATTTGAACTCGGGACCATACGATTTACGATCTGAGTTCGGGTACTGAACCAATAGGCCACGACGCTCTCTTACAAATAAAAAAACAAACAAACAAATGTTTCTTCTCTATTATATTAGTATAGATTGGATAACACGATTGGCGTAGCACGGTTTCTCGCCTTGACTTGCGTGGTGGTACCGGGTTTAATTCCCGGTCGGTTCAATTCAGGATCTTTTTTGAATTGGCTCGAGTCTGGGTGTGCTGGGAGACGCCCCTTACTTAATTTCTTGTCTGATACCTCGTAACAGAAGAATATTTTTCCTTACTTTGAGACTATTATTAATAGTGTGTTGTCTGGCACATATAAACTCATTTATTTATTAGTCAAACACTGTCAAGTATGACCTAAGACAGTCGTTAGCGAATGTAGTTTTTTTTTAAACCACTTCGGCGACAATCAAGCATGCGGACCACCTGATGGTAAGCGGTTACCGCAGCCTATGGACACGTGCAACACCAGGGGAATCACTCGCGCGTTGTCGGCCCTGCAAAAACCTTTTCAAACCCCTATTGAAGAGCTCCATACTATAACTCATCGGGAAAACCTCGGCAGGGAGTTCATTCCACAATTTAAGCGACATTGGACGGAAACATCTCTGAAACCGAACTGTACGAGAGCATTGCGGATTCAGAGTGTGAGGATGAACGCCCTGTCGCACGGTGGGTCAAAACTGCTATAAGAGGGACTTAGGTTTTTATTTTACAAATTACATTTAAAAAAAATACTTATCGAAAGGTTTTGTCATCCTGATGAATAATTGTTATGAAACATTTCGCTTCAAAATTGATAGTTCGCTTGGAAAAAAATATTATCATATTTTGTTGTATGGAATGAAACATAAAATAGTAAAATTTAGCTAAGTCTTGACAGATCTTGTTTTAAAACTACTTTAGTCTTATTCTTTGGCTTCTTCGCCATAATTATACGCTTTTAGCGCGCACCCAAAGTTGCCCGTTTCAGCGTTATAGAAATCCGAATTTTAAAGAAAACATATATGTTTTATTGAATTTCTAATTCCGAGAAAGCCCTTTGAAGAGCTCTCTAATAAGCAAAAAAGAAGACGCGTAGAACAGTTAACAAAATCAGTGTCTCCACAAGAGTTACAAAGTGCTACGATTAAAAACCTCAAGAGTAGTGGGGATTGCGACTTAAATAAAATAATGGAACATTTGTTAAACCATCCCGAAGATATAGATAAGGTGAAGAGTTGCATAAGTCAGCAAAAAGAGGACCGTTTATATACTCCTGAAAAAGCCCTAGCTCTCTCGATATCACTTAACTTATCCAAGTGGCAATACATTAATCTTCGAGACTCTGCAATTGAACAAGGTGCAGCATCTATGTATCCCTCTTACTACCAAATTAAGCAAGCGAAATTAAATTGTTACCCCGCAAAAGAAGACATCACCATAACCGAAGATGGAGCATCTATTAAACTGCAGGCCCTACTTAATTTGACCACCTTCCGTTTGCTAGACGCAATGGACTTTAATTGATCATCCAAAGCTGATTTGAAGCTAATAAGTAAATGGGGTTTTGATGGAGCATCCAGTCAAAGCAATTACAAGCAGAAGGCTAGCAGTTTGGATTTGGAAGATTCCAGTGTTTTTATGGTCAGCTTAGTACCTATAAGGCTGATGCGGGATGAAGATATATTGTGGGAAAATGATCGTCCGTCTTCAACGTTTTACTGCCGCCCTATTCGGTTTAAATTTATGAAGGAGTCTGAAAGTTCAGTACAAAGTGAAAAAGAAGCCATAAAACTCGAAATAAAAGCACTTCAACCGTCTGAACTGCAGAAAGTAACTGTCAAACACCAACTGCTAATGACAATGATCGATGGGAAGATTACATCATATATATCGGAAACTTCGACATCTATGTGTGAAATTTGCAAGGCGAAGCCATCAGTCATGAATCAGCTAGAAGAAATCGACCGCAGAACAGCAAATGAAGAAATGTACCAATATGGACTGTCTTCATTACATGCGTGGATCCGATGCATGGAATGTTTGCTTCATATAGGTATGGAATTTTTTATCATAATATAGTACCTACCTATTTCGTACTATACATTTTGCAGTAGGAAATTTTTTCTAAAAGGTGTGTTTCTGAATACCAATTAATTGCCTACTTTGTTTCAGCTTACCGCGTGGAATTGAAAGAATTGGAAGATATTATTAAGCATTTTGGACTCCTACCAATCGGTAAACTATCGGAAGAAGCATCAGAGGCTCGAAACAAAGACTTTCGTAAATATAGAGAGAGCCATTCTAGAAAAATAAGTAGGACAGCGACAAAACGAAGATATCTTGCATAATCTTCTCTTGTCATCTGATCCAAAACTCTCATTTCTCAGGCCAAGGTTGCATAAACAACGGAAAATGGTTCTCTCACCAAGATCAGTCGAGCTTTTGGTGCCTCTTCCATCTACATCTGAATTTGATTTCATAGATATAAATACTCTACAAGATAGTGAGAGTGATTAATTTTGTTCTAAAGTATAGTTTTTTATTATTATTGTATTTAGCTGTAGTTCTTATAATTATTAAAGGTACCAATTTATTTTTTGCGTTGAAATGAACGAAAAATATTTAAAAAAAAACTTTTTTATTTTTTGTATTTTAATTATAAGTTTTTTAATTCATAATATTTCCTTCTTGTAAGTGTTTTAATATGTTAAAATATTTTCTATTATATGTTTTAAATAAAAAAGCAAATTTTTAGTAACTTTTTATTATTATTTTAGGATCCTCATAATCCTTGAACGGGCAACTATGGGTGCGCGTTGATAATGTACAGTTATAGCCAACAAGCCGAAGATTAAGAATAAAGCAGTTTTAAGGCAAGATCTGTCAAGACTTGGCCAAAATTTAGAAGTTTCTGTTCCATTCCATACAATAAAAATTTAAATATTTTTTTCTACCCAAATTATCAGTTTTTTAAGAAAACGTTTTATAACAGTTAATCATCAGAATGATGTGACCTTTCGACAGGTATTTTTTTTTTCTGGAATTTGTAAAAAAAAACCCTACGTCCCTGATATAGCTCTTTCGACCCACTGTGTGTCGGTGGCGAGCGGTGCGGTGGTAAAAAGTAGCCGTGGGCATCATATCGAACAGTTCTTCAGAACAAAACCCGTTGTACAAGCGGTAGAACACAGTTTATTTATTTATTTATTATTAATTACAAAAAGAAAAAGTACAATTGGCGGACTTAATGCCTAATGGCATTCTTTACCAGTCAACCACTGGGCGAAGCAGAAATCGTGTTGGCGGTGTCTCATAAAACTGGAAATAAAATATACTATTAATACAAAAAACATACTTATAGCAAAATTATACATAAAGAAACATAGACTATATATCGTACCTAAATCTTAAAATATTGTCTTGAAAGGAGAGAGGTTTGGTTAAATGAGTTAAGGTTTATCTAAGAAGAAGTTGTGGATTGCTCTTTTGAAGGAAAACCTACTGGTCGACAATTTAATTTTATTAGGCAGCGAGTTCCATAGCCTAATGGCAGCTAATGTGAAAGAATTCGACATATGGGAAGACGTATGAAGAGGAGTGTGAAGCAGCAAAAGGCTATGCGAGCGCTGGTTGCGCGTGCTGCACTCGCCCCTATACTTAAAATTACTTTTCAGTTATCTGGGGGAATTGGGATTACTAAGAATATTAAAAAGTAAACAGAGCGTTCGAGAATTCCTACGGTGACGAATTTTAAGCCATTTTAATTGAGAACGAAAGGGAGAAATGTGGTCGTATTTTCGTACACCATAGATAAACCTAATGCAACTTTTTACCAGACGTTCATGTTTATCAAGGAGACCTTGGGACAGATTAGAAGTGCAAACGTCTGCATAGTCAGTGAGGGGCATAAGGAGTGCTTGTACTAAGATAATTTTGGTGCCGAGAGGAAGAAAATTTTTGAATTTATATAAGGAGCGTAAGGAAGCAATGACTTTTCTGCTCGTTTCAATAATGTGCTTATCCTAACTCAGTGTATTGTTCATAAACAGGCCAAGGTTCTTGACGTGAGGACTGTAAGGTATAACAGTGCCGTTATAGGTTAACACCGGCCAATCAGTCCCAAGGCTACCCAGCTGCCGCGGGGTGCCTACCACAATTGCCTGACACTTAGTTGGATTTACCGATATCCCAAAGCTGATAGACCAGTCGAGTAAGCGTTTGAGATCATCATTCAACTGGAAAATAGCCCCATCAAACCCCTTCACGTCAGTCTGTACGTACAGCTGAAGATCATCAGCATACAGATGGTAAGAGCTGCAGAGAATATGGGTTACAAAGTTAATGAATATAGAAAATAAAAAAGGGGATAATATTCCTCCTTGTGGGACTCCAGAATCGAGGTCACACTACTGAGAAAAAGTTTGGTCAATGCGCACTGCCTGTTTCCGGTTACGGAGATATGACGAAAACCAATCCAATGCCTGTGGATTGATGTGCAGATGAGAGAGCATGGCAAGAAGAATGTCATGGTCAACGACTTTAAAGGCATTAGAGAAATCTATTAAAACGAGAACAGTCATTTTGGAAGCCTCCAGGCCAGCTCTGATATCCTCAGTAACCTTCAGGAGAGCAGTGGTCGTACTCTGGCCTGGCCTAAAGCCTGATTGGTATTCACTGACGAGGTTATAGGTGAAGACGAAATGGGAGAGCTGTTTATGAACGACGGCTTCAAGTGCTTTAGAGAGGAATGAGAGCATTGAAATAGGGCGGTAATGACTGGGCAGACTAGGGCTAGAAATTTTCGGGAGAGGTCGGATGATAGCATTGCGCCAGATAGAGGGGAAATTCCCAGAAAGAAGAGAAAAGTTAATAATATGCGTTATAGTTGGCAGAATACAATCAAGGATGGGCAGCAAAAGGCTTCTGCTGATACCATCACAGCCTACCGCTTTGGACTTAATGGATAGAATGAGCTTACGAATCTCGTCACAAGAAACAGTGGTGAATTCAAAGGAAACGCGAATGGGAAGCAACTCAGATGAGATAGCTGCTATGGTTTGCGTTTTTATGTCAACAGGAAGCTTAGGGGTTGTGGAAAAATGAAGATTCAAGTCATTTAGAGAGTGAGGGAAATTGACGTTAGAATGATCAGATTTCCCAATACCTAAGGAATTTAGAAACTTCCAAGTATCAGAAAAAGAAGACTGGACAAGGTTATAATGAAAGTGCCGTCTCTTTGCAGCCCTTACCATCTGATTACAACGATTTCTGGCTACCCTAAAAGATTCCCAACTTACATCACTTCGACTACGCTTGTAGGCCCTGAAAGCACGGTCCCTCTTTGTCGTGGCAACTCTGACCATCCTAGTTATCCACGGAGCTGGAGGGCGCCTCAACTTAACTGCCCGGAGCGGAGCGTGCACATCATACAGTGACAATATTATGCTATTGAACTCTGAAACTTTTTCATTCACTGATGATGCCAACTGAACCGGTTCCCAGCTGAGGGAGGAAGCGTCCTGTTGCAGTTTAATAACGTTGAGCTTCGCAAGATTACGTAGGATGGCCACGCGAGGCTGACGTTTGACAGGCTTTATCTTAAAAGACAGAAATATAAGATCATGGTGTGAAAATCCGGGAGCGGGAAATTGGCCATATTTAAGGACACGATCAGGAGAGGATGTGATAATAAGATCGAGCCACGAATCATTGGTGTTGGAGTTGAGATGAGTTGGATCGAGGGGAAGAATAGAGAGATTTGCTGACTCGACCACAGAACGTAACTTTGATGAACGGGACCCGTTCTTCATGAGATCGGCATTGAAATCGCCCATAATAATGACATTTTGAAAGTCTGTTGCATGTAGGCCGAGAACAGACTCAAAGTCCGCAAAAAAATCGATTGTAGGAGGAGAGTAAACAACACCCAACAGAGCCTTATTTCCACCCAGCCTGACCTCGAGTATTAGATATTTCATCGAACGTGAATATTGTGGAGAAGAGGCAGCTAAGATATTATAAGATATAGAGCAATGAAGATAAATGGCAACCCCCCCATATCCCTTTCCTATGCGGTCATTACACAGTTAAGTTTTTGTATTGGAATTTAGTACAGTAACTCTTGTAAATAGGAATGAAACTAAAAAAAGCGAACAAGCTGCTGTAGGTACTATTGTACAAGTAGTTATAAATAAATAAATAAAAATAAATAAAATAAAATAGTTAACGTGACGTAAACCACGATAGTTGACTTCAGAAATTTGTATGCCATTTTTGTTTTCATTTTCTAATAACTACATTTCTAAACACTATCTTAAAGATATTAATTCCCTGGACATTATTCCACACAAATATCCCTGGACATTATTCCACACAAATATCCCTGGACATTATTTCACACAAATATCCCTGGACATTATTCCACACAAATATCCCTGGACATTATTCCACACAAATATCCCTGGACATTATTCCACACAAATATCCCTGGACATTATTCCACACAAATATCCCTGGACATTATTCCACACAAATATCCCTGGACATTATTCCACACAGCGCCATCTAGCCCCAAAGTAAGCTAATTAAAGCTTGTGTTATGGGATACTAGACAACAGATAAACATACTGAAATACATTTTCTTTTGTAAATACATACTTATTATACATAGGAGACACCCAGAGCAGTACAAACACACATGTTCATGCACACAAATGTTTGTACTGTGCGGGGATCGAACCCGCGACCTCTAGTGTAGTAGCCAACTTCTTAACCATTACACCAAGTCGGTCGTCAAACCAAATTGCCAGAGTGAATAGGCATTTTCTGGGTAAGCCTGTACCACTATCGGCCTCGTCATCGCTTACCACCAGGCGAGACTGAGGACAAACGCAAACACATTTTAAATTAAAAAAAAATCACGGTAGTTAGTGGATGTCAATCTACATAGTTTTTATTCCAATCGGCTAAAAATGAGATTTTTTATGTCACTTTGTTGTAGTAAGTAATTAACCTATACTGTCCCACTGCTGGGCAAAGGGCTCCATCATTGAAATCAAGTCATCGCTACAATGGACGGGTATCGGCTTAATCCCCACGCTTGCCAAATGCGGGTTGGTGATCACAAACCCGGGCTATGTTCCGAAAAATCCGAAAACACACTTTGCCCGATCTGGGAATTGAACCCGGAACCTCCGGGATTCGGGCCGAGCTCTGAAACTACTCGGCCACGGAGGCGTTTGTCACTTTGTATTGAAAATTTTTAGTATTTTAAATACAAAATGAATTTCTATTTTAATCTGATAATCTTTTTTGTCGAGTATATTTTGGTGTCCTATTTCATAAAGAAACAATAAAAATCATTATCTTACAAAGAAATTCAAGCAACTATCTCAACTAATTAAATATGAAGGATGTCAACATTATGGCAAGAAAGGAAGAAATTGGTAATTTGTTCATTCAAAATAGCAGAACTGTATTCTCATTCAGAGTAAAAAAAAACATTTAATTTCCTTTTATTTCAAGGTTTCAACTTTCATTAAGATTTGGCAAACGAGGTTTAATAAATGATTGCCATTCATCAATATTACTTTTTTCATTCTGACCGCATTTTACCTTTATCGAATTTTGGCATTAGGCACTGCGTTTTTCCTTGTGGCTATTTGTCTTGGTCGCACCTTTTAAATTCACATTTAAAAGGACTAAAGAATTAAATTCTTAGGTTTTCATTAGATTTTTTAGAATTTTAAGAATGCACTATTTTACATGTTATTGTCCTCGGAAACTCAGTACGTCTACTATTAGTTGCCACTTTAATTTTACGTTATTGTTCGCGTAAAGTATTTGTATGGGATTTCACCTTGCCTGTTGAGTCGATATAGAACTAAAAACCGTTACCGTAATCTTACGGTAACGGTTTTTAGTTCTATATCGACATATTTAGTTCCATAACGTAACACTAGCATCTGCTAGTGTTACGTTATGGAACCGTTTTAGCTCAATTTCGACTCAACAGAGGCGCTGCACGAAATCACCATAAAAACATTTTACGCGAACGATAACGTGAATTTAAAGTGGCAATAGACGTACTGTTGGAAGAACAGCCACCAGGATTGCACAAGACGTGGGTTCATGTCCCGCTTGAGCGCTAGGATCAGGCTAAAATTTTCTAGTTTCTATCTTTAATTGTATTCACATATCGGAGATATATCCCATGTCCATATCTTAGTGACGACAGTAGATAAGCAATGATTTTTGATCATTCCTCACCTTAACACTCACGTACTAAGGGTGATAGAGTACCTACGGAGTCCTCCACATAAAATCCAACATTTGTTGGCTAGCACCAAAAGATTTTCTTTCTCGTACTATCCAGCGCTTTTGTTTCAAGACTATGACCAATTGGTGTGTTGTATGTGGCAAATTGGCAAACAAGCGCTATTACCGAGCAGCCGACGGACACTGGTCAACAAAGTGTGCACCACCAGCCAATTATATAGCCACCAAAGAACAGCTGCGACATCAATAAACCCCCATGTAGCCATGGTGTCCTTGCCACAGCCAACCTGGAAACGGGGGCTGTTTAAAATTTTCAGATTGACCAGTACCTGGCCATGAGCAGCCCAGTACGTAACGATTTGACATGACATGATAATGTCTAATCCCAATACAACTTTTACGCAAACGACAGTGTAAATCTAAAGTGGCAACTCGTGGTAGACGTACTGGGCTGCTCATGTCCAGGTACTGGTCGATCTGAAAATCTTTAAACAGTTTCCGTTTCCACGTTGGCTGTGGCAAGGACACCATGGCCACATGGGGGTTTATTGATGTCGCAGACCTAAGATGTGACTACGGTCATCTCAAACTATGGCTCATATGCTGAGTGCTCACAGTGCCCAACCACCTGCACAGTGGAAGAAGTTACTGTACATGTTGACAATTTTTTTATTGACTCTAAAAGAAAAAAAAGAAGTTCATAACAACCAGTCTCCATGTGTTCCAGTATATTAAACACATAAAGCTCCCTAGAAAACAATACCCAAAAACAAATAAACTTAGATTCCCTAATAAAAGATGTACGACCCTGTCACATCTGAATACAAAGCGGAAGCAATACTTCCGCGGAAGCAATATTTTAGATTTGCGCTTTCCACACCCGCGTTTATTGCGTTTCACGGATATAAGACTTTCTTTATGTATATCCGACTTCCAGATGGGTCAAACCGAAGAACTTACAAAGGGCATCGCTCGTTCCCCATACATTGAATGCCCTGGAAAGCACAGCAATGTGGAAATACTAGTTGTGTTCGGAATCATTCACAATTCCAGGCATTTGCTGAAACACGGACATTTTTAGGAACCGTGGCCTACTACAGAATGTATTAGATTTTTTTATACTTAATCGTAAACGATGTATGTACACTTTTTGTTATGTTCTGATAGATAGATATATTGTTTACCTCTATGTAAGAACTTAAGTGATTTGAATTAAATGAACATAACATAACACTTCAAATCAAAAAACCATTAACGCTCATATTCATTTTGTTACTATATAGAACGTTGGCAGATGACACCTATAAAGTACATTTACTAAAGAAATAACAAAGAGAATGCGTAACGAATTTAAGTTCATAAATGTTTGAGACGAAACACAATTATAGCGCGATCTAAAGGAGTCCTAACTACATCTGTTGGTATAACAACTAATTGTCATCACTTTTGACAAACCGTCCACCAATCATAACCACTACCAACCATATCAAATTGTGTAGTAGTTACAGAACTTTTAATTTTTTGTTTCTAACCACAAAATGTCCGTGTCCGTGAATAACTGCTAATAAAATTAAAATAAAATAAAAGAATTATAATTAAGGACATTCGTTTGTGCATGCTAGGGCCGATTTCAAAGATGTCATTTAATTTAAGCACCATAGTCCACGGAGTGCAGCTGCATAGACGTTTATCAGTTATAAATAAATAAATCTTCATTCCGGCTCATCACACCTATAGGTAGCAGTTTATTTTATCTAAGCTTACATACAAGGTACATACAGTAGGTATACCTTGGGGGCTATGCAAGAGCAACACGCCACGACGTGGCGCTTATGTCATTCCCATACATTTGAACGCTTTCTATTGTAGAAATCGTCGTGAAGTGACAGCCGCTAGCGTCTGCGTTGACGATTTTGTATGGGATTTCGGTTATATGAAATAGTTCATAGTTCTTTATTGCTTTATGATGGTACATAAGATCTTAAAATTAAAATAGAACCTGTAACATGAGCCCTGCTAGGGCATTGCAACACAAATAGATACCTAACTTACAAACTAAAATTTTAACAAAAAAAAACCAACTTCAAAAAAGACTGTTCCAAAACAAAGCACTAAAAAGTAAAGAAATAATTGCGTATTCTTCTAAAACTTATACGTTAATACAATGTAGGTACAATTATTGTTATTGTTGGAGTCGGTGTCAGCCGAGGAAACACTACAATATACCTAGCATTATACCTATTTCTTACATATCACGTTTACGTATGTATGTAGGTAGTTACAAACCTACATTGGCTGACACCGACTCCAACAATAACAATAGTTGTACCTACATTATATTAACGTATAATCGTCCAATTGCTCCTAAGAATTGAAGAGTTCCGTTACTTTGTCATGGATCCCATAATCAGAACCTAACACACATCAAACTGCCCTTGATGTATATCCTTTCCAATAAAAAAAGAAGCATCGAAATCGGTTGGCGTGATAATGAGTTATTCGTCCATTTGTCGCGCATATGGTTTATCTAGATTTAAGACTTATATGGATTTCCCATGGATGCCACTGTCAGAACTGGACCAAATTAAAATGGGACCATTCGGCCAGCTTTCAAATAAAAAAAAATGATCAAAATCGGTTAACCCAGTCGAAAGTTATGAGGTAACAAACATAAAAAAAAAACATACAGTCGAATTGAGAACCTCCTCCTTTTTTTGAAGTCGGTTGAAAATGCACATTATTTAATGTTTATTCTTCTATTATTTTAATACATAAAATATCGTATTTTACAAATTATAATTTTTCATTACAAAACTCTCTAACAGAGTAAAAACATTTCCCAATCAGCCACTCCTTTAACTTCTTACAAAAAATGTTTTTTGTGTCTATGTTCTAAATTTCAAGTGGCAGTTCGTTAAATATTTTTACGGACATATGTGCTTGAACTAACCATACGTAATTTGGGAAAAGGTTGCACTAGCCCATTTTAGTGCCTTAAGTTCCTTGGTTTTGTGTAAAAATCCTTTGCTTGCGAAAATTCTTTAAAGATATTCTTGACAAATTTACTTATTTCGAATATATTGTAGTAAGTGTAAGCATTTTTAGTTTTGTAAAATGTGGTCTACAGCTTTCCATATCTGTTATATTCACCAGTGTCCCTACACATCTCTTCTGCAATACAAATAATTGTCCTACATTCGAACCGTTACCGCAGAGAATGATTCCGTAGTTCAACCAAGCGTTAACATAGGCGTAGTATGCACTAGTAGCTGTTTTAAGTCAGTGCATTTTTTAAATTCATAATACGCACTGTAAATAAATTTGGAGAGATTAGCAGTAATTTTTTCGATATGAGGTTTCCAATTTATATTTGAATCTACTTCTATTCCTAATAGGGTACTCGAGGTAACAAATTCCATTACATTATTTTCAAAATACAATCAAAGATGGCATACAAATTTCTGAAAACTCATGCTAGACATTCAGGGATGGAGCATGCTGAAACGAGGTTGCCGAGGTGTTAACAACGTATACATATAGAATGGAATTCTTTAAGAGGTTTTTGAAGAGGTTTTTCAGGGTCTACAAAGCGCAAGTGATACCTCTGGTGTTGCACGCAACCCTAAGCTGCAGTAACCGCTGACCACCAGACGGTACGCGTGCTTGTTAGTAGACACCAACGTGGTGTAAAAAAAACCCTCTGGAAATACCACCGCAGAGATATCGTGCCATATTTTACATAACACATCATCACGACTTTATCCCAAACGGGGTAGTCAGAGGCAAGTGACAGTGCCGTCATGATGAACGAAACACTCAAAAGCCTACTTTTCACCAATGGTATTAGAACCTAACGTAGTAAGGGTGAACCTTCCGCCGTATTCCGGCTTGATTTGGTTTTCATCGGTGTTTTCCATCACTGGAGAGTTAGTCGGATATTTAACAATTAACACAAAGATTTTGCTTCTGGCCATATTTGAACTTGGGACCGCACGATCGACGAACTGAGTTGGGGTGCTGAACCCTCTCTATATTTTGGATGTACTCGTACCTATTATACGAGTATTATACTCGTATTATAGTATTTGTCGTGGGTTCGATCCCCACCCATGACAAACATTTATGTGACGAACATTGGTGTTTGTTGTGTGTCTGGGTGTTATTATCTACTTAAGTATGTATTTAGGAATGTTTATCAGTCTCTGACACCGAGATCCCATGATCTTGGTGTAATTTGTCTCAGTCATCAGTACGTCTACCACGAGTTGCCACTTTACGTTTACATCATCGTTCGCGTAAAAAAATGTATTGGAATTTGACATTGTCATGCCATGTCATGTGTCATCCCAATACATTTTTTTACGCGAAAGATAACGTAAATTTAAAGTGGCAACTCATGGTAGACGACCAGGACGTGATGCGTAAAATACACGCTAAGCGAGCACCAGTCATGCCAGGACTCGTGGCTCGTTATAGATTCTTTTAATGCGTGTTTCTGATGCATGTGAGTAAGCGAAGGATAATAAATAAATATCCCTGGACATTATTCCACACAGCGCCATCTAGCCCCAAAGTAAGCTAATTAAAGCTTGTGTTATGGGATACTAGACAACGGATAAACATACTTAAATACATTTTTTTTTTGTAAATACATAGTTATTATACATAGGAGACACCCAGACCAGTACAAACAGACATGTTCATGCACACAAATGTTTGTACTGTGCGGGGATCGAACCCGCGACCTCTGGTGTAGTAGCCAACTTCTTAACCATTACACCAAGTCGGTCGTCCGATATAATAAAACAATTTAATACACTAAACTTCCAATCTAAAAGACAGCTCAAAATAAAAGATACTTCAGAGTTTTATACCAAACTAAAAGAAACAGTTGTGCGCAAATGTGTAACTAATAATTTAAAAAACAGTAAGTATTTAGCTCGGGTGATAAAATAAAGAGCTCGGTTAAATGGTGCCTTGAACGAATGAGGGCTTGTCAGTCCTCACCAAGTCCACAGCTCCAACAAACCCGTTCACTCGCTACACTTAATTTGCAAAACAAACACAGTGAAGACGGGTACTCTAGCTCTTAAAGACATAAAGGGTACGCACTTAGGACCAACACAGGAAGTGCATTACACACCAGCTAATAGGGAGGCGGGAACGAGCTCAGTGGGAATAAAGTGAGCAAATACTAGCATTGATATTTCAGTGGAACTGGACTTAGGTTTTTTTCGGCTTATTGCGGCAATAGATTACGGAACATATGGCTAATATCTGAACAAGTATTTGACTGTATCCCTAACGGGGTATAGTCAGAGGCAAATTACTGTTGCCGTTATAGTGAACGGAACACTCAGAAGTCCACGATTTACCAATGTTAGAATCCAACATAGTAGGTAGTTCACTTTTCATCAATGGTATTAGAATCCAACGTGGTAGCTGGTGAGCCTCTCGCCGTTATCCAGGTTGATTTGGTTTTTATCGATGTTTTCCATCACCGGAAAGTTAAACGATTATCACACGGTTGCCAACAAGACCACCAACAGCGGTGGCCTTGGTCGGGCCGACCGTCGATCCATTGTTATTTGGTTGCCAACGGCCGTCCACATGGTCAGGCTGACCAAGGCCACCACAAAATCTGTTCTGTGGTCTTGTTGCCGACCGTGTGGCACTCGTTTGACTTTCCGGTGATGGAAAACATCGATAAAAACCTAATCAACCTGGAGATAACGGTGAGAGGCTAACCACCTACCATGTTGGATTCTAACATTGGTAAATCGTGGACTTCTGAGTGTTCCGTTCACTATAACGGCCACAGTAATTTGCCTCTGACTACCGCGTTTGGGATTTAGTCGTGATGGTATGACGTTATGTCTTTTATTAAAAATACTTGTTCAGATATTAGCCATATGTTCAGTAATATTTTGCCAATAATGAACACAGAGATGATTCTGACCAGATTTTAACTCGGAACCACACGATCTACGATCCGACTTGGGATGAACCTCTGGGCCACGAAGCTCTCCAGCAAAACACACAGTAAATTCTCCTGATAGAAGGATCTTTTCAACTAGCTAAACATTTCAAACAACATTGTTCATTTAAGACAGCAATAGAGTTTCCCCGCAATTGCTCCTTAATTCCAAACTTTTTATGTTGAAGAACAATTTTTCCCAAACAACAATTATGTCTGAGAGGTTCAGTCAGTAAGTAGGAAAAGTGATTTATTATTCAAGTAATTCGTGGCAAGTAAGTTTGGCCGAGGGAGCTTTTTCTGCATATTTTAACCTAAATGAAAGATTAGGAGCAAAAATGTATAATTAGACCGTGAATAGCGTTGAAATAAGATTTACCTACCTCTGCCGTGAGTTTGCCTTTCGTAAACTACGATAGTCGACTACAGCAACTTGCATCCCATTTTTTGTTTCGTTACTATTCACCAACGCTTCCGTGGCCGAGTAGTGACAGAGTTCGTCCCAAAATCAGCACTTGTGCAAATCCCAGGTCGGGCAAACATGTTTTCGGATATTTCAGAACATAGCCCGGGATCGTGATCACCAACCCGCATTTAGCAAGCGTGGCGATTAAGCAAATTCCTATCAATATGTAGCGATGACTTGATGCCTTTGCCTCTGTCCAGTAGATGGACCAGTGCATAGGCTAATAACTTTACTACTTATATTTCACCAGGCCACCAGGGCCGTTCTACCAAAATCCGTACAAAAACATCACCACAGATGCTTAAGACTGTCATCGGTGTAGCATGTCATCAAAATATACAAATCAATTTAATGAAGTATCGAATCGTTGTGATCTTATGAGTCTTCAGTCTTAATTTTTTGTGTTCAGCGTGAAATTTACACAGTATCAGTATCGGTTTCCTCAATACACTTTGGGAACTTGTTAAATTTTTTTGGGGCCATACCAAAAGACTAACTGAACATAGATGTTTTAAACCTCATGTGACAAATGTTATGTGATGATAAACTGTTGCGTTGGCCTTGCAAGGTTCACATGTAGATTTTAACACTTGAAGACAATAAATGAATATGAATATGCTTCTCAGCCCCTCCCTGTACCTACGTGACTAAGATCACGAAGTCTGATAGTGGAAATCACAGCTTTAAACATTAATAGATAACGCATGACGCTCCGTTTGCATGAAAAGTGTGGCAGATTTTCTATACTTATTGTGACTTCACGATTGCATTTCAGTAAAGGAATCCACCATTTCTCAATAGATTTTAATATCGTTTACTTAAAAGAGTAACAATAACATAAATCTGATCAATTTTGATATCTATTTTAATAACGGTTGAACAAACGGTAGGAGTAAATGAAGCATCAAAAGGCACTGCATTAATGTCAAAGTAAAAATATTTTTCTTTAAACAGGTAGATCAATTTTATGTTCGGTACTTTTGAACTGTCGATCATTCAACCTCAAGAAAAACATGTATCATCATGATTATTACAATACGATATGTTTACCATTATAATACACTAGCTTCCTTGACAGACTTCGTTCTGTCAAAAGTAATTGCACGTCACGGCGTCGGTAAAGCAGCACATCTGGCCCGCGTTTCTTCGACTTGATTTACATTTACCATTATTTTTCACTTCATATTTTGTTCAATCATAATGAAATATAGCCTATATCACTCCCTGATAATGTAGCTTCATATTAGTGAATGAATTTTTAAAATCGGTCCTGTAGTTTCAGAGCCTATACAATACAAACAAACAAACAAACAAAAAATCAAATCTTTCCTCTTTATCATCACCATCCGTGCGGTCTATCCCGGTTGTGAACTCACACTGGTGTGTGGGGGGTCCCAGGGTCCGGCTTTCTTATTTTCTCGGCCCACTTCGCGTGGTCTTGTGTATCCTCAGTGGTGAGTTTGTTGGCACGCATGTCATCCTTAACGAAATCTTTCCTCTTTATAATATTAGTAAAGATTATCTTTGTATCAGTTGACTCTCCCACCACGGTCGGATGGTTGTTTCCACTAAGAGATACGGGAAGAAACTCAGTTATTTCTCTTTTAAAAAAAAGTTGTTTCACAATGCACTTTTTGGACAATATACTGAGTCCTACAGTTTTGACATGATAAAGTATAGCCCAATCCAAGAAACTTATCATGAAAATGAACCTGGGGAGACAATGCATACTTTTTTGACAAGCGAATAACGTTTGCTCGTGTCATCTATTTTAACCTTTGTCTATGGTGAAGATGTAGTTAATATAATAGATTTAGATGCAGTAACGTGATGAGATCCTACGTGTTTGCTTCCCGCCCACGTCACGTATAAATCGCCACGTACTCGTAACTCATCGAATGTGAGTTGGATGTACGTTATAATGTTGATGAACAAAGTATGGGCTGCCGAGAAAAATAAGATAAGATAAGATAATCGTAAATCGTTGCGCAACTGACAAGAAAAACATTACGAGCGTTGATGAGCAATTTGGGTCGTGTTATTGCTAGAATCAATCTATTTTAGTCAAAATTGAGAAGATGACAGCAAAGGTAAGCAAGTTATTAAATGTGATAGGTATTTTAAATACTAAATAAATTACTCTTTCAAAAAAGATAATTTATATATGTATATACAAACACAAAGATTAGGAATCGGGAATCGAACCTGGGACACCACACAAGTCAAGACAAGTAAACGCGCTACAGCGCACTGCACCAATCGGCTCATCAAACCAACACCAATAAAATATTTGAAATTTATTTGCCATATATTTTTAATTCAACAACATTCAATTTCTGTCGACTTGCAGTTGAATTTCGATGTATCTTGGCAGAAATAGGTCAATTACTCAGTAACCCTGTGAAACTCTCCCTTATCCCAACAACAGGCGCAGCCTGTTCGATATATTCAGTTTGCGACTACAAGCTTCGGCAGGTCTTGGGCTGTCACATGCCGCTTTCTGCATCGAAGCGTGCTCAGTTGACGCCTTGTGGGTGGAATAACTCGAAATTACATACTAGAGATAAAATGTACGTACACACACATATACACAAACACATGAAACATACACAAATACATGATAACTTTTTAAATAACTGTCAGATGGAACTAAATTATACATTAACTGATACACTCACGTACAAACACAAACGCATAAAGTCATCCACAACTAACATGATCGCACACTTTTTGATATTTTCTTATATAATATTCCTGTACTTACTACTTAATTTTCCAATTATAAATATTTCAAATTATTTTCTATGTATAGAAAGATAATTTAACAATGTATATTAAATATCAGGAGCCTAATTTGTAGTGAATCGGAGGGTAAGGGCCTGGCGATCCGTCACACAGGGATTACCCTAGTATGGACACCAGTAGGTGGAAATGCGTCAACTCTGTAATTTTATAACCCCATATATTGTAAAGAGAACCTACCTATGTGAAGAGGAAAATAAATTACTTTTATTATTATTATTATAACTCAAACAGTAGCTAAATGGTAATCTGAACTTGTCATTCAATTAAATATCTTTGAAAATCTTGCTATAGTCGTATTGCTATCTGACACACAACTTTGAAAAGCACTTATGTGTTTTTTTATATTGCCCGTCAAGATGACCTCACTCCACCTGATGGATAGCGGTCCAGATATGAGGCTGACAAGCCCAGTCATTCGAACGAATCACTGGGCTGGCCATCCTCACCTTGAAGGCCTGCTGAAATGCCGTTTTCACGCCCCGCTTGAAGAACCCGGGACTATAAGAGGAAGAAAACACATGTGCTGTAAGGGCGTTCCACGTCTGGATGGTACGACAAAGAAACGAGTCACCGAACCTATTAGTTCGGGCCAACAAATGCTGAATTGTGTGTGGATGACGCCGTAGTCCAGCACGTTTGGCACGAGTGGAAAGGTGAGGGTGGAATAAGCTGGAATAACTCGTCAGAGCAATCCCCATTGTAGAAACGATAGAGAACACTTAGCCTGGCAATGACTCTACGCAATTGGAGAGGCTCAAGGATCAAAGTTGCCTCTGGTTATCCAATAATACGGTTACGGTGTTATGTTGATAATACTGATACGATCCGCATGCTTAGACAAATACATGACAGTAACGTAGACTAAGCAAACACAATTGATGTTCATCCGGTAAATTTTCGAGGATCAAACTTACGATCTGGCTCGGTCCTAACGGCGGGTCATGGGTTACCCAGCGTGTATTTAACATTCATAATTGTTAGGAGTTCTAATATAAATTTATTTATCGCCTCGAATTACCACACAAGCGTATGTTTGTGCATATCTTTGTAGAAATAGGTCAACTAACTCGTTATTCTCCTCTTAACCTTAACAACAGGCGCAGTGTTTTCGATATATTCAGTTTGCGACTACACGCTACAGGTCTTGCGGCGTCAATGTGTCACATGCTACGTTCTGCATCGGAGCGTGCTCAGAGAATGCCTTGTGTGTGTCGCATGGGTGGAATACCTCAAACAGTAGCTGAATGGAAATCTGAACTTGTCATTTAGATTTAATTCTTCATCTTGTCGCGCCAGTTCTATTTATGAGTACAATATCTTAATGAGTGAAATCTATTTCTATGCTAACGTCACTGTTAACTTTTTTGACGACACGATTGGCGTAGTGCGCTGTAGCACGGTTTTTTGCCTTGAATTCCGTAGTGTCCCGGGTTCGATCCCCGGTCAAGTCAATTCAGGAAACGATCTTTTCTAAATTAGCTTGGGTCTGGGTGTGCTAGGAGACGCCCCTGGTTTAATTCCTTGTCTGGTACCTCGTAACACAGAAATGTTTATCCCTACTTCAAGACCATGACACGAGGTGTGCTGTCTGGCGCATATTTATATATAAATATTTTTATATGGAATTACGTTACAGTGCCTCTAGTGAATAGAAATGGAACTAAAATGGCATACAAATATCTGTATTCAACTATCGTAGTTTACGTGACGGAAACTCATGATAAAACACCTACTTGTTGTATCTACATTTCAAAAACGATCGGCCCTATTATGATGGAAAACATGGCTTAGACCCGGACGGGCCGCTGGGTTTACATTCAGCCACTGAACTGCCATCACTCAATCAGAATTTTTCTAACGCTGATGTCGACGAGTTCAATGACGACATTGAAGGAATCTAATATCTACACTATAGCAGTGTTTTTCAATCTGTGGGTCGCCGGCAAAAAGAAAAATGCAGGGTTCTTACGCTACAATGAACACGTTCAGTGAGAAGAATGGGCTTGTTTAAATTTAAAAAAATTGACATATCGTGTGGCTATTTTTGAAACGTTAATAATCAAACCATTCTCTAATTCGCACGTCATTTCAATTAAAAGATACTAAATAAGCAGCTAGAGCTTGTCGACGAAGAATTGTGTGACCATGATTGATGATATGTTTAGCATTATCGATTTAAATTTCGCAACGAGTCCGCTCATGCCAGTCATATCTTTAGCGCCATCATCGCTACGAGTAACTAATAGCAATACATTTTTTCCAATCAATGTTTTGGCCTGTGCGAGCTGACGTCCAAGTCGAAGCCGCGAATTGTCTTTTATCTCGTACTTGCTTTTTAAAAAAACACTCGCGGCTTCTTACAAAGTGTACGTTTTAACAAGAAATAAACATACCAAAATAGAGAAAATCATTAACGTAGGCTTTTAAATAAGTTCTTTGTCTGTCTATAGCACAAGGGGGTCGCCAGAATTTCTCAACCTGTAAAGGGGTCGCGAATTAAAAAAGAATGAAAAACATTACACTAATAGTAAACGTAGTAGTTCTGAGCGTAGGTATACGAGTATATTATATGAACAATTTGTAACATTACATTAGCGAGGGAGGAAAACCAAGCATTACAATGCGCAACGAGTGCTTCAGGGTTACAGAACTGCACCAAATGTACAAGATAAATTGCACGGACGAGACCGCGGCGAGTATACTGTCGATACATTAAGTGAAAGATGCACAGAAAACAACTTGCGCGAAAAGCACAGCTGAAAGTATGTAGGTACGAGTAGGTACTGACACTTATAGTGAGTTATAGTTTGAAAGTAAAAACTGTGGCCCTGACGAAAAATACCTTACAAGCAAAAAAAATAAAACACCAGAACATCATACCATTATGACGGGGTAGGCAGAGGCAAGTGACTGATGCAGTCATGGTGAACATTACACTCAGACCACTTTACACCATTGGTATTAGAGACCAACGTGGTGAGCCTTACGCCGTTATCCAGGTTAATTTGGTTTTTTATCGATGTTTTCCATCACCGGAGAGCGTCGGAAATTTATCAATGAACGCAAAGATGGTGCTGGCCATTTGGACTCGGGACCACACGATGCACGATCCCAGTTGGGGGGCTTAGCTCTTGGCCAAAGGACACGACGCACATGAAAATTGAAAGACATTTAAAAAATATCACTATCAATATTTCGTGTTCACACACTAAGTCAGCAGTTGCCACAAATTCTAAGTGACAATTTCTGTCTCTGCGAGATATGTATCTTCTTTTGGTTAAATAGAACAAGGAATCAAGGAATTGATACTGTTACTTATATGATTTGTAGAATGAAACATAGCGTTATCATGGTGCCTACATTGCATATTATCTAAATCTTTATTTGAAAAAAAATCAGGTCCTTTGTTTTGGTCTGCTGATCTAGCTAATGCTAGCGGTACACCCCGAAGTTCAGTAAAAACCTGTAAATGGTGATAAAGGCTTGAACATTGGAACGATTGATCTTTAGGCCTTATGAATCAATTTGATCCGTAGCACGGAAAAAAGGGAGTAGAACTCCTCCCTTTTTTTTCCGTGCTACGCGTCATCTTTTTTTTTTTTTTCCGTGCTACGCGTCATCTTTTTTTTGTATAGGTAAAAAAAAGGTTTTGCTCTTAAACCTATCGTATGTGGGATGTAATGAAAGAGCTTACTCAGCCAATGCTAAAAATATATCAAACCATTACATTTAAGTCACATGTATTTAATTAAATTAAACATCATTTTCAAAACATACCAAGTTTGAGCTCCTCCAGATATGATACGGTTAAATATTTTTGAGTAAAATATGCTGCAATTGGTACCTTGTAACCTCCACGCCCTAAAAAAGGATTTTTGAAAATATTTACATTGAGTATTTTTTTATAATTTTTCAATTGATCAAAGATCAAGTGTCTGAAAATGAACTTTTTAAATGATTCAACTAATCGTAATTTTATCACATTTTGTAAAGTTAAAAAATATGACAAAATACTGAATGTAAATATTTTTTACGGTTAGATAATTACGTACCATTTGAAGCATATTTTACAAAAAAATATTCAACCGTATCATATCTGGAGGAGCCTAAACTTGGTATATTTTGAAGATGACATATATTAATTTAATGCAAGTGACTAAAATTTAATGATGTGATATATTTTCAGAATTGGCTCAGTGAGAACTTTCATTACATACCACACACGATAGGTTTCAGAACAAAAATATTTTTTTTCAAACAAAAAAAAGATGTCGCCAGAACTCCCTTTTTTTTCCTTTTTTTCCGTGCTACAGGTAAAATTGATTCATAAGGCCTAAAGATCAATCTTTCCGATTTTCATGCTTTTAACACCATTTTTGCAGGTAAATTTAGCGTACCTAGCAAAGATTATTTAGACCACCATCTCACTTGGGTGATTTGGTCTAAGATGTTACATGCTGTTGAGAAGGTAAGAATAGTTAATGTTATAAACATACAAGGTGTTTTGAAAATATTACGATTTATTCACTGGAAGCCAAAAAGCGATATAAAAATAATTTAATTTATACTGGTGAGAACGGAGGTAAGAATCGCCATCAAAGACAAAATTTTCTTTATAAATTCAAAGTCAACCTAAGTTTCACCGATATCTCAAAATAGTACAATCGATCACTAATTGATGAAAGTCCAATTAACAGAACTACGGAGTCCATAGATTACTATATCGATTGTAATCTTGTTAAAGATGTAAACAATTCGATTTTAGGATGTCCCAAAATTTGCAAAATTGTGAATAGAATATCAATGGTTCATTGTTGTGAAAATACAAAGAGAAAACAATCAATTATTCTTGTAATTTGACAATAGACTTTTCAAAATAAATCAAGCCTACTTTCAGGTTAAATCATTGAGTGGTGAAAATAATTACAGTCAATACGATTAAGTTGATTGTTTCAACCGGAAATACCGTTAAATTTGAGCGTAATCTAAAATGCTTTGTACATTGTTATGAAGCTTAGAATGATAAATGATTAAATATTGGTTTGAACTGTAAGTATGTTATTTTACCGCCTAACGATTTACATGACTTCGTATTCGTACAAACTAGAGTAGGCCTTAAAGTTTATTTCTTACTGATTTAGATTCTACATCACATAGTGAGTTTTGAATAGCATTTTCCTAAGGGCATTCAAAATCGCAAGGATTGGCCCACAGTGGCTTTAAGTTGTGGGGTATGAACGGAAAGATTGATTGATGATTGAGCTGATTTAGATTAGATAAGATTAAAAATCATCCAGTTTGTCCAAAAGGCTTATCAGGAATTTGTTTCTGAAGTTTTTTTATATTTATTTATTTATCTAATTATGCATACATGTTACAGATATGTGCTTAACAATACTTACAACTCAGATGCACCTTGATAGGTACGGCTAAATATTAGAGAGATAGAAGAGAGAGGTATCTTCAATTAATTGATATTTAGTAAAACATATGTATGATAATGATAATGATTCTTTATTTGCAAAAAAACATGGTATACAAAGGTGATACAGTTATAAAGCGCACATGTCTCGCCATTTAATGTAGCATGCAAATATTTACAAATTGTAATGCAAAAAAAATACTATAATTAATTCAATAAAGTAATATGTAGTCTGGGTCAAATAACAAACTAAGGAATTACAGAATTAATACAAATTCTGAGTGTCAATATATATTGGTGTAGGCATCAGTAGTATCACTCATACCTCTATCGAGTAAATATTCGTTTACAGTATAATAATATAATTAACAGTATAATTTTGAAGCAATTAACAATACCTTTATGTAAAAACATGATTGCTGTAATAAAAATGCAAGATACACATAAATGATTCAGTTCGTGTGCACCGTGCAAAAGTCATAAAGTAAAGTATACTACTAATAACGTCACGAAAGGTGAATTCAAGACATTTGCATTTTCAAAGACATATTGTCATGAAAACGTGATTTTGATGTTAATCAAAAACCTTAAAAGTTCTTGTTTGTTCTTTTTATTGCTCTAAAAATTATGGACTTTATTATTTTAAGGAAAAACTTGCTTATGTACGTGAACTTTGATGCAGGAAATTAAAATTAATCAGTTCCAAGATTATACCCGCTTTCAATCCGCCTTCCTCTCTTTTCAAGGTGCGGGTTTCATCAAGCAAGCGGGGATTCAGGGGGGGGGGGGGGGTACACAGTGAAAAACCCACGTACGTGATAAAACCCGTACCTTGTTAAATCACTCTAAATTGACAGCTACCCGTGAAATCGATGTAGGTACTAAACATGCTATACATTAAAATTTATCATTCCTAAAATTTTATGGATTCTCATGAACATAATATTTTCGTCAATGTAATGAAGTCAAATGAATTTATTAGACAGTAATGCAAAGTCAATTTATTGATAAGTTAATATAAATAAATAAATATCCCTGGACATTATTCCACACAGCGCCATCTAGCCCCAAAGTAAGCTAATTAAAGCTTGTGTTATGGGATACTAGACAACGGATAAACATACTTAAATACATTTTCTTTTGTAAATACATACTTATTATACATAGGAGACACCCAGACCAGTACAAACAGACATGTTCATGCACACAAATGTTTGTACTGTGCGGGGATCGAACCCGCGACCTCTGGTGTAGTAGCCAACTTCTTAACCATTACACCAAGTCGGTCGTCAAAATATAAAACGAATTTTTGTTTGTCTTATCAGCAAATTAATTATAATTCCTGTTTTTGAGTTTTCCATTGAATTATTCGTCTTGTAAGCAACGATTCTCATAATCAACATTTGCAGACGTAAACGTAACACAGGCCCCTAACAAAGAATGCCAGTGGCCAGATGCAGGTGGCTTCTAACTTCCCACATTACGCATGCGGCGCGGCGCCTCTTACGGATACTCCGTTTAGAACAAACTCGCCATTTTCATCACGCACACAGACACAGTAAGTTTACAGGCGATACCAGTGAGTTTCAGTGCCGCGGCAATGTCGCGAGTGTTTTTGTTTTTGTCGAACTTGGTGTAATTTTTCTCAAGATGTTTTTTTTTGGTAGGTTCTTTCAAGTAGGTATAACCTAACTATTTTATTTTCAAAAATCAAAGCAAATATAGTAGTAACCCTGGGTGGTCACCTCCCCGCTGGATTAGCATAGACAGCGCAAGACAGCACACTGATCAGTTATCATCAGGGGTTATGTTTATTTGACGACACGATTGGCGCATTATACTGAAGAGTGGCTTCTCGCCTTGAGCTGCATAGTGTCCTGGGTTCGACTGCCGGTCGGGCCAGTTAGGAAAACGAACTTTTCTAAATTGGGTTAAATCTGAGTATGCTGAGAGACACGCCCCTGGCCAAAATATTTGTCTGGTACCTAGTGAGCCGAAGATTTTTTTTCTTCAAGACCATGACAATTTGTGTGTTGTCTACCGCTCATTTATTTTGCCATCGATCATCCTATACAGACTATTTTATACCCTATTACCCTATATTATGATTAAGGTAACAAGATTTAGAAGATACAAGCCGCCTACAATCAACTTTTTTAAAAGAAAGTAGGAAGTCTTTAACCTCATAATAGCTGGGAATAGAATTTCAATGAAGGCGCTCAAAATACCCTCGTCAAAGTGCGTGTAAACCCTCCCTCGTTTTATCCGTGTAAAATAAAGTAGGCAAAAATTACAAATCGCGACACAGCATTCCGTTATAATTCTTGAATACATTTGCAGAAAAACAGGAAAATATTGATTAAGCCATAATATAATATAATATTTTTTTAAATTATAATATTTTATAAATACAATATTATCACAACTCAATTACTAATATAATGTAAACCCAAAACAACTCTCGCTGGGTCTTTTTTTATAGTGCCCCTCAAGATGACCTCACTCCACCTGATGGAAAGCGGTCGTGAGGTCCAGATATGAGGCTGACATGCACAGTAATGCAAAGCAATCACTGAGCTGGTCATAATCATCTTGAAGGCCTGCAAAGGCCTGTCTTCTCAGCAAAAAACAACTCCGAAGCGGTGGTAGAGTCGCATTATGTCTGTATATTGTGTATTTATATATCCACATTATTGTGGTATTTATGTCTATTATTTAGTAGCTATATTTTGCTGTGACGATTTGAAAGTACTGAAACAATCTATTTGAATAAAGTTATTTGAGTTTGAGTTTGAATACAATAACATTAAATAAGGGGCCAATCAGTACGTCTACCATGAGTTGCCACTTTCGTTTGCGTAAATATTTGTATGGGATTTCGTACAACAACGCGTCTGTTGAGTCGAAATGGAACTAAAAAACGGTACCATAACGTAACAATAGCATCTTATGGAACCGTTTTTTAGTTCCGTTTCGACTCAACAGAGGCATACTAGGCGAAATTCGATACAAATAGTTACCGCGAACGATAACGTAAATTTAAAGTGGCAACTCATGGTAGACGTACTGTACGTCTTATTCAGGATAACACAAATGACAGCCGCTAGCGTCCGCGTCACAAAATAAAGAGTTTACAGAAGGACTGCTCTCGTCTTTTTTCCTGAACTTGCCTGATCGCTACTACGAGTATATACACTTACGCTTCGGCGCGTGCCTCTACAAAAGAATATACCTTAAATACTGGTGTTTTACCAATGCATGATGATATAAGTTACGGTGATGTTTTACCTACCTATCTCCTTAAACTACCTACTTACTTGTAAAAGTTAATTGAGTTGTACCTACCTTTCTTCATCACTTGGTAACGAAAAAAAACGTGTAATTAAAATTTTTATTGGTGTTCAAACAGCCATATACATACACTGCAACACAAATGATATTTTCGTGAAGCCATTTTTGACCATTAAACTATAAATCTGACGTACAAATAATATCTCAATGTTTTTGACAGTGCGACTGACCTGAGTTTACAGGCGAAGTCAGTCAGTTTCAGTCACGCGAAACTGACTGACTTCGCCTGTAAACTCACGTCTCAGTGTGCGTGTGTCAAAAATGGCGTTTTGTTCTGAGCGGGCTATCTGTTAGAGCGCCGTGCATGCTTAATTTGTGATTTAGACCCGTAGCGCTGGGTTTTGAGGTTTCCAAAATAGTACATAAAGTTCTTTCTTTAGCAAATAGTTTCGAAATCCTTTGTCCAACCTAATACATTAATTTGTGCCCTTTTAGGTAGTCGCATACTTAGGTATTTGTCTTTTGAATAAAATAAGAGATGATCTTTTTACTTTCATATTGATAACGAAGTAGTAACTGATGAACAGAGGCATTTTGTGTCAGCTCTGTCCACAGGAACCCTGACATTTAACTAATACCTAACATATCGCTCGACTAGCTCCAAAATAATATTACAGTTGGATAAATAGGTGTTTGCGTTTTAGAAGTGCGCGATAGTCTGTTGATCAACGTATTTTGTGTCGAATTTATCCTCGACATTAGTATAGTTTTTTTTTTTATTACAACTCTCTGTACAAGCCACAACAGATAATGCAAGTTTTTAAATTTTACGTGTTTTTATTTATTATATTGTAATGGAACACTACATTTTTAATTCGTGCCATTTTAATCTGTTAAAAATCTAAAAATTGTGCAAACCAAACGGTGCGAGAGTTGTAACTGTTGTTACATACTGACCCTAAGACAGTTTGCGCTGGACGAAGATGACACAAATTAGGTTTGCACACTCCGTAGGCTATACTAGATATTATACTATAAAGGTTTTTAACTTTAAAATCGTTTTATCAGTTTTATTTTGAATAAATAGTATGGCATACAAATAGTCAAACTGCTGATTATGCGACAGTCAGATGTGACACAATACGCAATAATAAGCTTCTTAAGTACGATTATATCTACAGGCAGGAAATAAGCAACTTTAGAATTTTTTAAACTTATGATCTCAAAATAACCTATTTAGCTACGGGTCTAATTTCATTAGAGCACTAAAAATGGCATACTTATTTCTAAAGTCAACTATAGTACTCGTAGTTTACCTGGACAATAGACAAACTTTTCACAAGTATCTGTTCTGTAAGAGATAGCTATATTATTAGGTAATTTTTGTCTGTAGATTATATATGTACGGTTTCATTTTCGGTTTTAATTCGGTTACCGTGCTGACTTGGGACCAGTAAAAAACTCATTTCAGTTTACAGAAGAAAGTTTTGAAGTAGTTTCCGACTGTAAGTTGACAAAGAAAACTCGTTAGGTGTCACATTCCGATTGTCGCGACGAAAGTTACGGGGGAATAAAAATGTCTCTTCACGGAATGCTGAACTTAAATTACGAGTTAGTTTGCTTATTTGTTTTTGAGCATTTTTGACTTTAGCATAGCGTTTGCATTCATTCGTATAGTACATATAAAAATCATAGGTATTTAAGTATTATTACCACTAGTGTTGCCCAAAATCGGTCTTGGTCTTGTTCTTGCATATTCGCAAGGCCAAGATCGCCTTTTTTAGCAAGACCAAGACCAAGACTGGCCGTGCAAGATCTGAGCAAGAACAAGACTAAGCCTGGAAGACTCTTGCGTCTTGCAGTTAGGACTGAGTGTCGTTTCAGGGAGTATAGGAGTTCGGGTATACGCTTAGGGACTCCATGAGACGCAAAAAAAATATTTTTTTTTTGTAAAATTGGACTGAATATAATGAAGATGATGACGTAATAGACTTTGAGAAACTGTATGCATGTCCCTCGACTTCATCTGGATCTTGTCTTCAAGGCTTAGTTATTGACTAGTTGGGGAGTGCTTAAATAAACCCAGAAGAGCCAGCTCGGAAGACATTTTAGAGTGGAAGAGGGCGCACGAGACAGAATATCCGACTTTATCGAAGATGGCCCGTGATTTCCTTCAATACCTGCAACTTCAGTACCTGCTGAGAGATTATTTTCTAAAGCGTCATACGTAATTAGAAAACATAGAAATAGGTTAAGTGATGAGTCAGCCAGATGGTTAATTTGTAATAATTCTTGGTCAAAATAAATAATATAAAGTAACAGTAATGTCAAAGCTATTGTGTACTATTCTGTAATTTAATTTGTGTTGTAATTTTATTCAAATAAATGGTCAATTCAATAAATTGTATTACCTACTTTGTATTAATTATTGGTCAAAAGAATTAATATAAAGTAAGTTACTTTAAGTAACATTTATCTCAAAGCTGTTGTGTACTGTTCTGTAATTTATTTTGTATAAAAGTCGTCATTTTTGTGACTGACTGACCTATAAGATCAAAAAGAAAACCCAGTTCCAGATGACCTAGAAAGTTTAAATTTGGCATCCAGATAGGTGGTTGAGTGAATACAAAGGAAAAACTAGTAAATTTCTATCAATTATGTAAAAAAAAACAGTGTTTCAGAAATTATATTAGCAGTGTAAGTTGAGCTCAGTTATTTTGTATTGTATTTTATTTTTTATTTAAATAAATGATTAATTGTATAAGTTGTGTTACTCTTTAATTCCATTTCAAATAAGGTGAGGGTCAATCAATCTTTTTTTAGTCAAATAATGTTCCTAAAATTGTTGAAGTTAAGTTAAAAGTCAAGTTAATGTCATTAATTCGTTTATTAAAAGTTTTAAGCATGTTTTAGCATAAGTAAGCTTACTAAATGTAAACGTTTATTAAGAAACAGACCGACTCACGTAGGTCACGGTAGATAGCTCAGTTGGTTAGAGTATCGGCACGAGTCGCTTAGGTCGTGAGTTCAAACTCCACCCGGTGTCAGTTAATTTATCGAATTTGTCACTAAATGTTTAGACATTTGAGGACCGACTTGGTGTAATGGTTAAGAAGTTGGCTACTACACCAGAGGTCGCGGGTTCGATCCCCGCACAGTACAAACATTTGTGTGCATGAACATGTCTGTTTGTACTGGTCTGGGTGTCTCCTATGTATAATAAGTATGTATTTAAGTATGTTTATCCGTTGTCTAGTATCCCATAACACAAGCTTTAATTAGCTTACTTTGGGGCTAGATGGCGCTGTGTGGAATAATGTCCAGGGATATTTATTTATTATTTATTTATTAATTTGATTGGTTCTTACTATGGCTATGGTAGTTCAAGCTCAAAATCTACCTACTCTGTTACCTTGTTCTAAGATATAAATTAACATTCAATTAATAGCAATAGGCTGATAGGTAATTGCTAGACTTGCGAGACTCTTGCTGCAAGACCAAGACCAAGACCAGGTGTATTGGCGCAAGACCAAGACCATGACTTCGACGACACGATCCGCGCAGTGTGCTGTAGCATGGTTTCTCGCCTTAACTTCCGTGGTGTCCCGGGTTCAATTTCCGGACGGGTCAATTCAGGAAACGATCTTTTCTAAATTCGCTTGGGTCTGGGTGTGCTGAGAGACGCCCCTGGCTTATTTCCCTGTCTGGTACCTCGTAACACAAGGATTCATGCTTACTTCGAGACCATGACAAGTGGTGTTGTCTGGCGCATAATTATAATTAATTAATTATATAATTATAAGATTCGCCAACCACAGAATAAGACGTGATAGTACTCAGTACAAAAATTTCATTTATGAAATTTCGACAGTAAAAATTGCAGTTGCAACATATCAGAAGTGAAACAAATCTAATTACACGCTCGGCAGCGAATGTGCGAGCCGATCGGCAACTTCTGTCATGCACCCCTCGCGGGGGCCCGGCGGCTGAGCGTACCTAAACAGTGAAGTATCGCTTCTTTAAAAAAAAAGTACCATTGTCAGGTGTAAATAAAACTTTTCACTAAAGCTGTTTCTTGTCTTATGGCAAACTACAGCAAGTATCCGTTATTAAAAAGGCTACTACCTACTTCTTCCTTGCTGAATTTATACAAAAAAATAATTTGTTTATTTATTTCACTACGCCATTTTTGCCTTAACATTTTTTGTTTTTCTACATAACTTGTTTGCAATATAAATAACAACTCCAATTACAAAAATAGTGGTAAAAAACAGAATAAATGCTAATAAAAAGAATATAAGTTCGATGAATTCGAACCAAAAGGAATTGGCAATGGGTGTTCGGAGATGTTTTGCGCCTCCGTGCCGTAGTACGTATTCTGTCCACCAGACGGCGCGCTCAAGCGGCGTTTGTGGTTGATCGTTCATGAGAGTTCGTAGTCGAATTATATTTCGTCGGTAACTGTAACAAAAAATCAAACATAGTAAAACATGAAAAATACCAAAGCTAAGCTAAGCTAGCCTTGAGCTAGCTTCCGTCTACCCGCTGCCAATGTGTGCGCTTGCAGGTGTACAAGCTTAACAACGCATGCCGTGCGGCATGCCTCATCTCTTTGGCGACGGCGTTTACCACGATAAACAACTGGTTTGCTAATAACTTTCCTAGATTGAGGTCCGAATGGATCTCAACTTCGGATGGAGCTTTCACACACCGCAAAATATGGTGGTTAGCACGTCCGATGTATTCCGCCGTAATTTCACCGCGTGTCGGCATGAACATAAAAAAAAATAGCCCTAAACTTACCTAAAACGCCGATCAGTTGCACCAGTTATACATTCACCGCAAACACAGGTATTTTCAAAATAATATAAAATTAGGCGGCCGCCGCGGGATAGTTCAATTCAGTTCTTTGTTTTCTTATATTTTTTTCTGACAGCTCATTTCGCCGGCAACTTCACAGTAGCCCGCCCTTGTGAAAAAAGAGTGCGGGAGGGAAATAAAAATACATATACCGTAATGTTAGAGTGAGTGTGAAAGATGTGTTGTGTATTTTTATACGATTAGTAGGCAACAGAAATCATCAATATGATGCTTTATAACAAATAATAAAAACCTACCAATAAAAACGAAACAAAGCTGGCATAGTGAATGTTAAAGAATGAATTATTTTTCTATAATTAAATAAATAAATGAACTACAGCAACTTTAATGACGTCCATCTTGGGAAATATTTCTAATAGAACTGACAATTTCGTTGGCAGTCCGCATGCCCTACAATCTACCGCAACGGCATGCCGCATCGAGGAAAGCAACTGAGTATTAGGGCCTATTTAAACCTGAGCGGTACTCGCTGCCGCTGTGGATAGATGTAGGTATTACCACGCGGGTTTCACTCAGGTATTCGCCGGTCTACGCGGCGCGGGAGCAGTGGCATCTTCTTAACTTACTGAGCGAAACTTGAATACCGCGCGGTATTCTACATTTACTGAGAGGGAAGCCACATTTCTCCGTTACGTCGTAAACATCCCACTGTACGCAACACTTGTGGTGGTACGTCATACTAAAAACCAAAGACATACTGACCTTAAACCCTTCTATCCAATGGTTCTCAACAAATAGATTGAAATAGACATCGACACTAAAAGTGACGACGCTACAAAGCAATCTGGCTTAGCTCTTTAGGAACACTAGTGTTGCCACCATGTTTGTTTTTGTATGTGTTTCTTATATAAAGCAGTTGTTTTGAAATTGAGTTGAGTACCTTTCATTTCCAATAACTTTATTGATAGCGAGCCGAAAAGTTTCTTCAGTTAGTGATTCTAACGGCAATTTTTCTCCGATTCCGTGGAAGACATATTTCTCAGAGTTATACCACTGATCAGTGACCATTGGCACTCCAATTAATGGAACACCAGCACTGATAGCTTCATCGGTTGATTGTAAGCCGCCTTGTGTCACAAAAAGTTTTAATTTTGGGTGCTCTGAAAGTTTATTTGCGCTTGAATTCTAATGAAATACGAGTATGTTAATAATGTTATGTGATTTGAAAAGGCATCATATAGCAAAAAAAAAACAAAAGTGAGCGCGAACATTGAGAAAAAAATTTAGAAGCTTTAATTGGTTTACCCTTTACAATAAAATAAATAGTGGGTCAATCAAGCTCTTGCCTCAACCTAAGTCGAAACAGTGCAAGCATTACAGATAAGACGGTATTCTGGCGTTACGTATTGTGCAAAAAAAGTGACAGATAAAGGGACTTGCGTTATCCATTTCAATTTATGTCTGCGGAGTATAATCTGACTTACTCAAAAGATCTGGTTGAGGAAAGAATTTGGATATTCTGATGTTATCAGTTTTACCAGGCAGAACATCTTGATCCCATTTCCACAAAACATCGTATGGCAGACGTGATGCAACCTTCACCATCATCTGAATGATAAATGACGGAATCTGCGACGTCTCAACATTAGTTCCAAAACTGACGTAGATAACTCCATGTTTTGACGCATCTAGAAAGTCCTTAAGGTCCTAAAACACAAGTAGATCTTGAAGGTGGGTACTGACCGTTACGGGGCGTTATATGTTATAAAATTCATGGTGTTATCTACAGCCTCCTAGGTATAAGGAGATTCTGTATGATCAAAACCATTAGGCTAGCAGGTTGCACCTGGACCCCGGTTTAATAAGCGGACGCCTTCTGTAGGTGAATGACTCCTTATAATATAATACTTTCATACATATTGACTGGCCTGTTGTCGCAATGGCAGCGATACTGCCTTTAGCGCCGGAGGTTGTGGGTTCAATCCCCACACATGACAAAAATTTGTGTGACGAACATTTGTATTTGTTGTGTGTCTGGGTGTTATTATCTATTTAAGTATGTATTTAGAAGTATTTAAGTATGTTTATCAGTCTCTGACGCCCATATTACAAGCTCTGCTTAGTTTGGGGTCAGATGATCTTGGTGTGAATTGTCCCAGATAGGTATTTATTTATTTATTTATTTAAAACGAGCAATCGTGAAGCCAGTACGGGTTTTTCGCTTGTTTTCCTATACAGATCTACAACTGTTCACTGAATAAAATGGTACATCAGGCCCCGTAACGCCGGTCAGTACTCACCTCAAAACAAATATCTTCACAGGTAAAAAACCGTAACCGATGGAATGCTTCAAATTATAATACCTAACAAAAGGTTAATAATAAACAACAATTATAACTAACCTTTGGTAAAAGTCTCTCTGGGCCGTGATGCATTCCTCCTAAGTAAATCACATTGGGGGGTACAGGTCGGATTCCTTCCCAAATAGGGTGTATGTTTAAAAACATTAAATCAACGTTGTTTTTCAACTCGTAAAGACTTGGAGTATTCTCCCCAAAATTCTTTTTTAGCAACTCATCCTGGTCATACTGCATGTTGTGAAACAGACATTTCAAACAGAAAATGTTGAAAAGTTCAGTAACTTTCTCCCAAAAAGTTAAATGGTAAAGCCTTTTTCGAAAAGTCGATGAATACAACAATTCATGCATTGGTGCTCCGACTATTCCGTACTCAAAACCCGCGCCATAGGTACTAGCTAAAATCATTGGCGCTTTGAACACATGAGAAAGTCCCATCGCTACTCTCACAACAGCTTCTACTATTATAAGATCTATTTTTACTTTATCTTCAAAAAGCCTTGCGAATTCCGGTGCCTCTAGCTGTTTTTCAAATATTAGGTGTATTGCGTTTTTCAGGCAGTTCATTTGGGTATAAATATCGTTTATACCCTCTGAAAGTTTCAAATGAACTTTTTCTTCAAAAATCCTGTAAGACATATCATGTACGTCTATTTCTGTTAGATTTGCAGGTGCCTTCCCTTTTGGAAAAGCAGGATCAGTAGTGACAGAAATTACTTCATGACCTCTTCTTGCCAATTCAAGTAATAAAGGACGATAGACAAGTTGGTGGCTTTTGGCTGGTATAGGAAATACAGCTAAAATTCTAGCACTATCGTTAACTTTTGCAAAGGTTAGTATTAATAGGCATAAACATTTGGATTTCCACATTTTTAGCAAGGTAAATTCTTCACATGTGTTGAAAGCACCTAAAATTGTTAAACCAAAAAATATTTAAATTTTTCACACAATTTCACAAAGTACCACACGAGGTCTTAGGCTTCTAAACGACTTCACTTTCGCGTGATTATGATAGTAAACTGCACCGTTATTACCCTGGTATACCCCGACACAAATCTTCTTTTTATGACCCTCAAAGAAGAATTGAAAGTCACGTATCTAGACGATTGTCTCAGATAGATACATTAAAAATAAATTTGATACTTGATCCTAGTTATTGTTTTTTTTTGTCAGACTGATCACTAAATGAACCCTTTGAAGCTTGAAATTCGTAGAATGAGCGTAAAATGAATAAGGAATGAAATGCCTTGGGCATTTTTGAAATATCGACTGTAATTCACGAAGTACAGCACATGAATGAATGTACTATTATATTTATACGCATTTATTAAATTATACAAAAAAAACGAGAATCAATCCCTGTGGATAAATCCTCTATGCCGTAAGGCAAAACAATAACCCTCAGACTAACTAAGTATGGTTTTATGACTTTAGCAAAATCTTATAATAACATTTTAGTTCACTTTCGTGAAGAAGTTATATTATGTAATGCGTTTCGTGACTTACAAAAAATTTAATGACAAAGGCGTTTATCATTGTTCATTGTTTTGTTTGAGCCTTCCGGCTCAATGGAATTTTGCAGGGTTGGAATTTTTTAATATAAGAAGGAATTTTTTAATTTATTATTATAAGTTACATGAGCCGTTTAGCTCGGCGTCTGATGCAGAAGTGATAGAATATTGGCGGTTGCCGATCCAGTTGGCGAGCCAATGCGGCGCGCGGTCAGGTTGCCGGCCAATATTGTGCAGGTGTTAACATACTTCTCCCGTTGAAAACTTTAATTTTTCACCCTCTCATTCTTTAATTTCGTCGCTTAGTGAGGGCAGAGTCGAACTAGCGGCCTTCGGTACGATCGCATGGTGGTCTTCATATCTGCTAAGCGAGATATTCCGTCTGGCCCTGGATACAGTTGGGTTATTCTTCCAGAGCGCCAACACAGTGGTGTGGAAGTATCTTCGCAAAGTAAAACCAAATCTCCAACTTTTACTTTGGTTTTATCGGTTTTCCACTTGGTTCGGGTTTGCAATTCCGAAAGATATTCCTTTTGCCATCTTCTCCAGAAGTGCTGCCGTATTTGTTCCAGACGAGCGTAGCGGTTGAGTTTGTTCTCTCTTGCAGCCTCCAGAGCAGGTAATGGCAGCGCATTCAGAGGTCTTCCAATCAAGAAGTGCCCTGGGGATAGCAAAAGGAAATCATCAGGAGATGGATAGAGAGGACACAAGGGACGACTATTTAGCATTGCTTCCACTTGTGCAAAGAGTGTTGAGATTTCTTCAAAAGGTAAATGAGACGAGCCCATTATACGTCTTAAATGATGTTTGGCCGATTTGACACCGGCCTCCCATATGCCGCCGAAGTGAGGAGCGTAAGATGGAGAAAATATAAACATTATGCCTTCCTGAGCTGCGAACTCAGAAAATGCTTCATTTTGTTGACCTTGAAGTAACTTTAATTCTTTGCATGCTCCTACAAAATTGCGGCTATTGTCAGAAAATATTTCCATTGGTCGCCCACGGCGGGAGACAAATCTACGTAATGTCATTAGAAAGGCATTTTTTGTCATATCAGTGACAACCTCCAAATGTAGACATTTATACCTAAAACAAATAAATAAACACAGATAACATTTTGATAATCTAGCGCCGCGCCCTTTGCGATTTGTAGCATAGAATGGCCCTGCCATGTTAATACCTACTTACTGAGCTAAATGGAAAATCAGTAGTGATTCTTTGCGCGGGAAGGTCACCCATTTTTGGAACTAAGGGTTTTCCTTGCAAGCGGCGACAGCGCATACATCCACGCACAGTGCTCCGAGCGAGATGTCTGCCCTTTAAGGGCCAGATAGTTTGTCAGACAGAGGTTAGTAGCAGCTGCGGTCCGGTGTGCATGTTACGAATGTGTTCAAACCTAAATATAAATTTACTTAAGTGATGTGATGAATTAAGCAGAATGGGATGTATTTGGTCATAAAGACAATTTGAAGAATTTATGCGGTCACCCACACGCATAAGTTGGTCGTTATCAATGAATGGTGACAGAGATAATATTTTAAATTTTGACGTTAGTTGTTTATTACTTAGCAATATCTTATATTCATTTGGAAAGCATTGTTGCTGTGCAATGAAGCATAATGATGTAAATGAATTACTTAATTCTTTGGAAGTAAAATTACCAGTTAATTTCTGATTAGGATTTTTTGTATTGTTTAAAAATCGTTTGACATAAGCCATTGTTCTCTGTAATCTATTAAAATTAGAAAAATGTTCAAAGAAAATAATTGGTTCAGTAATAGTAACTGCAGCTACACTTTTAGTTCCAGATAGCTCAGTCTGTTTATTTATTTTTAATGTTTGGCTAATCTATTTCTTGTTTTAATAGAGAGTCGGGACCATGCCACCACCAATTTGAATTTCTTAGTTGGCTGGCGCCAATTCCACGAGAGATGAAGTCAGCTGGATTCTGAGCAGTTGGAACGTATTTCCATGATGACGGATTAGTTAGTTCTACAATTTCGATCCTGTTAGTCACGAAGGTCTTCAAATTTGAGTGGTTACATGACAGCCAACCAAGTACAACACTGGACCAGTGGACTATGCGATCTGCAATAAACCTGATAGAGTCTGTGACTGCCTTGCATAAGAGGGCAGCTAATAGAGCGGCACACAGTTCTAATCGAGGAATAGAGGTAAACTTTATTGGCGCTACTATTGATTTAGAGCACAATAAATTCACTGTTATTTCACCCTTGCTATTTACCGATCTTAAATAGACGCAGGCTCCGTATCCCACTTAAAAAGCATCACTGAATGTATGAATCTCAATGTATTTGGTATAGTCGCACAGCACATTTCTAGAAATATGGCGAGTGGAAAGAGTGTGTGCGTGTTTTGAGAAGGATTCCCACAATTCTAAAATATTTTGGTGGACAGGTACATTTCAATCAACCTTTGGTTGCCACAGATTTTGTAAAATTAATTGAACCTGCATTATACAGGGGCTTAAGAGACCTAAAGGGTCGAAGATTTTGAATACATTAGACATAATGTATCGTTTAGTGATCTTGTCAGTTTGTAGAGAAAGATTTAAACGGAAATTTATAGTGTCATCATTAGTATTCCATCCGAGCCCTCATGTGCTAGAAGTTTCGCTAATAGTTAATTCATCCTTATGTTGAACACCATCTAAAATTGATTCTAAATTAGTTTGAAACTTGCGCAAATTAAAACAGCCTTTTTTTAGCCCTAGCGGTATATTTTTTTGTATGTAGCGAATTTCACTCTCTTAATTTGACCCCGTCACTAAACCGTCGACATAGAAGTCCTTTTGTATGATGGTTTTTATTAATAGGTCATCGCACTCTTCAAGAAGAAGACAACGCGTACTGAGATAGCTAGCACTCGCTGTGCCATATGTAACCGTATATAGCTGCAGAGTTTTGATAGGATCAGACTCGCTCTCGCGCCATGAAATAAGTTGCAAGTTTCTATCATCTGGTCAAATTCATGGTACATTTTTTCAATGTCCCCCCTGTAAGTAAATATTTGTAGAGGCGTGCACGTATTAACATAGCAAAGGGAGAATCCGGTACGTTGGGACCTATCATTTGTAAGTCATTGACAGAGAAACCGGAAGAAGAAGGTGCCGAGCCATCAAAAACGACTCTAATTTTTGTTGATTCACTGTTCATTTTGAAGACAGCATGATGACAAAGGAAATAAAATGGATTTGGCAGCAAATGGGGTGATTCTGAAAGATGGCCAAGCGTTTTGTATTCTTTAATGAATTCAGAGTACTGTGACTTTAAGAAATGTTTTTTTCTAAAACGTTTCTCTAAATTTAGAAGTCGTTTTTTAGCAAGAGAATAAGAATGTCCAAGGCAACTGGGTAAGTCCTTTAGAGGTAACTTTACACAGAATCTACCTGTGTTCAATCTTATTGTATGAGTCATGAAATGACTGTCACAAGCCATGTCGATTTCGCTGAGCATAGTCTTGTGGACGTCCTCAAAGCCCCAGAAATTTGTAAGCAAAGTGTCAATATTACAATTTGTTTCAGATATATTTTCGTTATGCCTTATTACAGTACATACTGTGAGGTTTATTTAAATGAATTGAACCTCCAATAAGCCAGCCAAATTGAGAATTTTGAAGTTTTGGCTTATTAGTACCTAAAGTTTCTTGTTCGCAGATCAAAATGTCCCAAAACAGATCCGCACCTATCAAAAGGTCAACTGAACCCGGTTGGTCAAATTCCGGGACAGCTAGTTTAATATATTCAGGTATATTCAACTGCTGCAAACTCACAGGCGAGCTTGGAATATCCCCTGTGAGTTTTTCCACTATAAAACAATTTAAGATTACTTGATAATT
Source organism: Udea olivalis (assembly GCA_947369235.1). Classification (NCBI taxonomy): domain Eukaryota; kingdom Metazoa; phylum Arthropoda; class Insecta; order Lepidoptera; family Crambidae; genus Udea; species Udea olivalis. The sequence goes on along the minus strand of OX376364.1, from coordinate 4,729,269 downwards.
ATGACAAGTGGATATGTATCACACAACGTTTATTCACTTTGTTTTCAGAATTGTTTCCGATGCCAATAATATTTATTGATGGGGGCTGTGAATTCAAAGATAACCTGACGACCGACTTGGTGTAATGGTTAAGAAGTTGGCTACTACACCAGAGGTCGCGGGTTCGATCCCCGCACAGTACAAACATTTGTGTGCATGAATATGTCTGTTTGTACTGGTCTGGGTGTCTCCTATGTATAATAAGTATGTATTTACAAAAGAAAATGTATTTAAGTATGTTTATCCGTTGTCTAGTATCCCATAACACAAGCTTTAATTAGCTTACTTTGGGGCTAGATGGCGCTGTGTGGAATAATGTCTAGGGATATTTATTTATATTTATTTATTTATATAACCTAAATATTGGCTGCCTGAATCCATAAGGCACGGACTGTTTTTGCTTCTTTGGTCATTGGCTCGAAACTTCGATTAGGGCAGTTGGCAAAATAATATTCTTAAAGTTTTTTTTAGAGAAGTTAACAATAGATTCAGCTTTTACAACACCTGCATTGTTGGCTTTGGCGTCTTCAACTGGATACAGGAGTGTATTGTGCCACTTATTGCACCACCTGCAAGAACCCATACGGCATTCAATGGCCGGGTGACCTTGTCGCAAGGATTTTGTACATAGTTTTTACTTTGCTATTAAATTTAATTTATATTTTAGAGATTTAGAATTGAAAACAAGGCGGTCATATATTTTGTGCCTTTGGTCACAAACTATACATGTAAATGTGCTATTGTTAGTTTTTTGATGCACTACGGTATAAGATTTTGATTGCCCTTGGCCTTTGTAATGATTTGAATTGTACCATCCAGACATGGAACGCTCTTCCAGCACATGTGTTTCCTTCCTTGTATAGTCCCGGGTTCTTCAAGCGGGGCGTGAAAAGGCGTTTCTGCAGGCCTTCAAGGTACGGATGGCCAGCCCAGTAATTCGTTTGAATGACTGGGCTTGTCAACTTCATATCTGGACCGCACGATTGCTTTCCATCAGGTGGAGGGAGGTCATCTTGACGGGCAATATAAAAAAAATGTTGACATTTTGAATTATTACTGTTATTAATATTTGAATTACTATATTTAGTACGATTAGTAGACTCTAAAATGTCCGCCCTGTCAACTAAGAATGGCTTGAATTGTTCTAAACTTAGAAAATCGCCAAGGTGAACACGCTGCTCTTCCCATTTTACTTATGTGAGGTTATCAAGTTTAGCTGAGAATAAAAAGATAATAATAGAGTCCCAGTGCTCAATAGGTTGACCAAAATTGGCTAGGGCGCGCAAATTTTTGGTGATATGGTCAGCTGTAAATCGCAAAGAACGCTCAGAGTCACGAGTAAAATGCTAAATATTGAACAGGGAAGTAAAGTGATGATTTATGAGCAATCTCTTATTGTTGTAACGATCATGAAGTAGTCTCCATGCATCGTTATAGTTGGCAGATGATACCTCAATATTCGAAATGACGCGAGCAGCATCACCCTCTAAGTAGGAAGTTAAATAATGAAATTTTCGAATTATTGAAATGCGCTGATTGTTATGAATTAAGTTAGTAAATGTGTCTCTAAATTCTAACCAACGAAAGAAAGATCCGTCAAATTTTGCGATTTGAATTTGAGGTAAGCGAACGCCAGGATCTTCATGACAGAGATCGCACTGAGCCTCAAGAAATAAGGACTCACGCCTTCTTTTATCTTGGTCCATGGTCTTTAACTCATTTTCTTGTTCTAAATGATTTTTCGCCATTGCAATACACAAAATAAAATCTTGCTCAATGCGCTCCCTTTCATCCGATTCGGCCTCTAAATTATCACAATTAATGAGTTCAATCTGAGTTTGCCACTCATCGAATTTAGTCGACACACCTTCGATCTTGCTGATTTTTAAGGATAATTCAGCAATCTCGATGGCCGTCAGTTTGGGTTGCTTTGTAATTTTATCCAGATAATTTTTAAATCGGGTGATTTGACCCATATCAGTGCTACGTCTTACATTAAGTTCCTTTAAAGCAGTATTAATAGGCTCAGGTTTGTATATTGAAAGCCTGTCTCAGACATTTTTTTTATTATTTAACGAAAAACATAAAAAAAAGCTGTATAAACGATTATTAAGTAGGTACTTTAAAACCGTATTTGAGCGATAAACTGTTATAAAAACGTATTTTAGGTAGTAAAAATTTAATCACAAAGCACCACAATGATGAGGAAGGCCAAAGGATGGACCTTTAAATAATTACGAAAATAATACGTATCTCTCGCTCCTCGCACAGCTGACATCCAGGTAGCCGGTGACGCAACGAACAGAATCAGCTGATGTCCCATCCACCGGCCTGCTCTGCGGGTTGGATACGCTGAAATGTTCGGCAAAACGGCTAAATATCCAGCAAAAATCGGCGCGAAATAAGGTGGAGGAGGATATTTTAATTAAATATTAAAGATTGTATTACTATAAACTACGATATTATAGAAAGAAGATCAATTTTACACATTATTTTTTTAATTATGGAGTAGATAAAGATCGCACAAGTATAAAATTATACTAGATTATCCTGTCTTCGTCCTCAGAGATTTAATCCTTGACTATGTAGTAGTAGCCCGCCCTGCTACACGCTAACCATATCGCACAAGTTGTTAGAGTAGAAATTTTAAATCCTACTCTGGCCATACTTTTTTCTAATCTATAACGGCCGGTGGCCCTGGCATCCCTACCCGGCGGTCGCCTCATTCTTGTCCGTGCGCGCGCGGCGTTTGCACAAGTGCAGTGAAAAGTTGAGGTTATTTGAAATAAAAGTACCTATCGTTATGTCGAAACGACCAAATGAGGAAGCTCGAGACTCTTCTCGGCCATCTCTCTAGATGGTTACGAAAAATTAAGATGTATGAGGAAAAAATTGCGGCGAAAAGACGTCGACAGGCTGAACGCGAACATTGTCGTCAGGTTCAAGTGCAATGTGAAGTGCAGCAGAATGAACTCCCTGTTCCGCGAGATGTACAAAATGAGGGGCCTTGTTAAATTGTTTTCACTATTCATGTGCCTAACATCTACCATGGTTATCCGTTGCTTTCATCGGATAATATAATAAGGAAAAGGAAAATATTTTCAGACCCTTTGCATTCATTGGGCAACGATTTTATTCCACGATTTTAATTCTTTTAAAGAAATAAATTGCTTTATTAACACTTTATCACAAAATATTTTCGAATTAAGTACCCTCAAATATTTTTTTTTCTGTTGTTTGAGTTTTTATTTCTATTCGGATTTCAGAACATCCCGAATACGAGGGTTTTGATCCTAGGCCAGATGAACCTGACGATGAGGCCTTGCCTGCTATAGATCTTAATCAGGCAATGTATCAATCTCAAGACGACGCCTACTATACTGGTAATGCCCAGCATAACATTGCCGTTGAGGGGGAGAGTACGATGACAGTGACCACTGCATGTACAAGTCCGAATTCCTCCGAATACAATAGTCCAGACAATGTGGAAAGAGTCACTGCCACCGCCGATGACTTCGACCCCGATTTATGGCGAGCGTTGGGAGATGTTAAACCGGAACCTGCTGAATGGTGAAAATTTACAAATTGACGTTGCTGCTAGATTTCAAAAGACTTTACAAGACGGAATTAAGAAAGACATCAAGGAAGTACTTCTTAAAAAATACCCTTTTCCTAAGAATGTTCCTTTGGCAAAAAGTCCGACTCTAAACCCGGAGATTGGAGCTATGTTAGCCGAAACCTGTAAAGTTAGGGTTAAGAGACTAGTTAAAAAACAAGACCAGCTCGGAAAAACGCTTTCAGCTTTAGGAAAAGCATTGACCGGCCTTTTGAAGAGAACCCCGGATATTCCAGAAGTTATACGAACACTTAATAATGCAGGTATATATATATTGACCATACAACCTACCATAACACATTAGTTTGGTGGCCGTCCTCACATCTTCCATCTTAAAATGTTCTGAGTAAACATATTTATTTAACTTTTTTAAGTTTTAAATAAACCGTTAGCTACCATCACTCTTTGGGATCAATAAAATATCGGAAATAAACTGGCCTAGTACTGGCTTACAATGCCTAATTGCTATAATTTACATTAAATGGTCTATTTCTTTTCTAATATCAGTTAATTCTGATGATGACAATGACCGTTGCGGATAATCTTCTGAATTTGGTTTAGGTTCGGATATAAAGGGGATCTTGTAACCAGGCACAGCTTTTAAAATAAACTTATCATCTGTTATATCTCGCCATTGCTTATGAAAATATTTTAATCGCCCTGCAAATACCTGAGGCTACGTAGCTAAGCATGACGACTGGTGACCGGTCGCTGCGCTGTTGGAGGCGGGGGGCAGGCGGTGGTAGCTGAACTGCAGCCCAGCGTCGGTTCGGGTACGGGTACGGGTACGAAGGATGCATTCATGCAGCCCTCGGCCCACCGGCTCGGTGCGGGTATGCCTGGCCGCCGCGTTGGTGACGGGCACCTCGAGACGATGGGCCTCTCGCATTTAAATTCGAGCTTGCTGACGTAGAAGGTTGAATAATCAGGCCTGTTTTCTTTATGCCTCTAGAGTCTTTCACCAGATCACCCAACTTCTCTCTGAATAGAAAAGAATCTCTCTTTCTAAAGAATAAAAATAAAAATAAAATTGATAGGTAAGTAAAGATTTTTTTAACCTTTTCCTTTGATTCAAAAAAAAGTTGTTTTTTTTCATTTAGGAAAATGCAGAACAATTTGTTTTTATTGGTTGGTTTTTTACTTAACTATCCTACTTTCGCCGTATGATGATATCCCTGACAGTTCATAATTGTCAATGTGTTCAGTGATGTAACGAATGTAATTTAATCGAGTTGGCAAAGATAATTAATCAGATATACCGATTTTAATTTTTTTAATAAATTCTTAATAAACGGGTTTTAGCTAATAAGTTAGAGAATAAAACGCGGTATCTCGAAAATAATATTTAAAAAATAGCACACAAGGTAGACGCACTCGTACTGATGCGAATGACTTGATTACAAAATGGTCGCTCCTATTCATCGATTTTTCGTCGATTCAGTAGTGTCAATACACTATTGAATGGCGTTCCTTTCACGCATCAAGCACTGTAAGGATATATTAATTTAATTTCAATTACTTCATTGGTTAACACTTAATAATAATAACAATAATTTACTTGATAAGATTCGAAAGGACAATAGTTTTTAATAGTTTATAACTTTTGTCTTTTGCCAGTTTCTTTTTATTTAGTTTGAAATAGTATGCGAGGCACGGAACAATAAGAGCTGTCAGGCATATCATCATATAGTGAAAATAGTATAGTATCTAATTTAATAGATTTTTATTTATTAGGTTAGGTAGGTAGGATTTAAAGGGAAAAAACTTTATTCTGGAAATCTAGTTAACCAAAAAATACTTACGCAAGAGGTCCGACTGCGGCAGCCATTTTGATAATTTCATCCGACTTTCCGGATAATTCACTTTCATCCCATTTCCACAAAACTTCGTATGGTGCCTCAGACATTACTTTCATTAAGACAGCTATTTTTTCAGGTGGCAATAACGATGTTTTAACGTCAGTTCCGAAGTATATGACGCCATTTCTAGAAGAACTAAATATTTTTTTAGGTCCTGAAAAATTAAATAGATTTTTCATGGTTTCATTTGATAAGGTTTGGTTAGGTTAGGTTAAATCTTTGCCATCATGTCACCACAAGTAGTGTGAAATAATCTCCTTTTATTACTATTTTAATGGTTAAAATTTACGTAATGGCAAAAAATTATCATGATTGTTGATAGTCAGTACACGTTGCGTAGTAAAAGATTTACCTGCATAGTTATTAACAAAGACCTTGTATGAATTTACCCCTAGATTGTTTGTTCTGTCAAATCACTCGATAGAGTTCAAGGTTGTAAATGTAAATGGTCAAAATACTGCTGCATGCTATGTCTCCCGTTTTTTATTGCTTTAAATGGATCCAGTAGTTTAGAAGAACAAACGAAAAAACAATCAAATCTTTCTTTTTATGAAAATAGTATAGATTTGTTCCTGAGAAAATGTGTCGTGACAGAGGAACAGAAATCAAATGATCCTAAAGAGATTTTTCTTTCGTTTGGCTATACGGAACGACTGAGCAACCTATAATTATTGCCAAAAAAAGGTTCCTAACCGCGCTAACAATGGCAACATTATAATTTATCGTCACCCATTCTCAGCCGTATCAGTTCCCAACAAACTAAAAGAGCGACTTGGCAAGACTTTGTTTTATCTTTTGCGATATATTTCATACGCAAATTGGAAACAGCCACATAGGCCGTAAGATTGCGAACACGATTTTGTATCACGCTGAAGTTTTTGCAGAAGGAAAGTTGGAAATTGTGATTTATTGTGTAAGGACCCTGTTGCACTAGTAGCCCTGTAAGATTATTTTGCGTGCTAGGCGGCTAGCGGTAGCCTCAAATCGGGGTGGTGCCAGGCCTCTGTCACTCCATGTACCAGCCGCATACACAGATTACACGTAACAGATAAATCACATTAAAGAAAATAGGCAATTTTGTCAATTGTAAATGCGTGCTATATATTGCGAGGGCTATCTCTTCTGATATAGATGTCAGAAGTTACTTTACGTCATCGCGTCAGTTCAACCGCCAGATTCGCGTAGAAATGCTCCACGCGGCTTTTGTCAACCAACTGCCAAATTGGTCATGAATGATCCGGCGGCATGTAGGTATTTATTGCGCGCAAGTACATGGAGTGACAGAGGCCTTTCGCCGGGTCTACCATGACCACTTTGGCAGTTGATGGTCAACAGCCGCTTAGAACATTCATGTTAATATAACGTGTCTAGTAGGTTGCTAAGCAATGTTTTAGAGCCCACCGTGTATATCTTGCGGTTGAACTGGCGCGATTACGTTAAGTAAGTACTGACCACTGACATCTATATCGAAAGAGGTAGCCCTAGCAACATATGCCTGTCACAATATGATAGCACGCATTTACATTTGACAAAATGGTAAATTTTCTATGATGTGATGTAATCTATTACGTAGTAACTATTAAGTTTTCTGTCGTAGTGCACAAAATAAAGGGTTTACAGAAAGACCACTCTCTCCTTTTTACATTTAGTTACCTAAACTGGCTTGACCACCTAGGGTTGTAACTTTATTAAATCTTAATTTGAAATAAAGTTAAAATCAAAACAAAACATATACAATTCGAAAAATAAAAAAATTAAAATAAACATAACATGTACAATTTAAAACAATAAGAAATATTACACTTTACAAAATCATGGAATCCCATAGTACTACCGGCTTTTAGTAATTTACCCTTAATTCGCAGCAGAGGGGGTAGAGAACCCAAAATGGGGGCAAATCGTAATAAAATGAAAATTTCCAACTGGATGCTATACTTTTTTTTCTGAAATAGTGAAAAAAAGCACACCCTCTTAAGCGATAGTATCGTCACCAGTAGAATTGAAGTTCAGAAGGCAGGGGTACGCCCGAATTTGACAGAACACCCCAAAAACAAAATTGCACCAATTGCGACAAAACAAAACACTTGCGACAGTGTCACTGGCTGCGATACCAAATATCACCGGTATTGCCTGTAAATCTACTTTATTTGTGTTCGTGATCAAGTTTGTTCTAGGCGTCTGTCTGTCCGGGGCGCCGCGCCCCGCATGCGTAATCTGTGGTAGTGCTCAGAACCGTAAAATCATTAAAACCCTCACGACTATATTCCAGTTTCAGTAGTCGGAGAAAAGTGGTGGTATGATGTGATGGCATCTTAGTGTGATGGCGTCCTAAACAAAACACTATTCGGGTAGTCTGGTTAGCCCACATTTTAAAAATGTGTAGAAGGAAAACGTGGTAGAGGGCGAGCAAAATATCACAATACCCTTGAAGACTATTTAGTTGAATTTCTTTCACAGTACCTATGGGATAGTTCTTTGAAAAAATAATAATTACCTATTTCTGTATTTTTAATTTAGTTTTGATAAGGAACAACTCTAAGTAGTCTATGTAGTTATTTCAATTCTGATACTAGATTTAACTTTTACCGTATTCTTAATATAGGTACATAAAAATGGTTGGCGTTTCTGTGAAGAAGGCCTTTATCGGCAGATCCTTTTTATTGGCTAAATTTTGCAGCGTCTAACTGGTGCGATGTTTCAAGTTTGTTATGGACATGACTTTCATGATCATTTTTATTTACTGGCAGTTTCATAGCTTACAGTTAAAAAAACTTTGCAAAAATATTATTAAGATAAAAGAAATATACCGCACAAAAGAATTACTGCAATACAAATAAACTTTTCCTACAAGTTTGTAAGAACGCTCCTTGCGTGTGCCTGACTCAGAATTTGTCGGGTTTTTTTTTATGTTTTGCCAGTTTGTAAGAGCGCTCAGCTCAAAATATAGTGTTCCGGACTTTAGATATCAGTCAAAGTTTTTTTTGTTTTTTTCATAACGTAACACGACCTTTTCAGAGCTCTAAAGTCAGGGAATACTTTGAAACCTATATCCGACCACAAGCAATGATTTGAAAGAAAAAACCTCCCTGCTGTTGAAGCACAAAAGAAGCTAGTAATAAACATTATTACCAATACCGTTAACATAAAAAGACTGATTCATCCCACCCATTCAGTCACCGATTGCGATCTATAGGGCGGGAACTCTGAAAAGGCGGCGGACAGTCAGCACAGAATAAATACAATCGAATTGGTATTCAGATCGCGTAGAGTGGGGCGCAGTGCAGTGGACTTTATGAGGCGATCAGCTTTGAGACTGTAGGGTATACACAAACAAAACTAGATACTTTTAGTCTGTATCATCTTCACCACAACCGCTATGCAGAAGAAGGCTAAAACATATCATACCATCTTGATTTTATCCCAAACGGGGTAGTCAGAAGCAAGTGACTGTTGCCGTCATGGTGATCGTTACACTCCGGCCTTTCACCAACGATATCAGAATCCAACGTGGTAAGTAAGCCTTCCACTGCTATCCGGGTTGATTTTTATTGTTATTGATGTTTTTTCATCCCCGGAGAGTTAGTCGGATTAAAACATTTTTGTATGGATGCTAAGTGTCAGTACGAGGTATACTTGCAAAAAAAGTGCATGTAAAATATTTAAATTAAAAAAAATCATTCTGTTCAAACACATGTACATATTTCAAAGTACTAATTATTCATGAGCTGCTATCGAAACAATTTAGACATATATTGGGGCCATGTTTCTAATTTCTTGAAATTCTGTTAATAATTCCTCACTGTTAATAGGAGCAACTATTTTGACAGATAGTTCTGTGTTCTTGGTAAAGCCTTAAAATTATCTTTAGCTTTCTTGGAAATCGCTAGCTCCGAGGAGCTTCGAGGAATCATTCTAACTAAAAGCTATTTACTTATCTACTCAAACAAAACAAGTATCAGTTTAGGCAACAATATTCCAGAAAACTACAAACACAGTTAAAATCACCCGGTATTCTAGTAGATAATCAAATTAACATATTAGCTCTTGTCAAACTATAAAACAGATATTCCTTCATTAAAGGTTAGAATATCACAAAATGTTATAAAGCGAGATGAATATGATTTAAAGGTTTAATAAAACTGTCAAAGTTTATTCAGAAATAAGTTTTGTTTCAAGTTTAAGCATAGATAGGTACTCGTTTTATTTTAACATTTATGTTAGTCAGATCAGCTCGTTCTAAACAATTGAATACTTTTTATGGGTGATAATTTATACCAGAGTAAGTTAACTTTTCTTTCTATTGCCCGTCTAGATGACCTCACTCCACCTGATTGAAAGCGGTCGTGAGGTCCAGATATGAGTCTGACAAGCACAGTAATGCAGTTAAGCAATCACTGAGCTGCTCATGCTTATCTTGAAGGCCTGCAAAAATGCCTTTTCACGCCCCGCTTGAAGACCCCGGGACTTTAAGATGAAGGAAACACATGCGCTGGGAGAGCGTCCCACGTCTGGATGGTTCGACAAAAAAAAGAGTCACCGAACCTTTTTATGCGTGAGAACAAATGCTGGACTGTGTGTGGATGACGCCGCAATCCAGCACGCGTGGTACGGAGTGGAAAGGTGATGATGGGACAAGTTGGAATATCTCTAACAACGATAATTCGAATGATAATGTAAAGTTGCATATTAATAAATGTTTGCAAAAGATTTTTACACGCGTTCATTATTTAGATCTTTCGTTCACTAGCCTTTCCCACATTAGGGGTTGGTTATTTCTTCTAATAAATTAAGTAAGACGATCTGTCGATAATCAATCCGCTACAACCCTTAAGTAGTAGGGTGTGAGGGATAAATACGTTCCGTTTTGTATTCCGAATCCATCCGGACGCGTCGAAATGCACAGACTGTCGAATCCAATTGTTCAATTGGACATCTGTGAATGCTGCTCCCGATCTGGTACTGTTCAAGAAATAGCTGTGATATTTAAAACTGTAGCTTGATAAATTGGCAATTCTACTGTGCAATTTGCGCAGCGAAAATCTACTCTAGTACCTAACAAAGACTTAATAAAACGCTCATACCTTACAACCTACCATTTAGATTGGCTTGAAATTAACTTTGATCGATTGTGTATTTTATTAACTTTCAAAATATGACTAAATCATTATTCTCCAATATTGGACAGCAGAGTCAATAACGTTAGAAACTCATGGTAGACATAATGATAACGAGTTTTATGCGACGACATGTCTATCATTGGTTTTTGTTGAACTGATGCAAATAAACACTACAACAACTATAAAACAAAACGGCTGATAAAAACCACACTTACACTCCGATTGAAACGATAGATCCGTTTTCCGACTGGGTTTCTCTAAGTGGTAGTTAGAGACCACCCCCTTTTAACTACTGAGATTCATTTTAGTGGCCCACCCGACCAATCACGGTTATGCAGTAGGGCACACTATTCCTAGCAAACCGTGAAGTGTACCAGCGACCATCTGCGGTAGGTCCTAACGCCACAAAGCACAATGCACAATGCATTACACATTATGGTACTCAAAGGCGAGTAGCCCGTGGCATTACCCGCTCCCATTTATCCAGAATGGTACCGGAGCAGTTAAAGTTGCTCACCACGCGCATCCCAAAGAACGCTAGCGGCTTCAATTCCCACTGGGGACGTCAGATAATTCAACTACCATTTCTCCAAAATGGTGCCGGAGCTGTATAGCACGCTCACATCTCAATGCACTGCCGTACATCTACCCTTAGCTACACGGGTGGCCGGATAGGCAATCTAGCGGATACCCAGATGGGTAGCAAGGAGATCCTTGCTATCCAGGCAAGTACCGGAGGAGCGGCAAACCGCTATAAGGGTTCCTCACTAACCCCGTATCTAAATACTTAACAGCCCAACGCCCTAGACTAGTGAATTAAGATACTCGTTGCGCGCGAGAAGGGACGCTCGGTACACACTACCGAGCAGACGACATTGCCCCACCTCTGCAACTAACCACATGCCACCACAAATCCAACTCCAAGTTGGGGCCTGCCTTAAGAAAGGCAGGGCTGGGACCCCAACACCCGTGGTACCCTGATCCTAACAGCCAGACCCGTAGTTCCAGCTGCGAAAACCCTACCTACCCGGGTGGAGTAGATAGGGAGGATAATTTCCTGTGCTGTATAAATTACAACACGGATCTTGTTAAACAAAAATATTAGCAAAACAAAAGAAATCGCCAAAAAAGAAGAAATTTTCTTTTGTTTGTTCAAATTTAGGGGCATATAAAATTATTATAATTAAAAACTACGCAAGTAGGCAAATCTTCCTAATTTCAGCCACAAAAGATGAACTTCGGGTGGGAAATAATTAACGCCGTAGCAGAAGTGATTTACTTGTGATGAGAGAACTACACAACTTGATTCCATCCTGTTCTACCACCAGGCCTATAGGCGCTGGCGCTTCCAGTCCATGTTGTCGACTTTCGAGTAATCAACACTCAACGGTTTGCTGCGTCTTTTCTGGTCCGCACCGCTGGGGGTGGAACGCTCTACCTTCGTCAGTATTTCCGAATGTTTTCAATTTTGGTGTCTTCAAGGCCACAATGAATAGGCCAAGGCATTTTCTGGGTAAGCGTGCACCACTATTAGCTGCAGAATGTTTAACCTAGTTTAAACTAGCTAAATAGAAATAAGTGTTTAAAAATAACGTTTAATTTTACGCATAGTGCAATATAAAACGAATTTGAATAATTGCATTTACTTACTACTTAGGCTTAATATGTAAATCTTAGTCTGAAGTTACCCTATACAATGGCGTCCAGAGTAGAATCCTACTAGTTTCTAGACTGTAACGTCAACAACGTTGTTACTGAATTATAGTTGAACTAACTGCTTCTGTGACTTCGTCCGCATGAACAGGGGACAGAACCAGAATTTAAATGTGCGACCAAATGCTTTTCATTATGTATGTGTCGTGGGCCGATCGTTGTACGGCACTTCGTGATGTGGCCGGCCATATCGCGATGTGCCTGGAAAGAAGTCAGGAAGATCGACGAGAAAAATGTATTTTTTGATATCCCCAGCTAAACGAATGGGCGGATCGTGAAAAAGTGGCATTACGCTGTCTTTCTGCCCTACGCTCTGTAAACGTGACTGGAAGATGGCGACGTCACATACAAGTAAATATTATGCTGAATGTTACAGTGAAAATGGAACATAAAGTGCATTTAAAGAAAAACATTATCGACATCAACATTTAAAACATAATTGCACATACCGAAGTAAACGATAATAAATCCCTGGACATTAAATATCCCTGGACATTATTCCACACAGCGCCATCTAGCCCCAAAGTAAGCTAATTAAAGCTTGTGTTATGGGATACTAGACAACGGATAAACATACTTAAATAAATTTTCTTTTGTAAATACATACTTATTATACATAGGAGACACCCAGACCAGTACAAACAGACATGTTCATGCACACAAATGTTTGTACTGTGCGGGGATCGAACCCGCGACCTCTGGTGTAGTAGCCAACTTCTTAACCATTACACCAAGTCGGTCGTCATTAGTCGTCTTACTCAAGTATCGCCGGCTAAATCGTCAAACGTCAAGCGCTGAACGATATGGCCCGTGTTAGTTGGCCAGAGTTTGTTCAAATTTGGACAGTTAAAAAGGACACAAAGCGTTGTATTTTACGTATTCTGTTCAATAAAATACGGTTATTAGAATTCGAAAAAATCAACATCAAATTCGAACGGCAATTATGTTTTTTGACCACTGAAAATTTACGTTACTAGGTATTACACGAACGCGAGTCCTCCCTAAGGTGCCCTAGCTCATGATGTATCATGACGATGTGCCCGGGCATATCACGGTGTGGCCAATCCAATCGACCCACAACTATGCAACATATTTTACACATTTTCATAAAGTTTTACACTTTTCCGTTACTCATTCTCGACTGGCGACAAACGCACAGTTGAAACTACCCGGCGTATAAGCAAGTCACTGCATGTACTTGCGCGCGATAATTACCTTCCCGCCGCCGGGTATTCCATGACTCATTTGGCAGTTGGTTGGCAACAGCCGCGTAGAGCAATTGTACGCGAATTTTGCGGTTGAACTGACTCGATGGCGTACTGTAAGTATTAACTACTGACATCTATCTGACTATATCGAAAGAGGTGGCCCTGGCAATTTAGTCTGTCATTTTTTAATTTTTTTATTATTATTTATTCACCAACTTGCTTACATATAATAAACTACAATAACTTTTGCCAAACTGTTCTGAAAACATGACGCACGTATTTAGGATTAAGAAATCATTGTTATTTTTTTATGGATGTGATTTATCTGTTACGGAGTAACTATTAGGTAATCTGTGGTTTAAGTAAAAGTAGGACAATTTTGGCCAAGAGGAGTTTTTTCGAAATGCCTACGAAGCGGGAAAAACGCGTACTGGCGTACAAGCTATTGTATCATATGAATATGCACCCCTGTATGGATATACAGTTATCATAATGTGTGAAAATAAATGTTAAAAAAAATATCTGTTTCTGTAAGTATCAAGTCCCAATTAGTTTAGGGTCAATTATCTTGTCTTGACATATACTGGATATGCATTTAATGTCAGTCTATTTCAGGTTCATGAAATTAAAATACGCTCTGATAACCCTAACCCGAATTTTTAACCAAAACAAACATATTTTTACTGCATTTCGTGCTAAAAATAAAATCTGGCATCGTCAAATAAAAAGCAAAAAAATGCCCCACCGAGACACAAAATTCTGCACCAAGCGTGATCGGAAACCTATAAATCTCCCTCCCATACAATCCTGCGGTAGAGGGCAGACGTTTTTAAAGCTGATAAGGTATGTTGTGTTTTACTCTGGAGCCTGAGTCTGGTATACTCGCACGGTGCTGCTATTTTATACAGAATCGCAAAAATGTGCAATACCGTTTACTACCCATGCATAATTTAATGGCGAAAGCTGTTGTCGATAGGTTATATTATGATTTATTTTTACTTAAAAGCACTCGGGGCAAGTGTCAGTGATTTAATATTTTTTCAAATACAAGGTCATTCTTTTAAAATGTTATGAGCACCTGAAAGTTTGTTGACATTCGTATCATCATATCTAAAGTGCACAGTTCTCATAAACGTTCAAAATGTGTCACTATTTTATATAAGTAGATCACCGTTAATGGTTTCACTTTTCCAGAATACAGACACACAATAATAATTTTAGGTGTTAGTGTACAATATTATAAAAGTTGGTAAACACGACATAAATACACATTTAAAGTAATTTTAGAAATAAAGACACATTACAAGTCTTAAATGTATTTTATTTTCACAATTGCTTTGACTGTTTTAAGAAAGGGGTAAATTTATATTAGGCTGGCAATTTGGAACAGAAACCGAAAAAAAAGGTCAGTTTTACGGTATTAGAGACATGAAAGGCTGTGCATATTAGATCTAGATGTAACTAAAACTAGGTCTAAACTACTAGGTCTACCACGACCAAAATTGTATTGGAATTGGACATGCCATGACATGACAATGTCAAATCCCAATACAATTTTTCATGCGAACGATAATGTAAATTTAAAGTGGCAACTCGTGGCAGACGTACAGATTAAGCCAGCGTAAAAAGTTCAGAAGTTCAGTACCTGACTACCAATATCAAATTAGGCAAATATTTCGGTCGTCCGTCTCGCAATTTAATAATTGAAAAAGTTTCATTTTATACAACGTAATTACGGTTTTAGGCTAATATATATTCCATATAACTTTAAGATTACACGAGCCAGATTAAAACATATAGTCAAAGGTTATTTACTAAACTTTGATATCAAGAAACTGCGGTTTCGACAGCGATTATCGCCATTTGAGGTCGATTACTGCAGCGTCTTGACGGACAAGCTGTCAAAATATCGATACGCGTTGCTAGATCGAGAATAAGGGGGTAAGTGAGTCATTGGTGATGTTGCAACAATTGTATGGATATTGAATAAATCGATAGGACTGTCTATAGGAGCGTTTCCAACACCATCTAGAACGAAGATAACACAAAAAAGTACATCACACATGTGACAAAAATGAATAAGAGGGGTTATTTTATTGACAGCTTAATGTATAAAATTTTATACATTACATTAATACTGAAGATAACGGGTAGAGGTGAGCTGGAAGAAGTTTTCACGTTCCAAAAAAAGGCCTTATTTGTAACCTCAATAATACATTTTTTGTGTTTCATTTATTTACATGATTATAATTGTAATTACAGTTCCAATAAATGTTAAAAATAAAAATACTTACCTTTTGCGAATGCTAAAAACAAAACTAAAAAGAGGATACCCCGTGGTAAAGTGTTCAAGATGCTGGCAAAATCACCTAGTTGGATTGCCAGATTTGAAATCATCATCATCATTATCCGTGCGGTCTATCCCGGTTGTGAACGCACGCTGGTGTGTGGGGTCTCGGGGTCCGCCTTTCTTATTTTCTTGGCCCACTTCGTGCGGTCTTGTGCATCCTCAGTGGTGACTCTGTTGGCACGCATGTCACCCTTGACAACGTCGAGCCAGCGCTTCTTCGGTAGATTTGAAAGTACTGTAAAAATGGTTTGCTTTGATAAAGTATTATTTACTCACCAAGACACGCAGAAGAACCTTTTTTTTGGGCTGAAGTTAAATAAGCCACTTTGCCATAGACAAACAGAACTAAGTATACTTTTACATGTTAATTGAATTCAGTACCTTTATTCGTGAGGGTCTCAACGTATGTAGCCAGGGGATCCAATTACTGTCACTCTATTGATCCTACTCTGTAGGTTCATTCTTCATCTATACTAATATTATAAAGAAGAAAGATTTGTATTATTGTATGTTTGTAACATAAAAACTCAAAAAAAAGTATCAATTTCAAAAAAATCTTATGACCTTTTTAAAGCTACATTAACAGCGAGTAACAAATATAATACCGTTTTTGACAAATTAACTCAAAAATAATCTATGTATATCTGTGCAAATATTATAAAGAGAAAAGATTTGTCTGTTTGTATTGAATAGGCTCCGAAACTACTGGACCGATTTTAAACATTCTTTAACCAAAATAACTACATTATCAGTGGCATAGGCTATATTTTTTAAAATGTAGGCTATATTTTGACGGGAAAGTCAGTCGACGCGGTCAATAATATACCTACATTTTCGGCATGTTTTCATCATTAAGCATGCCGTGGCAACTTTGTAACAGAAACAACACTTTAACGAGAATATTGCTTACTAGGTGTACTATTACCTTACTTGGTGTCTTGTAAGTTGCCTCAATAAAAACATAAATAAGTTACCTATGCTATATTTTTTTTGCATGGCATATTTTCTAAGGGAGAAAAAAATAAAACCTACGCGGGCAAAGCCACTGGCGGGAAGCTAGTCGCTTATAAATCAAAATGATTACATTTTCTGTCTTATTATTATCCGAATCACAATATCCTGTCAGCACACAAAAGAAAGCTTATGTATCAGAGAAAATATGAAATTACTCATATTGTGTTTGCTTTATTGGACCTGATAACAACGTTTGATACTGATATGGAATTTTGTAATCAGTTTTTTTGCGTGGGCACGTGGTTAGAGTAGTATGACTGCTGCCGTGCACTGGGCGACTATTACCCTGTATAACTAGTGGTTGAGCTGAGCCACTAGACGTGGCCATCAAATGCGACCTGACTCTACCGGCTGAGATCAGTCCGTCTACCGTGAATTGCCACTTCGAATTTACGTTATCGTTCGCGTAAAGTTTTTGTATAGGATTTCGTCTTGTATGCCTCTGTTAAGTCGAAATGGAACTCAGCACGGTAGACATACAGGCAACTAGTAACCACTAAAAGCTGCTACACAACAACACTAGAACGCTCAGTTTGCACCGAAGCAGTACTAATTGATAAAAGGGTCTCGTTCGCAAGTTGCGGCGGCTACTTATGACCGCGAGTCCAAGCACCCTTGGAGCCCTTCGAGCTGGAATACTGGTACCAAACTCATAACTTGCCTAATAAACCTCCACTTGAGGCTATGCTTTCCTAAGATTGTCAATATTTGATCGACTTTGTTTGAAGATAACTACTAAATTAAAATATATTTTATAGCAAATAAAAATTGTACAAGTAGGTCAGTATCTTTAACTAAGGCAACAATTTTTCCAAAACACGATCTACACATAATTTCACCGATAAAAAAAACACTAAGAAGTACGTCGACGATTTTTTTGTTTTACTCTCAAACATTCATTATTTGTGGTTTTTGTATATTCTAGGTCGACAACTTTTAAGACTTTTTAATTTGTCTAATTTTATTACATAATTCATTGAAAACAGAAGGAAGCCGCGGCGTTATTCCGTTCGCGCAGAACTAATCAGTGGCCCACCGAACGCTCTATCGGACGGCGCGCTAAATCCCAGCCTTACTATCATTTTAACAGTTGATTGTGTGAACCTATCCTTCAAGGTATTCATTATTTAGATTAAAACTAAAACATGTTATATTATGATCCTCCTCATCGATCTTAACGAGACGCGACGGTGTCCCCGAATATTTTCATGAGAGTTTTAAGAATCTTGCCTCCTCATGTGGGCTCTATTAAGGTGAGATAAGGTACTTCTTATTGCTCAAAAAATAAGATACAACAATTAGTAAAAAAATTATATAAAATTGATGTACAATTTAGGCGGTCTTATTGCTAAAAGCAATCTCTTTCAGACGTCCTACTACAGTCAGGAGAAAGATATTAACGGAAAGAGTGCAAAAATTAAAGAGGACTGAATTGTATTCGTAATTTAGAAGTCTATTGTGACAAGCAAGTCTAAAACTTAACGTGAGACTGTAATGACAAAGTACTCGTGTTCAGCTACCTTTGTTGCTGATTATATTCTGTAGCTTTGATGTACTTATTAGGTTGTTCTGTTTAATAATGTTAGAATTTAAGCATTTTTTTAAACAAACAAATTGTACCCTACTAACTCGCGTTGTAAAACCAAAACAAGTTCAAAAGAGTAACTACTGAGTTTCTCGCTGGGTCTTCTCAGTAAGAATCAACTCCTCAGACGCGGTGGTAGAGTTGCATTTTGTTTGTATTACTGTTTATTTATATATTCATATTAATAAAGTACTTTATGTCTATTAGTATATTTTTGACTATTTAAAAGTACTTATTGCGTCTATTTGAATAAAGATATTCGAGTTTGTCTTTGATCTGTACAAGTTACACGCCCGCAACAGCTGCCAAGCCGGGCTCAAAGCTGTATTGTTTTGACAGCTTTTCCGGTTGGATTACCAATTTTGCAGGCATTTGAAACTTGATATGCGAAGTTTATGGTGAACCCTTCACAGGTTGAATTTGAAGGCTCTGTCAGAAAAATCACTTAAGACCGTTTTAATTCAAGCGTCGTGGCCTAGTGGTTAAGCACTCCAACTCGGGTCGCGGATCGTGTGGTCCCGAGTTCAAATCTGGCCAGAACCAAAATCTTTGTGTTACTTTGGGGCTAGATGGCGCTGTGTGGAATAATGTCCAGGGATATTTATTTATTTATTATTCATTGTTTAATTTCCGACTAACTCTCCGGTGATGAAAAACATCGATATAAAACCAAATCAACCCGGATAGCGGCGGAAGGCTCACCAGCTACCACGTTGGGTTCTAATACCATTGGTGAAAAGTGGGCTTCGGAGTGTTCCGTTCACCATGACGGCAACAGTCACTTGCCTCTGACTACCTCGTTTGGGATAAAGTCGTGATGGTATGTATGTATGTGTCTTGATAATACCACAGATCACTTAATAGTTATTACATGTAATACTTTCTAATTAAGTATGTATCTGAAAATATTTCAGTATGTTTATCAGTCTCTGACAACATTATTGTTGATGTATATGAATAATGTTCATTTTAACTATATCAGTTTTATGTTACACGGTAAGACAAAAATAAAACTATTTTGAAGTATTCTTGTATTTTCTTTCTCCCTAGCTTTTGATCTATTTTTCTTTCAGCGAGAATCTAACATGGCACACCAAGCTGCATGACATAACATGCGTAGAAATAGAAATCCATCGCACATTTTGAACTAACCTACGTAAATATGGTTGATATTTTTGATATCAACAATATTTTTCGCATAAAAAGGTAAAAAAACAAGACTTTTCATTCTGTCATAACATTTTACTGACAGCATATTTTTAGTTGCAGTCTGGTTATAATAACTTAGTGTTTAGTAGACTATTTTATTAGCTGGGTCTCGTTAGTGGTGTACATTCGGACCAAACTCCTTACAATTTTGGTCATTCTACTTTGTTGTTTTTAATTAATCGTTATCTTACATGATTATTATGAACTATCAATTTTGGAACTCGTGAAACAACAAGAAAAAAATCATATATTAACCCGTTATGTGATAAGATTCTTGTAAACCACTTATAAAAATATACCACTACCACATAAACTTGTATTCTTTAGAAAAATAATGACATTTGTGCATAAGATCAAAAGCCTAAAGCACCATAAAAGTCCCAAGATAGCAAGAAAACCTATTGGGAGGGGAATAGTCCATTTCTTCGGTAATATTAAAGTTCTAGCAATAGCTTATTCACGCTACGTCAACTTGCGATACAATAAGTCTTTGTCTAACTAAACAATAAGACAAAATTAATCTATTTCGATACAGAAACATGGAGTCAATACGAATAAAAAAGAAACATACGGTTCTGTAGGGTAAAAGTTACTAAATAAAATGGTCCATGGAGAATGGTAGTTGGGCTTGTTGTGTTTTATTAATTTTCACTTCGGGACTACCTTCTGTGACGCTGAACTGAAAATATCGTCAAAATTTGAGGCTGACTAGCAGAGTAATGCAAAGGCATCAATGCTAGCCATCCTCATCTTGAAGGCCTGCAGAAATGCCTTTTCACACCCCACTTGAAGAACCCAGGACTACAAGAGGAAGGAAACACATAATTCCGTACCTCAAGGAACTATTTCACTTCCTGCAATCTGCCAAAAGTGAAGACATGCGGTCTTGTTGGAAACTGCATCTAACAGTCCCCTCACATTCCACTTCCTATTATTCCAAATCATTTGTTGTTCGCTCCATTCGTCTGTGGAATTCCCTACCTTTACCCATCCGCAAATCTCAGTCCTTACATGTCTTTAAATCCCAAGTCAAATCATACTTCCTCTCTCTGTAACCTAGTATTTTATTATGTCTCATCCTTTATTTTTCAGTCCTTAAAAATGGAAACTGGTGATCCTATTGCAATACCTATATGTATTTTATGTAACACAATTCATTTAGTTTATTATTTAAATATCTCTTACTTATCCTTTATTTTGCACAGCCTTACCCGTTATATTATACAAGTCTCTCTTCAGAAGGTAGTCTGGAAGAGATCGCTTTAAAGCGATAAGACCGCCTAAATTGTACATTTGATGTCTACTTACTGTTTAAGATGCTGTATTTGTTTGTTTGTGCAATAAAGATTATTTATCTTATCTTATCTTTATATTTTTTTTGTGGTCACAAATTGGCGTTGTGTGCACGGTTCTTACTTTGACTAGTGTGGTGTGCCTGGTTCGAGTCCCAGTCGGGTCAATCCAGAAAACGAAACGTTTCTAAATCGGCTCGGATCGGGTGTGCTGGGAGACACTTCGGTTTAAATCCTTGTCTGGTACCTCGTAACACAGGGATATTCATCCTTACTTCGAGAACATGACAATTGGTGTGTTGTTTGGCGCATATTCACATTGTTAATGGCACCAGCCAACTTTATACTTCTTCAATTACAAATTATCTGATCATTTTTGTCACCTGCTCAGTGTGCCATATAAAAAACAGCCCAAATTCTAGGGTATATTAGTTTTCAGCAAGTTATTGTTGTTGTTTATTGAGTATTTACTCAGTTACCTAATTATATATATTAACCATAATAATACCCTACGCGTTGGCGGTGAAAAATTTGATCTGAAATATCTTTTTTTGCTAGAAAACATGTTCTATCTATTGTTCCCGTTTTTCGTAACTCTGCAAACATCTCCGAGAATCACAAAAGACTGCCGATACCGGGTGTAACTGTTATTTTTGTGTCGGAAAAATATTAGTCTGCTATTGTTAGCACTAGCGCTTTATTTGTCAGCTGCAGGGTTAAACGATGACTAGATCTTAAAAATATAGTTCTGTATGTATACCATGAGTTTCTGTCATATAAGCTAGGATTGTTAGACTTTAGAAATGTATTCGCCATTTTTGGTTCCATTTATAATCACTAGGGGCGCTGTTCCGAAATCCCATACAAAAACGTCAAAGCGTTTAACGCGGACGCTATTACGTCTGTCGTTGGTGTAAACTCATGGTAGACATACTGTTAGGGTTTGTTAATTTTAAACTCGGAATAATAGCGCAAAAAAAGCAAATCCGAACTCCCATGGTGATACCACAATATAAAGAATAAATAAATAAATATCCAGGACAAATTACACCAATATCATCTGACCCCAAACTAAGCAGAGCTTGTACTATGAGTGTCAGAGATTGGTAAACATACTTAAATATTTCCAAATACATACTTAAATAGATAAAATCACCCAGATACAACAAACACAAATGTTCGTCACATGAATGTTTATCATGGGTGGGGATCGAACCCACGACCTCCGGTGCTAAAGGCAGAATCGCTGCCATTGCACCAACAGGCCAGTCAAAAAAATTAACTCAAACTCAAATACCTTTATTTAAATAGAATTAAGCAGTAATTTTATATAGTCAAAAATTATACTAAATTACTATTACTACTAATAGATATAAAAACTACAATAATATGAATTTATAAATAAACAGTATGCAAACATAATGCGACTCAATCACCATTATCAGCGAGTAACACGGCTTTATTATTTTCAATCCATATTTTCACTAACTATTGACCAGCATACGCAAACGAAGTTACTGGTAGAAGCTAGTGTCGTGATGAAGATGTTGGCGCAATCAAAGTGAGGAATGACGGTAACTCCACTGAAAAGAGCATGGTTCAAAAGAGTTTTTCCAAATGAACGAATAACTTAAAAAAAAAATTACAGCCCCTATTATTATTAGCATGACACTATGTTTCCTCTTTTTTTAATAATTTAATCATAAAAAGAGATTATGAGCCTTCAAAAATCGAAAGAATTGGTTAGATTTTCGGCTGTGTTCAAACATCTAGAAAATTAAGAATAGATTATATAAAAAAGAAAACACAGGGACACGGCTAAAGCCTTTTTCTAAATTTACCTAATTCAATCGGTCAAGTATTCGAAAAGGGATCAGGGTACTACGAAGCGCCGGTTTTGTGTACTTAACTTAATTTGGGTAATTTCGGTCCGATTTGCAGTTGTCTCTATCGCACTCTGCGGGGGGTTCGAGGTTAGCTACAGACAGCAATAGTTTTTACAAATACCAATACGTAAAATAAAATTATGAATTAAATATTTGTAATAAAATACGTATAGATTTTCGAAACTTTTCTGCCACCAGTCGACGCTGCCGTTGCGTTAGGTCCAAACAGCTGTCAGATTCCGTACAGTCGTACCGAAAATATAATTATTTTTTGAATTTATATTAATTTGGAGGTGTTATACATTTTATTATGGATAACGGCCAGAAACAAGCCGCCGAGCTAAAGATTGAACTCAAAAACAGAGGCGAAAAACGCACTGGTAGTAAGGAAAAGCTTATTGAAAGGTAACTTAGGATACTAGTATTTGTTTACAGAATTTGATTTGGTTTTTTAACTTCTAAATATCTGTTATTTGTGTTTCATTGAGTTGTAGGTGATTAATGTTTATTAATAAAGCAAAAGAAACCATGCTTTATTAACGTACAGTAATTAACTACAACTCACAAAACACAAAAAACGTTTATTAATTAAGCCTAATAAACCCTGCTTTATCAATATATATTAATCAATCAGGCTATATTTATATTGGAGTAAATTTATCACTGCGAATAGTTACAAGCCACTGTTAAATCGATATTTACCTCCCGTAAGAAATTTTTGCCCTCTTGATTTATTTGCACTGCACAACACTATGGCCTTTAAGAAAACAATATTCCTATATTAGTAATGTTAATAAGAATAAATAAACCAAAAAAATATACGAAAAGTGTATGTATTGATTGAACCTAACGCTACAGTGCTGCCATCTCACGCTGGCCATTTCAGAAAACCCTTATTCTCTCGCCTGTACTGTGTCCTGTTAAGTTGAAAGATGATAAATCGAAATTGGGCTACCCTCACATGTATTGCTGTCTCTTACATTTCAACTGGTGTATGACGGGATAGCATCAATTTGAAGGTAGGCCAACATTGATTAACGTTTCGAAATTCGGAGAAAGTCATTCAAAGTCTCTCTGAAGAAAACCAACAGTATAACATAGTGATTATATAATACGGTCTCTCAAATATTACTAACTTCTTCTGGTCCTCGAAACAGATTTCTCTAAGATTCTCTTGGGGATACACTGACAATTTTCTCAAAGTATCGATACGAAGAAATCTCGAGCGAGTTTTCATAAAGTAAATGAATATTAATACACTAGTCTAAGTATTGTCCTTTGGGAAATTTATATCTGACATATTGTATAAAAATAATCCCTTGATGCGACTTGACTTGGCGATTGATTCTGCTTTGATATGTCTAAAAATGTGACAAAATGATAAATACATTTTAATCAACTTCTTTTTTTTTAATAGGTATCGCTTTCCGCCCGTGGCTTCGCCTGCGTGGAGTATTTTTTTGACACGTTGGGTTACATTATCAAAGTTTTCATAAGGATCCTGAACGTCCGCAATCAGGGATAGTGTAGTTTTTCAACAGTGAAAGATTTTTTGAATTTTAACAGTGAAAAATTGTCTGTAGTTTCGGAGATCACCTACCTCAAACATACAAACTCACGAACGCTATAAAAGCTGCTTTGAATAAATAAATGAATAATGTTGTAAATTAAAGAATAAATAAGTAAATAAAACTACATCGCTACCATTCAACTATGAACTTAGCTGCAAAGTATAGTAGGCGGTGCTGTGTTTAAGTACATAAACAAACAGAATCAGATAGCGAGAATTAAACCTTCCTGTCGTCTCTGAACCCATTCAATGAATAGTAACATTTGATAAGCAGCAATGTCTTAACTGTAATCCTAAATCTTTTTGCGCTGGTTCCACTTTTTATGTCACTTATTTACCGTCCTTAGAACCTTATCTCTTAAGATGATTAAAATGCTTTTTTTCTGGAATTAACACTTTTATTTTACAAAATGGCCTTCTTAGAAGTTATCGTCAAGTCTATCGATAACGTTACAATTTCAAATCATTGAAATGTCAACTTAGTATTTTGCAATATTTTAAATTACAACTGCAACAGTATCCCACACGATTGTATTTTAATGATAAAGTCCGATTATTTCATTAAAATTTTATAGGTGTACCCAACCCTTGTCTGTAAACTCGGCCCTTATATTTAAGTGGTATTTTATTTACATGCAAATGTTCTCTGCCATGTTATTTAAATCGCTTACGTCCTGACCTTTGGGTGGTTGAGGACATAACCTAATTCTACCCAATTTTCTTCCGTGCTTCTGCTGCCCGAATATTTGGAATTTGGTATAACTAGATAATCTTGTTTTGCCAAACGGCCCCGAAAACAAATTAAAAATTATGGCCGTAATCCAAATTGGAGATAACGTTAGGTGTTTTAATAAAATATTACTAAAGAGCGCCCATTGGCAACGTAGCATATTAGTGTCTCGTTGAATTCAAATAAATTACAAGGCACGATATAACATGTTATAATAGTTATGGGTATTACCACAAATTACGATTGCGGCGCGGCGCCTAGGACAGATAGTCCGCTTAGGACAAACCGTCATTTTTATCACGCACACAGACACAGTGAATGTACAGACGATACCGGTCAGAATCGGTGTCGCGGCCACTCGCACTGTCGCGAGTGTTTTTGTTTTTGCCCAAGTTTGTAACGGAACCCACCTTAGCTTACACTATTTAAAGATGGGATTTGAATTTTTTCGCATTAAATCTATCTAATAAAAGCTTGTAGGTAGATACAATACAAAGGGTAATTGTTTTCATGAGTCGATTCATTGTTAGCTAGAATTTCGATTTGATGTTTGAGTGTGAGTCTTACTTAATGGTTGCTTTTGTTAAACATTCTCAAATATCCTAAGTCCCTGTTAGTTCTCATGACCATAAATTAAACTAATAAAAATTAAATTATGTGACTGTTCATATCAATAAATTGTTCCAAAATGTTTATTTTGCTGAAGCGTCAAACGATAAGGTCTAGTGGTTGGTGTAAAGAAATCTGTTTAAAAAACTGGCCAAGTGTGAGTCCGACTAACTGAGGGTTCCATACCTACAAATTTAGATATTATAATATATCGGTTTTATTTATTTATTTATTTATTTTTAGTTTCAACAGCGTTTACACAATGAAATAGATTAAAACATTGCTTGAGCATAAGACAATTAAAGAAACATACTTTGTTACCTGAAATGTTGACAGGTAGTACGTAGGTAATTTGACAAGTTACAAATGAGAGACACAAATTGAATTGAATATCGCAAGATAACAGATAAGATTTATTCTTCATTGCACGGGAGTAACACGTACGAATGGCGCAGTTAATGCCTGAAGGCATCGGTTCTTTATTTATCCTGTTAGTTGATATGTGAGACATTAGCTTTTCTTAAATACTGATTTTATAACAAGGCCGCAAGGGAAGTAATTTATAGGTTTCGATTATCTGAAAAGTTTCAGAATATTATGTGACTTACATTGCGGTGTGTTTTGTTTGCGTTGACTTAGAGGTCTGAGTTTTGCAATTCTAACGAATAGGGAAGTTTGATGTTTGAGATAGACTTCGGCTTGATGCCTCTACGCGTGACTATGAGGGAGGATTTTGACAGTCAATTAGACGGACACAAGAATATTATATTGTAGTGGTTCTCTTTTTATTCAATGAACAAAAGGCGGAACCCTAAAAATATCCAAGTACTTGTATTTCTCAGATTAGTAATTTAACGTTGTTCAGAAATCTGTCAGCCCTTTTCAATTTATGACCTCAAGTATCATTTCACTTTAACGCCACATGTGCAAGGGTCCGGTGTTGTTTTTGTGACATATTTTAAAACAATTCATTTAGAAATTCTCATGTTCAGCATTTGCACTTAAGGGTAATAAATCTCTGCTTTTTATTGAGGAACTTAGTCTGCATTATGATTTGGAAATCGGTAGGGAGGACAGTTCGTTTGTGGTCGTGAGAGAGTAAGGATCTAGGCCTCAGACGGTCAAAGGTTTTTTAATTACTTGTATTATTTTATCTAAAGTGTAATATTAATTGTGGAATCAGTGAATTAAGAGACGAGCATCATAAGGTCAGATCTTTCCGTTATTATAAAGAGCTATAAGAATGTTAGGAAATCTAGACTTCCATGATTTAGTAGGACAGTCTTTATTTGGCAGTGGTATAATCAGGTTAGGAAGTCAGATGATCAGGGTTAGGTTCAGTAATAGTTTTATACAAAAGTGTTTTAGTTGATTTACTTAATCTTGGTTTTATTTTAAATAAAGTCATAAATTTTAGAAACAGTGAACTTAGAGATGCAGCATTTTAAGGTCAGATCTTTCCGTTATAAGAACTATAAAATTGAAATTTAAAATTGTTAGAATTTTATTTCCTATTAAATCTCAGATATAGTGCAACATATTCTTCTAAAACTAGTAATGATTTTAAGAAACAGTTATATGTTTTATGCGTGTACCTAATAAATATTTACCTAATGGAATCTAGTCATGGTCTTAGCATTAAAAACGAACATTAAAATGTTGAGGCTTTCTTTTAATGAAAGTAGTACTTACAAAGATAGTACAAGAATTAGTATTTGTAGCATCTGTTTTACATTGGTAAAGTAATTAGTAAAGTTCACCTTGTCATTTATTTAATTCACTGATATGGTCTGCGTAGTCCAGAATGGAGGTTATCAAAATACATTTGATTATATTACCATCTCTTATGCAATATTGTGTGGAAAAGAGGGATGTTTCTTTGGCCGCGTAGCAGTATACCTAATATTAATTAGGGTATTGATATGTGTGTGCCTCCCGCTGAGTCTACTCACTATAGTTATAAGTCGTGGCCGCGTAGAAGTAGGGTATGTGTGTTGCCTGGCTGTTAGGCCGCGTAGCAATACGTGTGTGCGTGGCAGCTGGACCGCATATCAATACGTGTGTGCCTGGCTGAGTTTACTCTTCTCGTCCATTGATTAGCCGAAGATTTGAGCGTACCAAGTCCTGGGACCTCCATCCCCTGACAGGTCAGGCTATAAACGCCGCTGTAAACGAATGGAACCTAGAGATGAGGTTTAGTTTTTATGTCCCGTTAATCAACTCTGCTGGTCAGTGGCTAACCACTGCTGGTCAGTACTCCACATGATAATTGCTAGCTTATACTAGATTTTGTGGGGGTCCAATGCCTAGTATGAGTGAATTGTCTTTTTGTATTTACTGCCAACATCTATGCTGGACTAATTGCTAATGTTACCTAATGATAACAACAATTGATTTTAACAAGGGAACTTGACTAAAATTCTCAGATTGCTTTTGGCAAATACTATTGGTTAATTTAACCTATTACTAAACACTATTGATTTTAACAGTTATTCAACTATTTATAAGTGTTGATTCACTTGAAACCAACATATGTTATCTAATGATAACAATTGATTTTAACAAGAGAGCTTAATTAAGGTTCTTAGATTGCTTTTGCAAATATTATTGGTTAATTAAACCTATTACTAAACACTGTTGATTTTAACAGTTATTCAACTATTTATAAGTGCTGATTCACTTAAAACCCAAAACATAATAATTTAAACTATCCCAGTTTAAATTAAACCTTATCCTACAAACCTAGCTGCAAGATTTATTGCAAAGCTAATTATTGACTATTTTATATAGTTCAATCTGAGTCTTGGTGGTGATGCCGCTTGATGGCTGTGAATATGTACATTTCATATCACATTAAATATTACAAATCTACAAATATGTGGAGGCATCTTATCTCTCAGTAACGCCATGTACCACACCCTACTCTACATATATGTGGCGGTATTCTGCTATAAGCCAATACCCTTTTCCACACCAAATTATACAAATCAGTGGTGGTATTCTGATTAATAACAAATATGCTTTTTCCCCACATACAAACTCAAACTTCACACTAGCTTTCCTGTAAGTGACCTAGCTCTCCATTAACTCTAGTATTTTGTTAAGTCTTCGTGAATTGAATTATCTTCACCCTAAAGACGATGTTTTGATGAGTCCTATATTATCCGGTCCAAGGTCTGCTTTTGTGAATGTTTATCTACAATCAACATCAACATGATGTACAAGTTGACAAGTCATGAAGTATCATGCTACCAATGATTTATATTGAATTATTTCATTTTAATTAATGATGATTCATCTACAGAATGAGTTACGTTGGAGCTGGGTTTGACATCCTGCTACAATCCTACAATTCAGTGTTTCAATTGTGTTTTACACATTGTCACGCCACAGTCTATGACTGTCACTACAAATATCCCCAATCCTATTTCGGGGGGAGGCGCGAGCTGGTTGGCCTTCATCGGTCTGGAGCGGGGTGGAGCTCGTTATGACCACCTCCAAAGGGAATGCTCCTTTGGAGAAATTTCCTATAACATTTTGATCCTTATAACTAATTATCAGCTTTTCACTCTAATATCAAATTCTGCACTATATTTAAAATCATGATCAATATTTGTTGGGTACATACATAGAATAATATATACTTTGTTTTGAATTCAACAATTCATTTTAAACTCGTTATTCTTATTTACTTAGGTACTTCTGAAGAGTTACTAATTTAACTGTCTTTGATTTCATGTTAGTCTTCGATTAGGTGAGTTAGTTAGTCATGTAATAAATAGAATGTTTGAAACAGTTTTACATAGCATAGTAGGTTCTTAATTATGTCCAATCAAACTCATAATTAGCACTCACATACCTCATAAAAGAATATTGAGTTACTACAGTAATAAATACTATTTACACAACACAACGTAGACGGTTCTACCACTATTAGACGATCACAACCATTTGGCCATTTTATCTTCAAGTTACATGTTCGATCATGTATCTATATTAATAATTGAAAGTTTATATCGATATGTTTATCCATATTGATTTGCGTAGTAGAAGTTTTTAAACTCTATAACATGTGGAAAATGATGAAGTTGGTGAGAGTTGGTGAGGGGGGGTCGTTACAAGTTGGTGCAATTTTTCACACGATGTAGATACTTTCTTTTGGCGTGTTCTGTCAAGCAGGTATAACCTAACCTACTTAATTTAAAAAATTCAGAGCAAACATAGTAGCAATCCTAAGCGGTCAGGCAAGTTTAGGTAATTAAATTGAAAAAGGGCGAGAGCAGTCTTAAAACAAAAACTCCTTATTTTGTGGTATCCGCTTTTACAGAGCGTAAAGTAACATTATCGTCCGAATTCAATCAAAACTGAGCAGTACTTACATGTATAATAGCTGTTCATTTCATTTCTATTGACATGTGACAAGGCACCATCAATTTGAGGAGACCTTAACTTTTGATAAGCGTTTGTCGATACGATCCAAATTCTTCGGACTATCTAAGCTGTAAATTTCAGCTGAAAGGTGATAGACAGCGCTAATGCAATGTGCTAAGACTGGAGACTCCTGCTCATAGGACGGGCCACGTCGATCACTCTTTTGTTCTCACAGCTGTCAGATAGTAGCATAAGCTGCCAAGCACTATCAAAATGTCACCAAGTGAAGTTTAAAACAGCTACCCGAGATTTTTTGAGAAATTCTCTGTAGTTTTCACTGTTCATCGTCTATTTTATTTATTGTTTTCCCATAATAGTGAGAATGTTATATATTATGTAAGTATATATTTATTTATGTTATGTATTTCTATGTGTATAATTTATATTGATTAGGTTGTATCTGTCGTTTTTAAGAATTTATAAAATCTTTGTATTCATTTCCTATTCTAAATGAAAATTTTGCACCGCCAGCTGCATTTTTGTCTCATCCGATGGTTGACTGGTTTAGAATGCTTTTAGCATTAAGTCCGCCTAATGTAATTTTTTTGTATTAAAGATCAAAAATAAATAAATACGGTGGTATGTTACTTTAAGACTCGTAATACCGGTCAGTACTCATACAATATTCATTCAAGTTTTGATAGTATCTTCGTCCTAGACGATGCCACAGTTTAAAAATATCGAAGTTTAAAAACAATGATAAGAATCTTCTTGGGGTTAAAAATGTAAGATATTCTTTATAAGAACTTTGCGATACAAAGTTCGATACAAAGTTCTATCCTTCGGCGTGGACACGGAATGACGTTAAAGTCGTAGCCGGAGTTAAAGTGTTATTTGAAAGTCTACTCTGTGTTTTAAAAGTTATTTTTATACTTTAACCCTTAAACTTTCACAAAGTGATCTTCACTTTGTCTGTTAAATGCAAATTTATGGTAGCTTAATCTCAAGATCGTGGTTCAAAGTTTTTTCACCCATACAAAGCTACAAAAACAGGGAGTGACATTGGATATATTTGTTCAAATTTAGGCTATATTTTGACGGGAAAGACTTCGCAGGCGAAGCCGCTGACGGACATCGTCATCATCATCATCCGTGTGGTCTATCCCGGTTGTGAACCCACACCGGTGTGTGAGGTCCCAGGGTCCGCCTTTCTTATTTTCTTGGCCCATTTCGCGCGGTCTTGTGCATCCTCAGTGGTGAGTAAAAGTTTTCGTTTAATTATTTATTCTTTATCACACAAAGAGAAGTACAATTTTTGGGACTTAATGTCTAATGGCATTCTCTACCAGTCATCCATTGGGCTGAGCAGAAATCATGTTTTTGATAGTAAATATTTGTGAAATAAAAACTGTTTTATTTCCGGTTTCCGTTACCGTGAACAAAATTGAACTGTTTATTACGAATCTATGTGAATTCATCAGCAAAAGGTTCAGTAGGTATAGAATTCTACATAAACCCTTAAACCACTAAACCTTTGCGGTCGTCAAACTTCCGGTTAAATTACCGAAGTGAATTAGGGGTTTTGAAACCTTACACCTAACAATTCGGACCTTTTAGCTATTTGTACCCTTTCATGAAGCGATATCGTTTTTCAGCATTAATGAAATAAATTAAAGTATTTTTCTAATGTTTTCTCTGCCCCGGTTTTTGTGGTATGTACGCGTGAACTGGCGTCCACACACAGCCATTGTTTATGAGTGGACGGATTACCAACTGTACCTATAGGAGCTGATTTATTAATGAAAGAGGTCCGTGAGGTAAAATGTGTGTGTACACTATTCACTAGGATACCATTACAAGTAGGCAAAAGGCCGCAAGACAGTGATACCAACACAAAAATAATCAACAATTGCATGTTGGGGTTGCCAACAGCCATAGTGACAAGTAGTGTCTCTTGCTTCGCCTGCAACGCCGTCATAATTTTCTTATAGCTAGTTTTCAACGTTTTCATCAAGTTATACCGTTTTTCAACATTAATGAAATATATCGAAGTATGTTTTCAAGGAAAGACATACAACAGACTCGTGAAAATTTGTACTGTTGATGTCAGAGACTAGTACACGATGACTGTATGTCTACCTTGAGTTTATGTCACGTAAACTACGATAGTTGCATTACAGTAATGCGTATGGCATTCTTGTTCCCATTCTTACCACTAGGGGCGCTGTACTGAAATCGTATACTCAAACTCAAACTCAAATATCTTTATTTGAATAGACTTAAACATAGTCAAAAATTATACTGAATAATAGACATAAATACTATAATAATATGAATAAATAAACAGTACACTCTACCACCGCGTCGGAGAAGTTGATTCTTGCTGAGAAGACCCGGCGAGAAACTCAGTAGTTACTCTTTTAAACTTTTTGTGGTTTTACAATGCGAGTTAGTAGAGTACAATTTGTTCGATAAAAAAAACTGCTTAAATTCTAACATTATAATTTAAAAAAACAACCTAACAAGTAGGTACAGCAAAGCTACATAATATAAAACAATAGGCTGTACCAAGTCATTTATATAATTCCAAAAATAAAAACTGTTGATCGAATGATGCGAGGGCAAAGAAAAGAATTTTTCTTTGCCCTCGCCTTATCCCGTTACGCGGGGTCGGCTTTCTTGATCTTGCGGCGCCATTTGTTTCGTTGGTAAGCGTCGTCAACTGATAGGCTGCACTTCGCCAACGCGGCAATGCGGACGACGCAATCAAAGGCTTTGTAAAAATTTAAAAAGGTAAAAAAAATGTTTCGGCAGATCATCGTGTTACTGTTCAGTTTGTAGCTGAAGAACTAAAGATTTCAATAGGAAGTATCCATAGTATTCAACATGAACATTAGGGCATGATAAAAGTATCAGCGCGCTGGGTGCCTAGAATGCTTGCAGACGAACATAAACAAACAAAACTGCGGATTTCTCAAATCAATTTGGAATTGTCACATCAAGATCCTGACCGATTTTTGGCTCGCTTCGTAACTATGGATGAAACATGGCTCTACCATCATGATCCTGAAACGAAACAACAGTCCATGACTTGGAAGACATCTCCAACGCCTAAGAAGTTAGAAGCAATTTCATCCGCCGGTAAGAGTATGGGCTCTCTTTTCTGTGACAGCCAGGGGGGATAATGAAAGAATACCTCAATTATGGAGCCACTATTACGGGGCCCTTAGACGCAAAACAAATAAAAAAACTGCGTCAGGAAATACGCGAAAATCGCCGCGGCAAACTTGCTAAAGTTGTGTTGTTTCACCAAGATAACGCCCCCACACACAAGTGACGACTAAGTGATGACTGCTATCCAAGATGCTGGATTTGAATTGAAGGAACATCCTCCATACTCACCTCCCTTTGCGCCTGGTGATTTCTACCTGTGATTTTTTCTGATTTTTTCTGATTTTGACGACCGACTTGGTATAATGGTTAAGAAGTTGGCTACTACACCAGAGGTCGCGGGTTCGATCCCCGCACAGTACAAACATTTGTGTGCATGAACATGTCTGTTTGTACTGGTCTGGGTGTCTCCTATGTATAATAAGTGTGGGATAGATTTCTGAACGAATGATGAATGCAAGTACGATTTCTGAACGCAACGTGAGTGAGTGAGAAGGAAGTGTGTGAGCGAGAGGAACGACGAATGGCGGCTGCGGAAAAAAAGAGTAACGACGTACGACGAACGCTCTCTGTAAGATTATTAGTAAAGTAAATAAAACCAAGTTTCTCCGAGATTAAAACATTTATTTTCCAACCTTGACCCCACACATTCTTGGGGGCTCGTCCGGGATCAAGGTGGAAACCAGTTTTTGCTCTGGAGTGGGCAACGTGGTGGCGGCAAAGCACGTGGCAGGAAACGCGGGAACAAGAAAAATCGGTAACGCACTCGCAGAACGAGAATCCGACGATAACGACGACAACGACGATGCCGAGGGACAAAGACAGGCGCAACAGCAGGCAGCAGGACTATTACGACGACGAGTTCACAAGGTCCGCACGAGGCGGCGGCAGCATGTTGCACCTGGCCGAAGACCTCATACGAAAGTTCAGTGGTACCGACGGCGTATACACAGTTACAGAGTGGATACAGGAAATCGACGACAACGGAGACGTGTTCGATTGGTCACCAACCCAGCGGCTCTTGGTGGCGAGGCGATCACTCACGGGCACGGCAGCGCTGTGGTTACGTGCTGAAAAATATACAAGGCATGGGACGAGCTGCAGGCGGCTATCAGCAAGGAATTTCCGGATAACGTAGACGCGAAATTCATCCATGAGGCGTTAAGTTCCCGACGCAAACACAGAAACGAATCATGCTTAGACTACATGTTAACCATGAAGGCACTTGGCAAACGGGGGCGATTACCGGATTATGTAACCATCAAGTACATCGTAGACGGTATCGACGATGCAGAGATCAACAAAATGATTTTATACGGTGTCAAGACGTACAATGACCTAAAAGAAAAGCTAAGTATTTATGAGACGATTGCATCCAAAACGAAAAAGCAGACGCAGGCAAGAGCACCAAGCGGTAGCGGCGGTCATTCCAAAGCGGTACATTTACCTAAAACAGTGAACGGCGTAACAAGATGCTATAGCTGTGGGGAGAAAAATCATGTGTCCGCAGAGTGTCCTCACAAATCACAAGGACGAAAATGTTTCAACTGTAACGAGTTTGGGCATTTGGCGGCAGGCTGCAGGGCGCAAAACGCCAACAAGATGGCTGCCGTTCATACAACAAGATCGAGTCCGGCGGCGTCAGCGACGATTTCGCGAAGCGGATACGAACGTCAGGGAGGTAGCCATGACAGCAACGAACTTCAGGCGAAACAAGTTTACTTCAACTCGACGCACGACGGCGCCACTGTGTACGATGGCTGTGCTGTTTTACCGACTTCAAGCGCGACAACTTCACATCGCAATTTGGACGGCCAAAACTGCGTCCTGATTGGCCGAAATATCAAGATGGAGAATGACGTCGGTGACACAGACATGAGACGCCATTGTTTTGACAGCGAAGAAGTAAACAAACACAGAAAAGTTCAAACCTTGTCTCAAAAGATGGAAAGACCGATTAAGGTGATAGAAATTAACGGAAAAGAGTTCTCCGCGCTGGTAGATTCGGGAAGTGACGTTAATTTAATATCAGAAAAGTGTTTATTTGAACTGAACGTTGAAAACTATAACAAAAGTGCTAACCTTACGATGTCTGGTTTAGGATGTAATAAAGTGAGTTCGATAGGTGAATATGTCACTCAGGTATACATAGACGGCATTTATTATAACGATGTAAAGTTCCATGTTGTAGCACAACGGTGTATGCCGTACAGAATTATTTTGGGCAATGAGTTTCTTCAAAATGTGGTTACTGTTATGAAAGGTGGTTCTGTTTGGGTGAATCCGATGGCTGAGTTGCACGAGGTAAATTGTGTAGCATGTTCCTCTGATTGTTTAGGTCATGTGAGCAACCCAGCTGTGAAGGAAGAAGTTATGCAATTAGTGGAAAGTTACCAGCCACGGCAAATCAAAGAGGCTCCCATCGAGTTGCGGATCATCATGAAGGACGACGTACCTGTTGCGCAACGACCTCGACGCATTTCACATATGGAACAGGAGGATGTGAATAGACAAATCAATGAGTGGTTACGCGATGGAATAATACGGGTGAGTTATTCAGAGTATTCCAGTCCGTTAGTGTTAGTTAAGAAAAAAGATGGTACTGTAAGAATATGTGTGGATTACAGACTTGTTAACAGGAAGATGGTGAAAGATGAATATCCTCTCCCTGTCATTGATGATCACATTGATAAGCTGTCTTCAGCAAAGGTATTTAGTACGCTAGATTTGAAAAATGGTTTTTTTCATTTACGTGTTCATGAGGATTCAATTAAGTACACTGCATTTGTTACGATGACTGGACAGTATGAATTTTTAAGAGCACCTTTTGGTTTAAGCACATGTCCAAAGGTTTTCACGAGGTTTATCACAATAATCTTCAGAGAGTTGATTTCAGAGGGCATTATACTTATATTTATAGACGATATTCTCATTCCAGCTAAAGACGAGATCCAGGCAGTCGAGCGATTGAGACGGGTTCTAAAGATAGCATCTGATTATGGGCTGAACATCAACTGGAATAAATGTCAACTGTTAATGCGGAGGGTTGAATATCTGGGACATGTGATTGAAGAGGGGACAGTGAAGCCATCACCAGAGAAGACCATGGCTGTGATGAGGTTCCCTGAGCCACACAATTTGAAGCAGTTGCACAGTTTTTTAGGACTCTGTTCCTATTTTCGAAAGTTTATACCTGATCATGCTAAGATAGCACAACCACTTACCGACTTACTGAAGAAAGAATGTAAATTTCAATTTAACGATGAACACAGAGAGGTTTTTAACAAGCTGAAAATGATGTTGGCTACAGAACCAGTGCTGAAGATATACAATTACAGAGCAGAGACAGAACTTCACACCGACGCTTCTATTGTAGCTTATTCAGCAATACTAATGCAAAAGAGTGATGATGGTGAACTCCACCCAGTTCATTACATGAGTCGCAGAACTACAGAGGCTGAAAGAAAATATACGAGTTATGAGCTTGAAGCATTAGCGATAGTGGAAGGTGTCAAAAAGTTTAGACACTATCTTTATGGTAAGAAATTCAAAATAGTGACTGACTGCAAAGCTTTTGAGTTGACACTCAACAAGAAAGACCTGGCTATGTCAACACGAGTTTCAAGATGGATTCTGTTGTTGGAAGACTATGATTTCACTATAGAACATAGGAAGGGTACAAAAATGAGACACACAGACGCACTAAGTAGAAACCCCTATGTAGCAGTGGCTACATCTAAGTTGAATGATGACATACGACATGCACAAGAAACTGATGAAGGTCTACAAGCTATTATGGAGATTTTAAGACAAGGTAAGCCTTACAATGATTATTGTTTACGCCAAAACTTACTGTACAGAGGACCTGAACAACAAATTGTGATACCAGTGAAGATGGAACTTGAAATCATAAAAAGAGCTCATGACAATGGTCATTTTGCCAGAAAAAAGACGCTAGAGCTTATTAGCAAGGATTACTACATACAAGGCCTTGGGAAGAAAGTTGAAGATTATATCAAAACATGTATACCATGCTTGCTGGCAAGCAGAAAGGAGGGTAAACAAGAAGGTTTCTTGAAATCGATTGACAAAGGAGATACTCCTTTACACACGCTACATATTGATCATGTGGGACCACTGACCGAAACACGTCAGCAGTATAACCATATACTTACTGTGGTGGATGCATTTACAAAGTTCACATGGTTATTCCCAACGAAGAGCACATCGACAAAAGATGTTTTGAGTAAAATGGAAATTCACCAACAGGTTTTTGGAAATCCTGAAAGAATTATCTCCGATAGAGGTACTGCATTTACCAGTAATGATTTTAAGCAATATTGTGAAAAGGAGGGAATACAACATATCACGATAACAACAGGAGTGCCTAGAGGTAACGGACAAGTTGAGAGGGTCCACCGCACTATAATATCACTTTTAACCAAGCTGTGTATAGAAAAACCAGATCTGTGGTACAGGCATGTAGGTAGAGTGCAAATGGCTCTCAACAGCACATTCCAGAGGAGTGTGAACACTACTTCATTTGAACTACTCATAGGCAAGAAGATGAAAAGGCAAGATGATGTTGAAATTTATGAACTTCTGGAAAACGAATATAGAGAAAGTTACATGCAAGATAGGGAAGATTTAAGGAAAAATGCGAAAAAACAAATATTAGATATTCAATAAGAAAATAAGAGGAACTATGATAAAAATAGAAAAGAAAGTAAGAAGTATGAAGAAGGTGACATAGTTGCCATAAAGCGCACTCAGTTCGGACCAGGACTGAAGCTGTGGGCAAAATATTTGGGGCCCTACAGAGTTGTTAAGGCCAAGCGAAATGATAGGTATGATGTGGAGAAGGCTGATCCAAATGCTGAAGGTCCTAATAAAACTTCTTCCTCCGCAGATCACATGAAGAGCTGGCCTGAGTGAAGAAAGGGTATGGTGAAAGGTGTGTAAGTTTTTCTTTTTGAATTTTATTTTAAGTATGCGAGAGTGATGATTGAAAGGACTTAACCTAAGTTGATCTCATTGCTCAAACGAAGTTATGGGTACTAATTTTACATTGTTTCGTTTACCTATTATAAGATGTGATGCCTTTAAATATGATGTATATGAAGTACCTAGTAATGTAAAGTTTGTTTGTCTGGTCACAATCATAATGGCTTGAGATTTTTCTTTTACCTGTTTAATGCTGTGGAAATAATTAAGATGTTTAGTTCCTAAGAATAAAGTTTGTTAACGTCGATGATGAGGATTTATGAAAGTGATGTGCCGATGTACGAATGAGAACAGCATAAGTGATGACGATTTGTAAATGTGAGATGATGTATGGATGGATGTCTGAGGGCAGACATAGCGCAGGAAGGCCGAATGTGGGATAGATTTCTGAACGAATGATGAATGCAAGTACGATTTCTGAACGCAACGTGAGTGAGTGAGAAGGAAGTGTGTGAGCGAGAGGAACGACGAATGGAGGCTGCGGAAAAAAAGAGTAACGACGTACGACGAACGCTCTCTGTAAGATTATTAGTAAAGTAAATAAAACCAAGTTTCTCCGAGATTAAAACATTTATTTTCCAACCTTGACCCCACATAAGTATGTATTTACAAAAGAAAATGTATTTAAGTATGTTTATCCGTTGCCTAGTATCCCATAACACAAGCTTTAATTAGCTTACTTTGGGGCTAGATGGCGCTGTGTGAAATAATGTCCAGGGATATTTATTATTATTATTATTATTACCTGTTCCCGCGGTTAAAAAACCAACTGAAAGGTCACAAATATGGCAATGATGAGGAAGTGATGGCCGCCGTACATGATTTTTTACACGATCAAGTTGAAGATTTTTTCAAGAAGGGAATCTTAGGATTAGAACAACGATATACCAAGTGTATAAACCTCGAAGGTGATTATGCCGAAAGATAAAATAACAATAAATAATATATAACTGCTTCATACTCATTATCACTTTTTATTGAAAACCCCTAGTAATAGAAAAAGTATTTTTTAATACCCAAACATTAATAAGTCAGGAAAAATGACATTTGATATGTTACCATATGATTTAAAAATCAATGATTTTCTATAAAACAACGTACACCCAACGCATATTCTAGGCTGGATATTTACTGACGAAATTGCTCGCTACTGTCAGTTTAGGGAAATAATTTGACTGGATATAAGCGATGGTAATAAGACTGGCCGTATTACAATCTTTTGCCACTATCGCAGCGTGACCGGTACTAAAATGCTCAATTTGTATTGGTCGAAAAAACCATGTCACTTTTTTAGAGCTACTTCTGCAACTGTAAAATGTTAGACTGGTTCTATTTGACAGATAAACAATGGTATGAAACGTCAAATAAGAGTTCGTGAAACCAACACGCGCGCAGAAGTTGAATTTGCATGACGTAATGGTCACGTGACTGGGAATAATAAGTAATATTCATACTAAAATACCAGGACGCTCAATTCAGAGACAAATGTGAGTGAGCTTTAAGAGATCGTAACAAGGCTCATGTATTATATATGAATTATAATTTTATATGAAATAACCTTATGTCTAGTCTGTTATAAATTTTCAAATAAGGATTTAATCATTTTCGGGAATTTAAAAGACTCCCTACCACTATCTCCATCTTTAAAACACTAGAACTGAAATGAACTTCGCCCCGTAATCAAGCTACTCTGGCCCGTATCTATAGTTTCTCTAAATTAAAGGTTTTGTAATTAAAAATCCTTACTCGTTCAGCTCTAACAAAACCACAGATTCATTGTTTAGAACTAATAACTCAAGTTCTGCCGTGCGGTGAATTCCTAAAATTCCTTTTCAAGTTTTCAAACGGTGGTTTCATGCAAGCTGGTAATAGATATTTCCTAATGTAAATTATAGGTTGAAAACAAAGTTAAAGAAAAAACCTGTTTCGAAAAAAAAACTACTGTTTCTTAGAATTTACCTATTCATCATATATACCTGAGAACCTATAAAACATTTTCCAAAATTGATTCCAAGGCCGGTAAAGCTCGAAATACACACACATGCCTGTATATATGTCACCGGCAATGTGTATAATTCAGACATTTTAAACAAAGCAGTGTACACAATGCCTAGGCAGTGTATACAATGCCGGGTGCGTTTAGGCAATGTATTAAATATTACGAATATAATTATTATCAATTGCATACTTTGCCTAGGCATTGCATACAATATTTACAATATAAATAATTAAACACATTGCCGGAAACATGTCTACTATATGTGAACACCAATGACAGCCGCCAGCGTCCGCATTGACCGCGTTTAAGTTTTTCCATGAGTTTTCGGTACAGCGCCCCCAGTGATTAATGCTTTATAAATACAAAATTTATTATTATATTTCACATTGTTTTTTTATTCATTCATGATTTGTTGGTGATTCGGGATTGTGGAATTCGGAATTCTGACTTTCGTACCGATGAACATTCGGAATTTTGAAGTTTTGGATTTTTAATAATCGAAATTTTGATATTTGGAATTCTGAATCACGGGATTTTATAATTCATGTGACTTTCGGCTTTACGCCCTATAATACAGTTATTTAATGGCGTAACACTTCAAAAACTTTACTAGCATGTCTACGCAAGGTTATATAATTTTTAGACTATCAGTTGGGCTTTAGATCACGGAAATCAACCATTGATGCTGTACTTGAGCTAACAGACCATATCGTAAAGGAACTAGACAACGGCAATAAGGTAATAGGGGTTTTCCTTGATTTAGCTACAGCTTTTGTTACGGTTTCTATCCCCCGGCGTTTGTATAAGCTTGAACGACTAGGAATTAGAGATAACCAGTTGAAAATCTTTCAGGACTATCTTACTAATTAAATAGATCGCAATATAAAAAAATAGGTAACCGTGTCAGCAGAGTGAACTACCTCTGTCTTATGGTGTCCCGCAGGGTAGTACATTGGAACTGGTTCTTTTTCTTGTATATATTAACGACCTCTTTAAACTCAACCTATTCCAGGGCAAGATCATACCTACGCTGATAACGCGGCACTTATATTTTCTGCCAGTTCTTGGGATTAAGCCTTTAGTCATGCTCAAAATGGATTGAACTCGGTTACCGATTGGCTCTCTAACAGCTTAACCCTTAACAGGGATGAGACTAAGCACATCACATTTTCCATGCGCAATTCCCCCCAATGTTTACCAAACCTTTCGCTCTTTGCACATAGCTGTGATTATAAATACTCCCATGATTGTGACTGAACCCTCTCGCACAGACTGATTATATAAAATGTCGTGGTGTATTGCTAGACAAAAATGTAGGTTTCGAAGCACACATTGAACCTCTCACCAACATAATCAGAAAACTTATTTACGTTTATATCAGGTATGCCGCCGACCCACACTTACTGTATAGAGTCTATACAGCTCTGTGTCAGTCTGTTCTAGTTTACTGTATCACTACGAGGGGAGGAATTCATAAAGTTACCATATTAAGACTTTCTCTCCTTTTTTGCATCTAACACATCAATTGTATTCTTCTTGTGGAATCATGTCAGTGCGCCCATTATTTATATAAAATGTATTTTTATATACATTACATCCAAGTCCAATATAAACCATTACCCGGAAGATGTAAATACAAAGTTTGGAGAGCCAAAACCCTCAAATCTCAGTTTATTAATCAATATTTTTGCTTCCCTAGTCCCTTCTTCAACAATTATGCTTACGAAAAAATTCTAGTAAATTTAATTGCAGGAAACTTTTATTTAATTGGCTTCATAAACTCACCTATGACGAAACAGAAGAAATATTAACTCTTTTAGTTTTTGGCACATTAGAATTCTTCCTTTCACCCACTTACATACACACTTAATAACGCTATACACACAAAGAGGGACACAAAACAAAACCCATCTATAATTTTTTATTCAGTTTTTTTTAACTTCTTTTGTTATTGTGTTTTTTCCTAATCTTTACTTAGGTACTTTAAATTTGTTAATCAAATTCATTCTTTATAATTATTATATTTTTTTTATTTAATGATGTTTTTAACGGAGGAGCGCTGATGCCTG
The DNA here is from genome assembly GCA_947369235.1 of Udea olivalis. Lineage (NCBI taxonomy): Eukaryota > Metazoa > Arthropoda > Insecta > Lepidoptera > Crambidae > Udea > Udea olivalis. Next base: position 4,686,858 of record OX376364.1, on the reverse strand, counting down.
AGATACAAGTATATAGCGAAATAATATAAAGAAATTTACATTTTTTATTCGCATCTAGATCGAAGTGAGTATAAAGTCGGAATACTTAGTTCAAGACGGGATTGTACCATGTACCTTATTTAATATGTGTTTCCGATATTTCGGCACTGTTGCAAGCGCCATGATTACGGAGACGAGACGGGAAGAGATCGGAAACTCATAATAAATAAGGTACACCGTAACGTTAGTGAATATGAAAATTTAAACAAACGTAAAGTATAAAGTCACTCACGCGTGGAATAAATACACGTTTTTTATCTGTTTAGGCAGTATTTTTAACAACCCCTACTAGTCTCATCGAGTCCAGTTGAAATCAATGTTTGCTTAAATATACGTTCCTATTGATTTGGCGCGATCCCACGCGTCAGTTAGCTTTTAACGAGGTTTCAAAGTAAACATGGGTGTTTTTGTACCATTCAGCAATGTAATTTATTCTCCGAGGCTAATATACCTTGTGGAATTAAATATATCAAGCACATATTTGAGCGTTTTTTTTTGCTGGAATAAGCTGGACTATTGTTTCTATTCAAGACTAAGCTACCGTGAGGTCACAAAATAAGGATCTTACAGAAAGACCGCTATCGCCTTTTTCCAGTATAGTTATCCAAACTTGCCTGACCGGCTAGGGTTACTACTATATTATTATTAGCTCTTAATTTTTTTAAATGAAGTAAGGTTATACCTACTTGACAGAAACCGCCAAATTCATTGTGTAAAAATTCGACAGAAATTAAAACACTTGCGACAGTACGAACCGCCGCGTGACCGATTTTCACCGGTATAGCCTGTAAACTCACTGAGTCTGTGTGCGTGATCAAAATGGCGGTTTGTTCTAAGCGGACTATCTGTCCCGGGTGCCGCGCCGTATGCGTTATTTGTGGTGAGGTTCAGATATAAGGTTGACAAGTTACAGTAATGTAGTGACTACTAAAGCTGATCACCATAACTTGAAACAATACGTTGTTGCTGGGAAAGTCCACAGAAAGATCTGCCTTTCTGTTTGAATAAAGTGAAAAGTGTGTTTGTACGGGCTAGCACCGTACAGTTTGTCGTGTCAGCATTTTTACCGCATATGCATTATTTCCTGAGTTCGTGTTCGGTCATCAACCCACTGTGCGCGTGCTCATTATCATTCTATCATTTATTTTAGTCGTAACTCTTTCTTATCAGTTTCTATCAGACTTTCATTCCACTCTTCTATCAACTATCTATCATAAAAAGGTTGTGCAAACCGTACAGAGTTTGTTCTAAATCATAAGTTACTTTTTGGTTACAACGATTCCCTAAATGTAATAATGAGGCGGTGAGTGGTTTAAGTCTTTACTAATAAATAAGAATGATGATTAAAAAGAGGAAAGATTAACAGGAGGAACATGCGATAAGTATTCCTTTAAATTCTAAACTTGCCCAGTTGCAACTGTTTAAAACAATTTTGGCAGTTTATTCGTCGTAAGATTGCCAGACTGTTCCTACCTCTCCTCACAAAGACACGAGAAACTCAAGAATGGCTTGAGTTGCTTCGAGGAAAGACACAACCGTAGCCTTGTTTGCTCGACTTGGTGGGTTAAACAAAATTAACGTCTACTCTTAATTTCTTCGTCCATCCCTTTAAGATGCGCTACAATGAAACAATCCTTTGTAAAACGCCAGCGACAATTAAAACTAAAAATCCAATCCTCAATTCTAACTTTTCCCGACTTCTGTTGCGACATTAATGACATTTTCGAGCAGCTTAAGGCCGGTTACATACATGCGGAATATTGACCAGAGATTCCGTACATACAAAATACACATTTTCGCTATCCCATCATAGTTCAAACGACAACAATAAGTAGTTGAGTGCAAAATTGAATTTTTTATTCATCAATATATAATAGTATTAGTAGTGTATACACATAATCCATAATATTTCCATGCGACGCACACTGAGCGCGTTGCGTACGGTTTAAGAATGTGTGATGAGAAGACTTGCATTCTGAACGGCGTTCTTCTGTGAGGGATGCAGAATGCATAAACCGTTAAGCAGCATTTCGAATCGAAATAAAATCGTACGGAAGATACTGTCCGTGTGTGTCAATAATCACTCAAGACACTTTCTCCACACATAGAATTATTTTTAAATTTATCTCACACACATACACAAAATACACGACGAACACTCAACAGCTCCTGCCAGAATACCAGCTTCTCTGCAGTTTCGTACTGAAGCGACACATGCTGAGGCAGGGTCCTGATTGGCCCGTTTTAATTTTAAAATAAACTAGACTTTTTGTTTACGACGACGACCGACTTGGTGTAATGGTTAAGAAGTTGGCTACTGCACCAGAGGTCGCGGGTTCGATCCCCGCAAAGTACAAACATTTGTGTGCATGAACATGTCTGTTTGTACTGGTCTGGGTGTCTCCTATGTATATTATGTATGTATTTACAAAAGAAAATGTATTTAAGTATGTTTATCCGTTGTCTAGTATCCCATAACACAAGCTTTAATTAGCTTACTTTGGGGCTAGATGGCGCTGTGTGGAATAATGTCCAGGGATATTTATTTATTTTTAATTGTTTATTTTATTGTTGCTTTTATAAAGGGTCAATAAATGATTTTTCATTCTTTCTTCTTTCTTTCTAATAATTGGAATGGATTCGTGCGTCCAAACTTACGAATTGATATTCGGTTTTTAAAATTCCGTACGTTAGTTACCGGCCTAAGAAATGCAACTTCATCCTTCAAGCGCAGTTAGGCTACGAACTGACGGCACGGTTTTCTGGCGGGGCGGCTCGGCGGTTTTGTGCCAGAACTCACGAGACTGGATTTTTGTGCGGTGCCTGCCGCAGCCGCCGCGGTTGCGATTTTCGCCCACAAAGACTACCGCCGATCGACCGCGCAGCGCGTAACCGCAGGAATTAAACGCGTCGTAATATTTGCTATATTTTTTTATACATTTCTGCATTCTATAGAAACTGCGAGCCCGCAACCACGTCGTGCGCGGCAGAAAACCGCGCCGTCAGTTCTTAGCCTGAAGTTATAAACAGAACGATTCGAATTTGAATAAGATCGGTATTTACATTTCGAGGCAAGAACTCACTTTTGAAGGAAACTTGGCACAGGTTCGATTCTTAGTCGGGTCAATTTAAAAAATGTGTACAAAGATCGTTATCTACGGAACCAGTTGACGTCACCTCACCTCTACAGTGACGTCATTGGGTTCAAATACAAATTACGCAAGCGGTGCGGCGGCCCGAACAAATTTTAATAGTCCGCTTAGAACAAACAGCTATTTTGATCACGCACACAGACAAAGAGGGTTTACAGGCGATACCGGTGAGAATCGGTCACGCGGCGAGTCGCATTGTCGCGAGTGTGTTTATTTTTGTCGAACTTAGTGCAATTTTTTACCTGATTAATTTTGGTTTTTAGCCGGTTCTGTCAAGTAGGTATAACCTACTTATTTCATTTTAAAAATTCAGAGCGAATAGTAGTAACCCTAGGAGGACAGGCAAGATTATGAAAAAAATCTGTAAACTATTTATTTTGTGGTTCATGGACCCACACTAAGTTTTGTCAGGCTATAAGGATTTGCTAGTACAATACCATAGACCCTATAGATAGATCATAGATTTCACTGGCCTGTTCGCGGTTCCATATCTAGTCAATATGGGTTCGATCCCGAACGAAAACATATTCAATCATATTATTGTATTTTTTCAGGGCCTGGGTATTATCATGTAGTTTTTTTATTTGTATTATTTTATCTGTTTTCCACCCATAGGACAAGATCTGCTCAGTTTCAGTCAGTAAGATTCGCTCTCTCAATCTCATAGCGGACCACTTAGACCTGTTTTATTGTAGCCTAAGTGAATTCACAAGAGTGGCACTGTTCATATCTTGTTATTGTAATAACTGAATATTGTATTATTGTGTAGTCTTATAAATTAGTACCTAGTCTAGTTGCTTCACTATCGCATTGGGTGCATACCTGTTATGATAGTTTTAAGTTTTAGTTAAATAAATAAATAAAAGTTTGGGGTCAAATCTAGGTGTAAAAGTTGTATTGTGTTATACAGTGTTGTGTTGTTTATATACATAAAATATTATTTCAGTAAATATTACAAATAAACATAATGTGACTCTACCAGTACGTCCGTTTTCCTGTTGTGAATGAAAATAAAAGACTGAATGTGAAAAAATATATATAATATAATTTATTAAAAGCTTTTTGGCACTAATTAGGTATTTCTTACTAGCTGTCTAAAAGGAAAAGCCCCAAATAATGTATTTATTTATGAGTTGCCTATTAAATAAGTAGGATTTAGACCCATTTCAGCATAGAAGGGCACAGCAAAATTACGTTCCGATGACGTCACTACGCTAAGACTTAAACAGAAGTTACACCAAATTAAGCTCCCATGACCATACAATTTTTCGCGTGTGTCTTCTCTTGATTTTTTATTTAAAAAAAACGCAAACGCTCTTAGTGACAGGTGTCAGTGAGGCGCGCGGCGGAGCTAGAGGGGGTGAGACGGGGAAGGCCAGCCGCTCTGTCCAGAGAGAGGCGCGCGTATGCGCTCGGTAAAAAATCTGTACAGATTCGGTGCAGAGGCTGTACTGAAACGAAAACGCACCAATCCGGTGAGAAAGAGGCCTTAATAGGATCCCAATACTCATTACCATCGCTTATATACAGTTAAATTAATTCCCTAAACTGAGGAAAGCGAGCAATTTCGTCAGTGTATATCCAGCTTAGAAGATGCATTTGTGCTGGGTAACCGCTGACTGGCTGGAAGGGAATGAAAGATTATAATTAGTACGAAATTGCTCGCTACACGTTTCAAATTTGACAAGCTTCAATTTATTAAATAAAATTTTAAACTTTCTTGTTGAATTTTAACTAATTCTAATAAAAACCGGTTTTTGCAACAAAACAAAATTACGGTAAATGGTTTCACCTATTTTTCTCGACGTTTCGGCGACAATTGCATGTCACCGTGGTCACGAGCGGACTCAATAGGTGAAACAATTCACCGTAATTTTGTTTCGTTGCAAAAACCCGTTTAGATTAGAACTATAATTTATTATTCGTAATACGGTTGTTTAAACAAAAAAACATGTCAACTAAGTACTTCACTTTGTTCAATATATACCTAGATCCTACCTAGAGTTCTTGGGAACAAACATCAAGATTCTGAATATTTTAGTAAGCGTCTCTGTAGTTTTATGCTTTTGACAATGAAAAAATTCAGGCTGTGCAAAATTATTTCCCTCATAACGATGCTCAAAAAAAATTGATCCTTCAAAAGGAGGTGAAACGGAATTGATGAGATGCCATTTTGATATCAATCAGCTGAAATACGATTTGGTTGATTGTTACCGGTGAGAGGGTCAGGAGGACTATCGATCAAAATGAGGACAGGCCCTCAAAATGAGGACGATCACTCAAAAAGAGGACAGTCATTTAAAAGACGGTGGTTCATAAGAAGAAATGTGCGCTGTTTGCGAGAAATTCCGTCAAAGAATGTTTCAAGTTTGAAAATGAAGGCTCTACAAGGTTTTAATGGGAGCTGAAATAGCATTCTTTCTGAAAAAAACTCACGAATGTCTGCAAAATGTCACCTTAGAGCGGTTTCAGACAAGCTTTTTATACGTGTAAGCGCGTACAGGCCTTTTGTCACATGCTTTACTCGTACGAGGGTATTGACACGTTTATTAGTTTATAAAAAAAATTGGCCAAAAACCAAAAAGTCTATTGCATTTTCTTGTACCTGGAAAAAGCCTATGATCGGGTGAAAAGGAATGAGTTGTGGTAGCAGCTGTCTGATACGAGCGCTGAAATCTCTCTATGAGTGTTCCAGTGCTTGCGTCAGAATAAACGGGGCGTACACTGACTGGTTTGACATCCATAAAGGGGTTAGACAGGGTTGTGTAGCGTCCCCATGGCTGTTCAACCTATTCATGGATGAATGTTTGACAGATCTGAAAGACAGTGATTATGGTCTGAGAATGGATGGGTTGCATGTTAAATGCCTTCCCTACGCTGATGACCAAGTCATACTGGCTTCGTCGGCCGACGATTTGCGGGTAATGGTAACATTAATGAATGCGTCGTTAGAAGAGAGAGGTATGAAGTGAACGTAAGTAAGACAAAAACCATGGTTTTTGAAAGAGATGAGGATATGACAAAATGTGATGTTTTAATTGGAGGTGAAAAGGTAGAACAAGTGAAAGAATTTGTGTATCTGGGGACTAGGTTCACGAGGGATGGAAGGCATGAGGGTGATATTGATAGAAGAGTGAATGCAGTGAATATGTTAAATGGAGCGCTGCATGCCTTTATATATATGCCTATAAATATTACATCAGCCAGAAGTTGTCAGAGAGGGCGCGACTGGCTGTTCATGCGGGAGTGTTAGTGCCGACGCTTATGTACGGAAGTGAGAGTTAGGTATGGCAAAAGAAGGATGAAAGTAGGATAAATGCAGTGGAAATGAAAGCATTGCGAAGTTTGGCAGGAGTGACATTGAGTTATAAAGTAAGGAATAGCATAATAAGAGAGCGATGTGGTGTGAAAGAGGATGTTGTCACAAAAATTGAGATGGGACTGCTAAGATGGTTTGGGCATATGGAAAGGATAAATGAAAGGCGTTTAACGAAACCAATTTACAAGGCGAGGGTGGATGGAGCTGTTGAAAAGGCAAGGCCTAGACGGACATACTTAGGACAAGTCAATAACGTGCTCAGAAAAGGTCAGGTCAGGAGTACCCATAATTCACAAGCTTGTATGAAAGGATTAATGAGAGTGGAAGAAGCTCGAGAGGTGCGTCAGGACCGTAGCAAGTGGAAAGATGTGGTCTCGGCCTACCCCGTTGGGAAAAAGGCGTGATGGTATGTATGTATGTATAAGCTTATATAATCCATATAGATACTGACTCACTACTACTGGTTCGAGCAAACGCGCCGCAATAAGCCCGTGTACGCGAATTTGTTTTTTTGTAGTGCAAGCGCGTATGTCAAAGCGACCGTGCACGCGCGAAAAAAACGACTACTCTGAAAGCGTTCTAAATTTAATTAATGAAATTTGAACATTAATTTCTACAATTGAAAATAATATGTGGCATTTTTTCAGCACTTCGAAAGCGCTATTACAACAAAAAAAATATAATATAATTTAACGTGAATGGGAACACTAAAACACAATATTAGAATTAAACGTTTATTCCTCTTTCATATTATAAACAACCTCTGCATTATTTCGTTTGTTACAATTATATATTATAATCACCGTGAAGATAGATACAAAATAACATCAAGAAAACTTAGCGATAACTTTGTTTATTCACAAAACTAATGGCGAGGTGAGGATGAGTTTATACAAAGAATGCCAATTCTTAAAATTATTATTGATGAATATTGATAGAATTTTGATTTTACCAGTCTTTCACATAACAATATCTCTTTTTAATTAGTATTATAACGGATCATATAAATTATAACTGTTAAAAAAGGTTTATATTGGACAATTTAAGCGGAAAACGAAATCTTTATTTAAGTGATATAGTTTTTTTTTATTTAAAGATTTAAGAATCCCAACTTTTAAAGTGTCGCTGAACATAATGTACTTGTATGTATATATACATAGATAAGCATATAGGAGAGTCAAAAAAAGATATTTATAACTTATGATTACAACAGAAATGTTTATTTTTCAGGCAATGAATATCTTTGAAATAATTTGCTTATAAAACCTTCACTTTAATGAACAACCATGATTTTTCTGACGATTTAAGCATCAATTATTCAATGTATCCAACTTAACCTATTTTTGTATTAACAATGTTCAATTTATGCTATCTACACTTATTTACAATATTTAACATAATATAATCATTATTTACACAATAATATATTATTTTTCTTTCAATAACACTGCCTTTTAATCTTTTATAGCAAATAGACATAACATGCTGCGAAATAATAAAAGTTTTTTCCACGATTTATGTAAGCATGTGCTGAAGCATTTTTGTTGTAAGAGCTAAATAATAGGTTTTCTACAAAAAAACCTAGGTAAAAAAAATTAAAAAACAAATTTTGTGTGATGAAATCCATCTTATATTGTTTTTTGATTTGCCCCTATTGACACAATTTATTATTATAACTTTATGTTTATCTTACCAGTTTACATTCGCCTTACTCTTTACGCAAAAAATTCACATAAATTAGCCCTATCTATTTAGAATGAAGATGGGCAATTAAACCATTTTTGATTTGGATCTGAGAAACGAAATCTCACCACCCAAAACAAGCTTGTAAATCCAATATTCATTCGGCTTGAGAAATCAAATATTTTAGATATTTTAGTTGAATCTAAAATACCTACAAAGTGAAAACTTGTTAACGTCGTTGCATAAAACTTTATAGGTTCAATCCACCTCCTAATATTATTTATCTGTAGTAAACTATGGAATGGCTCATTTTGGCTTCAGAAAGTCTTTCAAATAATCTTCGTTCATATAATGATAAAAACTGATTACCAAATTGTAGTTTTCGCTCAAAGTATTTTTTTTTGAGATTACCAGTCTTTGCAATTCAGAAAGTTCATTCAGTTGCGTATTTGTTTAATGGATCTTGCTAAAAATAAATATCTCAGCCTTTTAACTAACGCATCGTTTCACGTGATTTACCAACCACGAGTGTGCTTGTTGCTTTAACTTTGTAGCTTTGTTGTTGATAACTTCCAACTACATTTGAACAATTCACGAGCATCATGTGATGAGCTTTTCCCTATAGCTTGTATTTTTAATGATACAGGAGCCAGATGAATAGTGAACATAATGCAAAATGACACAGGCTACATTGGAATACCGAATAAATATAAAATAGCTACATTGAAGAACTAATAATTTTATTGTAATAATATATTATGTCATTGGGAGTGGAAACAATCCTTTCAATTTTGTTTTTACACATTATTAAAATCCATATTCACAAAATCAATTTTAAATAGCACGTATACCTATGCATGTGACTGAACATCCATGACTGTGGTAAAATGTATCTATTACAGAATTATGGATTCTCCAAAGAAATACAAAATTCATATTCTCTAACAACAACGTGCTTTAATCCAGGACTTTTACTCTTTTCTGCTGTAAACAACATTAAACTGACATCTGAAGCACAAGCTAAAGTTAACAATAAAAACTTTGCAGTACCTTTCAGTCCGGTCAAAGTTCGGACAAACACAGTAAGTAGTAAGTGGCAAACAACATCGTTCTATACTGGGGAATTACTTTAAGAAGATTAATCAAGAAGTACGCAATCGAAATTTTGTTAAATCTCATTTTGTTTCATTAGATCAACAACCACACCAATCACTTAAAAACAGGCGAACAGACTTTAACAAAAAAATAGAAAAGGTGATTTACGAAAAAAAAATGCATGGAGAATTTGCCATGTCTGCTAAAATGGGAAAAAAACTATTTTATTTTTGTCAGGTGATTTTTTACACTGCTAACCTTCATATTGGTCAAGCGAGCATTATTACTTTAATTTTATACGGATTTATTTTGATATCTCACAAAGCCTGAAGATGTCTGGTGTTTTATTCATTTTAATTTCTTCAGAGGAAATATTTAAAGAGAAATAAAAACTTTGACATTTCGCTTTTTTCGCAAGTTGAATTCAAGTTGTAATACAATAAAGTGTGTGATAACTTTTATCTAAAATGTAATACTTGCTCATTACGCGTACATTTATAAGCCCCTTTTATTATGAATGCTTGGCTTTGATTTTTTCGTAAAAAAAAAACTACGATTATCTACTCCATTATTTTCTAGTTTTGACTTGAAAACCAAAATTACCTATAAATCGAAATTTTTAATGACTTAAGTAACCTCCGCTAGAAAATCACTAAGCCCACATGTCGTTATTTGTTGTGAACACGTACAAAAAAACATCGTATTCTGTAATTTTTTTGCTCAGCTATGGTAGGAGCAAAATTTTGTTTTACCTAGCCATGAAGTTTATTTTTTAAATTCATCACATTCATACTTGCATGTACATAACAGTAACTATTTTACACTTTAGTCACATGAAAAAACACACATGAAACGTTATGTTGTTATTTGAATATTTAAATATAGATGTGGGCCAATCTACTTGCTTGAACTGCCATTAACCAAAAGTAAGTATAAAAGCAGTTAAAATACACAGCTAATTCAAATAGGGTGCTTTAAATTAAATCAACACAATCATCCTTTAATGATTGCCAATTAATTAATGCTTCGTCATGCATGAACCGTACCAGTATGTCAAAAGTGTGCCTTTACAAAATTTTGCTCACATGAAATTGGAATAAATTACCAACTCCGCCACAGCCAATGTGCTGGATGGATTAACAATGAAGATAAAATCATATCAAACAAGATTACAATGTCAGAATCGGAGTTTCAAAAAAAAACTGTAAAAACCCGCGCTGTTTTCATCACTCTCATGAATATCAAACATTAATCAACAAAACGGCGGAGTTTTTTTTTCTTTTCCGAAAAAAATTTTTGGAAAAGATAAAAAACCTCTTAAAATGCCGGTTTTTAGGCACTTAAAAGTGTTTGAAGGAACAAAGTTATATAAATCTTTTTCTGGCTGCCTGCTCTCGCATAAACGCTTCCAACTATTTAAACTGAGCACTAAATAATGTTACGTAAGAATTCCGATTGCGTACCAAGAAAACGCTACTCTAGCGGTTACTGTCGTAAGAGCGGGTAATTATCTAGTGTCGCGCATACAATGCGCGCCGGCTAAATGTCAGCTCAGCAAACAGACGAACAATACCACCGATGGATATGAAATTGGCGCCGCCCCGCGTTGCATCGCGAGCGGGTTTTCTCCTGTAAAGAAAAGGCAGTGTAAGTAAGGAGTCGGATGAGATTTATGAAGGTTGGTTAGTGATTTTTAGGTATTTTTAAGATTACGTATTAAATTCTTTGGACGGCTGAATTCTCAATTAGGGTTGCCACTGTTGTTTTCTTTGAGCCAAATTTTTGAGTGTGTTACATGATTAAAAAAATTGGACGATAAATCTAAGTTTACGAAATCACACGCCAAGAAGTCAAAAGTCCAATTTGAATTTGTCGAAAAATCGTTATTTTAAAGCCCTTGTTTGTTTCTAAATAACATTAGAAACGCCTAAAAAAAGCAGCACAAAAATCTGAAATGTACACTTTAAATTATGCTTGTCATCCTAAGCCGTTTTACATAGAAGAATAGAAGAACAGTTTAAGATGACACGACACAGTAAACGTGAGTAGCGCGTAGTTACGCCATGCAATCGGTCAATATAATCATATTTGATTGTTAGCACTTAATACAATTGGGAGCTATTTTTTTTTCAGAATATTTATATTTGTATATTATTGGCGCTGTGGATGAGTGTATGCAAGAGTGTAACAAAAGGTTATAAAAATAAATTCTATTCACCCGTTCAATAAAAGCCCAAATACCAATTTAGTACTGCCTGCATTTGATCTTCAATATCCGATTCAACTGGCGCACTAACAACACTAGGTTTTGACCACAACTGCTGTGCTTATGCTGGATATAGCGACCGCAATAACTAATTTAACGTTTTAGTTAACAAAATATTATTAAACTTTATATTTACTCATAAAAATTAAAAATTTAATCTGAATGATTATTTTATACCGGGTGATTTATGAATATTTTGAATGAATATTTGTACCGTATGGACGGTAACGGCGCACTGTCAGTCAGAGAATTACCCAAATAACTTTATTTTTGAGCTCTTTAAAATCCAAGGGTAACGGAAAAAACGATTTTATTTAAATAATTTACACGAAACCTTTCACGCCTTTAGATTGGCAGGTTTTACCATTAAACACTCATTTGCTTCTATATTATTTAATGAACTCTTACCAGTTACCACAGATTACTTAATAGTTACTACGTAACAGATGAATCAGCTGCTCAGTGTATTTTAGATAACATAATGTATGTGCGCAAAAACTTGCATCTGTTCAAAAAAAACAGTGATACTCATAAACATAATACCAGAAATAAAAACAAATTGAAAACTCCCAGTCTTAGGCTACTTAAGGTGGGAAACTCATTTGTGTGAAGATACTTTAACAAAATACCTCAAAGTCTTGTTGATCTACCTCTTCACAAGTTTAAGTCTGCAATTAAAGCAAAGTTAATGAAACAAGGTTATTATAATGTAGAGGATTACTTGAACGACAAAAGTTTGTGGTCATAGTAGGAATAATCTGCTCCTCTGCTTAATGTTGTGTTCTTTTTTCTACTCTTATTGACTGTAGGTACTCTGAATTTATTTTTTGTAAAACAAACAAAGTTCAAAAGAGTAACTATCGAGTTTCTCGCCGGAGTCTTCTCGAAAAGAAGCAACGTCCGAACCGGTGGTAGATTCACATTATGTATATTCACAATATGTACTAATATTGTACTATTTTATTTACGTTTATTATTATTATTTCTATGTACTTTTTTTGACATGTCATAAGTGCTTTGAACAAGCTTAAATGAATAAATGTTTTTTTTACTTTTACTTTACTTTAATCACATCATATAAAATTTGTAAATGCGTGTTGTCACAGGCTTAAATTGCGAGGGCTATTTCTTTCGATATATAGATGTCAGTAGTCGGTACTCACTTTACGTCATCGCGTCAGTTCAACCGCAAAATTTGCGTACAAATGCTCTACGCGGCTGTTGACAACCAACTGCCAAATAGATCTAGGAAGACCCGGTGGCTGGTACCTAGGTGATTATCGCACGCAAGTACCTGGAGTGACAGAGGCCTGCCAGTACTGAGTACTGATGAGCCGCACAGCGGTGGTGGTCAAGCTATAGCACAGACCAACAAAATGTCATTTGATGCCCAAAGCAATCTAAATTGAAACTTTCAATCTATGTAAAGCCGCGTTTCAATGAGAAGAGCAAAATGGTCGTCGTGTTTTTACATACTGAACTAAATTGGAACCCTGTGGAGCCCGCATTAGAATCGGCTTCAGGGAAAATTGAACTGAAAAAGAGACAATGGACCTGAGAAGTGTGGAAAAATTTGGAGATCCACGGTTTATTGTCAGAGCCCAATAAATATAAATAAATATATGCGCCAGGCAACACACCTCTTGTTGGTCTCGACGTAGGGATTATTTTCCCTGTGTTACGAGGTCTCCCAGCACACCCAGACCCGAGTCAATTCAGAAGAGATCGTTTCCTGAATTGACCCGACCGGGAATCGAACCCGGGACACTAGGGAAATCGAGGCGAGAAACCTTGACTTGACGACCGACTTGGTGTAATGGTTAAGAAGTTGGCTACTACACCAGAGGTCGCGGGTTCGATCCCCGCACAGTACAAACATTTGTGTGCATGAACATGTCTGTTTGTACTGGTCTGGGTGTCTCCTATGTATAATAAGTATGTATTTACAAAAGAAAAATGTATTTAAGTATGTTTATCCGTTGTCTAGTATCCCATAACACAAGCTTTAATTAGCTTACTTTGGGGCTAGATGGCGCTGTGTGGAATAATGTCCAGGGATATTTATATTTTATATTTATAATGTACATTTAAAGTGGCAACTCCTGGTAGACGTACAGTTCGTCTCACCTGGTTTTCATGTTTTAAAAAATGTCCAGAGGATTTTTGTTTCAAAACATGGCCATAAATAACTTGTCATTCTAAAGTACAAAGTGGTTTTGTTGCTGAAGGTTAAATTCCTGAAACGTTTCAAATGAGTTTGTACTTCAAAACCATTTCAGTTGAACTATTTACAGGCAAATGTTAGGTAAGGTAGCACTTTTTACGCAAAAGATTGACTTACGCCCGAATCCAAAAACTGTCCCTTTCATTTCTACTGACATGTGATAGGACAGCATCAATAAAATTTGAAGTGAGCTCAACTTTGAATATAATTTCTGGATTCGGGGGTTAGTTTTTTTAATAGGTCTGAGCATCATTTACAAAATATACATTGTTTTGCCCTAATACCGCATCATCTGACGTTCCAATTCGAGCATATACTAACGCATTGCAAATCGAATAATGGAATTGTAATTCTCATCCAATTCTTATTTCCCCGTAACCATTCCCAGTTAATGAGTTCTGAATAACTGCCAAGTATGGCTAATGGCTGAATTTTGCCAAATCGTATTAAAACTAAGCTTTGAGAGTTAATTCAATTGCTATATCGAATATTGTTTTGTGCAATTCGAACTTATAATGGTTGAGAGTATCTTTTTATTGCCTGTAATGTATTAAAATTTGTTAATGCTATATTTTATGCTTGCACATGAATTGTCGCTTTACGTAGTTACACAGGAACAAAAACTTCAGTAAGTACTCTTAAGTAAGTGCACAATCACACTGAAGTTGTATGTTATTTTAATAATCATATAATTTTGGATTACTAGGTAGGGCTAGATTTCCTGTGATTTTTTAAATGTTTTTCGTGAAGCCTTCATTTGCATTGGGTTGAGTCATTTCACTTCTCATCTACAATATTATAATACCTTTCTACCTCTAACAACGCGTAATAATGGTACTGACATTATTCGTAGAACGTTTACGATAACGGTCAAAGAGGTGAGTTCCCAAGTGAGGTCCCTCAATTACCCGTCCAATAACAATATCTTGTACGTACCTTAAATGAAGTGCTTCGTTGAGTCAGTTTGGTTGACTCAGAGCCCGTTTTGATGCCACCAATAGTTAGCAGTTCCGGCTTAATGACATTAAATATTTAACAGATGATTTTGGCATCTCAATTTAGCGCCATTTTGGATGAAACTTTCCTCTTGGGTGTTTTTATTTTAAGCCTACATAATATTAAAAACCGACGGCTTATAGTCCTTTTCTTACTTTGTACAGAATGATTTTATTACACTTTAGCTTTTAATTCAAGTTCAAAATTATAGGATTTTTTCTATGTAGTATGCTATCAGGATCTGGCTGAAGATGTGATCTATTTGCTGAGTAAAGCCCATTTTTTTCGGGCATTGCGACACCACTTATTAGTGTTTCTTTTTTCCATCGAAAGATAAAAACCTGAAAATTGCAAACCTTGGTCCTGTGGCTCGAGCGGGAGTCGAACCCACGCCATCCGTAATCCGGGCGGGTGCTCTCCCAACTAAGCTACCGAGGCGATTGTGTTCTGTTTCTTTTTTGTTTGATATATTGTATTTATTATTATTTTTTTGTGGTATTTCTCATTCATTGCGTTGTCCCAAAATTTGTAATAATGTTTTTCAAAAGATTATTTACATTGAGTTAAGTCGCCACAATTTTTATTTTTGTTTCGTTTTTTTAATGTTGAAAACGCTTCATTTGTGTTTTTTTATGATTGACTCGATTGTATACTTGTGATGTTGGTTGTAATTTATTAATTTTGTGACTTCCTGGATAGGTGTCAATACCCGTTTGCATTTGTTATTATTGTATTCAGTTGTTTTTTTTGTTACAAGTTTTCATTAGAATTGACAACTATTATTAATAATTATAAAACATGACGACACTATTTGCATATCGACAGATCGATAAAACATTTGTTGAAAAATGAACATTTCTAATTTCAAGATCTATTATTGTACCATGTTTTTTGCAAATAAATAAGTATTATATTTTATTCTATTCAATTAATCATTTATCGTGCGGGGACTTCCACACAGACGCAGTTACGGCAACAACTTTTACGCAAAAACTACAAAACTATTTTATCTATTGAAACTTTATAGTAACATAGCTTAAACACCAGAATAACACATAGGCGGTATATACAGGGTGTCCCAAAAAGAAGTGTCAAGTGGAAGCCCACAGAAAGAGCACCCCTTGGGGTACCCGAATCACCCCCATGTATGTTCCGCGATGTTGAAAGTTTAATTAATAGAACAAAAAGAAATAGTTATTAATTATTTATTATTTATTTACAAGAAATGTTCAAAATGTCTACCTTCGTTCTCGATACAAATTCTACATCGTCTAAAAAAGTTGTCTTTTAGTTTTATAAAGGCAATTCTGTTGTTTTTTATCGTCTCTTCTGCTTGCCTTAATTTTATTCGTAATTCGGCTACGTTGCTGATGTCCTTGGCGTAAACCAATTCCTTGTAATATCCCCAGACGAAGAAATCAATTGGGTTCAAGTCGGGGGACCGTGGCGGCCACGCAATGGGCCCTCCACGGCCGATCCACCTGTCTGGAAATCTTTCAGACAAAGATTGTCTGACGATTCTCGCAAAATGGCATGGGGCGCCGTCGTTTTGAAAAATCGTATTCCTATAAAGCTTTAACACGTCAACATCTCCTAACAAGTCGGTGAGATTATGTTGTAGAAAATTCAAATAGGCCTCGCCGTTTAGTCGGTCAGGTAGTTCGAACGGACCAATCAGCTGTCCGTTTAAGATGCCTGACCATAGATTGACACTGAATTGTTCTTGGAAATTAGATTCCCGGGTCAAGTGTGGATTTTCAATGTTCCAAGAATGATAGTTGTGTATGTTGAAAATTCCACATCTCTTAAAATGTGACTCATCAGTCCATAAAATATTTTTTTAAAACATTTCGTTTTCAGCTTGACGCCGCAACATTTCCTGACAAAACGCTACTCTTCTCGGATAGTCTTAAGCTTAAGTCTTAAGTCTAGTCTAGTCTTAAGTCTTAAGCTGCTGAACTTTTTGAATATGATATGGGTGAAAACCCTCTTGTTGGAGTATGCGATGTGCCAGTGATTTTGGAATTCCGGTTCGACGTTGTATTGTTCTCACACTTATTTCCTTAGCCTTCCTGCAGTAATTTTTGGTTAGATAACAAATTCATGAAGATGAAAATGGCTAAAAAACAGTTATTAATCTGATGGCTAATTTCAAGAATTTTCCACCTCGCTGTCTTTGAAGGCTGATTTTAGCCAAAGTAGCCCATTAAGTACTGCTTTTTTGTAATGGATAAGAAAGCTGAGATTCTGGAGCATTTTTAAGCTTTACTTAGAAACCATACAGTCACCCACTTAGATTTTTAATTCAAAGATGAAAATTTAAGTCTTCATTCATCAACCGTACATTTTTGGTTTTATACCAACATTTTCATCAATTTGGTCAAAGTTATGAAACTGATTACTTTATGCATCAAAGTACAATTAAGGATGATTCAGTTGGGTAAAGAAAAAAATATGAAAAGTCTTCTACTTTTTAAAAAATAAAAAAATTTAAACATTTAGGTCCGACATTCTCAGAAAAAAAAAAAAAACATAACTCGAAAACTATGAACAATCGCGGAACATACATGGGGGTGATTCGGGTACCCCAAGGGGTGCTCTTTCTGTGGGCTTCCGCTTGACACTTCTTTTTGGGACACCCTGTATAAATATATAGACAACACACTTCTTGTAATGGTCTCGAAGTAGGGATTAATATCCCTGTGTTACGAGGTACTACCACACAAGGAAATGAGCCAGGGGCCTCTCCCAGCACACCCAGACCCGAGTCAATTCAGAAAAAGATCATTTCCTGAATTGAACCGACCGGGAATCGAACCCGGGACACTAAGGAAATCGAGGCAAAAACCGTGCTACAGCGCACTACGCCAATCGTGTCGTCAAATACAATATAATAGTGGGTGTAGCTAGATTACTGAAACCTTGTTCCGCCAGACATAATTCTAGGAAAGGAAATAATGAAAGACCGGGAAACGGAAGACGTGTGCAAACATCTAATTAGGAAGATTGTACTCGTAAGTAATTCAACCCTTTCTAGATAATATGAAATCAGATTAAGATAATAATTTTAGTATTGTAATTATATTGTTACTAATATTATTTTTTTATTGTATTGCTTTTTATTCATTGATAATAAATTAGAATCGATAAAAAAAGAGGTATCTCCCTGACACCTAGAATAGGCTTGAAAGAGATACTTGAGTTACCTATTTAACACTAATTGATATTTGTTAATGAAAATTTCAATTTAATTTATTTTTTAGTAAAGTAAAGTAAAAAAATCATTTATTTATTTAAGCTTTTACAAAGCACTTATGACATGTCAAAAAAAGTATATAGAAATAATAATAATAAACGTAAATAAAATAGTACAATATTAGTACATATTGTGAATATACATAATGTGAATCTACCACCGGTTCGGACGTTGCTTCTTATCGAGAAGACTCCGGCAAGAAACTCGATAGTTACTCTTTTGAACTTTGTTTGTTTTACAAAAAATAAATTCAGAGTACAGTCAATGAGAGTATAAAAAAGAACACAATATTGAGCAGAGGAGCAGATTATTCCTACTATGACCACAAACTTTTGTCGTTCAAGTAATCCTCTACATTATAATAACCTTGTTTCATTAACTTTGCTTTAATTGCAGACTTAAACTTGTGAAGAGGTAGATCAACAAGACTTTGAGGTATTTTGTTAAAGTATTTTACAGATTGACCCACAAATGAGTTTCCCACCTTGTGTAGCCTTAGACTGGGAGTTTTCAATTTGTTTTTATTTCTGGTATTATGTTTTGATTAACATGGCCTGTAACACTGTATAGAAAGCTCGGCATCCAAGATATTGGGTTCGTATGCGTTTGGCGAAGTGTCCGTCGGGTAGTCAGAATAGAGTTTACTAACGAAAAAAAGCAACGCCCTGGTGAACGGAACACTCAGAATCCCAGATGTTTCTGATATGGTGAAAGAACTGACTTATTATTTATTTATTCCTATAAATACAATGAAGCCGCTGCCTGCGGAGCGCTACAAAGGGCTGTGTAGGTGTTCCTGCGAGGGTGCTATTAATTAGTTTCTTAATATTTTTTTAACGTAAAATCCAATGGCTGAAAATTTAAACATTAGCAAACAATATTACGATTTTGAAGACCATTTTGCTTTTTTGGCTGATTGCATTTACACATTGACAGGTGAAAATTGAACAAAAAAGTCAAAAGTGTCAACAGTTAACTCCCCCAAAAAGTTATTAATTCAATAAATGAGAAAAAGTTATCTATTAATTTCTGCAGGAAGGACGTTCTGCTCGTTGAAACGAATACGTCAAGAACTAAGCCATAAAATTCGCGGACGACCCATATTGTTACCTTTTACCATCCATAAATTCTTAAGGACATTTAAACCTATTACTTTGTATAACTTAAAACTATGCAGCTGTGGATTTAGTCGTTAAAAACTGCTTTAAAAGTACTTCACTTAAGAGGAAAAGTAATTCGGATAGGAACGACTCTTGTTTTAATAGATTCTGAAACAGCAATCAAAAGGGTTTGAACCTTTGTAGCATAGATGACACATAAACAAACAAAAAACCTGAAGTGTCACGTTTCCGAATTATTTTTGAAAGTAAAGATCGACTTCAAAAAGCTGATATTCATTAAAAATCGACTAATTATGAGGCTTTTCGCGTTATTCTGTTAACAAAAAACAGACCTAAGGACATTTGAACAGTCTATTATTTTCTTTCGCAATCTCCCCACATCCCAAAGTCGTGTAGAAGAAATCTAACAAAGCAATAAGATCACTATTCGCCTATCCTATGTTGTCCACAATGAAATTGTATTTTTCTCCTGTGCAATAAAGTATATTTGATTTTAATTTGAAACCTTTCTGTAGATTTTTTACCAAAAATAGGTGAAAACCACATAAACTTCATTATTTTGAGGACTTCCAAATGTACACTCCATAATACACTTAACTAACGGTTAACTGTATTATGTCCTGAAATATCAGATGTCCTGTAATCTGTTATTAGTTCACAAAATCACACGAAAAGCCACATAATTAGAAGAGTTTTAATCAATATCTCCTTGTTTATAATATCGATCTTTTCCGTCAAATAACTCTGAAACTTGACACTACAGGGTACCTTATTCTTGGTCACTTTTTATTTATTTATGTGCCCTCTTTCCATTTATACCACTTTCACCATGCACGGACACATCGAGAAAAAAACAAAATGGCAGCTGGTTCGCTATGCCACTAACGTCCAAACCACTTTGAGCAGCTCTAACATGTATGATTTTCCCTTTCACTTCTACTGACATTTGATAGGACTGCATCAATTCGAAGTGCATAACTGTGAATGTCGTCTGAATCTCTTTGTTATAAGTACACAAACAAAGTATCCTTCTTATAACTACAGAACTCACAACATAGTACTATTAATGAGTTACCTCTTAAAACGTGTACAGATACGGCAGACGTCGCCACGTCCGCCAGAGAACAACTATAGTTGCCAGAGTCGTTTCTGTTCGCGTTCGCGATGTAGAGTCGCGAGAGAGCCCCGTTCGCCGTCGCTTCTGTCTTCACACTGTTGGCAAAATATTTATTTACATTGTAGGAACACTGATGAGGAAAATAAGTAGTCAGTTAAATGAAGATGTTTAACACAAGAACGTGTGACGTCATCTGTACGTATATTTGCAGTGTCCTTACAGGGTGCCATGTGTAATTTTCTGTTTATTCAATGTCAGACTATAAATAATATGTGACATGCAATAAATAAATAAATAACTAGCGAATTTCTGAAGTTATGAAGTCAACTTACGTCAATTTCTGAAATTGTAGTTTTTACCACTGAAATAGTAGTTTTTCTATTGAAGTAGTAGTTTTACTGTTGCAATCTTAGTTTTCTTATACTGAAATTGAGGGTTTCTACTACCAAAATAATGAAAATTGTCCTGTCCCATTGCTAGACAAAAACCTCCGCTTATGGAATCAAGTCATCTCTACGAATAGATTTACTTTAGTCACTTAGCTTCCCAATATAATAAATAAATATATAAATATGCGCCAGACAACACACCTCTTGTTGGTCTCGAGGTAGGGATTAATATCCCTGTGTTACGAGGTAGCACACAAAGAAATAAGCCAGGGGCGTCTCCCAGCACACCCAGACCCGAGTCAATTCAGAAAAGATCGTTTCCTGAATTGACCCGACCGGGAATCGAACCCGGGACACTAGGGAAATCGAGGCGAGAAGCCGTGCTGCAGCGCACTACGCCAATCGTGTCGTCTAATTGTCACTTACCAATAAGAGGGTAAGCGACAATTATTTTTGTTGAAGTATTATCAAAAGACCTCTTAATAATAATAATTATTGATAAAATAAATATTTCGAAAACATGAAAACTTCACGAGATATGGCAATTTTAAAAATCCTATTTTTGGACTTGACCAAAACGCTCCCTACACGCTGTCGCAAGATCACAGTATGCCTCTTTCTATGCGTTCTGCAATATATTGAAGCTAGATTAAAATTTTGCGTTGATGAATATGGATTATCGAATGGTATAAGTATCTAGGTACTCATTTTTATTTATTTTACATTTTTAAAAAATAGACTTGTCTACCCGAGTTTGAAGAGCCATAAAGTAAATTATACCTAAGTAAACGAACTAAAAAAATCAAGATCTTTGGTTTCTGGGCCGAATGCGCTTACGACATGGCCAAATAGGCTTACAACCCAGCTATCGTAATTTAGAATATATATTGTTATGGATATGTTTATGTTCTTTATGAACATATTTATCTAACCCGGTCGTGAAAGGCTTACAAAATGAGTTCGCAACTTAGAAGGCTGAGTGTTGAAAATAAGTTGACTTACTTATTGACCAAGAAACATTTAAGAATTCAATTCATTTATTCACAAACAATATACATTGTGTTGAATATTACAATAAAATTATCTAATTGAACAAAAATACAATAAACCATTAAATGAAAATGTCATAATTCTTACAAAAAAAAAACGTATGTTCTCTGTTAAACCTTGCGGTTGACTGGTAGAGAATGCCTCTAGGCATTAAGTCCGCCAATTGTACCTAATTTTTATAAATGTGCAATAAAGAATAAATAAAATAAATAAGAACGATTCAATAAATGTCAAAAGAAATTGTGCAAAAACAAAACATGATTTGGATCAAAATTAACAAATTAATAAATTACAAAATAGTCTGCAGAATTTAGGTTCGATTTCTTTCAACTAACTCCTCTACTGAGTAAAAGCAGTTATACAATAAAAAATGCCTCAATTTACCTTTGAAACTGCTATGCTATATTAAACCTTTCAATTAAGTAGGTATCTTCCTCATAGCATATAATATAATAGCAAAAATATCACTAGCAAAAAACTACTATTAACGCTTATATAAATTGGCAAAAAATATTATCCATCCAATCAAAAACATGTGCTCGCTGATTCAGAACACTGTCGTTGAAAATGAAACAATTTATTTTTACTCAAATATCTCTCACTCTCCTTCAGTTTATGTTTGATCAACATGAATATGTTATGAGTTAACGCTTTTGTAGCTGAGTGGTTCCCAGAGGTCCCGGGTTCAATTTACAGGTCGGGCAAAGGGTGTTTTCTGATTCTTCGGAACATAGCCCGGGTTTGTGATCAATGGTTTGGCAAGCGTGGTAATTTAAGTTAAGTTAAGGGATGATTTAAACTCAAGGCCGATGAATCTTATTATATGGGTACTATACAATAATTGCCTTTTTTAATATCATGTTGAAAATTAATAATAGCATAATATAAATATAATAGTTATAGCTCAAGAGAGCATTAGTTTCAAAAGTCCATTTGATATAGGTAAGCGCATTCCACCAAATTTAGTCAAATTAGAGCTTCCGTCGTATTTGATAAACGAGAAAACTAGTTAATTTTAATGAGTCTCTCTAAAATTCATGAAATTGTAAAATTCAGGAAATCATCTGTTCAGATTCAATGTCTGCTGACTTCAATGCTTCAGGGCTTGTAGATCGCTCCAGAGATCTTTCCTGAAAATTACAACATTAACATTTGGTAGGCGTGATGATGTAACTGATACCCATTAATCGTAGCGACGACTTGATTTCAATTAAATGCTTTTGTGCTGCAGTGCGAATATATAGGCCAAAGTCTTTCTTTCCTTCCAATGCTGCTTTTTCACCAGAGATGTGCTATGTTACGTTGCTGTGGATGCGTTTGATAGCCAATCACATTCATTGGTCCACATGTTTTTAATATGACACATGAGATGACACACACACACATGGATTCGTGCTGTGGATGCATGTTTGGAGGTGTTCTATCGATGCGTGCAGTTTGTGCCTTTTCTACTGTCGCACAACTACCCTTGCGGCAGCGCACATTCGTAGCACACTTACTCGCTCCGTTACATACTCGTAGCATAGCATCAGTGAAAACGGTCTGACAGTTTCGTAGCTTAGCGTACACATCCTCACAGCATAGCTGCAAAGCACATCTCTTTTGTTTTACATTGCCTGTCAAGATGACCTCACTCCACCTAATGGAAAGCAGTCGTGAGGTCCAGATATGAGGTTGACAAGCCCAGTCATTCAAACGAATCACTGGGCTGGCCATCCTCTCCTTGAAGGCCTGCAGAAATGCCTTTTCACGCCCCGCTTGAAGAATCCGGGACTATACGAGGAAGATATATCTATGGTGGAAATGCAGCCTTCTGCTGGTATGCTACCAAATAACAGTATACCAGTACCTATTGCAGGTTGGTTTATGCCAGAATTAACAGCGATGTTGCGAACTACCAGTAGCTTCACTTTGACCCAAGGCAAACATTATGCAATACAATATTGAATCATTTGTTACCCCTCAGGTAAACGTTTCCCCGATTTATGGGGTGTTAAATACCCTATTTGTTCATTTGTTTCGCCCCTGAGATTTACGGTGCTTGTATTTAATTAGCTGGCCTGCGAGTTAAAGGCAACATAAATAAACCGTTAAATATTATCTTGACTGGAGATTTTAATTGCTGTATAATTTATTGTAATCAGCAAGAAGTCGGATGAAGAACTTCGGTTAAAAATTAATAAATTGACAGTAAATTTTCGAGGAAAAGATGATGGTGGCAGAAAGGAAATATTCCGAAAAATTCTAGGGCCAGTTAGACGCGAGGACGGGTCATGAAGATTGTGGAATAAATCCGAAACAGAAGACGGTGGCCGAACCCAACATATAAGCGAGACAAAATCAGCTAGACTACGCTGGCTCGCATACCTGGGTCAGCCGATTGGGAAGCGCCCGGTGGGTCACCCCAGGTATCGCTGAATGGACCAGGTTGAAAAGAATCTAATTCACCTACAGCGGACTGGTGACAGGTGGCTAAGGATAGACCTGATAGGCGAAATCTCGTATCGGAGGCCAAGATCCACTTCGATCGCATATTTATTTTAATAACAGCCTTTATACGACCTACACAATGGATCGTGTGCCAACCATTATCGGTGTCTTTATCGTGGAATTACCGACTAACTCTCCGGTGATGGAAGCCATCGATGAAAAACCAAATCAACACGGATAACGGCGGAAAGCTCACGAGTTGCCACGTTTGGTTCTAATACCATTGGTAAGAAGTGGGCTTCTCAGTGGTCCGTTGACCATGATGTCAACAGTCACCTACCTTTGACTACCCCGTTTGGTATACCGGGTTCTTATCAAAAGACTCACAAAAACGATATGGCATACTCAGTAAGTGATGTAATAACTATTAAACTGAAAAAAAAAAAAGTGACAAGCAGACTCAGGTCACTTAAAATATTTATTTTTAAACAATTTTAATTTCCTGTCGGCTCAGACCTGCTTATAAAGACTTATCAGGGTGTTTTTCATGTGTGCGCATGGGGATTTTGTTGTTTTTCCCACCACAGTGCCAGTTTAGTCTTTGAAAACTTATAATCCGCATGTGATATTTCAAGACGCGGTTGCTAAGGTCGCTATCGGTTGTCATAGCGACGACATGCGTCGCTAGGTCTCTTCCTCTGCAGCGTCCAATTACAAGACGATCCTGTGACTGTGACACACCTACGTAACGACGAGGCATGCGTCTTGTTACCAAAACAAGCAGCCTTCATATTTTGACTTTGACTTTTTTATGTTTTCAGTGTACATTTTAAGTTTCTTTAGTGTGTTTTTAAAATTTGTTTTAAGTTATTATTTTTGTTGAAGTATTTAACTATTGTGAATGCAGTCCGTGAACCAATCTTGTGATGGCACGTCGAACGCGACCTCAAGGCCATCCCTTGAAAGGCCTCAACATACACACTGCAAAAACACACAGGAAATGTATTAGCCAAAACAGTTCACCCTTAGACATCCATCCCATCATTCCGAGTGCGCCTACGTATGTAGCCGATCATCCAACTCCTTTTCACACACATATTACCCATTTGAAAAATAGTATACCCATAGTTAAAAGAATCCCTCAAGGAGCTCGAATAACCGTTGCTACTCATTTGTAAAATTAATCCAGAAATGTTACATAAGCAATTGTAGTCAAGACTGGCAGAACCTATTTTCATTTTCATACAGCACACTACATATAATTAAAACTGATGAACCGAATTTATCCTTGACCCAAAAGATTAAAAATAACTGTGCTTTAAGCTAAATTCGATCACTAAATTAATCAACTTTATGTATTCCGGTAATGTCAATTCAGAAATTATTCCCATTCTTTTCGTCGCAAACCTCATTGCTCTCACTAAAAAGGATGAAGGGGTGAGACCAATTGCTGTTGGATCAACACTGGCCTGGACGTCTGGCCTCCAAAATTGCTGTTCGACATATTTTACCAAAATTAAATTCGGAATTTGAACCCGTACAGTTAGGCTTCAGTGTAAAAGGAGGGTGTGAGGCAGCCGTCCATACCCTACGCTCTTTCCTAACTTACGGACAGCCTGACGTGTTGCTCAAAATTGATGTCAAAAATGCTTTCAATTCGGTAAATAGGGATACCCTGCTGACGGAAATAAAACAACATATACCGGAAATATACAATTATCTTCTGCTCAGTTACGCTGACCCAACAAAACTGTTATATCGTTCTAATGAACTGTCCTCGGAAGTAGGTTGTCAACAGGGTGATCCCCTTGGGCCTGCAATTTTTAGTTTGGCTATGAATCCGATAATCAAAAAATTAATTTCTAAATTCAACGTTTGGTATTTGGATGACGGAACTCTAGGAGGTGATGTGGATACTGTATTTTCGGATCTTTTTTTTATCAAAAATAAACTTGAAGCCATTGGTTTGGAGCATAATTTTAGCAAATGCGAACTTTTTGTAAATAACTGCGTCTTAAATTTAAATGACGTAAAACAAAAATTATATATTTTAGCTCCAAATATTAAAATCGTTAACAGTAATTCCCTTTACCTTTTAGGTTCTCCGATTTTTGATGAATCTATTTCTGAATATATTAATAATTCAATTACTAAATTTCAAAATTCTGCTGACCGTAGACCCCTGAAATTAGTCCACATTATGCACTTTGTATCTCAAAATTCTGTCTTTTCGTCCCAAAATTTACATATGTGCTCCATTGCTGCTCCTTTTGGAATCACCCAGATCTTTTAACACAAATAGACGACTTATTCAAAATTATCTTAGAATCAGTTCTTAATATGCAGCTGAACGAGCAATCTTGGACCCAAGCATCCCTACCCATCCGTTATGGTGGTTTAGGGATACGCAAAATTTCCAGTGTCGCTTTACCAGCCTTCCCATCTTCTGTCCATAGTTCAGCAAATCTCATAAGGAAAATTTTAAGGGCATCCCCTTCAAACTTTGAGATTGCTGGCTTGGAAGAAGCTAGAAACGCTTTCTTAATTGCATGCCAAGGTCAAAATTGTCGGAGCGTGCTAGGCTTTTGGCCTTGGGTGCGCATGAGGCCGGCTACTGGCTTCACGCGTACCCCTCGTCAAATACAAAAACATTTCTTGAGCCTGACACGCTCCGAATCGCAACTTGTCTACGGCTTGGGGTTCCGGTCTGCGTTCCTCATAAATGTCTCTGTGGCAGTGATGTCGACAAGCTAGGACATCACGGACTGTCATGCCAAAAAAGTGCAGGCCGCTTCTCGAGACATCCGCACTTAACGATATAGAAATAGAAATAGAAATAGAAATACTTTATTGTGCAAGAAATAAGGTACAATAGCAGATCTTATTGCTAAATAACAAACCAGAGCTCTTATTTCTACTTTTACAAGTGCATACACCTAGAACCATTGCAACTAATCCACTACTTACATGTAACACAAACATACATGGGTAACTTATCTATAATTCAAATATTCTTGTATACTATACTATACTATAGAAGGACTTTTCAACTAACCAAGCCTTGATAACTTTTTTAAACTTTGCAAATTTGTACACTTTAAATTTATCTGGTAAATTATTAAAGATTTTAATACACATCATGAATACATTATTAGAAACTAGTGTTAATCTTGCTAAAGGCTTATATAGTTTATTTTTATGAATCGATCGGAGATTCCGCTTTGAAACATGGCAATTCTCTTGAAATAAAAACCTATACTTATGCACAAACAAACAGACATCAAATATATATAAGCAAGGTAAGGTCAGTAATTTATATTTACGAAAAAAAGGCCGACATGAATCAGTTTGTTTCAAATTGAAGATGGCACGAACACATTTCTTTTGCATTATAAAAGCCTTGTCTTTATATACTGAGTTACCCCAGATCATTACTTTATATCTCAACATAGAATTGATGTAACCATTATACGCTGTGATAGCAGCTTGATGTGATACTAATTGACTGATACGACGAAGAACAAACACGAAACTATTCAATTTGGAGCAAATATCAGATATTTGTTTTTTCCAGTCACAGTAGTTGTCTAGGGTAACACCTAAAAATTTTATTTGTGTCACTTCATCTATAATTTGTCCGTTATATTTTATTTTTAGTTTTTTATTTTTATTCTTATTTGAACCAAACTGCATGTACTTGGTTTTCTGAAGGTTAATTTTTAAATTATTTCTTTTTAACCATTCAACCGTTTTAGCAAAAGTTGTGTTGATGTCATCCTCATATGATTGAATGTTTGTATTACTATTACCATTAAAAATAATGCTGGTGTCATCGGCAAAAAGAATACATTCATGGGTCGTAATTTTCGGTAGGTCATTTATATATAAAAGAAACAACAGAGGACCAAGAATACTACCCTGAGGAACACCAAACTGGTTGTTTATGTAAGATGATTTAACATTTTCCAGAGATCTACTTTTGGGACAATATTTTTTAATTTCAACACATTGCTCCCTTTCACTTAAATAACTCTTTATCCATTGATAACCTGGTCCACGAACGCCGTATTTGTACAATTTTGCAAGTAGGCGTTCGTGGCAGACAAAATCAAAAGCCTTAGTCATGTCTAAAAAGAGAACAGTTACTGGAATGGTATTATTTAAACTGTTAGTGATTGTTCTAATTAATTTAAACATGGCTAGTGATGTTGATTTGCATTTCCGAAAGCCGTTCTGTTCATCCTTTATGACATGATTCCTTTCTAAAAAATGAATTAATCTGTAATACATCATTTTCTCTAAAATTTTTGAAAAAATGGGTATTAGAGTTATTGGTCTGTAGTTGCTCATAGATGTTATATCGCCCTTTTTGTAGAGTGATTTGACTATTGACTTTTTCAAAGCATCTGGAAAATGACCTTCACTGAACAACAAATTTGTTACAAAAGTAAATGGCTGAACAACAGTTTCAATGCTCATTTTAATAACATCGGTACATATATCATCATATCCAACAGAAGTTGAATTTTTGAGAGACTTTACTATTTTAATCAGTTCATCTTTACTAATCGGATTGAGAAACAAGGATGGTACTACAGAGTCTATGTTTTCTTCAATTAACCTATTTCTACTATCTATAGTGCAGTTTTGAGAAACACTATCAACAAAATACTCATTAAACGTCTCTGATATAGTTTTAGAGTCATAAATGTCTAACATTTCTGTAGATATTTTTGTTATTGAATTGCGATCACAATCTGAGACGTAATTATTGATAATATTCCAGACTGCTTTGCATTTGTTGTTAAATTTATTTATATATTTATAATTATTATTTCTTTGTGATACTCTGATACATTTTTTTAATATTTCTGAGTATTTTTTATATTTATAGTTATATTTAGTCACGTTTCTACGATGCTTTAAATACAATATGCGTTTCATACGACAGCTTTTAGCTATACCTTTAGTTATCCATATTGATTTATTACTTTTAGATGTAATTTTAAGTTTAACAATTGGAAAGCATAGGTCATAGAACAACTTATATAAATTATAAAATTCGTTAAAGGCATCTATAGCGTTACAGCCTTTATAGACTTCTGAAAAAGACAAGTTAGATAAACATTCAATAAAACGGTTTTTATTTTCAATTGAATAATCTCGCTTGTATTCGTACCACCACTTAGAACTCATCATCTTTTTCGTCGTTACTGGAATCTCAAGTGTTTGAGCCGTATGGTCTGATAAGCCTAGGTCATGTACGGCTGGAATACTGGCCTTTATATTAGTAGCTATCTGGTCAATGCATGTTCTTGAATTATGTGTTATTCTTGTGGGGAGCTTGATTTTCAATTCTAAATTATAATTTTCCATTAATTGTTTCAGCCCTGTGGTAATATTTGAGTTCTTAAAGATATCTATATTCCAATCTCCACATACGACTATCTTTTTACGCTTCTTGTTACCTATAACATGTAACAGATCTGCCAGTTTCTGGAAAAACAAGGAATTTGGAGATGTAGGCGTTTTATTAGTATAAAGGCAAATTACGATAATTCCGTACTGGACTAGCTCTATGCCACAGCACTCAAAAACACAATTCTGAGGTATGTTTTTCAATTCACTCAGCATTCTGTATTCGATGTCCTTTTTGACCAAAATAGCCACTCCTCCCCGCTTTTTATGCTTTCGAGAGAACCACGTCGCTGTTTTAAAATTACTGACCTTGAGATTGTTTTCTGTACCAGACTGCAAATTAGTTTCACAAAGGCAAATGACATCAATGAATATGGCCGGTCCCTTGCCACCGTAAACGTGCCAAGTCTACTTGAGCCGACTGGTATTGCAAGAGACGATGGCAAGAGACCGGACGCTATGATTTTGATTCCTTGGAAGATGGGCCGGGTGCTGGTATGGGATGCAACCTGTTCAGACACGCTGGCCCCTTCCCATCTACATGGAACCAACAATAGAGCTGGTGCGGCTTGTGAAGCGGCTGAAAAAGGTAAAGCATGCAAATACAGGGGTCGAGACCCTTGGTCCGTGGGGTCCTAGCGCTATAAGGCTTTTTAAGGAAATACAAAAAGGTTAGTCAACATCACAGGAGACCGAAGAGCTGGCAGCTACCTCGGACAAATAATTAGTCTAGCTATTCAAAGAGGGAACGCTGCCAGTATCTTCGGAACCTTGCCTAAAAGGACTCCTTTAATAATATGTTTTAGTTATTAAATTATATTTTTTAAGGTTTTTAGTTTTAGGTTCATTTTTATAACTTCAGATGTGTTAGTATTTGTTTTAGTACTATAAATAATGTATATTTTTAAGATTTTAATTTAGTGAAAATTCGATTTATTCAATTCACTTCAATTTCAAGGTCGCGATACAAAATCAGTCAAACTATGTCTGTCACTTTGGTTCTTTTGCGGATATTCTTATTTCGAATCTTATTACGCAAAGAGACACCAAACATAGCTCTTTCCATAGCGCGCTGTGTAACCTTGAGTTTATTTAACAGGCCAACCTGTCAGGGACCATGTCTTCGTAAGTACTGGCAACACGCACTGCTCGAAGACTTTAGTCTTCAGGCTCTGTGGGATATGAGACGTGAAAATGTCGCGCAGTTTCTCGAACGCTGCCCAGCCGAGTTGAATTCATCGTGCCACCTCTTTGTCGAAATTGGACCTACCTAAATGAATGGTTTGTCCCAGGTAAACATTTTCGTCCACAACTTTGAAGGTATCATTCCCAACAGCTACTGGGTTCATTTGGAGACCCACCAGTTGGGATACTCTACAGAGGTCGCCCAGCATAGTGCAGAGGTCATCGAGCGACTCCGCCAGTATGACTATGTCGTCGGCAAAACGAAGGTGAGTGATTAAGTCGCCATTGGTGTTGATGCCAAGTCCGTTCGAGTCCAAGAGCTTGAAAATATGTTCCAAAGCGTTAGTGTAGAGCTTTGGAGACATATCATCTCCCTGTCTCACACCTTGCTGCAATGGAATTAATTCAGTACTCTGGTCCTGTGTACGGAGTGACATGGTGACTTTACTATACAGACATTTCAACACTTCTTTGTACCTGTAGTCAATCGGACATCTCTGCAAGGACTGCAGCACTGCCTAGGTTTCGATAGAATCTAGACAGTGGCCGATTATATTCCTCTGTCTTTTAAATAAACTGGCGTAGCGTGTGGATATGATCAATGGTGCTGAAGCCTTTTCGGAAACCGGCTTGTTCGGGAGGCTGAAAATCATCAAACCTTCGCGCAAGACGATTAGTTATGGAGAAGAACCCTGGAGAACAGTTTGTACACGTGAATCAGGAGCGATATGTGTCTATAATTCTTTAAAAGGGCTTTATCACCCTTCTTAAAGAAAAACACCACCGCGTTCCTGTGCCACGCTTTAGCTGTAGTGCCGTGAAGGATGACGGAATTGAACAACTTCTGGAGTACTACAAGTTTTGGTTTTCCACCCGGTCTCAGTATTTCCGTTGTTTTACTGTCCTCACCTGGTGCTCTGCTGTTTTGCCCAGCAGTGGGACAGTATAAAGAGTGAGGACGGATTCAAGGCCCGCTAGATCGCTAGGACCAAGGTCGAGTTTTTCAAGTTTCCATATCTTTTGTTTTGTTTTCATCACTTCCGACTAACTCTCCAGCGACGGAAAACATCGATAAAAACCAAATCAACCCCGATAACGGCGGGAGGCTCACCACCTACCACGTAGAGTACCATTGGTGAAAAGTGGGCTTCTGAGTGTTCCGTTCACCGTGACGCCACAGTCATTTGCCTCTGACTACCCCGTTAGGGATAAAGACGTGATGGTATGTTCCATCTTTGGATGGCAAACAGAGAATTGTGGAACTGTTAGAAAATATACATCTTAATAGCTTCATCAAAAGTCTTATCGTAGCCATCCGACGTTTATCTTTATCGAAAGTCAAATATTTGCAAAACTATTTCTTCCGGGTGTTGAGAGGCGCTTGCCTTATAAAGTTAATGAAAAAAGTTGCCTTAAAAAGTTCAATACACCAGAAAAATCTGCTAGGTCCGTTAATTTCCTCGGTAGCTCAGTTGGAAGAGCAGCCGCCCGGATTGTTGCAGATTAAAAAAATATAGCCTATGTCACTCCCTGATAATGTAGCTTTATATTGGTGAAAGAATTCTTACAATCGGTCCAGTAGTTTCGGAGCCTATTCAATACAAACAAACCAACCAAAATCTCTTGATAATATTAGTATAGAAGTATACATTTACCACATCCGTGGCCGAGTGGTAACACAGAGCTTGGCCCGAAATTCGGAGGTCCTGAGTTCAATTCCCAGGTCGGGCACAGTGTGTTTTAAGAATTTTCGGTACATAGCCCGGGTTTGTGATCACCAACCCGCGTTTGGCAAATTTGATGAATAAGTCAAAACCCATCAAATTGTAGCGATGACTTGATTTCAATAATAGAGGAATTTGCCCGGCAGTGGGACAGTATACAGACTCAATACTACTTACTACTACCACAAATATTATTAAAGAGTTTAAAGAAGGACCGCTCGCGCCTTTTTCCTTAAGATGCGTAATCGCCTAGGGGTACTTGATTACTATGTTCGCTCTGAATTTCTAAAATTAAGTAGGTAGGTTATACCTACTTGACAGAACCGACCAATAACGAATTCATCGTGTAAAAAAATTCACCAAGTTCTACAAAAACAAAACACTCGCAACAGATCGACTGGCCGCAACAGTGATGCTCACCGGTATCGCCCGTAAACTCACTGCGTCTGTGTGCATCAAAATGGCGGGTTTGTTCTAAGCGGACTATCTGTTGGAGACGCCGCGCTGCATGCGTAATATGTGCTACTACTTACTATCTTTAGAGTAATTACTTACTACACATACCTAACGCCTCCTCTCTTAGTGTCGTAGTTCAGAAGTCTGGTGCCATGCTTCCAGTTGACTTGCCTCGTAGGCTGCGGGACTTCGCTCACGACGCATCGAAGTTCGATGATAGAACCTTCTTTGTAAAACTTGTCTTGAAGAGGCCGTCCTCGTTCGTCGACGATTTCTACTTTGGGCACTGTTGGACAGAAAAAAAGAGATGTTAAGTTTTTTTATTATTCTTAGTTAAATACACTGATTATTAATTTCAATTGTGATTGCATTTATATTTTACTAACTAGTATCTTTTAGTTTTTTTAAGCGCGAAATAAAAAAGCGCGCATGTGCGTCAGCGACCGTTTATGCAGAAAATAATATCTCCTGAAGACACTTATCTGAAACAACTCTTAAGGTTTAAATAGGATATAGTTATTTTTGATTCAATTACTCAGCTAAATATGAGCTAAGCGAATTATTTCACCCAAGCGTTTAACTCATGAAACGGGTATTTTATCGGCCATACTTATTATATTAACGGCAGATCGGACGATCTTAATGAAATTACAGACATTTAGAGAAAAGGCGGATCAGGCGAGAGATACAATAAAACTCATCTCTTTGTCTTTATTCCAACCCTTAGCAAGAAACGGTTAAGTGGTTCGTAAGTTTAAATTGCGCTGCCAACTTAATGGGGTCTTGGGATATTTTATATTTTTTTTTATATTGTAACACTGTTGGAAAGTAGACTGTAGTGAGATATAATAAAACACATTTATTGGAAATGCGAAAGTAACATATAAGCGTCCACAGCTCGACCAACGAAATAATGGGGTATTTAACAAAATCATCAAATTCTTAAAATAATTTTGTATAGTAAAAATGTATATTGATTAGTTTGTTAAGTGAATTAAAAAATAAAAAACCATTCAATAATATGTACAATTAATAGCAACTTTTGTTAATATTCATAAACGTAAAATGTAATATAGTTTCCGAACAATGTTTTGCATAACGCAAATAAATATATTATGCCAAATGACGTTATTTGCAACGAGCAGTTCGTAAAGAGTGGTTTGGGAATGTCAAAAAATAAGATTTTTAAAAATGCTAAGTAAATCTCGGGGAGTTTTGATGCTTTTGAAATATTTTTTTATCCTTTGTTTCTATTTTTGGGTGGTATGTAGGTATAACACCTCAACAAAAGAAATAATCAAAACCCCTATTTTGATAATTTTTGGTATCTCTATAGATAGATAAGACTTTGAGAAACATAACATGGTATGTTTGTGACGACTATATCTCAAACTGGGTAGTCAGAGGCAGAGTGACTGTTTCCGTCGTGGTGTACGAAACACTTAGAAGCCCACTTTTCACCTGTATAAAAACCCAATGTGGAGGTGGTGAGCTTTCCTCCGTTATCCGAGTTGTTTTTTTTTTCAAGTTTTACATCACCGGAGCGGTAGTCGGAAATTTAACAATGACCACACAGATTAGCTCTGGTCAGATTTAAACTCGAGACTCGATCCAAGTTCGGGTGCTTAACCCCTAGGTCATGACAGAGACACAATTAAAATACTGACGTCCTAGTCAGCAGCTACTCTTTTTTCAAAATGTCGTGATTAATTATATCAAAACAATCGTACAACAGTAGAGAGACTACAGGATATTAGATAAGTCAGCCTGAGCAGATAAGTTCCTGAAGGTGAAATGGTTAACAATTTGGCGTATTATCCAGCCAAAGTTTCACTTTTATGAGGAAAAAAGGTCTCTTGACCACTCCAAAAACATGAAAATGAGCATTAATACTTATTGAACAGAAGTCAATATCAACTAAAGCTAGATGGTAGAAAACCTCCTGGATTCAGCAACATATAAAAAATAAAACCAGAATGAAAGAAAAATAACAGTACTTCCATATTATAATAGTAACTAACATTTCACGAACGACCCCACAAAGATATTTCACCCCGAATTGGTAAGCCGACAAGGAAAATCTTTAGGAAAAACAAATAAACCCCCATTTTTCTTATCAGACATTTTTTCTCTTCCACATAATCTTAAACGAACAATTTTCCACTCAAACAATAATGCGGGCGCTGACATACTTCGAAATAGACGACACAATTAGGGAATGCAATCTTGTTCTCGCGAGATATCGTTTTCGCGAGATCTCGGCCTTTTTTAGGGAGATTTAACTCGGCCGAAAAATCGGCGAGATCCCGCGAGTTTAACGCGATTGCACTCGAGCATCAAAACGTCTTATTCGAAGTGTGGTAGCGGGCGAACTGCATTCTTGCACGTTCTTCTGAACGTCAGGAAACATTAAATGTTTAAATGCGTGCAAAGAATCTAGAGACTGAAGACTAACTACTTCGAATTCATAATATTAAACAAGTCCGGGGCGTCAAAAGGCGAACTTTTACAGTTTGCCTGATGCCTGAGATATGTGGTTCCAACAGACTAGTGTTAAATACGAAATGGCTTTTTAATTTCTATTTTTTTTATTAGAGAAAAACAGTAACAATTATAGGTATTATGAAATAAACAAGAATTTTTAAGATATTTTACATTATTCTTCTATGTATTTAATATTGGTTTTGAAGTATTTATCTTAAAAAAAAACTTTTAAATAGTAATTTTACATATTTCATCAAATGAGTGTATTATGTATTAAACAAGTCTCCTCTTCTAATATCAAACAAAAGTTATTAATAAAACAGTTTTTTTATAACAAAACAACATTAAGTCTAAAACTAAAATGAAACTCAGTAACTAAGTTGAGTTTACTATTAGACTGAGATATTATTATCAATTATATAACATTTTAGATGAGGTAGAGTTAAAGTGACAGTAAAAACTTGTTCGGATAAATACAGCGAGGGTATTTTCTTTTAGGTTTTTACAT
This sequence comes from Udea olivalis, assembly GCA_947369235.1. NCBI lineage: Eukaryota > Metazoa > Arthropoda > Insecta > Lepidoptera > Crambidae > Udea > Udea olivalis. The sequence goes on along the minus strand of OX376364.1, from coordinate 4,650,946 downwards.
CGACAAAATAGTTTGATGCAAGACAAAATAATTTATTTAAGCAAAAGCCTCATAAATTCTGAAGTTACTTCACTTTAAATAAGAAGAATTAAGTGTGACAGCTGCTATTTAAGTAGATTTTAATAAATTCGGCATGAATCTTTAAAGTAATGTTTGTTGTATTTTGAACACAAAGCTACCTACATGTTGTCCTCAAAAGAACCTTTTTTACTTCTGTCTAATGCTATCTAATGGATGTTACAGGTTCCCTTAAAGACGAACTTGCGTTATCTACTTTGATTTAAATCTATAAATGTGTTCACGGGTTGATGTTCGCCGCGTGACTAGATTTCAAGGAGACGTCAGTAATCTGTATACTAAATAGTAGACTAAAAGCTTTCTAGCCATTTCTTAGCACAAGGGTACGACGCAAACGGCGGGCGGAGTGAAGGTCATATCGGCTTTTTCACATTGACAATGTAAAATATATAATACATACCATCACGCCTTTTTGCCAAGGAGGTAGGTAGAGACCACACCTTTCACATGTTACGGTCCTGACACACCTCTTGCGCTTCTCCAACTCTCATTAATCCTTTCACACATGCTCGTCGATTATGGGTACTCCCGACCTGACCTCTTCTGAGCACGTTATGGACTTGCCCTGAGTACGTCCGTCTAGGCCTTGCCCTTCCAACAGCTCCATCCAACCTCGCCTTGTAAATTTGTTTCGTTGATCGCCTTTCATCCATCCTTTCCATATGCCCAAACCATCTTAGCATTCCCATCTCAATTTTTGTGACAACATCCTCTTTCACACCACATCTATTTATGCTATTCCTCACTTTATCACTCAATGTCACTCCTACCATACTTCGCAATGCTTTCATTTCCACTGCATTTATCCTACTTTCATCCTTCTTTTGCCATACCCAACTCTCACTTCCGTACATAAGCGTCGGCACTAACACCCCCGCATGAACAGCCAGTCACGCCTTCTCTGACACCTTCTGACTGATATAAATATTTATTAGTACACACAATTCAATGCTCTAATTTGAATGGCCAGTTAACTGCCTGGTTGCAGCTGTGCCGTTGCCGCGCCGTGACAATGTGCTTTGACCTTTAGAGTTTACACTTAATCAGTTCTTAGGAACTGATTGCTGCCAGCCACTTCATACACTATATTTTTTTATTTCCTGGCAGTTTACAATAATAACACATAGAAAACGAGTCCCCTGAATATTTATGACATCGTCCTTGGTGATGTCACAAATATCCAGCTGTGACGCATCAATATGGACGTACCGTGATCAATTTCGATCCTGTGGTAAAACATACCATCATGTCAGTTCGCGCAGTAGAAGAGTGTTACAACATAAAAAAATACACGAACAATATTCATATAGCGGACACAACGCACACGGTGTGCGATCATTTGTTGTCCGAGAGTATTAAAATATTCTGAGATTACGTTGTGCTGTAATTTACATTATTTATTTATTATTTCGAATCGATTAATAACGCGAACTAAAGTCCTCCGTGCGCGTTCGTTCGTTCTATTTTTTCGCGGACACCCGCGTACTGTAATCCGCTACGCTCCGCGGTTATTCAGCGGACTTTTTGCTCGGCGTACTTGGAAGTCGTCCGTGTTGCTCGATACAGTTTATAAGGGATCTATTTTGACGGACAAAAAAGTACGCCGTGGATTATCTCTCGTCTGGCGTACGCGCCTTAAATGATGACATCTAGTGATTTTATTAGTTGAATCTGGCACTATTACGGTGCTTTTTTGTATGTATAGAACTCTCTGTCTTTTCTAGCTGTTATAATAACTAAGGCCCGTATTCTGAAACGACGCTCAAGCGCGCTTTGAACTGTGATTACCTGATCTACTCTTGAGTTTAGAATCTGTTCTTGAGTACGTTGCTTATTTTAAAACGAATATCAAACGGGTCTCAGTTGAATCGAGTTTCAAACAATATTCGAGTAGAGTTTGCTTTTTGTCTATGAATCGGGCTTCTTTTCGTTTACAATAATTCATTTTTACCTCTTTTACGTCCCATTACAAGCAGATACAATGTGTTTATTGTAAAAATTAAACCGATACACAATAGATTTGCACCAAGAAAAGGTTTAATTAGCCTTCACCTTTACTTTAATACTTCACTTGTTCATGTAATGTAATTATTACACTGAAACTATTTCAATTAAAGTTTTATCTTGTTATTTGTTATTTTATGCTATTAGTATTAACTGTAACGGAACGTATTTATAACCTGACAAGGGAGGCACTCGATATAATCTGTGCTTGGTGTATATGTAACCACACAGGTTTACTATACTTACGCCTACATATAGATTTGCATACCACCCACTTTGTTTTTTATAGGTACTGAATTTCTTTCTAATTATGGTTAATTACAAATTGTAGATAATCCAGGAATGAGAAAATGAAAATCCAGGAATCTTTATTTATTAAGGTCGTCAAAAATATCTAAGGATCCTTCCTTGAAGGAATCCATCGTTTTTGACAAGCAAATCTCTACTCAAGCGTGGTCAGGAGGTCACTTGCGTGATCACCGATCAAATCTCTACTTGAGCGCCGATTCGCACCTGAGCGACGTTTCGGAATAAGTCAAAACTGTGATCAATGAATCTGTACTCAGGGGTGGTTCTAGAATAAGATCTCGTCTTAAATCTAGTTTCAAGTCAAGATTCACGCTTGAGCGTCCTTTCAATTTCGGACCGATTAGTTCTGATCTGGCTCTTCCAGCAGTCAGGTAAAGAACGAAAAAATCCCTGTGCGTGTTTTTAAAGTGACAGAGAAATTACAAGTATACACACAGACATACTTTTACATTGGCCTTGTGTTAACGTCGTCGTTATTCCTGTTAGCCCGAACTGTTGAGCTATTTGTTTATGAGAAATAATAAACTGAGCAACTAAAAATACTGAAATACGCCCCAGAATTAATATGACGGCCACAAAACACTCAGATCTATAGTATTTTTGGTGGTTAGGTTAGGTTAGTTTGTTGCTCCATTAAATACTAAGTATTCTTTGTTTTTTCCTAAACGATTCCGTACTGTGGACAATGGCTGTTGCATCCTGTACGCACATTTTCAAAGAAAAATTCGCAGTGACCGTGACTGTTATTTGCACTGGAAGGTTTTGGCAAAACAAAGAGACAGTTGAATCACAAACTGCATTGCCAGGTCAAAAAAATGGATTGAACTAGTTTTTTTTTGTTAAGTAAAAGTAAAGTTAAAATTCGCTTATAGTTTACAAACAAAGTCTACTCTACATAAAGTCGGTAAACCATCCATATTATAAGTTTCAGCGTGTCATGTCGTCAATATAAATTCCTCTATACGGCTCTGTATAAACATCATAATAGGTTTATTATGCGTATCAAATTAAAACAACAAATTAGTCCAACGTCATTTTTGTTAAAACAGGACGCCCCTTTTATAACATCTGTTTTTATAAAGTTTAACCCATACGTTACTTTTTGCTTGTCAGGTTTTTAACCCTACCTCCCAAGTCACAGCTGAGGCAAGCTTAATATAACAATTCCGGGGTGAGGTGTAATTGAATGGGGTCTGGGATTAACTGGGTGGTACCTAGGGGATGGAAAGGCAGTAGAAGCGAGGAAAGTCACGTGATGTCCTAGGGCGAGATGAAATGGGGTGAATCCTTTTCCGAGAATGTAGTTTTAAAGCTGGCAACTTTATTGACGTTCGTGGCGGGTCCGTTGATTGAAGATTGCATTTGAAGAAAATAAACTAAATGAGAATGAAAATGTATTTCTAGTGCCTATATTTCGATTGAGGCCACGTAAAGAAGCTATCAGTATCGGAATTACGTATCTCACGCACACATTTACACACTTGAAGGCCGGCCGGGCCGCCATTTTGTCATGGACAATAGAACATCATTGTCCATGACAGTCGCGTGACACACACACACAAAGATTTTAAAGTGCTTCGCCTCCAGTGTCAAAACAGGGAGTCCTTACTTTTTTACTCTTCCGTGATTTAGTGATACACTACGAAAAAAATGAACATCAGGGTTAAGTTAAAATAGGGTTATAAGTTGTGACAGTTAAAAAACATGTACTCATTATGATTTCGGGGTGCCAAAAAACATCCCTCAGTAATACAGATTAAGCTAGTTTTGACAATACATTTATATCGATAGAACGACGGAAGGCTCACTACCTACCAAGTTCGGTGAATACTATTGGTGAGAAGTAGGCTTCTGAGTGTTTCGTTCACCATGACGACACAGGCACTTGCCACTGACTACCCCTAAATTCGCCGCCGCTAATAAGGTTCAAAATTGTCAAAAAGACACAAGCTCCATCTCTCGTTTTGTCTAGATCGCTGACTGACAATTAATTATTGGAAAACTGCTCATTCATTTAAATTTTGAATGCACACATCTCCGTCCTTTGTATTTATTCCTTTGCCGAGACGCAGAACTTGAGAAGCGGCTTACATATATTACAATTTTGCAGTAATTGAACGAGCGCCGGGATATTTAAGAGCAGAAAATTTGAACTTGTTCTGTATTATGTGTGAGCGAAATTTTTAGTTTAAAGAAAACGGGAGATCGCAAGGTTCCTCAAGAAGCTATTGAGAAGGGTGTGCTCAGTTATTCGCTAGAATCTATATGATGGAATCAGAAATTAGGAACTCCGTAGAAGAACTTAAATCCCTGATGTCACCGAGTGGATTGGTAAAATGCAGTAGCCACTACTACTTAGGGCAGGGCAGGGTGCTCCCTGCGGTTAGGGGAATAGAATACTATCGAGGTATCCCTGCCTGTCGTAAAAGGCGACTAAAAGGGCCCTTGGCGTCGCGAAGCGCACGCGGGGGGGCCTGCGTGTGTTTCGGTCTGCGATCCCAAGGACGACGGTAACGCGTGTCTTCGGACAAAGTGGTCTGTGTTATCGTGCACTGGAGCTGAGCTTGCTCCTCCCGAGGCTGTCTGCCAGGCGGCCTTGCGCGCTGAAGGGTCCTGCGAGGAGTTTCTCCCTTGTTGGGGATCCCAGGTCTCTTCCATTCTGCGCCGAAGATGACCACCGTCAGGTTTTAGTGGGTAGGGGTCTCTGTTTTCCCAGGAGTTCCGAGTCCCACATATTCCAGGTGTCCCGAACCCAGGGCCTTGGGAATGCCTAAACGCATCCCCTGACGCAAAAAAAAAAGCGCAGGGTAAAAGTTATAAAATGATGTCTTTGAGGTCGATGTAGCAGATAATGAATGTGAGAAGCCTATTTTGAGTAGGAACATTTTGTGGCTGCTTACAAATTTTTTTTTATTAACCTGTTGTGTCCCACTGCTGAGCAAAGGTCTCTCCCAATTTTTTCCAAAAGTCTCTATTTTGTGCCAGGTTCTGCCAGTCCCCTTCATGATGTAAAGTAAAGTAAAGTAAAAAAATCATTTATTCATTTAAGCTTGTACAAAGCACTTATGACATGTCAAAAAAAGTATATAGAAATAGTACTAATAAAAGTAAATAAAATAGTATCGTGAATATACATGTAATGTTTTGAAACGATTATTTAATCAATCAAAATCCGAATAGGACAATTCTGTTTTTTTATTGTCAGTTGTTTGTTTCAAATTGTTTACTTGTAATTTATGCTCATGCGTTGTTCAGACACTAAATATTTTTTCAACACACTTGTTCATGAAGTGGCTATAATTTCACCGAAATTAGGCACTTAAGGAAACCTGTGATCAGAGTGTGTCTTTTTCGTTGCTATTATTCACAAGTGAGTTATAGAGTTTTTTTTTTATTTCATCAGTTGAGTTGCTTTGTTCCTAAAAAACTTTCGATACTAAAAAGATCATGTTCAATAGTACAAATATTTTTTTATCTACTAAATAAAATGATTTTTTAGTATTATTTTCTTCACAAGTGTGTTGAAAAACGTCGTTTGATAAAAGTGTGTATTGATGATTACCGTCCTCGGCTCTGTTAAGAGGCTCACCTAACTGCTCGGGTCTCAATGGCGCCTCAGTCACCTCAGCAGTAATCACCAACATTACACACTTGTACCATAATGTATTATGTCTATACTATTTCTGTCTTCCTTTCTATTATGAAAACATACTCGTACTTACAAGTCTGCAAAGCAGTCGCCTCATATAACTTTATTTTGATAACCCACCTTTTTGAACCAAGACTACCTACTATAAGTTTAAATTTCGAATACCTACTCAGTTTCTAGCACTTTACTTATTCCTTTGCCGCGACGCAGCTAAGTCGCGTCTTATAACAATTTCGCAGTAAATGTGTAATTGAACGCGCTCCGGGATTACGCGCCGGCGTAGAAGGGAATCACGCGATATTTAGGAGCAGAGAAATGGAAGTAGTATTTACGTTTGCGAGATAAGTATTGCGTTTCTTTTTAGTGGTAAAAATAAAATAAAACATAGTTATACTAGAGATACTTACTGTCGCCCGGACAGTGAAAAGACTTGCTTAAAAAACATGTTTTTTTATATTGCCCGTCAAGATGACCTCACTCCACGTGATGGAAAGCGGTCGTGAGGTCCAAATATGAGACTGACAAGCACAGTGATGCAAAGGAATCATTGATTTTGCTATCTTAATCTTGAAGGCCTGCAAAAATGCCTTTTCACGGCCCGTTTGAAGTACCCGGGACTATCAGAGCAGTATTTACTAATAATATAATAAAGAGGAAAGATTCGATTGTTTGTTTGTTTGTATTTAATAGGCGCCAAAACTACTGAACTGATTTTAAAAATCTTTTACCAATATCATCATCATCCGTGCGGTCTATCCCGGACTGGCATGGCTAGACATTTGTTGCCCACGTAGTTTGCCGATCTCCGTGAGACATGACCATACCAACGAAGGCGGCACTCCTGCAGCTTGCACATCCTTTACCAATATGAAGCTACATTATCAGGGCGTGACATGGGCCATTTTTTATTATAATTGCACAAAACATTCAGTAAAAAATAATAGCCTATGTAAATCAAGTCGGGGAAACGCAGCAAGATGTGCTGCTTTACCGACGCCGCCGCGACTTGCAATTACTTATGACAGAACGAAGTCTGTCGTGGCAGCATGTAACCAATAAAAATCAAAACGGTGAAGGAAAATACCGCTTAACTAAAAGCAACAAATTAATAACGTTTAGGTACGCGTATTAGGTGTTTCTGAGTGTTCCGTTCACCAGCGGGTCTGGCGACAAAAACGAGAAATGGCGAATTTTGCTTGGAGGATTTTTTGTCTACTCTTCTCGTGAGGCGCGCATCTTAGGCCCGCAGGACCGCAAATGATGAATCTTGACTATCCTGCTTGGGATAAAGTCATGAGCGTATGTATTGGACAATCAAAGTGGATGGACTAATGGAAACGTAGGCTTAAGGATTTCTGCCTACTCAATCCCTGTTCGAAGGAATTAGTGAAAAAATCCTTTCCTGAATTGATCGGGAATCCAACCCGAGATACCACGCAAGTCAGAGTGTCGTCATAATAGTCCTCGTGTAGTATATAATAGTTCAATACTGAATAAGGTAAAAATTAACTGTTAAAATATAGTTTAAAAAAACAAAGTTCTTTTTGGTTTGTACTGCATAAAGTTGCGTATTATTTTTGTTATCGTTAATGGTACCTATAATTTGATGTTTCGGACAACAGACTGAGAGGTGTTGTCATTTTACCCAAATTTACATAAGTATAAATTTGGGTGTTTTAATAACTAATCTAATTGCAAATTAGATCAAAGACAGGCTCAAATATTAGAACTTAGTAATATCTGCTGACTAAAATACGAACTTTTAATTAATAATCCCAGTAATAAAACATACCTATTGTAGCTGATGTTATTAAAAGTTTATTAATTACACTTACTATGTCCGTTGAAAAGTCCAAGCTCTGTTCTATCCAAGGTCTGTTATATCACCATAATCGCTGTCCGTGCGTTTATTTGTGTTAGCACTGTTATTTGAAGAAATATGTGGTTTGTGACGTGTAATTTCAACAAAAATTAACTAGCTTATAATTACACATCACAAGACTATGAATCAATTACCTCTAGACGAAATCGATGTTCGAACTAAATAGTTGTTCATTTACTGGACAAGTTATTTAAGTATAAAATGACAATTATTACTTACATTGACAAAAATCAACAGTTTTGGAATCATTTGAAGTACATACTGATATTTTATAACAGGTATATATTTTTAAATTCTCATGATTTGTATCGCATCACTCAAATAATATAAGGAAAAGCCTTTCTTGGGCGTCATGAGCACACCAGATAAAAGGGAATATATTCCTTTGTTATTTACTGATTGGTATTTTCGTCCCGGCCCTTCTTTCGAATTATGTAATAAATTTAATGCAGCGGACCTTTTATACCCAATTACTCAGAAATATTATTTTCCTTAATCCTCTTCTGGTATATTTTTTTTTGACCAAATGTTGATGTAAGTTTTGGAATATTTCTACTTCAAAATAGTTTTCAGTTTGATCACGTAAAATAATATCAATAAGATCGAAAAAGTAAAACCGATACTTTACGGAGTAGGCTGTATTATTAGGTTTTTCATCACAATGTACCAATCACTTAATATAATAAAGTTTTCATACAAAAATAATATAATAATGACTGTTCGACTGATTTGTATAGTGACTTTGATTGAAGATGAAAGTTAATTAAATAGTCGTAGTTTACTTCATCACTTGCAGAGTATTCAAGCCAAAGCTTAAGATAGATCACCGATATTTGTATTTTTTGGTAAAATTATTCGAAAAAAGGTCTTACCCATGACTACGACCATGTAAATGTTTTGCTCCGCCCTTAGCAATATCCGATCTCTATAAGCGAATCAAAATATCCCCTTAAAAACATTTCCCTAGCCCACACCACAGTTATTTTTGACGGTTTAATTTTGGTATCGAATAAATTACGTAACGAAATTCGCCGCATTCACGCTAACTTTTATGTTGAAATTAAAATACTTGAATCCGTCATGTTTTGCCGTAACGCATTTGCGTAGCTCTTTCAACGTAATTTCGCTCAATTTAAAGAATAAAATATGTTCGGATTTTGTTTTGTAACATCATGGGATCAACCTCCGTGGCAGAGTGGTTTCAGAGCTCGGCCCGAAACCCTGTGGTCCCGGGTTCAATTCCCAGATCGGGTAAAGTGTGTTTCCGGATTCTCCGGGGATTCAATCACTAACCCACATTTGGCAAGCGTGGTGATTAAGCCAATACCCATCAATTGTAGCGATTACTTGATTCCAATGATGGAGGCCTTTGCCCAGCAGTGGGACATTATAATAGGCCAATTACTTACCGACATTGTAACCCTTAATGATTTTTATCTTTTAACCCTCAAGCATTCTTCTTTCTTCTATCTCGGTCAGCGTATTAGCCTGGCCATCCAAAGAGGTAACGCTGCCAGCATTCTGGGCACCCCTGAGATCGAGGCGGTAGACAGTTCTCTTTAAGTTTGTATAATTGTATATTTTTAATTGTATATATATGTTATTCTTTCAAATGTCTTCATAAAAGGGTTTGTTTTTTGCGTTAGGGGTTTTCGTGATTATTTGGCTGAATTCAAATTAAGTATAAATTATCTCTCTATTATTGAATGCACCTTTTAATTTCATAATTATAACTATAACTGTGTACAGTAAATTTTTAAGTGTATTATCTATAAAAAAAAAACGGTTTTTTATTTAATTTAGCAAATTATTGGCGATTACCTAAGTTTAGACAATTCAATGTGTTTTGCACACAATGATACAGCAAAAATTTAAGTTTTATTTCAATTCAATGAAATAATCAAGAAAATCTTACAAAAATGCAATTCAAAGTAATCTGTTAATTAAAACCGATGATTATCATCATATTTTGGGCTAAGAAATAGATTAAGAAAGATACATAAACTCTTATAGTAACAACAATTACAAACAAGTAAATATAGTTCAGAAAACAATTATGAATAAATCACTTTTGCCTGGAATCCGAAGGATAAATAACGTAAGAACAACAAAACTGGACCAATTACACTTGTAATTTATAGGCTAGACAGAAAATAGGGTTTCAAATTAATGGCTGAACTTAGAAAGTAGTGAAGGAATCTTCGAAGGTACAGAAATTTCTTGCTAAATTCTGTTTTCGGTTCGACATGGAGGTCGTCCTATGGTAAATACTCGTAGTAGATAAAAAATAGGTTACACAATTCGCAGCTTGAATAACATCTCTTCATATAGATGAAGACCGAATAATATGCGCCAGACAACACATCACGTATTATAAGGATCGATCTTGAAGTAAGGATAAATATCAATGTGGTACGAGGTACTAGACAAGGAATTAAGCTAGGGGTGTCTCTCAGCACACCCAAACCCGAGCCAGTTTAGAAAAAAACGTTTCCTGACTTGACCCGATCGGTAACCGAACCCGAGACACAAAGTTAAATATAATCTACTCTAGTGTTGCAGAAATATCGGCTTCGGATAGTTTAACTTGAAAATCAGCCTACACATCTATTGATCTTTAGTATTGGTACTATTGTCAATAATGTTTATATTAATTCACTCGTTCCGTCGCAGTATGCGTCAGCGGTTTCATACGATATGTGTCCGGCACGCGTATATGGCTTACCTTGTTTACCACGTCCCCTCACGGAGAAAAAAAAGCGACAGGGGTATCCCGAGCATAAACATCAGAAATCCCCAGTTCACCACGTCTACTGTAGGTGACGAGAGCGACTGGGTTTTCTCAGGCTATTTCGAATCAAACTCACGGAAAAGCCTTGTTCACTACGTCTCCGCACGCAAAGACGAGACCGATAGGGGTTTTCCGTGCCTAAATATCAGAAAATCCCAGTTTACCACGTCTACTGCAGGTGACGAGATCGACTGGGCTTTCACGGGCTAACTTTCTTCGTATGAAATTCATGTTAAAGCCTTGTTCACTACGTCTTTACAATGAGAGACGAAATCTTTTGAAGAAACTTCTTTGCGAGAAAGCCCTGGTCACCCTTGTGAACCACTTTATTGAAGGAGACGGTAAACTTAACTTTTTTAGCTTAGCTGTGTAATGCTACTTCTTTTCCTATTAGTTAGTGAAGTTATCTAATAGTTAACGTTTCAGTTTGTATTGAAGTCTAACCCCCTAACTAACGAATTAAAGATAAAACAGTCTTTTATCACGACTACTCTTTATATCTATATAAATCTAGTATCTACATACGTAACTAGGAACTTATTGTCAAGACATATACTTTTATTGACTAGCTGTCCGTCAGCGGCTTCGCACTCCCTGATAATGTAGCTTCAAATTGGTTTAAGAATTTTTAAAATCAGTCCAGTAGTTTTGGAGCCTATTCAATACAAACAAACTAATATTTCCTCTTTATAATATTACTAGTACTATAATATTACTTTCTTTACTCTTCTGCTGCTATAAGAAGCAGAACTCAGAAGTCACTATACGACGTTGTCACATTATTTTTGGTTCACATCATCATAGAAATGATAAGGAAAATACCAGATAACACTACTAAGACGATACTACCACTACTATCGAAAGTCCAAAGCTTAAGATAGACCACCGTATTGCTGTCGATATCAGACTGACCCTTGGCAACACTCACCGACGACAGTAAGATGAACTCTCCTCACGAGCGGTGGATGAGTCGATATCTGGCACTCGTAGAACCCCTCGTCTCGTTCGCTGACGTAGTCGATGAGTAGTCGCCAGTCGTTGGGGTGTTCGAAGGCGAGTGAGTATCTGGAGTCAGCTGAGTATGTGTGCCGGCCAAAGGAGAGGAGATGCAGGTCTTCACCACGTCGGCGGACCCAGGATATCTGGAAAAAATGGCATAGTTAATAAATTGGCTTAACATTTTGTACCAAGACCGGCAGCAGTGGCGTCATCTCGTGTCGGAGGCAAAGATCCACTTCGGGTCGCTGAGCCAGCGGAGTAAGTAAGTCAGTAACAATTTGTACCAGGTAGTCAGTACATATGGGAAATTATATGGCATGGTGATGATAATTTGGTCTGACCTTTTTCGTTCATGGCGACTACTTCAACTCCTAATTCATTCGGTACTAATGCAGACGTATAAAGTTTTTCAAGTAATAGATATGGCATATTCAGTAGATGAGTTAGTAACTATCTTAGCAAAAGTTCGTTTCTTGAACATTCTTTTATTTTAAGGAAAATATACAAAAAAAACCTTTTTTTTTTTTTATACATCTACAGTATGCCATATTATTTTTCTCGCGGTATTCTAAATCACCCACTATACTAATCATACGAGTAAGTGATTGTAATACTAAGGGATCTGTTTTACAATGGGTTTGCGTTTGGCCTCAGTCTCGCCTGGTGGTAAGCAATGACGCGGCTGATGGTGGTACACGCATATCCTAGAAAATGCTTTTTCATTCTGACCTTGAAGATACCAAGGTTGTAAGTATCCGAAAACACAGACGCAAGGAGAGCGTTCCATTGCCTAGCGGTGCGGACCAGAAAATACGCAGCAAACCGTTGAGTGCGGATTGCACCTCTTCATTCTTTCAGCATAATTAGTATTTCAGAATAAGCCGGCTATGGGTTTGTCATGATTTGGTAAGCTTGGGATTCTGAACTAGTACGGAAACCTTTAACGTCCTTCATGACGTACTTTAAGATTTTATTTTTATAAACATACCGCAATTTTGAAGATTGCAATTTAAAGGCAGGATTTGAAGTACTTTAAGATAAGGATTGATTGGACTTTCAGTTATTATTTATTAAGTAAGTCTTTAACTCTCTCTTTTTAGTTCTTCCAATACAGTCCTTTAGTCATATTCACTTACTCCACAGCGTTAGTTTCAGTATTGTAATTGTAAAGTCAAGATTAGAATTTCCCTTGCTTCTGGAGGACGTCCAAGATTTAAGATAAGGCATACACACACATGCACTCCCGTTTCAAGTCAGTGTTTCGTGACGCTAAAATATAGTGTCTCCCTCATAAATATGGAAGAGACCTTTGCCCTGCAATGATACATTATAGGTTGAACAAAAAAATAAAAATAAAACTGCTTAAATAACATTTTAAATTTTGCCTTGTTGTAATTTTCACTACAAATTTTAAACACTATCGGGTTTTTGCAATAATTGCATGTCATCGTGGTCACGAGCAGACTACGGTGACCACGATGACATGCAATTGTCGTCGAAACATCGAGATGAAATAGGTAAATCCATTTACCATAAAATTAATTTCGTTGCAAAAACCCGATAGTGTTTAAAATTTTTCGTTAAACTGCATAAGCTTGAAGGTGAAAAATAGCATCATCGAAGTACTTCGTTAATTTGACAGCACTAAATTTTCTTTAGATTTTAATTAAACTGTATTTTTAATCGATTCATTTTAAGTGAAATTCATATTATTAGGACTCCAAAATGACCTAAAATTATTGATATTTTTACCGAGGCAAAAATGACCTTAGCTTCATCCTCATCATCACTACTTGTATGAATAGCTATTGTCACTTTGAGGGTGATTACGGTAAACATGTCGGCCATACTCGTAACAAATTTCAGTACAAACTAGTTTTGCCTAGGCTGAACTGGTTTTTCCTACACATCGTCCAGCCCAAAAGTATAAATACCACAAATTACGCATGCGGAGCGCCGGTCAGATTGTCCGCTTTGGACAAACCGTTATTTTGATCACGCACATAGACAAAGTGAATTTACAGGCGATGCTGAGAGCCTTCTGCGCTCACCCTACAGACCGGTGAAGCTGCTAAGGCCGTCGAGGCCAAGCAGCGGCGTCCATACAAAAAAAAAAAAAAAAAAAAAAAACAGGCGATGCTGATGAGAATCGGTCACGCGGCGAGTCGCACTGTCGCGAGTGTTCTTGTTTTTGTCGAACTTGGTGCAATTTTTCACATGATGAATTTTGTTTTAGGTATAATCTACCTACTTCATTTGAAAAATTCAGAGCGAATATACTAGTAACCCTAGGCGGTCAGGCAAGCTTACCTAATTATACTGGAAAAAGACGAGAGAGGTATTTCTGCAAACTATTTATTTTATGTAAATACGCAGGCTCCAGGATAAACAAAAATATAATAGTTAAAATTACCCTTCGATTTTCTACAAATTACTAATTATAGGCGTCCCTTTCTTTATATTATAAATTTGTGAAAGCCTAAAACTTTTAGTTCTAAACGTCCAAGCTAAAATCCACAACCAACGGACTCTATCGTTCATCATGGATATTTACAAAGGCATTTGTAACATGCTGTGACACCAAGATAAGAAACTGCGCCATAAAGCTGAACTACACACCCTTACGGAGACGAGGAGCGAAGTGTGTTGATCGGATAGATCCGTGAACTAAAGCATGTGTTTGACGTCCGCAATACGTCGTAACCATTCTGCATGAACGATGATTTTCTGGATATCAGTACGTCTACCACGAGTTGCCACTTTAAATTTACGTTATCGTTCGCGTAAAAAAATGTATTGGTATTTGATATGAGATGACATGACAATGTCAAATCGCAATATAATTTATAAGACGTATAGTAAATCAATACATCGACGGCCACTTGGCTTAATCATTTTAACATATTATATTGTTTACTTTACAATACAGTACAGTATCATGTATTGAAATAATTGAATTTGAAACACTTTAACTAAACATAATCGGCCAATAGACAAATACCTTAAAAACGAACATATATTCATATAACTTAACCTTTTAAACGCCATCACTTAAATTATTTATGTGGTATCTCTCTATCTGCAACTCTAGCCCATCTCAGGAAATACTTCTGGGTGACGGGTTTTGTCAGTGGCAGACAGGCATACATGCCATCATGCATGATGTTAATTATTGACTAAGCTCTGGACAATTGATTTAAGACAGACCTAGCAGGATTTGAAGGTTCCAGTTCTTAGTAACATAAACTGAACACCTATTTTAGCACGATTCGTTGCAAAGTGTCGTGTGAAACTCAAGACACTGTGTCCGACCAGCAGGATACTCCTAGCACAAAGACACTAGACACATCACGTATATTTACTGAAGTGTTCCTCGGTGTTTACAAGCGCTCTGTAAATATTACGAGGGCTATGAGCATTGTGGAACAGCGGATGAACCACAATCTTCAAAGGCAGAAAGCTTTCAAAGTCATGAGTCAGGTTCTTATTGGTATAATTCTAAGGCCGAGATCTGTAGTCGTTACTTAGCTAAGCACGCCTAGTGAGTATTGTTAAAATATTTACCAACGAATATCTACGAGTAAGTTGATGTTTAATTAACTAAGACAAAAATAATTCAATATCGGTGAGAAGTAACTGATATAGACAGATAGCAGCTCTATACAAAGAAACAGGGAAAATAGACCTATTCCATGAAAAGCGTAATAGTAGACGTTATTTGCAACAAATTGAGCCCTAAGTGATTTTCTAGTTTTTAGCATTTAACAATGCACTATTTTCTACATGAAGATAGAAACCAGAAAAATTCGACCTGATCCTAGGGAATTCTAGGGGGGATCCCGCTTGAGTCCCTAGGATCAGGTAGAAACCAGAAAAAATCGACCTGATCCTAGGGAATTCTAGGGGGGATCCCGCTTGAGTCCCTGGGATCAGGTAGAAACAAGAAAAAATCGACTTGATCCATTGAATTCTAGGGGGGATCCCGCTTGAGTCCCTAGGATCAGGTAGAAACCAGAAAAAAAATCGACCTGATCCTAGGGAATTCTAGGTGGGATCCCGCTTGAGTCCCTAGGATCAGGTAGAAACCAGAAATAATCGACCTGATCCTAGGGAATTCTAGGGGGGATCCCGCTTGAGTCCCTAGTATCAGGTAGAAACCAGAAAAAATCGACCTGATCCTAGGGAATTCTAGGGAGGATCCCGCTTGAGTCCCTAGGATCAGGTCGATTTTTTCTGATTTCTATCTTTGTGTAGAAATTAAGCCCTATCAACTAGGGGTCCAACATGAATAGTTAACGAGATATTGAAGTTTCAATATATTTTTAACAGTTTCTGACTTCTCCCCAAAAAATAATAGCTATAAAAAACTAGTGAAGTCTGTGCACTTAACAGATACTTTTTGAAAAGCTCAATAACTAGCAAATATTTTAATAAAATGATCTGTCTAGATACCACAGTTAGGTGGCCTGACTATTCTAACCAAATATTGATAAACAATGACCTCAGATGACCCGCCCGGGCACGCAGCGTCTCGGTGTCAACTGACTAAGTTTAGTCTTGCTTGCAGTTAACCCCCTGAGGAGTTGATTACGTAAACCGGGTTCCTAGTGACCCTTATTTAATTATTTCCCGACCCGTGCTATGGTTTTAACGTGGCAGGATACTTATTTCCCGACCCGGGCTATGGTTTTAACGTGGCAGGATACTTTGTTGTTCTTTTGTTTATTGTCCGCCGTTGACACCGAGACGCTGCGTGCCCGGGCGGGTCATCTGAGGTCATTGTTTATCAATATTTGGTTAGAATAGTCAGGCAACCTAACTGTGGTACCTAGAAAAAACTAGTAAAGTCTGTGCACTTAACAGATACTTTTTGAAAAGCTCAATAACTAGCAAATATTTTAATAAAATGATCTTTTTTCCCTGTCACCCTGTAGATCTCGGCCTATTCTAGATTCAAAACTGCAATGGAACCCTCATATAACAGCTCTCTCAGGCAGACTTAGTTCGGCTGCATTTGCAGTGAGAAAAATTAGGTTATTAACAGATGTTGATACTGCTCGTTCAGTTTATTTTAGTTATTTCCATAGTGTAATGTCTTACGGCATTGTACTTTGGGGTCAAGCGGCGGATATACAAACCATCTTTATCCTCCAGAAGCGAGCTATCAGATCCATCTATAAGCTTCGTGCACGGGCTTCACTTAGGGAGATTTTTAAGGAAATTGGTATCCTCACTGTAGCGTCACAATACATTTACAATTGCATTGTTTTGGTCAGAAAAAATATTGGTCTCTATGCTAAACACAGTGACATACATTGCAGAAATACTAGGAATAAGGATAAAATTGCACTTCCACTCTTTAGGTTACAAAAAGTTTTAGGATCCTTTATGGGGCAAGGTATACATTATTACAACAAAATTCCAAAAACCATTTGTGAGTTACCTTTACATAGATTCAAAAATCACATCAAAACAGCTTTATTAAAAAAGGGCTATTATACTACAAAAGACTACCTTATAGATAAAAATGCCTGGGTATAAGCGCTCTGCTCGATGCGGGATTAAATAGCTCTATTGTAACAGATGTTTTATTGTAAGAGTTAATAGGTACCTAGTTTGTATGTACTGACTAACAATTTTTGTTTTTGAATTGTTTAAATGAATTCTTGTTATTATATTCTTTTATGGTTGGTTTTTTCTCTTTGTTTTATATTCTTTTAGGTTTATTTGTATCAAAATGACATACTGCTTGTGTAAAGTACAAGCAACGCCTGTTGTAAACCCAAAACAAGTTTAAAAGAGTAACTGCTGAGTTTCTCGCCGGGTCTTCTCAGCAAGAAACAACTCCGACGCGGTGGTAGAGTCGCATTATGTCTGTATACTGTTATTTACATACCCATATTATTATGGTATTTATGTCTATTATTTAGTATATTTTGTTGTAAATTTGACGATTTGAAAGTACTGATACAGTCTATTTGAATAAAGTTATTTGAGTTTGAGTTTGAGTTATGCGGACGCCTTCTCTAGGTAAATTACTTCTTATAATCTGGCGCAAAGGTTCATGAATTTAAAGACGTCGCTAGATTATCCTTTACCCGTTATGAATGATCAGTCAGAACATAATTATTTTCAGAATATAGAACCTAGCAACCCGACCTAGGCGATCAGGCAAGTTTAGGAAATAAGACGAGAGCGGTCCTTCTGTAAACTCTTTATTTTTTGCTAAAAGACAAGCCCCGCAACGATGACATTTCAATGTCTTCCATGAATTTATACCAATGGCTAGCGTCGTTGACGTATTTGTATGGGATTATGGTACCTATAGTGATTAGGGATGTAATGAAATGAATAGGTAATTTTTTTAACCCTTCATGTCAATATCAATAAATTACAAATACAATTGGGATGGACTGAAGAATTTTAGAACGCTTCTCAAATAAATTCCTTGAAGTCAATTTAGATTTTCACTGCCTACCATTTCCTTCACTTCAATGAATCTGTCCACAAAATCTATTTCTTGCTTTTCAAACCATTTAGTTTGGTACGAAACTGTTTCAAAGATTCTGTAACTTCAAGCTCAGGAGTGGATTATTAAGTCTTCTTCTGACCTTCTATAGTCGTAAACACAATGGGCCATGATACAATAGAATACAAAGGCGTTCATAAATATCTTCAAGCATCCAAACCTTGAGTCAGATGTCCCGTTTTGTTGAAGTTTGAAAATGTAAATGTAATGGATCGCTTTGCAAAATTGGTTGGTATTTCAAATCTGGTAAAAGAGAATTTAGCAAGAGTTTGCTCAAAAGAAGTTTTCCATTGAAGGATTAGTAAAATATTGGCAATCAAATCTGAAGTACCTATCTAGTCCAGTAATGTTCTAACCCATTCACCACCTTGACAGTGTACATTTTGGAAGATTCTGTAGTCGACATTGAGATATAACACCAACGGGCCCACGCGCCGCTCTGAATAGTGAACACTGTCTTCCTTCGGCGGATTATTTTTCGCGTTGCCTGCCTTGCCGACTGGCCTGCTGCCGCAATGGCAGCGATCCTTTCTCTAGCGCCCAAGGTCGTGGGTTCGATCCCCACCCATGACCAACATTTATGTGAAGAACATTTGGATGTGTTGTGTGTCTGGGTGTTATTATCTATTTATGTATGTATTTAGAAATAAATCAATAATATCTGCTTAGTTTGGGGCCAGATGATCTTGGTGTAAATTGTCCCAGATATTTATTTATTTATTTGCAGTCCAAAGTCGAGGTCATGCGTCAGCACCGCCTATATTGTGCTGTCCTACGCACACACAAACAATAACACCATATAAATGGCACCGTATCTTTTATCTATATATTGTATTACAATCAATATTAAAATCAATCAATCAAACAATATTATAAAATTAAAGCTAAGTTAATGAAACGAGGTTATTATAGTGTTGAGGATTTCTTAAATGATAAGAATTTGTGGTCATCTTAGGTATAATCTGCTCCTCTGCACACTTTTTTGTTATGACTTTACTCTGTTATTTCAATTTCTGTATAAAACAAGATTGAAAAGAGTAACCATCGAGTTTCTCGCCGGAGTCTTCTCGATCGGAAACAACCTCCGAACCGGTGGTAGAGTCACATTATGTTTAATTATGATATGAACTATCATAGTATTATTTTATGTAAGTTTATTTTTATTCATTATATTTTTGCTATAACTTTTTTTTGTATATGACTTGTCATAAGTACTTTTTAAAAGTCTATATGAATAAAGATATTTTTTACTTTTTACTTTTACTTTTAATCATTACACTACATAAGGTATTTAATTACTCACCATATTGTTATCTGTATCAAAATATGTGTGCTACGTGTGCTACGTATAATATGCACACACGTATGGCCATTGTGTCCGTGCGTCTACTCAGTTTGGGCCCAATGAAAATCAGCGCCTGGGCCCATAAAGCCCAGGCTAAGTGCTAAATGAGGTCAATTTTTTATTTGTCATCGGGACACCGCTATCTGATCGTGTGGGCTTTTTTACTGTTATTGCGTTCGGTTGTTAATGCAGACAACTTTTGTGGTTTTTTTATAAATGTCCTAAAAGTTAACAAATATATTTTTCTGTTTCGATTTAATTGTTAGCAAGAAAATACTTCAGCTCGTAAAAGCCTTATTGAGTAGATACTGACCCGCCACTAAGAGTTCGATAGAGTTCGTTCGAAACACGCCGCAATAAGGCAGTGTACGCAAGTTTTGTTTTTTGAAGCGCGAAATGGCGCGCTTGGATGCCGAAGCGACCGTATACGCGCAAAAAAACAATAGTCTGTAACCGTTCTTAGGTATAAAAATCTTTTTAAAATTTTATTTAAACTTCAGTGCTATTTTGTTACGTTAAATGCAACTTCAACCTACGAGTAGATCTCGTCTTACTTTACATAATATTGAAAAGATCACATTATAGTACTCGTGATTTGAATAAATTGTTTTATTGGCTCACGCTGAACTGTTGACGGGAAACAAAATGTAAAGGAGAGTAAAGCATTCGACCTGAAAATAAATACCTTTTAACTTTCAAGACTTTGAAGGGGATAAAAAAACTCTTTTAGAATTTAATGCGAAAATCGTTTGAACGTTTTTTACCTCAGGATTTTCCCTTTTGAACATTGATTACTTTGAAGAAATACCAACGACAGATTTTAAGGATCTTATCGTCACATAAAGTTTGCTGTTGTAACTCATAGTTTAGGAAAGTATTTTATATCGAAACAGTAATTTCGTGCCAGTATAAGGCTGACTCTCCACCAGAGTTGTGCTACGCAGCTATGCTACGAAGATGGGCAAGGTGAGCTACGAAACTATTAGACCGTTTTAACTGATACTATGCTATGAAATAGTGCGAGTATGATGTGCTACGAGGATGCTACGATATAAGGAAGGTACGCACGGCACGCATCTATAGCACGCATCCGCAGCACGCATTTAAGTGTGTCATGTAATATGTCATTTTAAAAACCTAGCTTAGCAGAACCCGTTTCCAGCAATGCGGAAAAATGAATGAATAATGAATGTGATTTTTTAAATAAACTATAGTGTAAGTATTGATTTAAAGATAAAGATAAATATTTTTTATTGCACATCAAAAATAACATTAAAGGTTATATTTAAATAATGTTTATTTATTTATTAACAATTTACAAAAAAGTGCTTACGTTCCTAAAGGTTTGAACGTACACTGGCGATCATTGCCGAGAGTCCAGAAAAAAAGTATATGTATATATTAACTAGGTGGACAGAAACACTGTCGAAATGTGGGTGTAACTACATTATTTTCCCTATCGTGCGGTTTTCAACTTCTTCCACGCGCATAGATTGACACCACACAAAGAAATCTTTGCATTAGTTCGATACCGGAGCCACACGGGGGGAATATGTAACAGTCCACTAAAGACTATTCGTGACGCGGTTATTGGCTTCTGCACATAGTTACATGGCGTTGTCTGAGACATGGTAGCGAAATATTTTTAAAATCAGTTTTTTGATTACCATTGCTTTAAATTATAATTATAATTATTAATTAATATTGCATGCCTACCTGTTTAAAGGCAGAAGACTGTTGAATCTTAGTAATATTGCGGACTATCGCTAATATACCTTCAGTCAAAAAAGTATCGGTAATAGATGATTTGTTTATCGTTCCAAATGCAATTTTTTTTTTGTTGTTGTTAGATTGGCACAACTGTTTTCCATTTTGGCGCGAAGTTTGAGTTGCATCTGTTATTTATATTAAATACAGTGCTGTTTTTCGTTACATCATATCTAGTGTGTATTGCTAATTCCGTAATGGACCAAAACATCTAACAAAGAGTTTGTCTTAAATTTTGCATCGCCAATGGAATTTCGTGTTTGGAGTCACTGAGTCACTGTTACAGAAGGCTTACGGTACAAAGCGTTCAAAAGCGGTCGAGATGTGATGGAAGATTTGCCTCGCTCTGGAAGAAAAATCTTGGATTTTGCACCACGATAATGCGCCTTCGCAGAAGGCCATCATTGTGAACGAATTTTTGACCAAACACCAACAAATACAATCGAGCAACCACCATATTCACCAGATATGGCTCCAGCCGACTTCTTTCTTTTTCCTAAACTCAAATTACCACTTCGTGATACCCGTTTTCAATCGGTAGAACACATAAAGGAGAATTTGCGGCGAGAACTGAACTCAATTCCGGAAACAGCGTTCAAAAAATGTTTTGATTATTGGATTATTCGCTGGCGTGAGTGTATCGTTTCTGAAGGTCATAAAATAAATTTGGATGAATAACCAACATTTTGTGTATTATTGATTTTTTCCCGGTACTTTCTTGACAGAGTAGTATGTACACAGTTTTGAGCAAATAAATTAACCTTGACTGCTTTTACATCTCTGGTGTAAAAGAAGTCACAGTTACTCAAATATTAAAATTCTCTAAAAGCCTAGCTAGCAATGCAAATGGCACTCTGTATGTGCGTACGCAACATATTTTAATAAAACTTACTACATAATAAAAAAGCTACATCGTGTACGTCTCTGAATAAGTATATTTGACATTGTCGGTCCTTGAAACCAAAATGAAATACTCGTACACGTCTTTTACTTCATTTGAAATTAGATGTCAGTTTATAAAAATAGTGTATTATTTTATGGTTCTTTGAAAACTTAGCGTTAAGGTTTTTCAGTCCCTATGCATAGTGAAAGCGACCTAAATTCGTTTTGGAGGAATTATTTATCCGGAATCCCCAGGGAAGTCAAGATATCTTGAACCGGCGACAAATTCAATCAAAAGTTACTGGGAGAAGAGAACAGAAAATGTAATATCGGCTATTCGGACAGAATAGGTACCTAAATGGAAAGATACGAGCAGAATTGAATTTTGTTAGTGTATGAGACTGCGCCTACGTAACTTATCATTTAAAGCATACCACCAAGACCATACAATATCACTGATGGGGTAGTCAGAGGTAAGTGACTGTTGCCGCCATAGTGAACACTTCCAAGCCCATTTGCCCACCAATGGTGTCAGAACCCAACGTTTTGATTTGATTTTTAATCGATATTTTCCATCACCAGAGAGTTAATCGGAAACTAAACAATGAACACATACATGGTTCATGGTTCTGGCCAGATTTGAACTCGGGACCACACAATCCGAGTAGGGGTGCTTAACCACTTGCCCACGACGCTCTTTATTTAACAAGATAATAAAACATAACTTATTTCACTGGTAAGTATTTGAGCTATCAAATGGCTTCTTATCCTTGACATAAAGTGACGAGGTACATAGGCTGCTCCGTGAGTTTTGCGACTTGGCAACACTGACGTTACTAGGTAAAATCTAACTTAACCGCCAAAAAGTTTGACAGTTGGTTAGATTATTTTACTCGAAACGTTTTGTCGTATACTTGTATTGTTTTAAGTGACTTGAAAATTGTGTTTCAGCGAAAAAGTGGATTTGCCGCGAATTAATGCAAATTCAACATTTGACATAATTTATCTTGAGATATAAGCATCTCTGGGTACCAACATGAATTGCATGAACATTTGGCTCGGAAATTAGATCGTGTAAACTGGTGCAACGAAATGCTAAAGAAATTCGATCGAGGAGCGTCACATGCTGTATATAACCTTTACAAAGGAGATGAGCCAAGAATCTATGCATATGAGCCGGTAACCAAACAGCAGTCGACTGAGTGGGTCTTTCAAAGTGAACCTAACGCAGCAAAAGTTGTTCGCGTTCGAAGCATTTTGAAGCAAATGGTCGCATGTTTTTGGAAGAACAGATCATGTGGCAACAGTGCCCTTAGATAAATCTCGAACGGTTAATTCTGAGTGGTGGACAACCATTTGTTTGCCAGAAGTTTCGACGAATTAAGGAAAAATAACTCAAGACGGCAAATCACATGTTTTGAGGTGCCACTTTTGTAGGGCATGAATGCTCTATTGAATGGTTTGAGCGCATTCAAAAGTGTATTGATAATCATGAAGAATACTTTAAAGAGCAACAAAGCCAATTACATTGACAAATTACCGCGTTCTTTACCTAGTCGCAAAACTTACGGAGCAGCCCACGAACTATAACGTCACGTCTTTTTAAAAGCAGCTGACGTCACTTTTAGGCAAGTGATCAAAGCGTAGCAAAGTATTTATAACTTAAAAATATTATTTTCAGACGATTATTTTTAATTACCCTTGTTAAATATAAAATTAGTAATTCAAAAAGTAGTACGATTTGAACCCTTTTCTGGCATTTTGTGAAGTGCTCTTTGATCAGCGAAGTATTCATCAAACCTCTTAAACTTTCACTCAGTAAATAAAAATAATATCCTTTTAAATACAGACATCCTTTAGAACTACAAATTACAATTAAAAATGTAACTAAATATACTTTCTTAGATCGGATATTTTCTGTCTAAATATTGTAGATGTATAGCTATCTGTCCGCCACTGCTGCTTCAAACACTATTGACCTAAAAATTTTAAACCAAATTTTTGGGTTTTCTGAAACGTTCAAATACAAAAAACATACCTGAACAAATTGTGATGAACACTGGCCATATTCTTTTCCAGTTTTATTATAAATGTTTAGTAATCTTAGCAAATTCATCGCTACCTTTATCTACGACTGCTGAAAATTTTATGTTTGAAATAAACATGCCTGTTAAATGAGAAAAACCATGAAAGCCGCATCTCTAGAATATGACCAAAAATTCTGCTGATTTTTTATTTTATTTCTTTAAATACAGCACATGTACAGGATCACTTTCACAACTTATAGATCATAAATAAATGTGATGGACTGAATACATACCCTGTTAGGGTGGTTTATAATCTAAACAAAAAAACAATAGAAGACATTATAATGACATACTTAAATAGTCTATTCATGAAGTGGAATCCTTCTTAAATCAGCAGTTGTTTATTTGTTCAAGCAATAATGTCACATAAAAAAGAATGCGGGAATTGAACTTACGGTCTTCTCTCCCAGGTCATGAACTCTGCAATGCAGATGCACCCTGGCTCCCAACTGCGCCGTCACGTTGCTAGCCGCAGCGTCATCTTCGAAGATCGGCAGCGGCTCCGAGGTGGTCGTGGACACATCTTCCTCGTGTTCTTCGTATGTTTCCGTGAACACTTCGTGCCAGAACGGACCGGTGATCACGCTTTTGTCACCGGTTTTGAAGTTTACTGAAAATATTAATAATGTTTCGGAATCTGCAAAGTTTGGATATAATCTGAGTCATTCTGGGAATACTCGTAAATACGAAGTGTTCTTGATGGTAAGGAATACTTAAGATTAACACAAAAACTAAGATAAGATAAGATAAGATAAATATTCTTTATTGCACATCAAAAAAATAACAATAAAGGTTTGTATTACACGAAATAGTAAGATGACACAGTTAGGCGGTCTTATTGCTAAAAAGCAATCTCTTGCAGACAACCCAAGTAGAAGAAAATGTATAAAAAAGGGTAAGTATGTGCCTATGAAATGTAAATTTAAATTACAAAATAATAATACAGGATATGTACTAATTAGCCCACCAATAACCAAAGAGATCAGAAAAGGAAAATGAGTTAAATAAACAGACGAGGAGAAGTAAAAGGAGGAAAGTAATTAGGAGATAAAGTAGAGTGTTAAAGGCCGAGGAAATATGCTTTAATCCTCTTTTTAAAAATAGATGGAGACTCTGACTCCCTAATAAATAAGGGTAAGGAGTTCCAAAGTCGTACAGAGAAAATGATCACGGATATGACTTAAAGGTTGCAGGATGTTTGTGAATCAAACATATTGAGGTTTTAAGAATAAATATAACTCTTGTTGCCAAGGTGCACGGAATAAATAACGGGACTAAAGGGACGCCAATGATTCTTTGATTGAGGAAAGTTTCAATCTAAGATTTCACCAAGTGTATGAGCATATATTAGCACCAATTTAGGTTCCTTTAGTACTCAAAAAGGCCTAGTTTAACCCTGATTAAGGAGGCCTAAATTGGTGAAAGTCTAATAAGTGTATTTTACGGACTGAGCATCCATAATATGAAAACTGGTACAAACCTGGTATCTGCGGTGCGATTACACATAATGTCCGAGTCAGCAACGAGCAGAACACCAACAGACCAGTCGGTTTCATCTTGTCAGCCCCAAGAGTGGGGGGCCATAGAGTTCACCTGTCCAGTTGCCTCTGATCCTGGAACAAAAAAAACTCTTTAGGAAGTATTCTCCTCCATCCATGTCTGAGTGGAAACTGCAATCTCCTCCGAGTATAAAGGGATGATAAAAATCTAAACTAGTCATAAAACTGGTTTGACACCTTGTCACTGTGGCTTTGTAAGGGTTTTTAAGTTTGCGACCGAGACTGAAGACAGAGACTCGGGACACCCAATACAAATTCTACTTGATAAATGTCTCGGTGTCCACACCCACCAGCACCTAGACAGATCAAATATCGGAAAGCTTGTCCATTTTTGATATACATAACATAAATGAATGTTAATAAATCTAAATCCTTATACAATAATACAGTTGCATCTGCAATTACTTATGCAGAGGCCAGCAGAAATTTGTGTAAACTATTTATAAATGAACATGTTTACTTTATCTTTTATTTTTAAATGCTTTAATGGAACAGGCCATTCCCAAAAGCGAAAATATCTTGATAATAATAATAAATCCATACAGAAATCATTATTTTAACTAAATCGGAAAATTGTACCATCAATAAAATACTCTCAGTATCAAGATCCTATTTAAGATTACAACTATATATTTGTAGCTCACATGTGTGAGAATTCAACCCTTAAAAGATACCATGTATAATTAATTTGCAATCATGAATAAATGAATTACATAAAAGCAAGACGTCTGCATTTTTAAATCAATCTTCTTCCTGGTTATTCAAATAAATGTAAGGGTTGTGCCAAAACTAAGTCAAGGAAAGCGTCATTAATCTTATCAAATCGAATTACTTCCTCAGAACAGTTAAAACAACCCTATTCAATTACATTACATCGTACTTCTTGCATCACTACATCTTTAAAAGTATAACTGGATGAAAAAAGAACACATGCCTCTATCAGCCTTTCAAAATCAAGTTTCCCAATCATAGTAAACAAATTACAAGAGTTTAGCCCTTCGAAGGACGCTCGGACAACTTCAGTCCGCCGGGATCGGTATCGGAACAGGATAACATACCCAATTCGAGAACTTGTAATGACTTCGAGTTGCACCTACGTATGTATTAGTCCCCTAATCCAGTCGTAATCGAAAAGGCAACAAGGATTTGAAATTGTCAAGGCGCTTCCTCACAGGTATTTTTTTTTATTTATTTATTTAGTACACAAAACAAATTGCCTCAGTACATGATGAATGATGTATCTTATCTAGGCTTAAAACTGGAGTACTATTCCTTAACATGTGTACACGGCATGCCATGCAATATTGCAGAGTTAAGGTCATAAGGACTTTATTGATATTGATGATATTTATTATTGATATTGATATCATAGATGAGGTTCATATGAAACATTCAAACGAGTAATATAAAAAGAAAAATTTAAGAATAAATTCTAAGATCTAAAGAGGATATACTGAAGATTACTTTTGTAAGAAGCCAATCTTGACCCAAATATAGTAGTATCTCATGTTTAATCAGTTTAATGACAGATCATCGTACAGTCAACACTTTCTTGATAAAGGGTTCTCGGGTTGCAAAATCTGTACAGAGTATTATTATTAATGGCAGCGAGAAGGCATGGCTAAAGGCCGGTATTCACTTTGCTTAATGCGAGTGCAGGTGACTGGTAGTAGTGATTGATTAGTGCAGCTGTGTAGTGCAAGTAGTGTCCAATTCTGTTTAGTGAATGTGTTTAGTTTATCTCGGACACCTTTAATTTTGTACCTAAGGTCTTTACAATTTAAAAGACATTCATTTTTGCATACTCCTGCACACATTTTTATGGTGAATCTTCCGTCTACTTTTCCGTTTTATGCAAGTTTTGCAAAACGCTAAACACTTAATACTAACACCTGTTGCCCACACGTGTTTAGTTGCAGGAATCCGGCGAGTGAGGGCAATGGGAGGCGCGCGGGACGAGGACATTCGCAAAAAAATAGAACACGCTTCTATTCGCTTTACTAAGCAGGTTACTAATCACTTGCACTAATCTATTGGTATGCACACGTGTTTTCTGCTAACATTAAGCACCTGCACTAATCACCTGCACTAACTACTAAGCAAAGTAAATACCGGCCTTAATGAATACATGACTGCAGTAACTTGTACCTACAGGGAAAGAAGGTCGTATTGCTTACGTCGGGTCTCAAGACTTTGAATGTGCTTGCATGACGATGACGTAGAAAGAAGTAGATAACGTCATAGAAAGAGAGATGCTTGTTAGAGGTCAATATAATTCGTCCCAAATTGTGACTGAAGGACATAAACTTTTAAAGCGTCTCTGGACCGTGTCGTTTTATTGAAATTTACATGAAATATAGTTGAGAGAGTAATAAAGTTTTAAAAAAAAAAATGGATAAAAAAGATAAGAATAAAAATCTCAGGAAAAATGCAGTATTTCTAACTTTTTCAATATCAGATTTATTTTATAGTTTTGATAAGGGCTATGAATGTAATTGCTTTAGAATCAAACTGAACCTAGCATTAATCTAATAGTGAAAAAGTAATCAGGCATTTACCTCAACAGATCGCGGCACAGTGACCGAAAAAAGGGACTAAAGCCCTACATTTTTAAAAATCGTAAAAAAAACTATATTATATTTTTGGACAACCCTACGTGTGAGCAATCTAAAAAAAACCTGGTTCGTATGTTTGGACCACCTTTGATCTGATCGACTTACCAATTAAATTAATGCGCATCGACAGTAAGATATTTAATGTATGCTATAATACCCCTATTGAAACTAATTCAATAATATATCGAATGTCAATTTGAAGTTTTTGTTCTGTGGTTTCTCTGTAAACTCAAAACTTTTGAATAGATTGCCAATTAGAAATAAAGTGCTTAGCAACAAAATCCATACTGAACTATGTCTGTAGGATTAGATGAGGTTAGATTCATTTATTTATCTTTACCACATTACACGTACTAGTAATAAGAATGTCAAAAGAACAAATGTCATGCAAACAAATGTCAGCAAGCCAATAAAACATAAAAAAGTAAAATTAATTTTTTTTAAAACCCCCGACACAAAAAATAAACTCCAAAAACTAACAAATAATATTTTAAATTCACATGTATAAGGTAAGTTCAAATATTATATTTTATTTTCCAAGCGTCGCGTCGCGTCTGGGGACCGCTCAAGTTTATAAAGTATTTTTCCAACAACAGCTAATTAATTAATTCGAATTACATGTAGTGTACCTACAAGCGATCTTAAGTATCATGCATAGTCTTCTTCGTAATGCCGCGTGCTGCGAGCTTGGTGTGCGGTATGCGGCGCGGGGGTGGGCGCTACCAAGTGCGGCGACCCGAACGGGCAGACACGTGAGGGCAGACTACGTTGACGGTTGTTTTTTTTTTATTTTTTTTATTTAGGGAACAAACAATTTTACTCCACCTTAAGATTACCTAAAAAAATGACACTAAAATCAGTTAAGTTTCCACTGATGTTTGATACAAATCATCGATCAACCAACGTTATCAACGCTACGACTCCGAAATACAAACAGAAAATGAAAAAAATAAATAACAATAGGAACTTAAAAAGCTCACAAATACACGGTTCATCATAAATTGTTACTCCTTAAGATATTACATACATCGTTCCTGAACTTAAAGGCGCTTCTACTATAGATATCTAAATTACAAAATTTCCAAATTTTTGTGTTCTTTTTTGCGAATTTTTAGGAGTAAATTCTTTTCTTGCAATCTGCGACTACACCTGTTTTTCTGGCTTAGCGGTCCCCCGACGCGACGCGACGCTTGGAAAATAAAAATATTTGAACTTACCTTATACATGTGAATTTAAAACATTATTTGTTAGTTTTTGGAGTTGATTTTTTTGGGTTTTTAAAAATTTTAAATAATTTATTTTAATTTTAATTTTTAGCGTCGGGGGTTAAAAATAAAATTACACAGTCATATAGAATTCAATAATCAGCACTGTCAAATAAAATAAAATAAACGATGCAAAAATAAAATAAAATATAAGTTGTTTGTTACGTTTACGCCCCTAATCCGCTCATTTTTTTTATAAACTTTGGTAAAAACACAGATCGGACCCCGGGGAAGGACATAGGTCTGTTTGGGTAGGCTTGCTTAAGAGGATAGGGAAGTAGAATATGAGAGTCAGAAATGCTGAACCTATGGAAACTAAAATGTGTGTTTTATATAAATGTTGCATGGTAAAATCGAAACCCCAAAAGCTGTCAATGCCAAAAAATGTTTATGTTGGTTCAAACTAACCTAAGTAACTAATACATATTACGAGTATAAAAAATAAATATTTGTTTGTTTATTTCTATTAAATAGACTCCGAAACTACAGAATCGATTTTTAAAAGCTATATTATCTACACAGGCGAAGCCGCTGACAGACAACTAGTTAGAAATAAAAATACAGCAGTAAAAATGTGAAAAATACAGTACACTTAAGTTTACACCGATGTCAGTCGCTAGCGTCCGCGCTGACGTTTTTGCATGGCATTTCGGTACAGGGCCTCTAGTGAATAGAAATGCAACCAAAAATAGCACACAAACGGCTATAGTCACCTATCATAGTTTACGTGACGGAAACTTATGGCAGACGTAACAGCTCTACGTAGAATGGAGTCAGGAGCAATCGAATATATGTCATTAAGAATGTATTTTTAACTTAATAGAACTATTCAGTACATCTACCACGAGTTGCCACTTTCAATTTACGCGAACGATATCGTGAATTTTAAGTGGCAACTCGTGGTAGACGTACAGGTCCCAATGACAAGATGTCAGGTCAAAAACGATTGTTGTGACAAACTTATGAACTTAACTTTGTTTGTTACAGTGGCCAGAAGTTTAAAGATTCATAAACCATCGATTTGATTGATTGCTCGATAAAACCCGAGTTAACTTCTTACGAGCGCCAATAAACTTAATTCTTTAATTTAAGATAGTTCTAGATAACCCATTCTTGGACATAAAGAGGGATTGTGTTAACCTCATCGTGAGTTATGACTTGCTTTATTAGAGCTTAAACTTAGTAACAAGAAAGTTAGAACAATCTATTTAACATTGTTACGAAACGAGTACAGTCAGCTATCGATCAGATTTCTACAATAGAAATGGGATGACATAAGCGCCAGTGACAGCTTATGTCATCCCCATACATTTGAACGATTTCTATTGTAGAAATCGTCGTGGAGTGTTGCTCTTGGCTAGGCCTCCTGAACTCTACTTGCTATGATCAGACATGAATTAATATAGATGACGTACTGCGTGTGTTAAAAGGAGAATAGTATGTATGCCATGAGTTTCTGTCACCTAAGAAGTTATGCCATACTTGGTGCCATCATCAGTTCCTCGACGCATGGCACTTTCAGAGAAGAACCCGCGAGTCATTGGTCAGACATATTATTATGAAAAACTGCCAACAAAACTTAAAAGCGAACCATCGGACGAAGCATTTGGACGCCGCCTAAGGAGTCTTTTATTGAAAAATCTATTTTAATCTACAGTGGAATTCTTGAAAAAGGATTTCACTTTAGCATAATTACATTCGAAATTGTTAATTGTTTATTATATATTCGTGTAACTTCACGCGACATTGTTTATTTCTCTCTTGACTTAATATTAACGACATCTTATTTTATATATTCTATTTTGTGATTGTAAGCCTTGACAGTTTATTTATTTTGTGACTTTTTGTGTTTAATTTTATTTTTTGCGTCATTTTTCCTTATTTTGTTTTATTTCATTCTATTTTATTAATTTGACGATCTTATTGTGAAAATCCATTAATTGACCATAAACCAATGTAATTTAATGTCTAAAAATACACATTAAGAAATAAATAATGTAATCTAATCTCATCATCATCCGTGCGGTCTATCCCGGTTGTGAACCCACACTGTTGTGTGGGGTCCCAGGGTCCGCCTTTCTTATTTTCTTGGCCCACGGTCTTGTGCATCTTCAGTGGTGAGTCTGCTAGCACGCATTTCCCCCTAACGACGTCGAGCCACCGCTTCTAGGGGCGGCCTCTTCTACCGGTACCTGGCGGGGGCGGCATGGCCAGACATTTGTTGCCCACGTAGTTTGCCGATCTCCGTGAGACATGACCATACCAACGAAGGCGGCACTCCTGCAGCTTGTCTGCGATGTCACGAACACGAAGGCTGCCGTGGATGTGGGTATCCGCACGCGATCTTTGCGTGAGACTCCACACATCCACCGCAGCATCTTCATTTCCGTGACGCGCAGCTCCTGCTTGTGTCGCTCTAGTAACGGCCATGTTTCACTGCCATATAAAAGGACAGGCCTAATGATGGTTTTATAGACCTGCCCTTTCAGCTTGATCGGCATTTTGGGTTCACAAATGACACCAGTCACCTCACGCCATTTGGCCCAAGCCGTAATGTAATCTAATCTAATCATATTTAATCACAAGGGGAGCTATACTGAAATTCTATACAAAAACGTCAACTGTCATTGGTTTACACCCACGGTAGACATACTGTGCTCCTCTTTCGTCGCTGCTTCTTTTATTCCTCGCTCATTCGTTATAGCAACGGATGTCAAAATATTGTAGGTTTCCATTTCTTTTTTATTGTGAACCTTAAAAAAATTGAGTGAGAGCGTCTTGGCCTAGGGGTTAAGCATTCCAACTCGTATTGTGAATCGTGTGGTCCTGAGTTTAAATCTGGCCAAAAACATCTTTGTGTTCATTGTTTTTGGCTCTGATGGAGAACCAAATCAAGCCGGATAACGGCAGAAGGCTACCTACTACGTTGGGTATACCATTAGTGAAAAGAGGGCTTCTCTGTGCTCTTTTTCTTCCGATCACCATTACGTCAACAGTCACTTGCCTCTAACTACCCCATTTAGGCTAAAATCGTGATGGTATGTTGTTGTTTAAAGAGAAATGGCAGTATCTCCTCACTAAAGATACTATTTGGAACCGAGCTGCCAACTGCAACTTCCGACAGCAAGTGCAACGTCCCATTGTCACTTGATGGTGAGTGACATAGATAACAATGGGACGCTGTCGGCAGTTGCATTTGGCAGCTCGGTTCCAAATAATACCTTAAAACGCAATCGTGACGTCACCGTTTGCGTCAAAATAGTAGCAGATTAGAGTAGACTTTGCATACTAATAGAGCGCCTTAGGTTATATTTTTAGAGTTATGTCTTAAGCTACGACCCTACACACTACGCTTAGGCAACAGAAGTCCAGGGTAACCAGTATGTCCAGTGTGCTGTGTACAGCTCACTTAGTTGAACATGCTTCATAATTCGTTATGAACCGTTATAATTTAAATGTTAACCGTTAGGTTTGGTTTAACGAGAAAAAGGCTAAAGAAAAAGAGTAACAGATTTTTTTATTATTAAAAAATGTTTTTTTTAAATGCACAGTGAACAACTTATCATCCATCCATTTATATTCATCAATTAAATTATTTTCTCATCAAATATATCATTTGACTCCAAGACAACCAATTGTATAGCAAAATTAGCAATACAAATATTTCGATTAAAATACATCAATAGTATATCATATTTTTTCCTCAGATGCGCGACAATGAACTTTATTACAATACAAAAAAAACTATTTTCATATCAAATATGCTGATTGCACAGCAAATTAACCTGTGCGCACATACATAATATTTACAGCCTTAACAAAATAACTATTCTTACATAGTTTCATATTGCGCATCTTAAACCCTGCTTGACATAAATGTCTTAGAATTTTAGAAGACACGCTCAGCAAGTTCAGCGCTTTTGTAGCGCTTCTGCGATGTTTGCCTTAGCGGGCGTAGATAGCTTTGAAGCTATCATGCGCAAAAAGAGCGCATCGCTATTGTTCAGAGTACGCGGCAGCTGCCACAGCGTCCTGAAGGAGATAGCTGATAGTGGGGATTGTCCACTGATTGGCCAAATAATTGATAGGACAAGGTCATTATTAAAAATAAAATACTAACATAGTCATTAAGCCTCTACTAACACTTTATGGATCCTAGTTATCTGAAATAAATGCTTTTTATTTTATTTTATTTTATTTTATTTATTTTTATTTTTATTAATCATTATAACAAAGTATTGAGTTTCAAATAGCATTATTATTCAAAATCGATCAAATTTATTGAAAACTGATTCCACGCGCTTACTTACTATCGCGGTCGACAAAGTGCGCGCTGATCTAACAGCGAGTGAGAAGGTTATGTTTATCACTCTTGCGTTTATGCTTCATGCAGACCACGGAATAGTTGTTTTTTATGTTTAGTCTACCGACAATTATTAGTTATTTTTCCGAAAGTCCCAAATCCGATATTTCCCGAATTTCATTAGTACGAAGAATTAAAAATCCGAAGTTTCATTTGTCCGAAAAACGATATTTCGAATTTCAAAATTCCGAAAATTCATTTCAATTATTAAAAGTTTACATCAAAAATACTATTTAAATATATATAAATTAAGCTCAAAACCCGACTGGCCGTGGTCTACCCGCCGTGATTCTAGTCTGCCCTACACTAGCGTGTAATTCAAGAGCCCGCACGAGCCAAGCGAGCGTAGCGAGCGTGCCGCGGCAGCGGTCGGCGAGTGCAAGAAACGAGTTGTCGGCAAAGTAACATGTAAAATGTAAATAAAAATATAACAGATTTCGGATTTGTGATTGTTCGGAGTTTTGACTATTCGAAATTCGTATTCATGAAATATCGGATTATTGTTGATTCGTAATTTAAATGATTCGGGTTTGTGAAATTCGGAATTCTGACTTTCGGGTTTATGAACATTCGGAGTATTAAAATTGCGGATTTTTAATATTCGGATTTATGATAATTCGGAATTTTGACTTTCGGGATTCTTAATCATTCGGAATTCGACATTTTGAATTTGGGCGTAATGTTTTTCGGAATTATGTAGTGTACCCCAAAAATATACCTATTGGCCAGAAAAGGAGACGCGGAGGTCCAGCCAAGGCAAGTCTTCTCTCATTATTCAACAAATCTACAGAAAGTAGATTTGCATGTGATTTTAGAATTTAATTGTTGATCCCATTGTGTCCTAATTAATAAAGAATTAGCTTATTGGTTCAAATAAAAAGATGTTTTATTCATATAAACTGCAGTATACGATAAGAAAATAGACCCTCTGTTTAATAAAAAGAGATGTAAATAGTTTACTGTACGTTAGTAATTATTAGTTATACGTTAATTAAAATGCTTTACATTTAAATAAATAGTAATGAGTCACAAACATAAATTGATGCTTAAATATTAATATTTTGAGGTAGCTATTTTGCTGTGCAATCAGTATATTTGATTGGTATTGGGATTTTTATTTCATACAAAAGGAAGATTTTTCGATTTGCAGTTAAGGGTAGTACCCTTAAAAAATTGCCAATGATCTTTTGGCGTAGGCAGATTGATGAAAATTAATAAAGGGTACAAAATATTTGTACAACGGATTTGAAACATACAATATTAAATTGAAAAAAAATCAGTCATCGGTGGGCTTGTAATGGTTTTGTATATGTAGGTTGACTTGCTGAGGTTGCTACGCCGGGTTAGATGTAGTGGGTAGAGCAATGTGTTCAACTGTCTCTCCTTATGACGATTTGTTACGACATCTCTCATAGTCCTCCTAGATTTTTTTAAAGAAATATAAATATCTAGAACAATTTACACTAAGATCATTGTGTGCCCAAGCTAGACTCAATCTTATGGGGTGCTAGAAGATTTCTAAACATGCCACAATTTATTTTTGGATAAAATCAACAAGTCACTGAACAAGGTCGCAACTCGCAAAGCAAGAACATATTTTTGTCGAACTATTTACCTTAAAGAATGGATTATTTCAGTAAGCCGATCCTTTGCCAGCATAATGTTATAAAAGCTCATAAGCCTGTATTTACCAAAGCTTATACTTGCAAAGCATGAATACATTAGGTATACCTACATAGAACCTTTTGTGGCGAAAATTCGACTTACTGTTATTTACATTTTATTACTTTGAAGTTATGAGTAAGCGAATTGGAGGGAGTTTTTGTCGGACAAATCCCTTTTGGTCCTTCGAGCCGGATTCGTAATCCTTTGGTTGGCGTATCTGTCATATTATATTTATAAATTATGCACGGTGCCCACATCCTTAATTATTATTTCATAGGTTACAATTTAAAATCATACATGTTGTGTAAATAACTAAATATTTCAAAACATCTTTTCCCCTAGGAATGAAAATAATATACAAAATAATCTCAATCACGTCTATATTTTCAAATGTTTCTATTTTCACCTTTTTCAGTCCCATAAGTTTTATTAAAAAGTGGAACGATAAGCTTTAAGCTTTTTAAAAGATATTGTTTTGCCTGAGAATAATATTCTGATCCAATTTTAATACGGATGAAGTAAACAACAAAAGCTGTGTCCGAGATCCGATAATCTCGTTAATCTTTCGAAAGCATCTGACTGACTATATGCTTCAAAAGAAAATAGCAACTTATTTTCCGACCCTTGAAATTCCAATAAAATTAATGAAACGCATCGCCTCATTAGCTTTCCGCGAACGTCCCGTCCCATATTCTGGTTGTTTGGCAACTTTCCAAGCGGGACACCAATGACATAATATATTGAAATAGGTGACGCGTGTTCGTATTCCGCGGCCACACTCAACCGCTATATTAGTACCATAAGTCTAAGCCGCACTCATGGCCAAGGACCATAAGTTCGGACTTTGGCGCAAACTCATGATGTTGAAATTACGTAGCTTTCTTTACAATTCTTTTTTTATACAAAATATAGATAAAATGTAGGATTTCTATGACCAAAACGTATTGTGACGTGACAGTACCCTCTTATTTATGTCATTCATGCATTCCCAGGGCCCTGAGTTCGGGACACCTGGGATATGTGGGAATCGGAACTCCTGGGAAAACAGAGACCTACTAAAACCGGTCTTCTTCGGCGCAGAATGGAAGGGACCCGGGATCCCCGAAACGGGATGGCCACGACCCAGCCTCGGGAAGAGCAATCTCAACTCCAGTGCACAATAACATAGACCACTGTATCCGAAAACACGCGTTACTGTTATCCTCGGGATCGTAAACCGAAGCACACGCAGGCACGTGCGTTTCAAGACCCCAAGAGTCCTTTTAGTTACCTCTTACGACAGGCAGGGATACCTAGGGGGCACGTGACAGTACCCGTACCATTAGGCTGAGGAAATCAAAGAGTATATCAAGGTCCCCACCAAAGCGAACTTCACTTTGAGGGTCGAGCGGTTGGTATCCCGCCTTAATGTGAACTTTAATTCATAATTATGTGGTCAGAGTGCCGACTGAAGATCTACCGACCTACATAAAAGAGGAGTTTTGGCCGAAAGGTGTCATTTACCGGCGCCTTCGAGGTCGGTTACCGAACACCATGATGCGTCACACGTCGCCGATGAACCATACGTGTGTGAATTAAACATTGTGTTTTAACTATGTTAGTTTTAAGGTATTTATCTATGGGCCGATTATGTTTAGTTAAGATATTTAAATGTAATTTGTTGCCTGAAAATAAATGATAATGATTATGATTAGTATTTTTTTAATTTATTTATTTATGGAAAAGGTATACCAACAGTACATACATTTACACCGATGACAGTCGCTAGCGTCTGTGTTGACGTTTTGGGAGTGGAATCCTGGCAAAGTGGATCTAGTGGAACTGAAATGGCATACAAATTACTGCAATTATATCTCATACTTAACGTGAGGCAAACTCATTGTAGAGATACAGATGGAACGACTTGCGTTATCTATTTTGATTTTTGTCTGTGCAGGACACTTTTTGCCCGGGGGCAGAATATTATTTTATTACTGTGCGACATGGGTGTTATTGTTTCGGGTTTTTGTGCTTAGAGAGGAGCGGGTGGATAAGGACTTGTGTGTGGTTCTGGACCGCTGCGCAAAAGATAAGATATTTTGGACTTTTTTTTTTATATTGTCCGTCAAGATGACCTCACTCCACCTGATGGAAAGTGGTCGTGAGGTCCAGATATGAGGTTGACAAGCCCAGTCATTCAAACGAATCACTGGGCTGGCCACCCATTGCACCAACTTTAATAAGAGAATTTGTGTTTGTCCTGTAAGTGGGTGTTTTTATTTATAAGAATGTGCTCTGCTTAGTTTTAGATTTTAATTATAATTAATACTCAACAGAGTGGTAGAATATAATAATAATAATCATAATCACTTGTTATGTGTACCGCATATAACCTTAAGATGGTATTCTGTAAAAAGTATATGCACGTTAACAATTCAAGTACAGCTTACTAGACTATGGCGTCATCCACACACAATTCAGCATTTGTTCCTTTTAGTTCGGGCTAATTAAAAGGTTTGGTGACTCAGCACTCATGTGTTTACTCCCTTTTATAGTCCTGGTCACAACAAAATTAAAATAACAAAAACGACAACATTAAAGTATATGAAGTACAAATATTTACATTTCATTAACAATTAAAACTTAAATACTCTTACTTATTAAAAAAAAACTCTTCTAAATCATAAAAACTTTTTACAATAAAATATTATTTAATGTGTTTTTGTAAAACACTATATTTTTTATTTCAAGGGGTATTTATTAAATATTTTTACAAACATACAAATTGCTAACTAATTTTAAATTTGCAGAGGGAATAGCCAGTTTATCTTTATTGCGCAAGTTATGAGGTCTAGAAAATAAATATTTTGCTATAAGTACTAGAAGTAATAAAGTTACATATTAATTACTCAAAATACTATTACTATTTTATCATCCGACCCCAAACTAAGCATAGCTTGTACAATGGGTGTCAGAAACTGATAAACAAACTTAAATATTGCAAAATACGTACTTAGATAGATAATAACACCCAGACACACAACAATGACAAATGATCGTCACATGAATGTTTGTCATGGATGGGGATCAAACCCACAACCTGCGGAGCCAAAGGCAGGATCGCTGCCATTGCGCGAACAGGCCAGTCGAAAAAGAATAAGTTTCAAGAATTACATAAGCAAATGAGGAGTTGAATGTTTAGAAAAATTGTCAAAAGAATGAGAATATACTAGGAGATATTTACGGACAGAATGTGTATCATCAAATTTGGTGTATTGCCAAAACTTGAGACACACAGGACAGAATAAGTAAAGGCAGTACCCGCACTACGAGTTTACACCGACAATAGTCGCTAGCGTCTGCAGTAAAGCTTTTATTTGGGATTTGAGTAGTCATCATCATCCGTGCGGTCCATCCCAGTTGTGAACCTACACACTTGGTGTGGGGTCCCAGGTTCCGCCTTTCTTAGGTCCTTGGCCCACTTCGCGCGGTCTTATGCAGCCTCAGTGGTGAGTCTGTTGGCACGCATGTCACCCTCGACGACGTCGAGCTACCGCTTCTTCGACCTTCGTCGACCTCTTCTGCCGGTCCTCGGCGGAGGCGGCATGGCCAGACATTTGTTGCCCACGTAGTTTGCCGATATCCGTGAGACAAGACCATACCAACGAATGCGGCACTCCTGCAGCTTATCTGCGATGACACGAACACTAAAGCTGCCGCGGATGCGGGTGTTCCGCACGCGATCTTTGCGTGAGACTCCACACATCCACCGCATCATCTTCATTTCCGTGACACGCAGCTCCTGCTTGTGTCGCTCTGATAACGGCCATGTTTCACTGCCATATAGAAGGACATGCCTAATGATGGTTTTATAGACCTGCCCCTTCAGCTTGATCGGCATTTTGGGGTCACAAATGACACCAGTCACGCCATTTGGCCCAAGCCGCGGAAATTCGGGCTCTGATGTCGCTGTCAATGTCCTCGGACGCGCATAACACAGATACCAGGTATTTGACACGGTCCGTGCGCTCGACCACGTCATCGCCTATGCGAACGGACTGGGGATTTGTTGGATTTGTATACAGTGCCTCTGGTAAATAATAAGAACCAAAAATGTCATACAAGTTTACTATATAGTTAACTATCGTAGATAACGTGACGTTAACACATGACGGGGGTGTACAAAACTATGCATACCACGACAGCGACGTTTTATAAAGCTAAAACCGACGAATTTTTTATGTTGTGGTGAGAAATAAAGCTTTTAATTATAATGGTTATTATTGTAAGTGGATAGAAGGACAGCGAACACATAGCACAAGCTTTATTAACCAAAAACTTAAAGCAACGCACAATTCAGCTAATACACAACATCTTAAACAGTTGCACAGCTATCGCTGGAGATGTCTTCAAGTAGACCTTAACTGAACAGAATAAACGTTTTATTAATTTATTTATTTTATTTAAACTAAGAATGTGGCAAAACGCTCGCGTCTGCCGCCATTAACGTCCCGTGTTTTCTGATTTTATTCAGTGGCGATGGTTTTCCTGAGCCACATTGTATGGTGTAATAAGGATTTGTTTCCCCTTGGGATTATATTTTGTACGGTTACCCGCTAAGTGGGGTTTGTACGCCAATTACGACGAGCCGCTTGTTTTTGATGTTATTCAGTTGGTGAAGGTTGACTTTGAGATGGGTTTAAAAATGCTTTAAATAAAACGCGTCAGATATATCGTTTTACCGCGAAACCCGGTTTTCCCTAGTGTAACGAAAACCTGAAAAAAAAAACAGACTGGGCGAAAACAGACGTATAAGCTTGTGTGTAAACCGAGTCTTGTTTTTGATGTTGTGAAAATTTCTAGTCAATAGGTTCAGTAATTTCAGTTTTTCTACTGGGTATAGTAATAAAGCGTAGAATTTATTCACCCAAAATGAGATTGTCATAAAAAACGTAATGGGCCATTTAGAAAATTTTCTTTCTATATTGAAGTTAACCGATCTTATGAAGATACTGCTAATATTATTAAAACGAGTGAAGATGTTGTGTTGAGCTTATAAAATGCTGAGGTGACCAACCGAATAACTTTCAGGTAAAATCATAAATGACCGAATCTATTATTTTTTGCGCCGTCTTTGTCTTCATTGTTAGACCGACTAACTCTCCGGCGATGGAAAACATTGATAAAAAAAAAACCAAATTAACCCATATTATTATACCACCTTCCACGTTGGCTTCTAATACCATTGGGGAAAAGTGGGTTGCTGAGTGTTCCGTTCACCATGACGGCAACAGCTACTTGCCTCTTACTACCCCGTCTTACTACCCCGTTTGGGATAGGTATAGTCGTGTTTGTATGTAATGTTATTATTCTTAAACATGAAGCACCTACTGAAAGTTAAATATTTTAAAGTATGTAGTCCGGCTATTACGTTATTATTTTATTTCCAGTACGTCTACCACGAGTTGCCACTTGAAATTTATATTATCGTTCGCGTAAAAAAATATATTGGGATTTGACATTGTCATGTCATGTCATCCCAATACAATTTTTAACGCGAACGATAATGTAAATTTTAAAGTAACTTTTTTCGAAAATCGAATAAAAAACTTAATGGTACTCGTACATAGTAGTATGAAAATTTCTTGAAGAATGATATTTTTTGTAGATCAATACCAATATCGTTTTTTATATCGCTATAAGCTCCAAATTGAAAAACTTATTGTAAACGTTCAAGATAAAAATCTGACCTTTAAGGTCATATTTCTTATCTGTCGAGCTCCTAAAAAACTAAAAGAAAAAAGGGCAATCATAGTTCGTAAAGTAAATTCTAGATTCTTTTTCGTCTCGTGCGGTAAAGATCCAGTTTAGTGTATAAAATAAATGTACCGTGCGGGGAACTAAATATTTAGTGCTACAATAAACAGTTCTCTGCTTGGTTCGTTTCTTTTAAAGCTTCAGTGTTCCCTTTT
Organism: Udea olivalis; assembly: GCA_947369235.1. Lineage (NCBI taxonomy): Eukaryota > Metazoa > Arthropoda > Insecta > Lepidoptera > Crambidae > Udea > Udea olivalis. The sequence goes on along the minus strand of OX376364.1, from coordinate 4,609,206 downwards.
TACCATATAATAAAAAAAAACAGAAAATTTACTACACGATTACAAGACTAAACGGTATCTGAGTATAGATATACAGAATGCAGCTATAGATAATTTCAGTAACAACAAATTCGCAATACATAAATATTACCACTGCCATAACTACATGATTTTTCAGATTATAGGTACATATAAGACCGAACAAAATGGCATCATTTTTTCCCGCCTCAATTCTGAATATCATGAAGGAATTTCCGGTTTTTGAATATGTTCAGCAGAGTTTATTGATCATTTGGTATATAATGATCATAATCATTTTCATTGAACAAAATATTTTAAATATTGTTTATAATACTGGACAGGCCCTGCCAGAATACCAGCGTCTCTGCAGTTTTGTGCTGCAGAGACACATGCTAAGGCCTGATGCACCCATTATTTTTTTGTATCACCTATACTTGTTAATTGTTTATCTTCATTATTTAATTGTTTGTATTTGTCGGTTTAGTAATTAATTTTTTTTCTTTCTTATCTTATTCATAGTTCACTTTTTCACTCTTTGTAATGTGTCGCTTACTAGCGAAAAGGCCGCCTAAATTGTACTAGACTAAGGATTAACTTTATGTGCTGTTGTAATTATTTTATTTCGAGTTGCACAATCCAGTATATTTATCCCAGATCAAGAAAGAAAGCTATTGTTCTATTGGGGCAACATAGGCTGAAAACAGGAACTTAAACGCACAGATGTCTTCGCAAAAGTAAGTGACATTAAACGTTTCACAAACTGCTTTATTTTTTCAACTTTGTGAATTTATATTGTTTTTGGGAACATTAGGAGTTATTGCATGTACCTGTTTGAGATAATACGCAATTTGTTTTAAAATGATTTGATAGGTAGTCTAATTAGTAAAATACAATGAATAAAATATTTCCATAAACACTTACCATTTTATCTACCGATGTAAATGTCAATCTGTAACAATAAAAGAAACAATTTAGTTACAACATAAACCAACGGGCGTAATAAAATGGAGCCATGAAAATATCTGCTATTATCATACTAGCAGAATATATCACAATTTCTTTCGGGAGAATCTGTTCCTTTTTGAAGTTTTAAATGTTCCTTACATGAAAAAGAATAAGTGAACCCTTAAAGATTTTACTATGCGTCGGTCTGTCAATCCTTTTATCTTAGTATGCGTTTTACATCAAATATGAATTATCTGCAATTCCTTGAAGCTGTTAAAAATCAAACTCCTAAAAGATACGGCCGTTTAGGTTGTCGGTCCACCGAAGCGAAGCGAGGCAGCATAGCGGAGTTTTGGCAACTTTCAACCAATGGAATTGCTTGAAGGCACGCTGCACTTCGGAGGACAGGCAGCCTTATGCCGTATATTTTGACTTTCACAGGGTAATTAAAACCATTGTTTTTTTGCCGCGTTTTTTACTAATGGAACAACCTCCAAACCGGTTTCACATTATGTTTATTTATAATATTTACTATCAGATTATTACCTTATTTACGATTATTTTTCATCAGTATATTTTTGCTAGTAATATTTTTTTGACTAGGTAGTACTTTTATTAGTCTTTATGGACAATTATTTTTTTTAATTTGAATGGATTTAACGTTAACCTAGAATGATCCGTAAAACCGTAAATTTGTAGTTTCTTCTAACCTTTTTTTAATCTAAAGTTTGTATGGAACCTAAGGTGCGCCAGACTGACTCGCTCTGGTTCAATTTTTATTTTCAGTGTTCAGTGGCAATGTGCAAATGCGGTCAGCGGTTACTGCAACGGACAGATGAAACCTCTGGTTTCCTTTATTCTTTACTGTCAGGATGTTGACTAAGCTATATATTTTAATTGTCTAGCATTGCAATCCTACCTGCTGGAAAGCATAAAAAGAGGAATTTCAATTTGAGAGATTTTAATTGCCACCGAAGAAATAACTCAAATATTAAATCCTTTGCCTTTTTATCACTTATCTTTGAATTAAAACTATTAAATACTGCAGGTTTAGAAATTCCTTCAATTTAATCAATGCAAAGACAGCAATCCATTTCTAAATCCAGTCGCAGAACGGTTGCTAAACAATTGAAAATTAAATGATAATGGTATGTAATTTTATTCCATTACATCAAAAAGAATCGGCAACCACTAAAGCCTTAATCGCATTCTTGCTGAAAAAGAATACCGTAATTCAAACTCTGTGAAGGGTGAATTTAAATTTAAAAAGGACGCTCCCGCATGCGGCCGTGGCTTGTACTGGAGAGACGAGTTTCTACAAAAGTATGTACAACAAAATGTTGCTTGTGTATGTAAAACCGTTTCGGACTCCCTTATATTACAAACTCTATTCAGTTTGTGGGTAGTTTTATTAAATTATTTGGATTATTAACGCTTAGCTATTGAACAAACTGAATCTATACACATGTAGAATAGCCGATCAAAAGTGACAATTGCACTTGTATTATTTAGTAATATAAAAAGGATAAATATTTATTTACTTCTATAATATAAGTGTTTTTTATGGTGTTTATTACATGGGGTGATATATCAGACGACACGATTGGCGTAGTGCGCAGTAGCACGAATTCTGGCCCCGATTTTCGTAGTGTCCCGGGTTCGATTCCCGGTCGGGTCAATTCAGGAAACGATCTTTTCTGAATTGATTCTCTGGGTGTGCTGGGAGACGCCCCTGACTTATTTCCTTGTGTGGTACCTCGTACCACAGGGATAATAAACGTTACTTCGAGACCATTACAAGAGGTGTGTTATCTGGCGCATATACATATATTTATTTATACATTTTATTTTATTCATTTATCAAACTGCTTTTTGAACAGTCATGACAGCATATAGTATTATTTACATAATATTAGACAGTTAATAACATTACATAAAAATAATAACGTTTATTTGCACATTAGTAAGAATAAAATATTAAACTAAAGAGACATCTGCACTAGGCTCGCAGGCCCTAACCTATCGCAGCTGCCAGTGAGTTACAAGATAAAGCTTTAACAATTTTGGAATAAGCTCCGGTTCCAATAAATATTAGGCATTAAAGTAAACTTTAATAATCACTAATAACTTTAATAATAACAAACAAGTAATTCCAACAAGAAAGGTTACACTAAAAAACTACATGAGATCATACGAGTAATGTTCTCGTAGCATGAGAATGGTTGTGTTGTGTATGTGTGCGTGTGTGTGTTGTGTAAGGATTGCAATCCGGACTATTCCTTATCCGGAATTTCCGGATTTCATTGTATTTTAACCAAACTTGAAAATCTGGATATGAGAATCGAACCTCTGGTTACGGTATCATTAGTATAAACAGACTGAAAGACTTATATTATTATTCTCATTTCAGCCTTTTTTTTGTCCCCTATTTTTCACTGGCCATTTTTGAACCCTTATCAACAGGAAACCTCTGAAATGTGACCTGAACTGTTTATCTACTAATCAGATTCGGCTTTTAACCCATTCTCTGCCGAATAAAAACACAATAGGAAATCGATCGTTAAAACGCACCATTGCGTGGTGTAGCATTGAAAGACGTGTTAGTAACCACCCTAAATAGATAAAAAGACCTCATGAGGAGTTTATCATCCTTTGCAAAGATTACTTCACTTTGCACGCTCATAAAATCTCATAACCTTGAATTATAATAATGAGGAGCCGATCCCCGCTACCGCAAAACCGCAGCCTTTATACCGCAATGCGTACGAGAGGAGTTGTGAAAACCCGACAAAATATATTGTACGTTATCAGGCTCTCGGGAGCAGTACATTTGGTCCGTATTCGCGAAACACTATTGACTCTTAAAATTATTACGGTTACTATCGTACCGTTTTATTTAATTGCTAATTTGGTCTTCCGACATTCGCTAAATTTATGCGCAATTTAGACGTAACAAGAAAGCGGAAGTGAATTTATTATGGCATGTGTGAGGGAAAATGAAGGCATTAGGCGTATAGAATGAAATGACGTTACTTTTTGTGCAGATAATGGACTCAAGTAACTTTTTATTGGGTCTAACAATAGCTATTACAAGGGACAACAGAAAAGCGATCTACAAACAACTAAATGGATAAAGGGATGTTTCTTTGTTGTCGTAACGATACAACGGGTTAATCCTGTTAGTATCAGAAATAACGTAAATGCAAGCTATTACAAAATGGTAGTTTGAACTATTTATAGTCAGTATTATATCGTAAGTGCACTTTACTTAATACTACTTTATAAGTAGGTGTTTGCAATGTTTTCATGAAAGAGAACCACTCAATCTCAAAATGGACAATCTCTAGTTTAACACGACTCTAAGGAATGCAATAAATAAATAAAAATAAATATCTGGAACGAAATACATCAAGATCATCTGACAGTAATACAGCTTGGACATCAGAATAACACATAGGCTACAATGTATGGAGATTTTATGTAATTTGGCCATAATATATATCATAACAATAAGTTCCGTAAATCGGAAAAATTCCTGCCCGCTGAGAGCCATATTGTCGTGCGCTGCCTAAACCGTTGCAGTTACACGAAGATATTAAGTTGAAGGATTGTTTGTCTTAAGTAGTTCTAAATAAAAGTCCGCGACAGCATATATCTAGGCTGGTATGTAGAAGCCACTATATTCAAAATAGTGAGCCATCAAAACAATTAAATTTAATACTTTGTTCACAATGCAGTTTGTAGAATATTGATTAAATTCTTATCAAATCTTATCAATTTATATATTTTTTGCTTTAAGTACCTAACATAGATAAAAATTGTCTTTTATACTAAGCGATTTGGACGACCTAAATGAGAAAAACTATATCTGGGGACTTTTATCGCAAAGGAACTCTTAACAATGATTTTTAAAACTTCTGTCGTATTGTAATGTTATTAATTTTAACTACTCCTTAGGGGAGAGAAAGTGCAAGTGATTTTGCTAAAAGATGAAAGAAAGTGAAAGTAAAGTTATGATTTAAAGGATGCAAAATAATTAAATATAGATAAAACAAGCTAGGCATAGGGTGTTATCCCAGAGGGGGAGTAACCTAAGTTATGTAAGGGTTATTTTAAAAAGAAACAAATGTTTAAAAGTAAAAACATGAAATAAATTTATTTAGATATTATCCTAAATTTGGTTTATAAATCCTTTCTAAAAAATCTATTATAATTTAGGTGGTAAAATGGGAAACCATGTGGCCTGAATTCAAGCCTGGGGTTTGATACCCGGCCGGGTAAGGAAATCAATTCCGACCACACGGCTTCTACAAAAACATGCCCTAAGGCTTTAAAAATACACTTTTACAGTATGGACTTAGCTCTCCAAGGAGAAGTCCAGGGTTCGGGCTGGCTTGGTCGGTAACAATATATTATCAATTTGAAGTTATTACGTAAATAGGCACTGTGAGGCTTTAAATGAAAACTAAATGGAAATCATTTTACTACAGAGGCTTGGATATTAGGGGGGTCAGCACGTGGGGTAGCACGTGGGGTAGTACGTGGGGTAGTACGTGGGGTAGCACGTGGGAGGTCCAAGCGGTGTCTACTCGGCGTGTCCACGCGGTCCTGGGACGGCCTGCGGCGACCCTCGGTTCTCCCTCGGGGTGCACCACTGATGCGGAACCGGCGCTCGCCTCTCCTTGAGCCGCTACGTTAAACCTCCTATCAGAAGATAATGGTGTTGCGTAGGATGTCTACGCCAATTTCCAGGGCACGTGGCGGGTCTGGAGCACTTTTGCAGGAAAACTGGCCTACAGATTTTAGTCTGCCTGATATCAACTGCGGTGCTGGCCTGCTGAGGCGCGTCGGCGGCGGAGTCTGCTGCTCTTTACTTTCGAGTGACTGGCTGAGGTATCGCTGGCGTCAGGCCTCCGCTGAATTTATAACCTCCCCGGCCCAAGCGTCTCGGAAGTGGCGCCATAGCCAATCTAAAAATCAAGCCAGTTGTCAAACCGACACGTTCCAAAACTCGATGCGATGCGTTGGAAAACGCATAGACAATACAGGGCGAGTACACACCCTATGCTAGAAAGTAGAATAAAGGAAAAAACACATCCACTGATGTGCGTGAAAATTACAACGTTACAGTATAACATAATGAAAGCTCATACAATTCTCTACAACTTTGCCATTCCCACTTTTTATCTATCTCCAATCTGTGCCTAGCTATAAGCTTCGAAAAATGGTCGATGTTCAATTCCAAAGTCAAACTTTCTGCTTTCGACTTTTCCATCTAGAATCATTCATTGCCGAGGCTACAGTTGCTAAAAATGTTATGAAATAACTGGTCCGTTGATTTTTTTTCACTTAAGTTCAACGGGCAACAGACAACAGTAATAAATAAGTTTACTAAAGTTGTCAAACAGGGAATGAATTGAAAGTTCCATAATGTAGAAGATGTGCCCTGCTGTAGTTAGCTGTTTATCACGAATATAAATTCAATTACCGCGGTTCGGATTTCAACCCTCCACGTTGTGGAAAAAGTGGTCCACGCGGACGAGGTCGCTCGCAAAAGCTAGTGTAGTAATAAAACAACATAAAACTCCCAAATCAGAAACCTATTAGTAACTATAAAGTGAGCATTAGTTTAAAGTTCTGCAACAATATTTTCTCTAACCAAATGGTAGACAAACTCAATTTAGGTGGATTCGTTATTATAAACTTTTGAAATAACAGCCAGGGACCACGAATACGCCACAGAGTTTTAACTAGAAAATAAATTATTTATTTTAACTTGGAGATTGGGACGGCACTTTCACCGTTATATTACAATTTTTGTATCTGACTAGGTTTCTAATAATGTTCACTAGATGGAGATAAACATTTTTAGATTATGCGAGCTTTATTTTACAACCTACCTCGGTGGGAAACAAACATATTATATTTATAACCGCAACATTGCAGGTATTAATGATTGTCCGTTGCCGACCTTGTAAGGTATTTTCATGTAGAGTGATTAATAATATTAAAAAATATATTTTATCAAAGAAAATATTTTTTATACTTCGTTAGGTTAACAGTTATTTATGTCATTCAAGTTTAATCGGGTTCATATTTAGGTATTGTAACGGTTAAGGTCCCAAATGATTAAAATCAATGTAATATAAGAACTGTTATACTTAAGGAAGTTAGTGTCAGCTTTAACAGTTATTTGCAAAATTACACAGTTTTTTTACACACGTCACGACCTCTTTAAGCTTTTGCCATGATAAGGTGGGTTTATTATGACCTATCTGCGCATTACCTCAACGCTCCGCGACTCCCGTTAATAAATATAAAATCGTTCAAGGACCTAATCCTATCTGATATTTACAAAAAAGTTTCAAATCAATCATCATAATAGAGCGCCATCATCAAATTGAAGATTGGACAGCAAGCGGGAAATGTCGCTGTCTTGAATTGTATGATTTAGAAGCATCAAAATCCATCCAAACTTCTAGAGCTTATCAGACCAAGCACAAAGGACAGTACAGTCAATAGCCTATTTATCCCACTGCCGGGCAAAGGCCTTTATCATTAAATTCAAGTGATCGCTATAAGAGATGGTACGCTTGCCAAATGCGGGTTGGAAATCACAAAATCGTGATTGGTTCCTTGAAACCGAAAACACACTTTGCCAGGAGATTTTGAGAGTCATAGAAACTGTATAAGTACAGTAGGTCGCTAGGCCCGCATGTTCTGCTAAATAATTATTTTTACAAAGGCATTGTGATGTTTTAATTACACGCCTGCTAAAAGAAGATACAAGTAATTTTAAAGCCAGTAGTTGTAATTGCATATTATTTAATTCATATCGTACATACATACATACATACCATCACGCCTCTTTCCCAACGGGGTAGGCAGAGACCACTTCTTTCCACTTGCTACGATCCTGACATACATCTTTCGCTTCTTCTACTCTCATGAGTCCTTTCATACATGCTCGTCGGTTAAAGGTACTCTTGACCCGACCCTTTCTGAGAACATCTTGAACTTGGTCAAGAAACGTTCTTCTGGGTCTTCCCCTTCCAACAGTCCCATTTACCCTTGCCTCATAAATCCGTTTCGTTAATCGCCTTTCATCTATTCTTTCCATATGACCAAACCACCTCAGCATTCCCATCTCAATTTTAGTAACCACGTCTTCTTTCACACCACATATTTCATCTTTCATTCATATCGTCGCTACGACGATATGCAATAAATAATATTACTTGCTATGAACGCCACGCAGATATTAATAAATGGTCACAATGACAGTTATCTAATCAGCTCGTAGAACATAACGAACTGTACAGGAAGGAACTATGCAAAGATGAATGTATATAATGAAAAAAAAAACTGCCATGTTTAGTTAAACTTCATAATAAATTGCAAAGTGGAACCACTCGAACTAATGTTCTCAAAGCGAGTGTTGATGATAGTAATTTCTTGCCGAATTGTTCAGAAAATACTGCAGGTCGTGTCGTAGTATGCAGAAGTACAACAATTGACAGCTCCACAAAATGGTCGCCCATTTTATTTCGCCATTTCATTGTTATGACCGTATAGAACAGACCACAACGTTTAACAGACAATGCTCTGTGTCCTCAGTCGTCTTTATGAGTTGGCATTCCATGAATATGACCGAATGGAGCTAGCCAGAATAGTTTACAGACAGCATTTTGTCGGTTCGTTCATTCACGTTTGTTTTTTATATCGTCAAAATGAAGGATATTTGAAATATTTACTCGTATCAACTTATTCCCATATGAATACAAAGCTAAGGAGCTGTTGAAAAAATACGGGTATCTAGAGGAACTAAACATGCCAATGAATACTAGGTAAGTATACTACCTAGCCAATACTCTTGGTAGATAAAAGCAATTGCAAAAAAACCTGAATCAACGGTTTTAGTTTCTGGTGAACTCCAAATGATCAAAGATGCGATGATGACCCTGAAAAAATTGGCATTGCTTTGGCATAATATCTAGTCTTGCTAAGTCACTTGGTCAGAAAGGGAGTGGGGTGAACTGTAAGGAGAACATCTGTATCCAAGCTACACATCGCGTCACGTTATGAGAATGCTAGGTGACAGTGGAGGGTATAGTTCTAGGTTGACCAGGGGGCGGGGGTTCTTACCACCAATTTTTATTTTGTGCCACCAATTTCGCTCACTGAGGTCCTGGCCAGCACTTATATAGGTGACAGGAACTATACTAGCAGACTTCTGGAGATCACCGTTGGTATTGTCGGACAGATTTGATGAACACCGAAGAGCGCGTACTTCACGTACTGTGAAATATTTTATGAAAAGTATGTCTTCAGATAAACTTACATTATGTGCACCAGTATACTTGTCAGTCAAAATCGCAATGCTATGGCAGCTAGCCCTTTAACGCACTTTGAAAGCTTTTTAATTCAACAGCTCTGAGTAACTTTTAAGAAAGCATTAAGACGGAGTTGTCTTAAGATTTTTCTAGCCTCTCAAATATTTAATTTAGGATTATCTGCGCATTCATTTGGACTGAGATGAATAGCTAGATTAGCAAAAAGCTTCGCTAAAGACAACCTAATTTTAAAAGTGTCCACCAAAAAAGACTTGCTAACTATTTTTAAATGGGTCTATTTTAAACTTTCAGGACCTTGATCTTCTGGTTTCTATTTCATCTACACTAATATTCAGAGTTTAAAAGGAAAGATTTGATTTTTGTTCATTTATTTCCACTTTAATGGTATGTATGACCTTCATCAGGTTAACTGCCCTATAAGCATGGGCTCGTGTGAAGACCGCTTTGTAAATGTGAAGTAGGCCCTCCGTTAAATTGGACCGACGAGTTACAAAGTGGTTGGAGGCTGTAAATATTAAAAATGTAATTATTTCTACAGAAAATTATCAGGATCAGGTCTCTCTTGTCAATCATCATTTGACCTCACTTCAGGGTTATTGTTTGGTTAAAGCTAACCTGAGGCCGAAATTAATGCCGATATCTTCTCAGAGCTAAATTCCTAAAGAGATCTTCCCGGGCATAATAATCCAGGCAAAATCTTTCCAGGGCCAATTTTTTTAGCAAAATTTTCCAAGGCTTGACATACCTGGCGATGTCTTCCCAGGGCCAAAAACCTTGGCGAGGTCTTTCTAGGGGCAAAAGTTCTGGCGTGAACAGTTAACTCAATTTTGGTGTGCGTGCTAGTATAGATGAATAGATATATGAAGATATATATAGTGATGCAACATGTCATCAACACTAAGTGTTTACTTGTATAGAGCCCGTAATCGCTTTTTTAGGTAAAAAACAACATGAACCTTCCTTCATGAATCGACAAACAAACTTAAACATGTTTACGTACTAGAACGAGGTTCACAAACATTTACCTCCCTTATTGTTCCCTATTATGATGCAAAACAATCACTTTGTTAATTAACGGAGCCTTGAGCGAATAAACGAGGGAACTATAGTGGGGATATATATTAACTATGTCATCATCATCATTAACAGCCGCCGAATTTTGTCCTTTGAAGAACGATTTGTCTCCTCTATAGACACAAATCGAAATAGATAACGATAGTCCCTTAAACTGTATGCTATCCAGCATATCTACCATGAGTTTACGCCAATGACAGCCGCTAGCATCCGCGTACACCACATTGACGATTTTGTATGGAATTTCGGTACAGCACCCCTAGTGATATGCCAAAAATAGCATACACATTTTTGAACGCAACGATCGCTGTTAACATGATGGAAATTCATGGTAGAAATACCGGAGTGCAACTTTTTGCCGCTTCCAATGACGTATCATCGCCTTTGGCTACTTTTTATGACTCGTGCCTCCACGTGGCGCACCCTGGAAACAGCTAGATTTGGTAACGCAGGGTCTTGGCTGGCCAATTCGATCACCACACTGGCTCATATGCTCGAGTGCCCACAGTGGAAAACCTACATGGCGAATGCCACTGCGCTAAAAGTTGCTTAGTTTTGGTCGGGGTCCGTTTAAATAAATAAGATCAATCATATACCATTTTAATAAACATTTGCCATTGACTCGAAAAGAAGAATAATGGCAGATCCCATAGAACGACACAAAAAAACTTTCGTTTCAAATGATTGCTATAATAACGATAATGACATCATTTTTTGTGGCAGAAGCGCATTCTGAACTATTTGTCATCAGTTGGCTGTCACATTTGAGGATTTTACTACGAGGCCATATTTTTGGCAAATGTTCTCCTCTGGATCTACGAGTAGCTGATCATTGGCCCTAGTCACGCAGCCACTCCACCTGTTTTTGGAAAGGTTAATAGCCAAAAAAACAAATCACAAATTATGCTCCATTTTCAATACAATGTTAATTCATCCATACTTCTAGGGTCAGGTCCGGTGTTAGCAAATGATACACTGTAACTCTTGTAAGCGTTTTTATTGCTTTCCACACAATCACTTAACTTTACTCTCAATAACGTTCCAAAACCTTCCAACAACTTTCCAATAACTTTCCGTAACCACTGCCAATGTTTTCCGTTCGAAAATCCAAAAACCAGTGATTAAATTATGAAAAAAGATGGCCGTATCGCCACTGTAGCTTGTCCGCTATTGGCTGATTTCTCAGCCAATAGACATCACTTTAAAATCATTTTCGAACCAAAACAGCTTAATTTTAAATATAGACTAAAATGTTGCTAGTATTTATGTAAATTAAAACTGTTAAATGATAAATGATATAATCTTTGTTAACTATACTTAAATTTATAACAAATGCTAATACAAATATCAGGGAGAACCAATTGTACTGCTCACCAATCAGGCGTTTTCTTACGGCAGTGTTTCAATAAATATAAATATGCGCCAGACAACACACCTCTTGCAATGGTCTCGAAGTAGGGATTATTATCCCTGTGTTACGAGGTACCACACAAAGAAAATAAGCCAGGGGCGACTGCCAGCACACTCAGACCAGAGTCAATTCATCAGAAAAGATCGTTTCCTGAATGGACCCGACCGGGAATCAAACCCGGGACACTACGGAAATCGAGGCAAGAAACCGTGCTACAGCGCACTACGCCAACCGTGTCGTCAATATTATATAGTTCATTTAAATTGTTAAAATTTGACGTAGTTCGGTGTGATGAATTTACGAAACGGATTTTCTAAATTGACTCAGGTCTGGGTGTGCTAGGAGACGCCTCTGGCTTAAAACCTTGTCTGGAAGATAACCAGTTTATAACACAAGTATTAATCCTTACTTTTAGATCATGATAATTGGTGTGTTGTCTGGCTCTTACTTGTGATGTCATTTATTTCATAATTATGATATGCAGCATGTGTGAACATTAATCCGGATTTCCCTAATGGTCTTCATAATTACAAAAACATTCACGCTACCTAATAGCATTTTCCAACGAAAACATGTCCTGTCGTATCTGATCAAATCACGCAGACACAGGATGCGACTGGCTGTTATGAACCAATTAACTCTCTTAAGCGACCGTTTATGGAACCATTAAGTGGGCTATTCTGTACCCCAACTACTATTAGGAGTGCTGGAAGAAGTTTGTATCCCGTAATGTTTGTACTAATAGGGTTTAATTGGCGAAAAGTTTGTTTTCTGCTGTTGGTGATATTGTTCGATATTTAATCTAAATTAGCAGCTAGGATCCCACTGCGGGGCAAAGGCCTCTCTTCCGCCCTCCCACTTACGTCTATCTTTGGCCTTTCAGACCAAATGATAAAGATTTTTATTAGATATATTTTGTAGAATAATTTTACAAGAGCAACTATTGGTAAAAGCAGCAGAAAACTAAAGTAAGTAGGTATGTGTTTCATGAGAAATGTATTTTTTTTCTTAACTTCTACGCAAGATTCCGTTCCTTCAAACATAATATGAATCAAGGCTATTTTGAAGTAGAGGCATATCTCAAATAACAATAATGTGTGGTTATTGTTAATATAATAATAACCTGTTTTTTTTTAAATCACGTATTTAACTGCTAGTGAAAGCTTTTATGAATAAAGATTAATTATATTTCACGAATATAATTCGTTAAATTAGCCCTAGACTGTAAAATTCAGACTATAATGATGAAGGTTCTTGATTTTAATGACAAAAGCTTATCTACCTCAGAGTGAGACAGTAAAAATTAAGTTCTTAGGTTCAACCTGACTTATTTCTCAGTTTTCCCTTTCACATTTTAAACTCTAATCTTCCGTAATAGGACCTAATTGTAGAGACGGCTAATGAATCATTGATAAGTAGGGCTAGAGCTAACTTCACTGATCTCTAATGGCCACCTTTAGTAAATTTGAAGACGTATTTACGTCAGAACTTCTTAGAATTTAAAGATTAGAAGTCAAGGTTTTTTGTGTTTGACAATAATTCTTTCATTTTGACCTTTAGGAGAATATCAGATAAGTATACCTGATATTTTAGTCGTGTAATTATAATGTCCGTATTTCATGTGTCACAGCTTCATTTGTTCTGATATAAACAACTTTTAGCGTAAATTTTATAAATATATTTAATTCTGTAATTGAACCGCTTCTCCCTTGTAATTGTGTACCGTTTCTCCCTCTTCAGCTAGGTGACCACTAAAAACTAGCGTCGTGGTGCTATTTCACTGCGGCACATGCTGAGTGGTAGCCTATTTGACACTTTTTGTAATGTTATTTTGTCTTTGTAACCTGTTATATTTTAAGTGTCAAAATATTTTTTTTCTATTCTTTCTATTCTATTCTAATTATCAAAAAACTTACATAAACGATATGGTATACTCTGTAGGTGATGTGGAAACTACCTCTGGGGTGATGACAAAATTATTTTCATCCCTTTTCATAACGATATATGAATATTATTTAGAATGTATCAAGAAGTAGGATCCACAGCAGAAGTAGCTTAACTGATGAGTAACTTTTCATTTTCATAATGTGAATATTTATAGAAAGTACAAACTTAAAACAATGAGATAGTAGAAGATAAAATAAATAAGCATTCTAGAATGAAGAACATAGGAAAACAAACATAGGTTGATAATAATGATGATCAGCAGACAATTAGGCTTGATCAGGCTTCAAAAACACGTCTGAACCGTCAAAGTAAATAGGTCGCCAAATATTGTCTATATTTCATCTAACAATCTAATAATCATCACAGTGAACGCCATTTTCAATTTCAAAACGTTTTTTATACTCACGTCCTTCAACATTGTCTTCAAATTCCAATACCGCTTATAACGAAAAAAAAAACGTTATGTTTACAATTCCTCCGAAAAGACTGTCGATACCTAATATCGTTGACTCAAATACCTAATCGACACGTAAAGACAAAATTGACGTCGAATGTAAAACAAAAAAGATGAATCAGGAAAAGAAAAATATTAAACGGAATAAAATGGAAGCATCTTTGGATATCGCTGTCTTCCCCAGGCCTCATTAGTACAAAGAAACCTTGAAAAAACGCAAAAAAATACTACGTGACTTCGCCACCGCGGTGAGGGATCCGTAGGAAAAACAGTAAAAGAGACGTTTCGAATTTTAATGATATTCGGCGTTCTTTTGTTTATTTATGTTTCTCTCTCTTCACACACTACGTACGATCTCGTTAGATTGTGAATGTGGGAGCTCACTTTTCAAATACTTATTTTACTTGCGGTTCAATCTTAAAACTATGGTTACGAAACGGACTGCAGACGGCAGCTAAGTACTTAGGTAGGAGTAGGTAAATAAATGCTAAATACAAGTAGCTGTAAGCACGTGTGTTGAGAGTAGCTTGAGCACTAGCCGAACCAGTAAGAACCGGTTTCTTTCCGTACACAAGAGGAAGAGGTCGCCAGTGCCCACGCTCGCAAGCGTAGTGTCACCTCGCGGTTATTGAGGGAGGTCTCAGGCATCTGGCCCCACTCGAAACTGGACCCGCGGGGACAGTTGACCAATACCATTTTATACCTCTTTTAAATTGGTCAACTGGGCCCACGTTGAATTTGTACAGTCACCAGAAAAACTTAACAAATCACCGTAAAGGAGCTTATTAGTATGAAGGGAGCAAACATGCTCTGCATATTCTTTATTAAAACTACCAGGAAAGCAGAAATTAACTGGAACTAGGTGCTAAAGCAATCTACTGGCATATGACATGCGGTCGACTGAATTTGTTTTCGAAATCATACCTTTACACGGTTGTCTTTCATGGGTAGTATCTTGGGAACATGGAACGAAAAATCAGAGTAAGTCGTAACGTTTTAGGTATGATTGAAATATGAAACAAATTGCGCATCTTATGCGTAACTTAGATTTATGCCATGATAGAAAGCCCTATTTGGTAAGGCAACGCCTGCTATTCTAGGTCGGTTTCTGCTGCAATAAATTCAGTTAAACCGTATCAGACTTAACCAGATGTTATCTCCAAATACGTATACATTGTGTTCCGATCTATCAAGCTTCCTTGGCACTAATGGATCGTCATTCTAGATTCAGTATCGTTGACCTACCCTGAATTTCATTCAAGCAATTTGCTGGGATAGAGTTGACGGAGATAAGTTAGTTATGGCCAGTTCGCCACAGAAACATATTTAACCCTAGATATGCTTTGAAGTTAAATTTCAGATGGTCATTATTTTCTAAATAACCATTCTAGTTAATTCATATTTGAATCAAATCATTATTTTAGACACGGTTTTTATGAAAGCTAGTGGCGAAATCCTCGTTGCAGGCCAGCAATACAGGAACCGGAGCGCTAGGATTCTTCACACAATATTTAGGAATAGATGTAGAACTTATGGAATAGTGAATAAAAGATCAGCCAATCCAGATACTTGTTCATTGTATATGGTAAAGTATAGGTAGGAAATAAAAACCCGATACACGGGTTCCTGTTACATTATATGTATATAACTATTTACAATTTGGCTATTTAATACTGTTCCTACGAGTAATACGTGTAAATTTCAAAAGTAGTTTTATTGTTTATTAAATATGTATGTTAGTCTCTAAGTTATTTATTATATGGGCCCATTATATTTTGTAACATCTGAAAATTTAATTTTGTAGCCTGAAATAAATGATATTAAATGATATATTATTATATTATTAATAATAACCATCACGAATGTAATTAAAACTTATACTGGTTGTCTGGTAAAATACTCGCAAGCTCTGTTCAGTACGATGGTTTTGGTAGGAATGACTGAACAGGGAACGTGGAACGATAAATTTAATTTTGAAAGGACAGGTTCTGAATACTATTAACGGCCAGTAAGTTAAACTATGAAGTTTCCAGCCGTCGTGGAGGTTTTAAAGTCCATGAGACTGTAACGAAACGGCATCGTTACAAGCTTTTGACTGATAAGGCACAAAAATCTGATGATTGTGTCGTTAAACTTTTAGCATTTTCAACAACCAACTGTTCTTTTTTTAATCAAAACTTTGACAAACTCGTACTTGTGCAGGTGCAACCGGGATGTTGTGAAAAAACAACGAACTTTTGAGCAGAAAATCTACCAAAGCAACGCCACAAAACTATTATTTTTACTTGATGGAAACTGGCCTTCCGGGACTGTCAACCAGCCGGTGCATAGTAACAACGATATATGCAATACAGTTCAGCGAACACTAAGCTACCCTTGTGTCTTTTTTAATGATTATTTCAAACAGAATAATAATCCAATAAATAAACATCTATCACATCTATTATATTTACAAGAGTGGATAGGCATTTACTGGGCAGCCATGTACCATCATATACCACATCATCACTTACCACCAGGTGCGATTGTGGTCAAATGACTGCCTAGTCAATAATAAATATATAATGGTTCTAATACCATTGGTGAAAAGTGGGCTTCTCAGTGTTTTAGTTCATCATGACGGCAACAGTCACTTGCTTCTGCTTACCCCGTTTGGGATAAAATCATGAATGGTATGGTATGTTATGTTATGTTATATATAATGTGACGAAAATCGTATCAACAATACCCTAACTTGCTTGTTGTCACAAGACGGCCATTGTTAAAGATGAGCTCCAGCTTGAAGATTTTCTTTTGGTTATCCATTTAAATTATAATGGCCGTTTCTGCAAAACTCACTTCAAAACACACACAGTGAATTTGCTGCGGGATTCAACGATGGTGAAAAACGTATTGACGAACGTAGGATAATAAGTTTAATTAGGTAATTCGAATTTGTGCACGTAATTCTTTACATATCGTATGTGAGTTAGTTCGAATTGCTGTTCGTCTGTTCCATGCGAATGCACATCACTGCATTAACCATAAAAGGGTCGTTGGTCTTTATTTCTGTTTCTTCTTGACAAGCTAACCACTAAACATATAGCAAGGAACATAGTAATCTCATCTAAGGCAAAAATAAACTAACGTCATATACGTATTTAATTTCTCATTTGAACATCAAAAGTTTTTCAAGGCTCCAGCCACAAATCTTGCGGCCACCAGCAAGGACAGAAGAGTTGGCTCCTTCCTCGCTCAAAGGCTCAGTAGGTATAGCCATTCAGCAAGGAAACGCAGCCAGCGTTCTGGGATCCTTGCCCCACGGCCCATACCTTTTTTTTTTTTTTGTTTACTTATTGTAGTTATATTAAGTTTATGTGTTTATATAGGATGTAAATAGTTTAATACTTAGATTTGTACAATTTTCAACATTAATTGTTATTTTAATAACCAAAGGCAAACAAAAACTTTAGGTTCATATATGTGCAAGTATTTCTGTTAAATCATCTGATCCCTTTGAGACATCAAAATGCTATCATAATCTGAAGCAAACTTGAACTGTATTTTCTCAAAGTGATCTTCAACCGAACTCGTTTAAGGCTATACGCCTGAAGAGGGCAGATAAGCCTTTGGTAAAACTTTATCGATTCGTCTATGAAAAACAAACATCCATCACAGCTTACTGTTGTTTTGTCTGGGATACAGATTCATCAAAGTATTATGATTTTGAGGAAACGTTTAGTTGATTTAGTCACTTCTTACCAGGTCCTAATTATTATCTTAGATTCTAGTTAAAAATAAGAATTATGCACGATTTCATGGTTGTCAAGGATAGAGTTCAGCAACCGCTGTAGTCATACCACGAAAGCCTTAATCGCCAATTTGACTGGCCTGTTGGCGCAATGGCAGCGATCCTGCCTTTAGCGCCGGAGGTCGTGGGTTCAATCCCCACCCATGACAAATATTTGTGTGACGGACATTTGTTTGTGTTGTGTTTCTGGGTGTTATTATCTATTTAAGTATGTATTTAGAAATATTTAAGTGTGTTTATCAGTCTCTGACGCCCATATTACAAGCTCTGCTTAGTTTGGGGTCAGATGATCTTGGTGTGAATTGTCCCAGATATTTATTTATTTATTTAATCTTGCTTAACTTACTAATATTATATAAAAAAGGGAGTACCTATGTATGTTTTTTTAGTCTTTCACGCAAAACTACTGAACGGATTTAGATGAAACATTACAGTAACACAGCTTTTACATCAGAAAAACACATAGGTAATATGCTACAATTTATATAGGTTTTATGTATAAAAATAAGTTCTCGGGGGCGAAGCCGTGGGTGTAAACCTAGTAATACTGGTGCTAGCGGTACGCTAAATTTACCTTCAAACGGTGTTAATGGCATGAAAATCGGAAAGATTGATTTTTAGGCCATACGAATCAATTTGACCATGAAAAAAAAAAAAAAAGGGGAGTAGTTAATGGTCATCTTTTTTTTTGTATAGGAAAAAACATTTTTTTTGCTCTCAAACCTATCGTGTGAGGTATAATATAATGAAAGGGCTTACTGAGTCAATTCTAAAAATATATATTAAGGCCTTACGAATCAATTTGAAAATTGATTCGTAAGGCCTTTTCAATCAATCGTTCCGATTTCCATGCTATTAACACCATTTGCAGGTTTTGACTGAATTTAAGTGACTGAGTGAACGACAGACAACGCACAGCTAAGACTACTCGGCATAGATAACTGAAATTCGGCATATAGGTTTCCTAAGAAATGAAAGGCAATTTAAAGAGAGTATTTCAAGAAATTCTTACGTGAACGAGAAAAAACCCTATGGGCCTGTAACCTTGGAAGCAAAAGCTAGTTAGTTCCGGTAATTATGTGATATTAAGTATTATCACCTATTCTGTGCTTGTACATGTACAAGAGAAAAAGTGCATGCATGCATGCATGGTTTGCAAAAATGAGAAATTTTGCTCCAAGATGAGAATGGCAGACGTTATTACCGAAACTATTCGAAGGATTAGCAAAATTTAAGTTTCACAATAGAGGAATATTATCTAACAAGATAATTGCATGCATTTCTAGAATAGTTAAAGCACAGAATAAAATAAATATCTATTTTGTTGAATAGAAAATAGTTAGTGAAGACTTCTGATAAACAATCTCTGCATTGTAAGCGTAGGTATATTAAAATTTATTAAACGCGGCAATCTTATTTTTTATTTCTTTTATCTCAAAAAGTACAACTGGTGAGCTTTATACTACAGGGCATTCTTTACCAGTCAGCCACTAGGAGAAGCAGAATCTTTGTTCGTTCTTGATGAATGTTTGATTTTTTCTTTAGTAAATTTTGGAGTTCCTAGTTAAAATAATATAACCCATTAACACAGATTACTTATTAGTTACCTACTACATATTATGTAGTCCCGAGCTTCACCATTAAAATGAATTACCCTATTCGAAATTGTAAAAAAAAATACAGGTTTTTTTAAATTTTCAACTGTTTATGCCTATTTATGTGAAAACGACAACAGACGCCACTATGTCTACCATGGGTTTCTGACACGTAAACTACGAAAATTGACCTCAAAAATTCTTAATGCCATTTTTGGTTCCATTTTTAAACACTAGGGGCGCTGTGCCATAATCCCATGCAAAAACGTAATCGCGGCGTAGAAATAGAAATAGAAAAACATTTATCAACTTTTAGGACATCATCACATTTTATAGAAAACATTAAAGTCAAAGTCAAAGTTTTATTGCACTCATGTGGTTGACAAAGTTGTTACAAGAAATAGTACCTTACATGAACCCTGACAGGGTATTGCAATTTAAATAACAACACAACCGAAATTAAATTAAAAATAACAATTTCACTTCAATTATTAACAACAAAACAAAATACAATAAGAAAAGAACATACCATCAGACAGCGGTATCCCGATGCTCAAAAATGAATGGACCTGCTGAGTGCAGCATTGAGTCAGGCGCCGATTTTCAGTGAGCTCAAACTGCGTAGACGCACGAACAATACGGACATAATATTTATTTTATTTTATTTATATATTTGAGCATGAAATAAGGTACAAGATGTAGCTGGTCTTAAAACTAATTAAGAACAATCGATAAATACATAATTTAAGTATCACTCATTTCTACCCTTACAGGTGTATGCACAAAATGCAAAATTAGACTTTTATTTAAACACAAAATATCCTATAACTTAAATTTAACACAAAATAACTGATAACTATGTTAACATTTGTAATTTAAATACTCTTGAATACTATGAAATAATTTTGCGACGAGCCAAGATTTAATACTCTCTCTAAATTTTGCATTCTGAAGTGTTTTGAAGTGATCAGGCAATCTATTATAAATTAAAATACACATCATTTAAGTGTTACTGGCTACCAAATGTAGCTTAGCAGAAGAATATGCCGCGGACATGACTGTGTGTACAATTTATACGTATCATGAATATTATAATATGGATAAAAATTAAAAATATGGTGAGGAATTAAATAAATTGTGTTTAAAGTTTAGGCGGCACTAGTGGCTGTCATTGATGGAAAGTGAAACTCATGGTAGTCATAGAGATTATTTCAATAATAAGGTGTAAATGGCCTTGGGCATTCATTGGTCTATGCTCCATAAACATAATAATTTATAAAGCAAAAAATACTTTATTTCTGAATTTCCTAACCAAACATGTTAATATGGTTTTTGTCGTGGCAATTTATTGCCGTTTTTGCCAATTTAGCTAACGATTAACATGCCACGATGTTGTTTGATTTATCGATATAGTAAAATGAAACATTTTACGCACGCAATCATAATAATAGCTATTATGGCAGTGGTAACACTATTAGAACGATAAAGTAATTAATCGATTTTCAGACAGTTTATAAACTATACTTTTTAATTTGTTACATACCTAGGGGAACCTGGGGATACTAGTTCCTTTGGGAGACTAGTTCCCTTATGATTATTTCAATTCCTATAAGCCGCACCAATTTTTTGAAGTGCCAAAACTAACCCTTACTACCAACGTATAAAACCAAATATCATTTTGACAGTTCTCCGACGTGCACTTAGTGATGGCGGCGTGTTTTTGTTTTTAACGGATCCAATTCTCTTTTCGTAAGGTTTTCAACTGTTTTTTGTAACTTTTCTAGAGATTATAGTCTTAAGTGTAGGGTGGATATCGAATGGTACTTTGTTAAGGCTTCACAGAGTGATTTCAGTTTTAATCAAAGGATGCTTAGACTGACGAAAAAATCATGATTAGTACAAATTAATATGGTATTAGGGTAGATTTGATCCCCATCACGTTGGGGATACTTGTTCCGGGGAACAAGTATCCCAACGTGATAGGGACGGAGATGAAAATAATTATATAAATTAGGATCGTTATTTATTTAAATAGTCCTTGCGTTATTTTTTCTAGAAAATGCCGCGGCTACCATTCCAACTCCAATTTGGTGATTTTAAAATCTTTTTTGGAACTCTAATATTGAAGGCAAAATATTATTTTCCTTTAATTCCGAATGCAACCCTTATTGGATTAGGATTAGGAATGTCATTTTATTCGAATTTTTATAAGCCCAAAGAGGGAGCTAAACAAAGAGTGCCAATAGATCCGGAAATATTGAAAGAGGCTGTTAAACAAGTTATGGAAGGAAAATCACTTAAAGAAACAGCAAAACTACCCCTTGATGACCCTTAAAAGATATGTGCGTAAACGACAGCAAACAGAAGTTGACATCGAATATAAACCAGACTATGGTCAGGTTAGAGTTTTTCCAAAAGTAGAAGAGGATGTGTTGATTACTTGATCAAATCAAGCAAGTTAAACCACGGCTTGACTTCCGATTGCACAAGAAAGCTAGCTTATTAATTTGCTGTCCAAAATGGCAAATCTGTTGAGAAATAGTGGAATGAATAAGCTAGCTACGATTTCAATGAAGGGGTTGAAACAGGTTGGTCAAATGACTTCAGGTGAGTGAGGTGAACTTGTGACTGCATACACAAGCATTGTTTCGTTTTTTAAAAGTGTATAGGTTATGTTATAATTTTATAGGTAAGAACTGAAATGTTTAATAAAAATTTAATATTAAAGTCCATAGATTCCCCTGGGATCAAATCTAACCTATGCAGGGAACAAGTCACCCTCAATAGGGGAGACTTGTTCCTTTTGACATCTTTTAGAAAAAATTTTTGTAACAGATGTCTTTATTTTTTTCCCAAAAGACTTATTACATTTGTTAAAGTACTAAATTACCTTTGCTTTGAAGAGAAAAAAGTAACATTTGACCAATATTTGTCGAGATAGGAGGAAAAGTAATAAGGGTGGATCAAGTATCCCCAGGTTCCCCTACTAATTGTCGTAATGTCTGTTTTCACTCCAATAGACAAGGGCAAATTTAATATACGAACAATCGTAGTACGCGTGTATTCAATTTGGCGACACAATTAAAGTACTTTCTGATTTTTGATTGAAGTTCTCATCAGATGGTTGACTGGTGGAGAATGCTTTTAGCATTAAGTCCACCTAATGTATTTTTTTGCATTGAAGATTAAATAAATAAATAAGTACTTAAGTGCGCTGTAGAGCACGGATTTTAACCTTAGCTTGCGTAGTGTCTCGGGTTTGATTCCCGGTCGGGTCAATTCAGGAAACGATCTTTTCTGAGTTGGCTCGGGTCTGGGTGTGGTGAAAGATGCCCCTGTCTGGTACCTCGTAACACAAGGGTATTTATCCTTACTTCGAAACCATGGCAAGTGGTGTATTGTCTGGCGTATTTATTTCATTAGACTACTGGTAAACGTCAGCTGTTACCACTGCCTATGAATAGCTCCATCACTTGAAGGTATTGCTCTCCCCGGTAATTTCTGACTCTGGCTTACTCACCAGTTGTAACCCAATACCAAGCCTCTGTCACTGAATGTACTTGTGCTTGATAATTACCCTTGCTTAGGTTTTTTATCGGTGCTTTCCATCACCGGAGACTAAGTCACAAATTTATCAATGAACCCAAAGATGGTCCTGGCCAGGTTTCCACTTAGGACTGGGTGTGCTTTACACCGAGGCCATGGAGCTCTTTTTGTCCAGAATTATTATAAAACTACTTAACCAAAAGGGTTACTAAAGCCACTCCAAAAACAGCACCCGCCTTAACCTATTACAGCCGAAAAATTCCCACACAAGGTCGTTAAAATTTTCAACCCTCCGTAATCGTCGACATGTGTTACCCTATTCCGTAATAACTTGTCCTGGCCAAACATGCCCCAGTAAATCATGGGACAATAGGGAACCTCCAGTGACATTGTAGGTTGTATTTTAATAAAAATACCATTAATTATACCAATTTGGGGCCAACTAAATTGGCGTTATTAGAGTCTGGCGGGTTTGTTGATTTATTTGGTGGAAGTTTTGGGTCAATAGAAATATATTTTATGCAATATCAATAGCAAGCAGGACAAAGTAATAGTTCGCTGTAGCGCGGTTTTTCACTTTGACTTGCGTGGTTTTCCGGTTTTGAATCTCGGTCGGGTCAGTTCAACAATAAATGTGCTGAAATATGCCCCTGGCTTATATCTTTGTCTGGTACACAATGATATTCATCTTTGATTTCGAGACCGCGACAGTTAGTGTGTTGTCTGACGCATGTTTGTTTCTTCATATTTAAAGTTTCCTAATGATGAAAGTCATCATCTATGAAGATGTTTTCACCATTCCTAAGGCTCTGGGTTCGGGACACCTGGGATATGTGGGACTCTGAACTCCAGGAAAAACAGAGACCCCAAGGACCCTTCGGCGCGCAAGACCACCTGGAAGCTAGCCTCGGGAGGAGCAAACTCAACTCCAGTATAACAACACGATAATACAGACCACTGTGTCCGGAGACACGTGTTAACATCTTCCTCGGGATCACAAACCGACACATACGCAGGCCCCCCGCGTGCGCTTCGCGACCCCAAGGGCCCTTTTAGTCGCCTCTCACGACAGGCAGGGATACCTCGGTAGTATTCTACTCCCCTAACAGCAGGGAACAAACTTGCAAATACCTCATGCAACCTTTGAATCTCTTTAGAAAAATAGCTTGTAGCTGTATTAACGATGTAAGCCGCTACTGCAGGCAATAGACGCCTGAACAATCAGGGAGTTCCCTAAGAAGACCCTCTAACCTCGTCAAATCGTTTGACGAGGTTAGAGGGTTCGATGTGACAGGTGGTAAGGCCGAAATTCCTTCAATTTTCAAAAGTTCAAGTTTTATAGCTATAAGTAAGTAGGTTCTAAGAAATTTCAAACATTGAAGATTCCTCGTTTGTCATTACTTTAACAGGAACACCACTTCGAGAGATAGAAAACTAGTTTTTTTTTAAATTTGACCTTGAAATCAGGGTAGCTGCTCTAACCACTGAGCTACCGCAATCTCAATGGACCGAGCGAATCTTTCCAGTACATGCTTACGTTGCAAGCCAGCGCTATTTCATCACTGTTTAAGGCAAGTACCTTCAAACATCCGAAATAAATATTTTTACAAATATTTTAACTTTCGGTTAAGATGATTATTATAATATGCTGTTTGGTTACTTTGTTTATTAATCATTTTAACTTGCTTGTTCAAAAATAAACAAAGCAATAAACACACCACCTGTCGTAGTCTTGAAGTATCCCTGTGCCAGACAAGGAATTAAGCCAAGGGCATCTTCCAACACACTTAAACCCGAGCTAGTTTATAAAAGAGAGCGTCGTGGTCCAGTGGTTAAGCACTCCAACTCGGATAGCGGATCGTGTGGTCCCGAGTTCAAATCTGGCCAGAACCAAAATCTTTGTGTTCATTGTTTAATTTCCGACTAACTCTTCGGTGGTAGAAAACATCGATAAAACACCAGTCACCCCGGATAGCGGCGGAAGGCTCACCACCTACTACGTTGGGTTCTTATACCATTGGTGAAAAGTGGGCATCTAGAGAGTTCCTTTCACCATGACGGCAACAGTCACTTGCCTCTGACTACCCCGTTTGGGATAAAGTCGTGATGGTATGTATGCAGTTTATAAAAGATCGTTTTCTGAATTTATCCGACCGGGAATCGAACCCGGGACACCACACAATTCAATAAGAAGCCGTGCTACAGCGCACTACGCCAATCGTTACCAAACCACCTAAACTATTGTCCATCTTGCAATAAACACATAAATACGAAAAGGCAGCTGTTACCACAGCTTGTTCATGCAGCACAACGCTCATAGATCCCTACAAATCACAGAAGTAACCATCTTCACTAACCATTCTCATGAATAAATTGGCAGTTACAGCAAGACCGCGCTTTTTCAACGGCTCTCTCAGACAGAAAGCGATATAGATAACGCAAGTCCTTCCGTCTGTTTAAAAAAATACGAGTATGCTCTTGTATCAATAAAGTGTTTTTTGACAAAAACTAACGACCTCATGAAAGCGCAGTTTATAGATAGGTAAATGATAGATGTACAGTCAAAAGCATAAATATTTATCTATTCCAAGGCTTCAAAAATATCTGAGCAATATACTAGTCACAAATATCGATACAAATGTTCGTTCTTACTCTTTGTTGACTTGTATTGTCTTGTTAATTTCGGGCAAATGTTTTGCTTCAATGTTTTGGAAACGTATATATATTTATGCCTTTGATTGTACGTTTTCTGGATTTTGACATTTGTTGCCATAACAGCTGAGCGTCTTTAGTAGCATCGAAAGATGTGCAAAGTCCCTTGTGCGAGTTGCATACCAACATTTTCCGCTAGATGGCGCTGACACGTTGGCACACTAATTCGCGTGTACGTGCTCGCAAAACGCGATGGTGATGTTTTTCTGACATTTCATTTTTTCTCTTCATTGACATTTTGTGATCTGACGGCTGGCTGGGTCATGTCATGGTCTATGGTCGGCCATAGATAAAAAAATAACTTTTATTGGCCTGGGCTTCTAAGGCTAGTTCTACATAGATGTTTTATCGGACTGCATTGTGCTGATTTTTATTTATTTTATTTATGATGAATATTGTGAATTTAATAATCTTGATTCTAATAATATTTGAACATAATAATAGTCAGAAGCAAAAGTCACTGATTACCCCGTTTGGGATAAAGTGGTAATGGTATGTTATGTGAGATATGTTATAATAATAATATTCGCATTTTTTTTTTATTATTTTTTTATTTACTACCATCAAATATTACAATATAACTACCTAACCATACTTAAATAGCTGAAGAGGAGAAGGCATACATTACTTTTCTAAGATCTTCGATGTGACCCTTTTTCCTACGCGAATAAATTATCTTATCTATCTTATCTTATCTTTGCGCAACTCGCACTAAGTACTCTGTGGGTACTACTTTTTGACACGCGAAGAACGTACACTTGTATCATCTATTCCAATTAACATTTGTGGCTATATTGTTTCTGCTTCAGGCGCGTAGATGTTATTTGCAGTTCTTTCGTACACATGTTTCCTACTTGGTTGGAGGACCGTTAGATGAATACATTTTGATAGCATCCGAGGCTTATTTCATGGAGCAATTTCATTTTCCTAATGAGAATGTTTAGTCCACATTGCATGACGTGGCACAGCCTTTAATAAAGACGACATTTTCATTTATTCGAACTTCATTTCATTCATTTAAACAAACCAACTATTTTTTTATAAAAATTGTTGAAAACTTAAAATTAATAATCCGTGGATCCACATAAGACTCTTCCGACACATCTGCAGCGGTTCTGCATACTCAAAACAAGGGTGTCAATATCCTGTTTTGGAATACTGTCCCAAGTCCTGCTAAGATGCAAGAAAAGCTGGTTTTCGTGCACAATATCTTCAGGGAAATTCCTAAGAGCTTTTCTCTGAAGCATATCCCAGGCATGCTCAATAGGATTTTAGTCAGGGGATTGCGTAGGCCAGTCTAAAGCTTAGATATCATGCTGTTGTAACCAACTTGTAACGATACGCGCCGTATGTTGACGGGCATTGTCGTGCATTAGCTGGAAATTTTGTCCCATTTGCTGTCTGTGGGGCAAGATTACATTCTCTAGCACCTCATCTCGGTATTTTAGAGCAGTCACATTGGCCTTGTATCCAAACGAGGTCCGTTCTACCGCGGAGACGAATTCCTGCCCAAACCATAATCGTGCCACCTTGATATGCATGAACTTGTTGTGGGTGATGCAGTCGATTCCAACTTCCAGGTTCTCTCCAAACGCGTACTCTTCGCGTATCAGGATGAAATCCAAACCTGGATTCATCAGTGAAAAGCACAAGTGACCATTGCGAATGGTTCCAGTTTTCGTGTGCAATAGCCCATTGTAATCTTCTTTCTCGATTACCTCTCCTCAGCGCTGGTACCCGAAGTGGCCTACGAGCACGTAGGTTGACTTCATGCAGTCGTCTTCTCAAAGTTTGACCGCTTACCAGCAAACCATACTCTCTCTGTAGCCTTTGAACCAATTGCATCGCCGTTGAATTTGGTTGACTTCGTGCAGCATTTACTATGAATCGGTTCTGTACATGTGTTGTAATGCGTTGAGGTCCTCGGTGCCGATTTACCACTTCCCCCGTGACACGATAACGTGACCAAAGCCTGGATATAACGCTCTGAATGGTCCTTATGGCTTCAGAAACCGCAATTTGGGTAGCGCCAGCTTGAATCATGTCCACTGCTCTGTGGGGCAAGATTACAGGCTCTAGCACCTCATCTCGGTATTTTAGAGCAGTCATATTGCCTTGTATCCAAACGAGGTCCGTTCAACCGCCGAGACGAATTCACGCACACGCACACAGAGACATGAGTTTACAAGCGAAGTCAGTGAGCTTCGGTGAGTCGAAAAGTCGCACTGTCTTTTTCGTTTTTGTCGAACTTGGTGCAGTTTCAACATGATGAATTTTGTTTTTGGCCGGTTCTATCAATAAGGTATAACTTACTTACTTCATTTTAAAAATTCAGAGCGAATATAGTAGTAACCCTAGGCGGTTCACGCAAGTTTTGGAAAAAGGTGCGAGCGGTCCTTCTATAAACTCTTTATTTTGTGCCTTGGGTGTTCACATGTTTTCGCGCCGTTATGTCATGATAAGTTAACGCACACAAACACACATAGTTACACTACACATTGGGATTACAACTTCATTGCTTGATTCTTGTTCCTATAAAATATTTATTTTATTTTATTATTTAAACGTATCCGCAATTGTCTGTGCGCCCACTCGCTGGGCCCGCTGAAAATCAGCGTTTGGGCCTATCAGGCACAGGCATTAGCTGAGCGCGGTCCAATATATTTTTAGGACATCGTGACACCGCTCTATTGGTATTTTATATTAAAAAAAAATAAAAAAAATATCATGTCTTTTTTTTAATTAAAGTTTTTTTTGTTACCTTATAATTGTTGCTTTGTAATGTTTTGTAATGCGATGTCCATGAAATTAATAATTGTTTTTTATTTCTTTCTTCTTTCTTTCTAATAAATCAAATAAATAAATAAATTAATAAATTTTAGGACACAATACCCGCATTATTTGATTAAGGCGGTGATTCGAGAGATTTCAAATTTAATTTCTCCCCTTCCTACCTCTTCCTGTGCCGGGCAATGCCAGTGTTGCTCACAGATTGAAATAAAATTGCGGAAACCGTAAACGTTATAACAACTACCAACTTTTCACAGAAACTTTTGAAAAGTTGATAGTTGCTTCCACTCAAGTTGCTCCATGTGCAAAGCGCCTTAAAATAAGAATAAACGAATACGTATCCTATTGAGAGTGCCATATCATTGTTATTACCAACTACTAAGTATAGTACGGGGTGAAAAAACATCTGGCTCTATATGTCATGCCAAAATAGCATACAAATTTGTAAACGTAACGATCTCAGTTTATGTTACCAAAAACTCATGGTAGACTCTGTTTGTCATTATCAATTAAGCCAAACAAAGCATTGAAAAAGATCCATAAAGCTCTGAAAAATCATGCCCAAAATTAAAATATTACTTCCGAATGGGGTTTGTAACATCTGATAGTACCAAAGCTCACGTAGCAGAAGTAAATTACGAAAGTAATGTCCTTTCTCTCTTAACAATAAAATTCTCTGCAAAAAAATGTGTCGCCTTTTCAGTTACTAGGAAATTATTCATGAGCCTCCTATTCTAATTTGTCAAAGAAAATCGCAGTGTTGAAATAAAGTATGGCTGCGAAATCTTAATCTTCATGGAAGGTACAGCCAGCTGCGTAAGTGAGTTAAGAATTTTGATACCTGTTAAATTATTTTTGGCTTATCACTAAAGTTCAATAAATTTTGTCACTAGCATTTTCCCGCGACTTCGTCCGCGTGGAAAAGATACTTTGGAATTTTATTTTTACGATGCTTTTTTTTTATACTCCTGACGAACTTCCATACACACAATTTCAACTCTTTCATGCCTTTTTTAAACTAAAAGGACCTTTTTAATGTCTATTTTCGTACAAAATTTTGTCAAAATCGGCTTCCTTAGGCTTCACTTACGGAGACGCGGGTCGTTGCGCGTCGCGGGTAAATGAGGTCTTATGCATACCTCTTACAACACTGTTTCACTACGGTATTTTATTTATACTTAAATAAGACTAGAGAAACATTCTTTTTTCTACTAAAAATACTACTTAAGGGAATATTCCAATATGTGGAACTGCCAGCCTGTAGTTAGCGTGTATCGTTTAGTCATAAAAATACGAGGTCATTGATGTTTAAATTAAGAACAGCTTTGTCCACTTTTTCAGCTTATTTTTAACGTCAGAATCCTTTTTCTTTAGCAATATTCAGAGCAAGATAACAGTATAAACATTTTCAGGAAAAAACACAGAGTGAATAACCTAAAAATGGGTATAAATAATCATTAATACAGAAATATTGCTCACTAAACAGCATCAATCCTGAGACCCCGTAGGTGAAAAACCTCGAAATTTTACCCCTCATCGTGAAACGGGAGATATATTTGTAGTTTCTCTCATTTCTTCAGACAAAGTAATGCTCCGCGCATAATATATTTTGAGCAAGTTCTAACTGGTTCATGCTTAATCACAATAAACTGTATTATGAAGAAAATATGTTAAAACTATAAATGAAAAACAATTTCAGGCGGGTTTCAAATGACCAATATTTCACGATCCCCGTAACTTCTCCAATCAATTCAGCCTGACGTACACGGGAACACTAGTCGCATCCAAAAGCTGCGGATGATAATATATTTTTCACACAATCAGTATAGTGATGGCGCGGGTGCAGACTGTGCGTAGATTAGCTGCGACTGTGGCCCATTCTAGTGGCCCAGCTTTGCCACTAGTCGCCGGTCCGTGGCCCAATGTGCTGCAGCCATTGATGACTTGTTTATTTCTTAAGGTTTTTAACACTGCATCATTTTAATAACTTTTGGTAAATAGAAAATTTTAAAGAATTGAATTTCGGACCTTGAAGATATTGTGAAGTGGTATTCGATTTTTTCTAGTATCTTTAATATGAATGGCCCCCTGATTATTATGTATTAAACAGGTTTTTAAAGATTTTTAAGCATTACAAGCTATGAGGTACTATGTGCATCTCTTCAAGGGTCGAGTTTATAAGCATCCTAAAATGTAGGCTAACACATCAGTGACCCCTTTATGTTGCAGGTGACCATTGGCCGAGGTGACCTCTTTCCTTCAAATTTATTGACTGTGTTCTTAGCACAAAATACCGCATGCGGCGCGGCGCCACTGACAGATAGTCCACTTAGAACAAACTTGCCATTATGTCACGCACACAGACACAGTGAGTTTACAGGCGATACCGCTGAGCATCAGTGTCGCGGCCAGTCGCACTGTCGCGAGTGTTTTTGTTTCTGTCGAACTTGGTGCAATTTTTCACAAGACGAATTTTGTTTTTGGCCGGTTCTGTCAAGTAGGTAAAACCTACCTACTTGATTTTAAAAATTTAGAGCGAATATAGAACAAACCCTAGGTTAGTCACGAAAATTTAGGATAAAGGCGCGAGCGGTCCCTAAACTCTCCATTTTGTGTAATTAGTCAGACAAAATAGAGTTGGTGATGGTTAACCTAAACAAATCAATTCCCAAAGGTTGTACTTGCCCCGCTACTATGATTTACCGCTTTTCGTAATTGGTAAAAATAACTAATCCATATTTATATTTCAGGAATACATATTCGCTATATATATTATAATATATCAACATATTTATTTATAGATTAACTTATCTCATATGAAAATTATGTAGCTATATTATATCGCTGCCGTTTTTGTCGCCATTGTTTCACCCAAACTCGGTTTCATTTCTTTTAAACAAATAATTTAAACCACTACACATACTTACTACTGTTTGACGATAATCAATCACGCATTTTCATATCCCACACATTTCTAATTCTCAAACTACGCACCTATCTATTAAGATACAATACAAATACAAATACAACATACAAATACATTCTTGTACCTTCATTTATGAATAGGAATTTTTTTCGGATCACACGTTCGTTATTATGAGCAGACAAAGGTAACAACTACAGGCATAAAACGAAACAGATAACGCATGTTCCTCTGTCTTCATAAAAAGTTTTTATATTCGTTTTTATTAAAAAACAACAGTACCACTTTTCTGACACTTTGACGTCACGATGACTCCTTAGTGATTACTAACTTCAATCGCAAGAAAAGTGCTATTTTGAATAAGATTATTTCCAATTGACATTGACTGCTGCATCGTCATTGGTTGACAAGCTGTCAAAATGCGAGAAACTAGCAATTAAGTGGCGTTGCAAATAATAATCATATTCTCGGTTTCTTAATCGATTTTGATGGAGTTCGTAGACAGGGGAATGATTAAATTAAATTTACTGAATTTTGTCATCTATTGGCTTAACAGTATGTCTACCATGAGTTTCCGTCTTGTATACTACGATAGTTGACTTCATAAACTTGCATGTAATTTTTGGTTCCATTTCTAATACCCGAAGTCCCATACAAAAACGTCAACCCGAACGCTAGCGGCTGTCATTGGTATAAACTAATGGTATACATAATATGAAGGACTCATTAAAGCAGCATTGATAGACAAACATTGCACTTGATGTACGATTTTGCTTACACCGCTGCTTAATACTGTATAATCACGGAGTACTATTATCTATTCTGGCTTATCAGCAAACTGGCTTAGTTCTCAGAAATCGATGTATAGCAAAACGCGCATCTGTCGCGCCTAGTTCTGCCCTTAAATTATCTTACTAGCAACTCCAGTCGATTGCTAGTCGCTCGCATGTTGACAGCTTGTCACCCAATTACGAAGTAGTATTCCATCTCAAATAGCAATAATCGCTGTCGAAGTCGCGATTTTCTTGCGATCGATGTTAGTGAATAACCCCGCTGGACAGGGTCTTACTTTTTACAAACACATCATCTATTTCAATGTATATTTGTGTAAACACAAGAGCGGGCGAATTCCTATCTTTTCTGCTCGGTAATATTTATCCAGAGTTATATAATTATGCGGGTGACATGAGTGTTATTCTCTGTATTAACCGAATTGTTTCATTTATTGTGTAAGGGAATGATGGCTTTAAATAGGTTTTTGTTGTAGGTCTGTTTGTGAATTTTGCGTAGGGAAACTCTACTAAAACTGTTGGATTGAGGATCATCATAACTTTCAGTAAGAAAATTTCAAAGCTCACGCATACGAATTAACATTTTACATACAAAGTACTATTCAAGCTTATGACTTATATCTTTCGCTTTATTTCATGGGTAGAATTCGGGTACATATACAAATAACGAAAATTGTTATGACCGACAGTTATAATATCGATATTCAAAATAACAAAAGTCCAAAATGCTGATATGTGATAAACATAACATAATGATGGTATGATCACGACTTCATCCCAAGCGGGGTAGTCAGAGGCAAGTGACTGTTGCCGTCATGGTGAACGGAACACTCAAAAGCCCACTTTTCACCAATGGTATAAGAAACCAACGTGGTAGGTGGTTTTGCCGTCATGGTGAACGGAACACTCAGAAGCCCACTTTTCACCAATGGTATAAGAAACCAACGTGGAGTCAGTCGGAAATTAAACAATGAATACAAAGATTTTGGTTCTGGCCAGATTTGAACTCGAGACCACACGATCCCCGATCCAAGTTGGAATGCCTAACCACTTGGCTACGACACTCTGTGATAAACCGAAGCTTATAATGCCGATATTCGAAATACCGAGAATTCAAAATACTGGCAGTGCAAAATACCGAAAGATATCAATTAAATGTAAGCAGCAATGCAGCATCAAGGCTTGTCATGGCTCCGGCGCTGCGGGGCTCCGGTGGTTACACGCGAGCTGATCGTCGCAGATGACTTACGCTCACCACCGCAGCTTCGGCAACACTCTAGCTAGGGGTAGGGCAGACAAGACCACGTGAAGTCAGTGTCAAATAAGTCGGTTTTCAGTAGCATACACTTTTGAATATTTATTTCTTATATCTTATAGATAATATCATTTCAACAGGGTTTTAAATTTCGCGACTTTGGTCATTTGAGTAAACTATCGGGATTTTGAACATTCGGAAAAATAATAATGAGGCATTTAAGTATTCGGTCTTTCTTTTATAGGTTTTGTGAAATTTGGTAATATAATACGCAACGGTGAAATTAAAATTGAAGCTAACTTATGATTACTTTTCGGGCTGATGAATACTACTACAAACAATTCAGTGTAATCCTGCAGTAGAAGCCACGTGAATAGGCCACTTTATGAGAAACATATTTAGTGATACATCACATTTACTAAAGAAAATTGTTTTCATCTCTTAACAATAGAATTGAATAGAAAAGTTTATTTGACACAAAAATTAAACAGAAATAACATAAAATTCTTAACACTAAGCTTGAAAATGTGTAGAAAAGACTTCTATTTAGCGGTATGTCGTGGTTCATTTATGCAGCGCCACTGAGCTGGTTTTCAGTGGTCACCTTCCACAAGGAACTGGGCCCACTCGAAACTTACCCCGCGGGGCCAGTTAACCAATGCCATTTTCTACCATTTTTGAATTGGTCAACTGGCCCCACAGCCGAATTTGATACAGCTATCTGTATTTGTACCTATGTACCAGAAAAACCAGAAAACGATATTATTTAATATTTTTTTTGAAATTAATGAGGGAACTGATCCCGTGAGTTCGGGCGTTCAGGGTGCATGTGGAGTTGACGCTCTATGGCACGGGCGTTGCTGTGTGCGTTTCGCTGTTAGATTTTTCTGGTGACTGTACCAATTTCAGCTGTGGGGCCAGTGGACCAATTCAAAAATGGTAGAAAATGGCATTGGTTAACTGGCCCCGCGGGGTCAGTTTCGAGCGGGCCCAGATCCAGAGCCCTCAAAATAGAATTTAAAATTAAATTTAAAGGGATCTTCAGCAAAACATTGTCTGCGAAGAGCTGAGAGAATGGCAATGCGGCAAGCCCAAAAAGAGATGGCGAGATGAGATATTAAAATGATAAATCAATCAATATCAGATATAAAAACCGACACGATTGGCGTAGTGCGCTGTAGCACGGTTTTTCGCCTCGATTTCCGAGACACTACGGTGCGATTCCCGATCAGGTAAATTCAAGAAACGATCTTTTCTGAATTGACTCGGGTCTTGGTGTGCTGGGAGACGCCTCTGGCGTACTTCCTTGTGTGGTAACTCGTAATACAGGGATATTAATCCCTACTTCGAGACCATTACAAGTCAAGAGGTGTGTTGTCTGGCGCATATTTATTATATTTATTTGTATCTATTTTACCCACCAATATTTTATGGATTCTAACATGGATAATTTCATCATATTCAATCGATATTTGGTGATGATTTATTTTAAAATAAAATGAAAGAGAAAAATAATATGGCATATTCAGATGTGTTGTAGAAGTATGTGATAAAAAATGAGATTTGTTTAGTTCAACTTTCATTGAAATAAAAGGTTTTCATACCAAAAATACTATCCGTCTTATTGTGTGAATGATCAGTGAAATGAAAGTTAAGTTCGCGAAATGTTTCTTGAATGTTTTGAGGCAAGTAAGTGTTAAGTTGGAAGAGTAGTTGACCGGCTTATTTCAGTTTCTATCTCAAAATGAAAGATAGGACAGTCCCTTCCAAGAAACAAAGTCCTTTTCTGGGTAAGCGTGTACCCACCATAGACCTCGTCATCATTTAACACGAGGCAAGCAAACTGATTTTTTAAAAAGCAGCATTATTTTATGGTCCAAACAAGTATTTAAAATATCAATTAATTGAAATCGGTCTCGTTTGCTTCGACCACGGCTTTCAACATCACTCAAACGAAATTATCTATCGAAGGAACAATCGACTTCACTCAACACTACCGAAGGGTTACCGTCAAAAGGTTGGCTCCATTCGAGAAAGTCCTTTGTAAACTCCATCTTGTATTTTACCTCGATTTCGCAGTTCAAATATTCGCAAGAATTAAACCTTGTTTGCTGTTAAATTAAAGTGGACGTGCTGTCTGTTCGAGGCATAAAGTAAAACAGATGACACGCGTATACCTTATTCTGTGGAGGTACTTGTGTAGAATAACTCTAATAAAAAACGATTCTTGCACACTTCAACCTATTTTTTCACATTCACAAAACAATATTTTTGACGACCGACTTGGTGTAATGGTTAAGAAGTTGGCTACTACACCAGAGGTCGCGGGTTCGATCCCCGCACAGTACAAACATTTGTGTGCATGAACATGTCTGTTTGTACTGGTCTGGGTGTCTCCTATGTATAATAAGTATGTATTTACAAAAGAAAATGTATTTAAGTATGTTTATCCGTTGTCTAGTATCCCATAACACAAGCTTTAATTAGCTTACTTTGGGGCTAGATGGCGCTGTGTGGAATAATGTCCAGGGATAAAAAAAAAAAAAAAAAAAAAATATAAATGAATATCCATAAGACTGTTCACTACCACTATCCGTTACGAACTGCCAAACTTGTCGAGTGGCATCAATCATGCGTTGTTACCAGTTCAACGATTGATCGATATTAATTATTAATAATTGAATAATGAACATTTAAAGACACCTTAAATAAATATAAATAAATAATATAAATAAATAAATATCCCTGGACATTATTCCACACAGCGCCATCTAGCCCCAAAGTAAGCTAATTAAAGCTTGTGTTATGGGATACCAGACAACGGATAAACATACTTAAATACATTTTCTTTTGTAAATACATACTTATTATACATAGGAGACACCCAGACCAGTACAAACAGACATGTTCATGCACACAAATGTTTGTACTGTGCGGGGATCGAACTCGCGACCTCTGGTGTAGTAGCCAACTTCTTAACCATTACACCAAGTCGGTCGTCTAATAAATAAATAAAAACTATCATGATTCTCTCTAATTTGAAATGATACAAAGAAGTGCAGTGCACCTCCTTTGACGCTACTTCATTAAGTCCAAGCAACTTAACCGTTAAGGCAACGGTGACAAAATTGAATGGATTTACACACCATTGCTCTTTTTCTGAACTAATTTAAAATCGATTGAAAAATATGCGCTAAATAACACACCGATAGTCATGGTCTCAAAGTAAGGAGAAAAATCCTTGTGTTACGAGGATTTAAGGCGAGTTTAGCCGCCAACTAGCGCCACCAATTGATTTATTTACATATCTTACAAATTAGACATTGTTGTTCAAAACTGAATGTTCAGAAGAAGTTTAATGTCTGTCCACGACTTTCCATTCTGTTTTTTAGTTTTAGATCGAGTTTTTGCTTAAAGTGGCCACTTTTAGCAAAAACGCGATCAGAAAACTAAAATATCCAAAATAATATCTCAATCAAAAGTTCAATATTTAAAAGAAGTATTTTTTTTAAATATTCACTGTTCAGTTTTGAAAAACAATGTCTGATTTAGAAGTAATAAAAATAAATCAATTGGTGGCGATAGTTGGCGGCTAAAATCGCCAGGGCGTCTTCCAGCACACAGAAATTTCTATCAATAATACGCTGAGTGTCGAAAAACATTGCATCTATTTGGTGTATGTCTGTGGTGGACAGGGTTTTATCTCAAACAAACATTTGCTGGTTTAGTCACTTGACAATTTCGGTTGAAATTTATAGCTGTTAACAATTTTGCTCCCCTGAGG
Source organism: Udea olivalis (assembly GCA_947369235.1). Classification (NCBI taxonomy): domain Eukaryota; kingdom Metazoa; phylum Arthropoda; class Insecta; order Lepidoptera; family Crambidae; genus Udea; species Udea olivalis. The sequence goes on along the minus strand of OX376364.1, from coordinate 4,571,835 downwards.
GCGCGTGCGGGTTTAAACGTGAAAAAGTTTATTTAAAACGCTGCAAATACTCGTATTTATCAAATTTTAAATAAAATGTACGTATGTGTTAAGTACAAAAAGAATTGTGTAAGCATGTGTGTCACAATTTATAATAAAGTTCCCTTTGATATTAAAAACTGACTCTGAATGCATTCAAGGCAAAGTTATATAAATGGCTCATTATTAATAATATTATTATATATGACATTAAAGAATTCATTGACCGTAGATTTTAAGTGTGACATCCTAAATTAATTCACAATTTAATTAATTTAGTATCTACTGACCCAGCCATATTTGATTTAACATTGTTACTATTTTCGATTTGTTTTGTGTGGCTCTAGTATGACATTATTGTTTGGAATATTATTAATTAATTATTACTCTTCGGATTAAGATTTGCATGCTAATAAATTGGCAAGACATGTCGCACACTCTATCTATGATATGTACATCTGTTAATACCATGTTCTTATGCAAATAAAGTTTATGAATTTTGAATTATTAAATAAATAAATAAATAAAAATTTAAAAAAATATGAATGGAAATATATTAGAAATAAATTTAAAAGAAACGCCGTTACAAATAAACACAGGTGTTTATACTACTACAGCCATTTCACTAGACTAGATACATATTTGATATGGTTCATATTAATATACCAGGTAATTACCAAAGACAAAAACGATATGACATACTCAGTATCTAAGGGAAAATTTGATTTTTACAATACACTTAAATTTTAAGTTTTATCCAAAAAATACTGACTGTTCGACTGATTTTGTATGGTGACCTTGAAAATAAAGTCGATTGAAAAATCTACTAATTACTAGATACTGATCACTGCATCACTAACTGATTCTGCCGTATCATTCTTGTACATCTTTTGATAATCACCCTGTTATAATAACTATATTTGTTTTCACGAATATAAATTCGTAACATCTTTATTTTTAGGCTACATTTGAACGGCAGAAATAATCAAAGAAAGTCGCTATGGCGGAAAACTAGTGATTTAAAAAGCAAGAAAGAAAAATAGAATTGAGGAAAGGTAACCTCGCAAAGTCTTTATTGCGTCATATAAGATTAGCTTTGATCATTAAGCAGCAAATAGCTAAAACAAAGAAACAAATACGACCACAAGGGAAGTAATTACACCTAATGAGCGTAATTGTGAAAACCGACAATCTAAGAGCGGTTACAGACTAGCGTCTTATACGCACTTTTCGAAACCGCATATATGCAAGTACAGCCGCGCCTTTTGCGTTGACGCGCTTGTAAGCTCGTATAATCCATATAGATACAGGGGCCTACCCGTGAACGAAATTTTCGTAGTTTCGGTCAAACTAATGTGTCAAAAAAACCTAACACCAATATCATATTATTGAATATTTATTTGTGTATGTTCAACATCATATTAAACAGAACTAAAATACATGTTAGTTTTTAAAATCATCTTCGTCTTCATTCAAATTAAGACCATGCTAGTTTTCCCGAAACTAAGGACATTGCGTAAGTGAGTAGGTACCCTGAATTACAGTTACCGGTTTGAGTGAACACGCCGCAATAAGCCCGTGTAAGCGCGTATGCCAAAGCACCGTAAACGCGCGAAAAAAAAGGCATCGTTTTATCCTCTCCTAGGGGGCAAGGATTCCGGATTTTATTTTCACAATAGTCAGAATTTCATTTTTAAAGATGATGCAATCATTATGATGTTAAGAGGTTCCCGTAGCCTAAAGATTGGCCTTTTTGCGCAATAGCAGTGATCCTTTAGAGCCGGAGGTCGCAGGTTCGATCCCCACTCATGACAAACATTCGTGTGACGAACATTTGTGTTTGTTTTGCTGTGTCTGTGTTATTAAGTATTTATTTAAAAATATTCATCCGTCTTCGACACGCATAATACAAGCTCTGCTTAGTTTGGGGTCAGATTCTTGGTGTAATTTGTCCCTGTTATTTATTTTCAAAGATAGGAACACGGGTGGTCAATATCAAAGCATTTATTTGCAAAAAATAGGTAAATAGTACAAACGTTGTTAAGTATAGTATTGCAGATTAAAAACGCCATGAAACGCCATAAACGCAAACAAGAGGAGCCTTTTTTGTCGGAACCGAACTATTAAGCTGTTTTTAATCGTCTTTTTGCTATAAATGTAAGGTGTAACAGGCAGTAGGTAGGTCAGGTGTTTGTTCAATAGAAGAAGTATAACTCTAACTTGTTCAATACCAAACGCTGTTTAAAATTTCTTTGTCGTACCGTAATTATAACCCGCAACGAATGCTAAAAGGTAAAACGCCATAATTTATAAATTGTGCTTTTCTCGCTCTTGTGTTTGATTTTTATTTGTTTCTCGGGCTGAACAAAAGAAACATGTAATAAAGAGGACGTTCGCGACTGCGGAAGCGGAGTGGAAAAGTTTCTGTTAGCGGAAACAGTGTAAACTTACATTTGAGTTTGTTGAATTTGGTATTTACAACTGAGAAAATTGAATTCTTGAGTTGGGCGGTTGTAATTAATGCACGGAACTAATAAAAATAACGTAGCAAGGAGATTACAAAAGTTTAGTAATGATATTTTTTTCTCTTTTATACATGTACATTGTATGTACTGTTGTATTTCTTATAAAACAAGGACAATAGCACGTTGAAACAGTTTTTCTACATCATACACGATGTTCCATACAAAAACAAAATAAAATTATCATTGAAAAACATTATTCTTGGCAGTTTGTCTGTATTTGCAATTAAATTTTAAATCACTCATCTTCAAAATGAAGCTACGAAACCATGATGGACAGAAAATGTGTTTTAGTTTTTCTTTTATTAGATTTAAGGTTACGATTCGCCAGTAAAGTCACTAAAGTACCAGTTGACTTACTAATTCGAAAATCAAATAAGACTATTTGATTTTCGAATTCCATTCTTAGTCTATTTCAGTCAATCTATCCTCATTAATATGTCTTCCTAGAACTGTTCAGTCACTCCATTTAGTTAGAGACAGTGTATCACCTACTAGCAAATATTGCGAAATCTTATCCAATCAACGAACAGAACCAGTGATCTAATTAAACAATCACTATTGTGGAACACTGAACATATAATGCTAGAATAAACGAATGAACGCAAGATCATAAGTGTCGTGTTTAAACAGGGATCCTTGCTCAAATATCATGCCTCAGCGTTTTGAAAATGTATACTAAAATAGGAAAAATGTGATTGTTTGTTTGTTTGTATTGAATAGGCCTGAAAATACTTGACTGAATTTGGAAATTCTTTTACCAATATAACGCCAAATTATCAGCGAGTATCATAGTATGGTTTTTGAGCAATATTTTAACTGTGATTGTGTATTGCGTAATTGTGTATTAAAAAATATCTTGAATGGAATAAAACCTTGCTGAGCCGACACTTGTGTGAAAATTATTTATAAAACATAACTATATCTCAGTGAACACTTCATTCCTTACAACCCCCGTGCCTTTCCTTCAATCGGTATTAAAATCACCTCTCAAGACTTATTTTTCACGAAAATGTGTAAGTTAAAACGCTCACCGGTGAAAGCCTTTTTGTAGTCGATTAGATTGGGGTAGCGCAACCCAAGCCATTTGAAACATGATATTTATTCACCTTACCAACACTCCATCATAACTTAATGGTGTGTGAAGAAAAAGAGCAGGACCGTAACGTGGTAATGGTTTTATTTTTTTATAATATGTTTGTGTCCATGCGGTTGTCAATATCTTGATAATATCAGCTGTATTTGTATGCAGGTTGGGAACTGAGAATTGAGCTCATCAAGATTGAGCTAAGCGCGTACCAATCAGATTTCGGTAAACAACTTGATGGCAGAGGTCTTTGCCCTGCATAGCGACCGTCTTTGTATTTTTCTGGGCTATTTTCATTGTCTTCCCAATTCTGAAGGCAGACTTGCCCGCGAGAAGCAATGGGATCTTGATGAAGTAAAACAGACGATGTTTCTGTTCATATTTTTCTTCAGACGAATTCCAAGAAGGGTGTAGTGATATTAATCTACTTAATTTTCCTATTCCACTGGCGGATGACCAAACACAAGTTAGAAGAGACTGGTTTTCATCACCACCATAATCACAGACTTAGTCAGAGATTGAGGAGGAATACATCTCGGGAGTCACTATTTTGAAAATAGATTGGAATAAAGGTGGGGACCAAGAATAATGGCTAGAGGAATAGGCAGGTACAATCAGATGAAGTTTTCATCAGGGCCCTGTGTCTTCAATGTTGGCATATGTCAGAAAAATAATAGTTCCCTAAAAGGAAGCAACTACCGAGGATTGAACAAAAATGTGTGCAGTTTTGAGGATAGATCTGAGTGTTGTTGTTGTATGAACTGACGTTTTCAAATCCCTACTCAAGTACCGATCATCACTTGAGTGAATACGGGCCTTAGACTGGCTTCATCAAATCGTTAATACCTTCTTCAACTGCGTGTCTTTCATACATTTTAAAAAAACTGGCGGAATATTTCCCCTTTAAGAAGTTCTTCATAATTTAATGGCGTGTTAAAGGAATCCCGCAGGGTGAGTCCGCAATACGGTTACGTTATTTTTATTGCCCCCAACCACTGCTAAGCGAAGCTTGTAAACTTCTAAATTGCTGCTTTATGGGAACATTTTCAGTAAACGCACATGATTTATATTCTTACTTTCTTAGCTCTTACCATAGGTATGCATAATGGCGTTTCTTAAGAACCTTTTTGGGTTTGCACAGGACGACGCGATAGTATAAAAACCGGCCAAGTACGAGTCGGACTCGCGCACCGAGGGTTCCGTACAAACCTGTAGATATATTTATTAAGAATATATTTATTAAATGATGTAACTAAAGATGGTTTTCGCAATTTTTCTTTCAACTGTGCTATAAGAGGTTGCTTCGTACCAAATTTCAAGATTCTGAGTTTACGGGAAGTGCCCAGTAGGTTTTGATTCCCTTGCGAGTGTCGAAAATTTGAGGAAAATTGCGGCATAAACGGCTGTATCTTTTGATTGCGTTGGCTTAGAAGTTTGATTTTTTCAGAGCTTGAAGGGACAGTAGACTTGAGTATTTGATATAAATTCCAGTTTGAAACCTCCACGTGTTCCTGAGAAAAAGGGTCTTGACAGACAGACAGACGGACAACAAAGTGATCCTATAACGGTTCCGTTTTTCCTTTCGATGTACGGAACCCTAAAAAGTTGAGTTTAACTTGAAGAAGTTCATTCAGTCTGTACCAAGTACAAAGATAAATCAAACAAGACAAATTTAGCAAACAACTCAGTTGAGGACATTAACTCAGCATGTGCATGTGTTTATTTTGAAAAAATATTTAAAAAAAATGGTTCCTTCTTGACTCTCACTCAGATAGCGCTTATCCACGAAATACAGAAAACTTTTTGTATATATCGTATCGACTTCAAAATAATGTTTTTTTTATTTTATAAACATGAAATGTGGTTTTAGATTTCTCGGAACATAGCCTCAGCTTGTGAACACAAACCCGCATTTAGCAAACGTATTGCCAATATCCAACAAATTGTAGTGATGCCTTGATGAAATATTCTCCCCAGCAAGCGGCAGTAAATAAGCTGCTATGTTGTCTAAACCTCACAATTTTCCAACCTGTCTCAGATTTTTTGGTGACATGTAATATAAGCTATTAATAAGTGGCCAACTAAGCACTCTCAGAGGCGAATTTAAAACATCCGCGAGCGCAATCTGGAGATCTACTCTCGTAAATCATTTCCGAAGTTTCGTGTAACTTTAGAAGGCTGAAAGCGAATAAAAACGAGTGTGATGTTCATAGGTTTTGTATATTTTGTACAAAAAAATATCGGACTCCGCCGGAGAAAAACTCTGTTAAACAAAACTTATCTAACAATTCTATTTTGAGTAATATAATTTTCCTTAACACCAAATGTTGAAGTGTACATACCTATGTTACATAAGTGAGTAAGAAGATACTTCTTATGAGGAATCAGGTTTCTCTAATGAGAAACGTATAGTGTCAATGATTTAAATTCGACATTAAGAACAAGTAAAGACAGTACAATTTTCAATTCCCCAAGCTACAGTGGCAGATATCCATAAAGAAGTAAAGGATCAGAGTGAAACAAAAGATTTATGCCTTACATAAAGTTCTATTCCAAAGTACTTATATTGTAATCTCTTGAAATTCGCGAAGTGAGGCAGATTACGAAATCGTTTCTCAAAGTTACCTCAATAAAAGTCTGCAACCGTAAACGTTGAACTACCGCAAGCAGGCACAAGTCTGCCGCAAATTGATGTGCGGCTGACGACTCTATTACAAATGCATACAACACACATCATACCAGCTAAGTTGCTTTGCTAAAATATTCTACCAATCCGTCTGCCTTTCAAAATCAGCACCATAGCGAGACGAAGTAAAGTAAGTTCTTATGGAGATTACGGTTGCTGTCAAAACTGCTTACATGATACGAATATTATGCCAGATGTTGTCAAGTCACAAAGAAAACAGGCGAACAGTTCGATAAACAGAGAAAAACGCACTTTGTCAAGGAACACTGAAACTGTAGCTAATATAACCACGTGAGTAAAACAAAACAGTGCAAAGCTCAAACAATGCGCTGTAACATATTAACCGGTTTCTCTTCTAATGCCCCGTTCACAATATTCCAGTCCAGCGCTCAATCAATGTGGACATTCCAGTGCCGGGTTCACATTATTCCATTGGTATTCCAGTGCTGGACTGGAATAATGTGAACGGGGCTTTACGCGAAGAGGCCACCAGGTGGCCTACTCCGGTAGAAATTCACGGAGTTTCGTGAAAATTTGAAAGGTTAAACTAGGACTCAAAACATAGTATGTTATGAAGGTTTCATGTATTTTGTACAATAAAATACGGTTATTAGAATACCAAAATATCAACATCAATTTTATACGGTAAGTATGTTTTTTTAATGATTGAAAATTCACGTAACTACTTGTTCGACGAACGAGAGTAAATCCTCAGTTTTCACTCGCGCACGTGTATTACTGTCACCAGAGCGCAGCGCAGGGAGAATCTTGGTCTCTCTTGCATTTATTTACTTAGTTCGGTTATATCTGTAAGATCTGTTTAACGCCTCCAGTCAGTTATTCAGTACAATCTAACATCATGATAAAACGAGTAGTTATTAAAGTGTAGAAGATTTTTTAAATTCAAGAATTTGTGGCCTGGGTAAGGAATATAATCTGATCATCTTCAAATTTTTTGACTGTGCTCTGTGAATTCAATCATTGTAAACAACAATTTCTGAAAGGGGTATTTAAAGAGTTTCTTGCCGTATTCTTTTCGATGGAAGCAACCTACGAACCGGAAGAGTCCCAATATATCAATTGCATATATTTATAACGTTTATTATTATTATTATTATATTTTGTTTTCTATGACCTATCATTCAGAGTCCATAGTGAGGATCGAACCCACGACCTTCGGCATAAACAAATATGATAAAACATTATCTACCGTAGACGTTACCCTTTTGCGGTATTCTTCCAAAATGAATAAAATCCATCCTACGCTGCCAAAACAAATTTACCTGATATGAATAAATTGATGTTCTTCACCGCTCTGCTTTATTTTATCTGGAAGTAAAGAAAAATGGAGTTTTAATACTTTCCTCGGGTATTGAATCAAATGTGTAAAGTTTTTTAATAGTCTTAGTCTTTATACATTTTGTTTTACAAGAAAATTTGGAAAGAAATGATCGATCGTCAATGTTTTATCCAGTAAAAAAACAGGTGAAGGCCTTGTTAACTTTTTTTTACGAAGTGATTTGAACGTAGCTATGTATAAGAAATAAAATAAGGTGAGATGCATACGAGGCACGAGCCTCTACCTACCTGTAAAACCAAAAAAGAACGAATGGAAAACAGACATTATGCTTGCTCAACCTCTAAGATGTTGAGAGATATATTTGGATGCGTTGATAATAAAGATAGTGTATAAGTAAATAAGTTTTTATTCGCGGTTGTCACTTGCAATTACATTTAAAAATTATGGACACGTGTTCAAGATTCCAAACGGATAGTCTTTTTTATTCAGTATCGATAATTAAACACGCAATTATCAAACATCGTTAGTGGTAATTGATTTTGCCAAAAAAAATATCTTAAGCTAAACATCGATAACTTTTTTGTATCGGAAACAGATGAAAGAACATATTGAATTTCATTGCAAATATTTTAAATGGTTTCTTTTCGCTACTCCAATCATAATACAGATACAAAAAAACACAGACAGTAACGCACACATGTCCAAATTATTTTTTAAGCAAAAAGCCAGACAAAAATCTCACCTGCGCCAAACAAGCCAGTCGAAAAAAACGTCGCATTCCTCTCATTACACCAAGCCCCGTGAAATTCAGGGAGGGACATAAAAACCTTAATCCGTTCCCGCCGGAACAGGAAAAATACAAACGCAAACGAATTATGTTAAACAAATATTCGGGTAATCCCAACACAGGACCGGAGCTGCCACCTGCAGGGAACGCTTAAAAAAGCTGAGGTGAAAGAAAAGTTATTTAATTTATGTTTCTAGATACGGAAAGTGGGGCTTTGAATTCCAATTTTTGCGGTTTTCCTTACAACTTTGTTAGCTACATTCTTTCTGAATTACGATGCAATAAACAAGAGAGAATTGTGTTTTTGGCAAGAATTTAAATCTGAAACAGTTTTATTATTGAGGAAAAATTAAGAAGAGTTGAGTTGAGGATGCGATTGCGAAATTCGTGCTTTAGGATTAAACCCAGTTTCAATTTATAGCTACTTACTTGTTTATAGACCCTTGCTACCTTGGCTTTTGCCGAGTATGGAACGAATAAGACTGTATATTATTCGTTGTATTACAAGATGCATTGAGAAGATTTACATTACTTCATGGTAGGAGTCATAATAATATTTTTTATTAATAATTAGTATTTATAAATAATGGATACGATTCCCGTAAACTACAAGTTACTTACTGACAAGAATAGTCTCAAGATAAATAAAATAAAGGCTCTCCTAATATCATTAGACTTAGACTAATAACCTACTTTTTCATATCTTTTTCTTGCTTTTAATTATTTTCTTATCGCAAAGATTATTTTGTTAAAAGCGTCGTGGCCTAGTGGTTAAGCACTTCAACTCGGATACCGGATCGTTTGGTCCCGAGTTCAAATCTGGCCAGAACCAAAATCTTTGTGTTCATTGTTTAATTTCCGACTAACTCTCCGGTGATGGAAAACATCGATATAAAACCAAATCAACCCGGATAACGGTGGAAGGCTCACCACCTACGTCGTTGGGTTCTAATACCATTGGTGAAAAGTGGGCTTCTGAGTGTTCCCTTCACCATGACGGCAACAGTCACTTGCCTCTGACTATCCCGTTTGGGATAAAGTCGTGATAGTATGTATAATGGTATGTTATCGCAAGTAAGCCCTTTAATGCAAGCATATCAAGGCAGAGACCTACAGACATTTATTTTCAATACCATTTGAGTCGAAATTAAGATGGGATGTATCGTAGGTACCAACTTTAAGATTCTTTAACAAAAATAACTGGGCTTTCTCCTAGCCTTGGTCAGGAATTATTCATCTCAAATAACTTAGGACGAAAACAACCATGTGTCAAACGGTCTACACATGGTTCTTGACAACCTAGTACAAGTTTTTTTTTTTTTTCCTAGCCTTCTTACCTAAGCGTCCTACTTTTTCCGCAGATACCTCCCTGTTGTCTCTTAGTCCAAGCGTCGAGATTCCTACCTTAATTTTCCACGGTTTATTCACAACGGTAAACGACGCTTGCTCAAAGAGTAGATACCACTCTTTCCTGGATTTTTACCCCAAATCCTGTTATAGTTCTTAATTAAGGTTAAGTAGTAACAAATAACCGTGTGGGTTACTTTTATACAGATATATATTTCGTATCCCTAGGTTTATTTAGCTACAGTTCGTTCGTTCTTTACCCTCTCAATCATAAAAAAAATAATTGACAATTTAAAACAACTTCAGCTAACGTGATGTGCTGCTGCTTACTTGCAGATGTTGACAGCGCTAAGGATAAAAAAGATAAGTCGCTATTGATGTCTTTCCAGACAGTCGAGTCGGTGAACGGCTTAATAGCGGAGAGCCTCGACCAACACCTCGAGAGGCTCTCGCTCAGCGGTTGGGTCAAGGGTCAGATGCAGAAGGCTGTGCTCTGGACACGGGTCGCATTGTCAGGAGGTTCCTCTCTCAGTAGCCCTTAACACCGGTAGTTTGCCTGCCCCGCGCCGGCGCCGGCACTCTAGTTAGGGTTCTTAGTGTTTTCATAACTGTTTGCTTAGGTTTTATCATTGTAATTAAGTAGTTTTTATCATTATTGATTTATTTATTACGACACGATTGGCGTAGTGCGCTGTAGCACGGTTTCTCGCCACGATTTCCGTAGTGTCCCGGGTTCGATCCCCGGTCGGGTCAATTCAGGAAACGATCTTATCTAAATTGAACTGGGGTCTGGGTGTGCTGGGAGACGCCCCTGGCTTATTTCCTTGTATTGCACCTCGTAACACAGGGATATTAATCCCTACTTCGAGACCATTACAAGAGGTAAATAAATATATATAATAAATAAATAAATATGCGCCAGACAACACTGTCTGGCGCATATTTATTTATTTATTTATTTATTATAATGCATTTATAAATTATTTCAATAAAATTAACATAAATCTTTGTTTTTATAAGAATACTGTACAAATTTTATAACAACAAAGTTTATAATTATAAATCATACTTCCTATTAATATTTTAAATGCGAAAGTTTGTATGAATGTATGTATGTTAGTTATTATTTCACACAAAAACTACTAAACGGACTTGGATGAAACTTTACAGTGATATAAGCTTATACGTCAGAATAACACATAAGCTACAATTTATCAATATTCTATGTAATTTGGTCATGATATATCCATAACGCGGGCAAAGCCGCGGGCGGAATGCTAGTAAAGAGATAAAGCATAACGTTAGTTAAAACAGTCTTTTAAGTCTCATTTGTGATGTTTCTATGAACATGGTATTTATCTAAAATTGCAAAATAACAATTACATGCTAAAATAGTTACATGTTACTCAAACCCATGAAGTCAGAAAAGTTAACTCCTCGTCATATTATTACTCAAGTAATTAAACTGAAATACTAGTTAATGTATGGACTGGGAGATAACTAACTCTGCTGGTGTCAACTTGTCGGCCCTGTTTATATTTGCGCAGTCATTTTGCCGCAAAACGCAAGCTAAAAACAGAATCCTAATTAGTTCTTTAAAAACGTTAATTAAACAGCTTCAAAGCAAATAAAACTAAAATAATCTTCTCCTGCGTTAATAAAGTCCCTTTTTATGAAAAAAGTTGACGCTAACATATTTGGTGTATGACAACCGGTTAGTGCTTATATGTTGGTATTTACGTTTGTTTTTAGTTAATTAAATTTCTCACAGACCAGTACGTCTACCAAGAGTTGCCACTTTAAATGTACATTAACGTTCGCGTAAAAAATGTATAGGAATTACATGATTATCGTACAGTACGGTTTCAGAGATGTTTCCTTCCAAGGACGCTTAAATTGTGGAATGAACTCCTTGCCGAGGTTTTCCCGATGAGTTATAGTACGGAGTTCTTCAAGAGGGGTTTGAAAAGGTTTTTGCAGGGTCGACAACGCGCGAGTGATACCCCTGGTGTTGCACGTGTCCATAGGCGGCTGCCGTAACCGCTTACCATCAGGTGGTCCGCATCCTTGATTGTCACCGACGTGGTAAAAAAAAAACATGACATGACAATGTACAGACACACTGTATTGTACTAGATGACTTGAGTCAAGAAGTTCACCGACAAACGCGGCTTAGCTTAGTCCTCATGAAAGTTACCTAGACAGTGCTTCTAAGTTCTACTGCTTATATTTCAAGTCACATTGCATTATTATTTGACGACACGATTGGCGTAGTGTGCTGTAGCACGGTTTCTCGCCTCCGTTTCCGTAGTGTCCCGGGTTCGATTCCCGGACGGGTCAATTTGGGAAACGATCTTTTCTGAATTGACTCGGGTCTGGGTGTGCTGGGAGACGCCCCTGGCTTATTTCCTAGTGTGCTTCCTCGTAACACAGGGATATTAGTACCTACTTTGAGACCATTACAAGAGGTGTGTTGTCTGGCGCATACTTATTATTTATATTTTTATATTTTATGCTTGGATTGCTATCAAAAATGGTCTTCCAATGGTCTGATTATTTGGGATATTATGTGTGAGTATTATCTAGAATTTTGTGTCTTGTGAGTTTTGTCAACCCGAAAGCTGCTTCACCGCCAGAGATGTGCAGCTAAGCAGTGAGGATGTACAAGCTAAGCTACGGAACTATAAGACCGTTTCCACTGATGCTAGGCTATGTGACGGATGTGCGATACCACAAAGATGCGAACTGTGTGAAGAAGAGGCGACAGTAGGGAAGGCACGCACAGCTCGCACGAATCCATAGCACACGCACACATCCATAGCACGCATCCATGTCAACTGTCATTTAAAAACTAGCTAAGTAGGACTCGTTTCCATCAGTGCTATGCTATGTGGACCAATGAATATGATTGGTGGATATCAAACGCATCCACAGCAAGCTAGCTCAGCACATCTCTGGTGTAAAAGCAGCCTTATATCGAGCGAGAGATCTCATCTGAAATACCTATTTCATATCACGCCCTGTCTCTTTCTAACCCAAGCAGAACGCGACCTCATTAAATATTAATAACAGTTCTTGAAATTACAGAGAGAATTACTTTGAGGCGACGGATAAAAGGAGAAATTCTGAACACGTATGTACCAACAAGCAAACATATTAACATGGATTATTACTTTGTTAATTTTAGCATTTAATAATGCATGTTTTTCATATTTGTAGATAGAAAAACTAGAAAAATTCAAGTCCTAAATTCGATTTTTTCTAGGTTTTCTATCTTTAGATGTTATCATGGGAAATTAAGTTAATATTTAGACTGAATAAATAAATAATAAGGAACTCGGCTTAGTGACTGTAGCGGATAAGCAACGATTACCTTATCTAAATACCACCAAGAAACATGGGTGGGAGATCCCACGACCTCCTGCGCTGAAATCAGGATCGCTGCCATTGCGTTAAAACAGGCCAATCAAAATAATACATTTCATTTGGAAAGCGTGGTGATTAGGCCAATACCCATCTATTGTAGCGATGACTTGATTTCTATGACGGAGGCCTATGCTCAGCAGTGGGACAGTATATAGGCTAATTACTACTAATCATTAAAATCGATATAAAGTTGCCATTGACACGATAAGATGAGTAAGAATGTGGTAAGGTGTATGAAACCCTCTATCCACCCAGGAAAAGCTTCCAGTCCCGTACATGATTTCAAAACATATTTTTTCGGTCACCTGATATGATACCTATAGAAATAAGTATAAATTAGATAAAAATAATGTACACGTGATAAGCGAATTCATGACAATATACCAAACGACCCCGATTGGTATACATTCAGAAGCAAGTTAACTAATACCGTCATGGTGAAAGGTAAACTCAGCCCACTTTTTAACAAACGTATTAGAACGCAACAATTAGATGGTGAGCCTTACACCGTAATCCGGATTGATTTAGTTTTTTATCAGTGTTTCCCATCACCGGACAATTGGTCGTAAAGGACATCGCTCATTCCCCATACATTGAATGCCCAGGAACGCACAGCAACGACAAAATACTAGTTGTGTTCGGAATCGTTCACAAATTCTCATCAGGCATTTGCTGAAACACGGACAACTTGAGGAACCGTGGCCTACTTCAGAATGTATTCGATTTTGTGGTTATGCTTAATCGTAAACGATGTAGACTTTTTACTATTTTCTGATAGATATATTGTTAACCTCTATTTAAGCACTTAAGTGATATGAATAAAATGAACATAAAATATAATTATACATCTTTAAATCAAAAAAATATTAATGCTCATATTCATTTTGTTATTAGAGTGTTGGCAGTTGGCACCTATTAACACTATAATACATTTACTAATGAAATAACAAAATGCAGAAGTTATGTATATAAGTTCTCATATAGTTGAAACGAAACACAATTATAGCGCGATCTAAAGGAGTATAACTCCATCTGTTGGTGCTACTTGAAACCAATTTGTCATCACTTTTTACAAACCGGCTACAAATCATATCAACCACCAACCATATAAAATTGTGTATTAGTTACAGAACTTTTTATTTTTCGTTTCTAATTACAGAATGTCCGTTTACTAAGAAAAATTGCTAATAAAATTTAAAAAAAAAATAAGAATTTTAATGAAGGACATTCGTTTGTACATGCTGGGGCAGATTTAGACGGTGTTATTCATTTAACATTGAATACAAAGATGGTTCTGGCCAGATTAGAACAAGGGTTCCAAGATGAAGTGCTCAACCCCTAGGCCGCATCGTTTTCTTTGATATTATTAAAACATATAATGCACATACACGCCAAGCTAAAGTTATTTCATTAGCCAAGGTAGTTTCTGAAATTTCCACATTATGAAAAATTTCCGTCGCTAGCCGCTTTGTTTTCGCCAACTTCCGCCACTCGCATTCACAGGGGAAATGGGCTGTTTTCGCGACAGATAAAAAAAATAAAAAAAATAAAAAATATCCCTGGACATTATTCCACACAGCGCCATCTAGCCCCAAAGTAAGCTAATTAAAGCTTGTGTTATGGGATACTAGACAACGGATAAACATACTTAAATACATTTTCTTTTGTAAATACATACTTATTATACATAGGAGACACCCAGACCAGTACAAACAGACATGTTCATGCACACAAATGTTTGTACTGTGCGGGGATCGAACCCGCGACCTCTGGTATAGTAGCCAACTTGTTAACCATTACACCAAGTCGGTCGTCCAAAATACTTTTATGAAAATGCGATGCAAGCAGTAGGTACGGTCAGTAAAAGTCGTCGATTGCTTTATTTTAACGAAGGATAATTTTGTGACTGTGAGATAAGCATTTTATCACTGATTAATCATTTTAGTACACGCTCGTTTCGCTGCTCTTACTTATTTATTTTATTCTGTGCTCTTAATCTAGGTACCAATCGACTCCTACTTTAATACACCCACCTTAACTAAGCTTAGCGATTTACTTAACTTAGTGTTTATGACGAAACGATTGACGTTGTGCATTATAGCACTATTTCTACCCTTAACTAGCGCAGTGTCTTGGGTTCGATTGCTGGTCGAGTCAATTCATGAAACGATCTTTTCTAAATTGGCTCTAATCTGGGTGTGCTGGGAGACGCCCCTGACTTCATTCCTTATCTGGTACCTCGTAACAGAGTTATTTAATTTATCCCTACTCCGATATTATGACTATGTCTACGGAGTAGTGAAAAAAAATTACAATAAGGATTAACAATTTTTTTTCATTGACGCTTTTGTTTGTTTGTGACCACATCGTCTTTATCAATTTTAATAAAATATAAATTGTTCAACACACTTGCTCCGCACACAATTTTACCGCAATTAGGCACATAATGACACAATCAAACTGTGACTTTTCATTGCTATTATTCACAACTGAGTTATAGAGTTTTTTTTTTGGTTGAGCTGCTTGTTCTTAAAAAGGTTCGGTACAAAAAAGATCGTGTTCAACAAATACATTTTTATCTACTAAATAAAATTCTTTTTTAGTATTATTTTATTCACAAGTGTGTTCAAATAAATTTTAATCTTACAGCAGATTCACTGTTCGAGGTCCAAAGTGAGTTTTTTAGAATTACTTACCTCTAAAGATTCATATGAGGTAGGGCATAGCGGATTCCACCGCCCGTGTTAGAGTTTCCTCTATATAGTACGATCACTTTCCGTCACGTAAACTACGATGGTTGTCTTCAGAAAGCATGCCATTTTGGTTCCATTTCTAATCACTAGGGGCGCTGTGCGTCAACGCGGACGCTAGCGGCTCTCATTAGTGTAAACTCATGGTATAGAGGCGTTCACTCCAACCTTAACATAGGGGCACCTTATACATGAGACTCATTTTGCAGTGGTTTTGGAGCTTATTCAATACAATCAAACAAATATTTCCTCTTTATTATTATTATAGATGAAGCTTCCTGAATGAAACTGTTAGGTATTTCGCCAGCAAACATTATTTAACGTAAATTAATTAGGATTTGCAGAGAAACTTTGTTGAAAGTATCACTGGCGAACTGTTATTTGCTTAAGAGCTAGTAACATCGACCTAAGTAGTGCTAAGCTCTAAAAAGAAAGCAATTTAAGATAGGTACGTAGTTTGGGTGCGCGCCGTGACCTGAATCCAGTACAAGCGAAGCAAGAAACTGATGTAAGAGAGAAAAAATAATTTATAGACCCATACTTTAAAAAAAACTCAATAAAATCTTCTTATCGCGTCGAGTGGCAACACTACACTGTGTGCGTCCATGGTGCGTTAACAATAATTATTATTTTCTGTGACTTGATTAATGGTCTGAGTGCGTAGACGCCGGCTTCGGGCCTTTTTACACCCTGTATAAACGGAATAGTCCGCTTAGAACAAACCGTCATTTTGATCACGCACACAGACACAGTGAGTTTACAGGCAATACCGGTGAGAATCGGTCACGCGGCAAGTCGCACTGTCGCGAGTGTTTGTGTATGCCAGTCACATTTACAATTGATAAAATTATCAATTTTCTCTGGAGTGATTATCTGTGGCATAGAAACCAATTCTCCAATTGCGTAGAGACATTGCCAGGCTAAGTGTTCTCTATCGCTTCTACAATGGGGAATGCTCTGACGAGTTATTCCAGCTTATTCCACCCTCACCTTTCCACTCCCGTACCACGCGTGCTAGACTACTGCGTCACCCCCACACAATTCAACATTTGTTGGCCCGAACTAAAAGGTTCGGTGACTCGTGTCTTTGTCGTACCATCCAGATGTGGAACGCTCTTCCAGCACATGTGTTTCCTTCCTCGTATAGTCCCGGGTTCTTCAAGCGGGGCGTGAAAAGGCATTTCTGCAGGCCTTCAAGGTGAGGATGGCCAGCCCAGTGATTCGTTTGAATGACTGGGCTTGTCAACCTCATATCTGGACCTCACGACCGCTTTCCATCAGGTGGAGTGAGGTCATCTTGACGGGCAATAAAAAAACTAAAAAAGAAAAACTATTTAGTAATCTGTGGCTTTGTCTCTGTTCCGTTTCAATTATTCACACACTAGCTGTCAGTGGCTTTGCCCTCGTAGACTACTACACTCCTACAGTTAAAATATAGCCTGAAAATTATGTAAAGCCTACTCATTAATAATATAGCTTTATATTGGTAAAAAAGGTCCAGTAATTTCGGGGCCTTTTCATTAAAATTGATACAAAAAACAATTAAATCTTTGTTTATGTATAGATGTCAAATAAATACAAAGTTTCACAATAACATCTCAATTTAGTAAAGTCTTTTCTGTCAAAAGCAGTTCTTTATATTTCTAAGGAATGCATTTCTATATTTAATATTAAAACCAACACTTCCTCTTTCATTAATTTAAGTAAATAACTAATATCAATATTGTCTGTATTTTATTATCCTGTCAATCCAAGTCTAACTTTTAACAATGAAGTACGCATCACCAAATTAGCCGCAGCTGCCTTAGGTAGCAGCTAAGGAATAAGCCTAAGAAATTATTCAAAAGCACATTTCCAAAAATTGTCTAATGTAGCACAAACTCATAAAAGTGGATTATTTAGAAACACTCTATTCGCAATATTTCGGGACCACTTTTAGTTATTACAAGCTACGATTTTCTAGGAACAGCTCCGAGTTTCAAAGATCTTCATAACATATTCTCTTTAGCCACTGGCCTAACGTACTTCGTATAACATATTTACTCGCTCCTACACTCAGTGGATAACTGGTTAGTACAAAAACTTCTTTAGTAACGTTTTCTCAAAGGCTTTTTGTTTATCTGTTAGTAATCAAACTGAAATTTCTTTTGGTTTTTACCACGCGGATTATTACGAAATCCTCATTTTCCCCGTATTTGGATTTTAATTCCATATTTTTCTTTTATTTACGTGTTTTTCACTACCTCTGAATATTTTTGTAATAATGAAGTTGTATTTGGAGAATGAATTTCAAGACCTCTATTTTAAAAATACATACCAACATGACTTTATCCCAAACGGGGTGTCAGAGGCAAGTGACTGTGTCGTCATGTTGAACGAAACACTCAGAAGCCCACTTTTTATCAATGGTAACAGAACCCAACGTGGTAAGTGGTTTTTTATCGATGTTTGCCATCACCGGAGAGTAAGTCGGATGTTTAACAATGAGCACAAAAATTTTGGTTCTGGCCAGATTTTATCAGCGAGTTACAAACTCAGTTTTTTCGGCTTTTTTTCTACGCGAGCGAAGCCACTGACGGATAGCTAGTAGTTTTTCTGTTTCTATAATATTGGTATTACACGATTTGTGCTCAGCCATAGCTAGTAGTTGATAACGTTGCTAATTGGCTATTTGACAGTTGTAACGATAAGATAGCTTATAGGTTCACATTAACTTTACAACATTTTTTATTTGAAAATAAATTGTAAATATTTTATATTTTGAAAAATAAACAATAGTTTTTTTGTCTGTCCATAAAAAGAACCGAAACGCGGGGGGCCATTGTGTAACGTCACTTTGCGTCACATTTCAATAAACAAACCAAAAGGCGTGTGTTGTATCGTTTGCTGTTTGCTGAGAAAATTAAAATAAACTATTTAAAATTGTGCTTGTTTTCTCTTTTTCTAGAGGTTTCACGAAATGGAATCAGGCTATCCAAAAGCTGATAGTGCGAATCTGCCTAAAGTCGATTAATGTATGATCGCATACTTTTTTTGCGTGTAATAGTGATTTCTGCTCTGCAGAGTTTTGGAATGCAAAAACTTCCGCGTAAGTATCGAAATAAACAGGCTTTAGCTTGTCATTTTTACAATTCCAGTGAAAAAACTGTAGAATTTCCACTTTAAATGCAAGATTTAGAGCAGCTTCGTAGACAGTTTCGTTTGTTTATTGAAATGTGACGTCACAGCTAGCAAATGTCACGTGACTGGCTGTTTTCGTGCAAATTTTTTGGGAGACTTTAATGCCCACCATGAGTCCTGGTTAGGCTCATCAAAAACAGACCATGCAGGCCGAACTGCCCATGCGTTTGCTCTCACGCAAAACCTGACGCAACTGGTACACCAGCCCACCCGGGTACCAGATACTGTCGGTCATACTCCCTCCTTATTGGACCTTCTGCTGACGACTCACCCAGCCGGGTATAAAGTGTCGGTTGGTGCTCCATTGGGCTCCTCCGATCACTGTCTGGTTGGCGCTACAGTGCCTTGTGCAGCTCCCCCACAACCTGTGGAGGTGACGCGGCGGTTATGGCACTACTCGTCGGCAGATTGGGACGGATTGCGAGAGTATTTTGCCTCCGTCCCTTGGCGGCAGTGCTGCTTTGGAGAAAGGGATGCTTCAGAGAGTGCATCTGCTATCGCTGACGAGATCAGTACCAGAATGGAATACTACATTCCTTTTACTGATGTCGTCAGTGCTAGCAAAACTGGTCCCTGGTTCAATCGCGAGTGTGCCGCAGCTGTTGAACAAAAACAGGCGGCGTACCGTGCTTGGTCTAGGGCCCAGGCACTCAATGATCATTCAAACCTTGCCTCCCTGAAAGCAGCCTTTAATAAAGCCACCAAGACCACGAAGAGGGCTTACATTAGAGCAGACGCCCAGCGAATTGCACGTGTTGGCCAAGAACTCATCACGCACCCTACGGGTAGCCGCTCCTACTGGCGACTGGCTAAACATGTGCAATTTAACTTCTGCGTGCCTTCGCTGCCCCCACTGAGATTCCCTGATGGATCGTTGGCTCATCAGCCGCAAGAGAAAGCCGATTTACTGGCTAACCTCTTTGCCGCAAACTCTTGCATCGATGACTGCGGTGCTGCGCCGCCTGAAATTCCACATTGCGGCTCCACAATGCCTGATATTCGTATCAGTCAGTGTGATGTTCGTGCCGAACTGCAGTCACTCGATGTCAGGAAAGCCAGTGGCCCTGATGGAATTCCAGCTGTGGTGCTGAAGAAATGTGCAGCGGAGTTGTCTCCAGTGTTCACTAGCCTGTATCGCCTCTCCTACAATTCGGGTCTTGTGCCGCTGTCTTGGAGGGCGGCGAACGTTCAACCAGTTCCCAAAAAAGGGGACCGGTCTGACCCTGTCAATTACCATCCAATAGCCGTAACCTCAGTTTTAGCTAAAGTGTTTGAGCGGATCATAAACACGCAGCTCATCCGCTACCTAGAGGATTACTCTCTCATTCACGACCGTCAGTACGGCTTCCGACCAAAACGGTCTACGGGTGATCTTCTAGCGTACGTAACACACATCTGGGGGGAGGCTATGGACAAGCATGGGGAATCTTTGGCCGTCAGCCTTGACATTGCCAAAGCTTTTGACCGTGTATGGCATCGTTCGCTTCTTTCCAAGCTTCCGGCATATGGTCTGCCACCTCGCCTATGCGACTGGGTCGCCGGATTTCTGGAGGGACGTAGAATTCGTGTCCTCTGCGATGGTCAAAAATCACGCGTTCTCCAGATTAATGCCGGAGTGCCGCAGGGCTCCGTCTTGTCGCCGACGTTGTTTCTTCTGCATATCAATGACATGTTATCTCTTGGTAATATTCATTGCTATGCGGGTGATAGCACGGTCCACGCGCGATATTTCGAGCGCCCTGGGGCAAAGCAGACTGACATCGAGGAGAAGAGGCGAAGTCTTGTTGTTGAGCTTGACGGAGTATTGGACCGCATTTCAGCATGGGGTGCATGCAATCTTGTCGAGTTCAATGCCAAGAAAACGCAGGTGTGTGCATTCACATCAAAGCCTTTCCTTTCCCATCCCACTCTTCGGAGCACCCCGCTACCGATTATGGATAGCCTAAACATCCTTGGCATGGATGTTCGTAGCAACCTAAACCAGCGGGACTACATTGAGAGCATCATTAGAACTGCATCCCGTAAACTCGGAGTCCTGAACAGAGTGAGACGATTCTTCACGCCTGAGCAGCTCTGTCTCTTGTATAAGACACAAGTTCGCTCGTGTGTGGAATACTGCTCTCATCTCTGGGACGGTTCCGCTAAGTACCTACTCGAAGCTCTTGACAGGTTGCAGCGGCGTGCTATCCGTATTATTGGAAACCCAGAGGCAACTTTGACCCTTGAGTCTCTCCAATTGCGTAGAGATATTGCCAGGCTAAGTGTTCTCTATCGCTTCTACAATGGGGAATTTATTCCAGCTTATCCCACCCTCACCTTTCCACTCCCGTACCACGCGTGCTGGACTACGGCGTCACCCACACACAATTCAACATTTGTTGGCCCGACCTAATAGGTTCAGTGACTCGTTTCTTTGTCGTACCATCCAGACGTGGAACGCTCTTCCAGCACATGTGTTACCTTCCTTGTATAGTCCCGGGTTCTTCAAGCGGGGCGTGAAAAGGCATTTCTGCAGGCCTTCAAGGTGAGGATGGCCAGCCCAGTGATTCGTTTGAATGACTGGGCTTGTCAACCTCACATCTGGACTTCAGGACCGCTTTCCATCAGGTGGAGTGAGGTCATCTTGACGGACAATATAAAAAAAAAAAAAACAAATTAATTACTTAAAATATATTTTTACTAGAAAATAAAAGGCTTTTTCAAAAATAAGATAGTTGTAAGATGTATAAAATAAACTTACGAAAATTTTACAATAACCTTCCGAAAACTTTCAAGTAGCCAATTGGAATTGTTGTTCAAACTTCGTCAGCCAATCGCGTTAGTTTAGTTGACTTGAGATTTGACAAGAGTACTTCTCGTGAGTATACGCCGATGACAGTCGCTAGTCTGTTGTCAAGTTTTTGTATGGAATTTCGGTCCAGCGCCTCCAGTGAAAAGTAATTGTATAAGTAGTCCATTTTTCCGTCATACGTTAGTTTGATCAGTGTACCAATAGATGGCGTTGTGCTAATTAGGAATCAACATTGCTAGAAAGCGGTGTTAAGATTTATCTCATATGTGATATAATAGGTATCTGGTAACTTTTAAACTTTAAATAAAAGTCGCTATTTATTCGACCACTGACCTGGACTAGCATTTCATTTTACTGTGGGTTTGTTCATTATATAGGGATTGCCTGAATTGCCCCATCTTTTGAATTGAATCGATATTTTGGATCATTACCTCGGGAATCGATCCACGATCTAAATCGTATAGCAATTTACAATGAATCAATCTCATTCGATCTTGAAAAATCGTATTATATTTTTTTAAAATAATAAAAAGGCATAATTTGATAGTTTATTCTTTTTCTTACATTTTCGGTAACGTTCATCCCATCATCATCCGTGCGGTCTATCCCGGTTGTGAACCCACACTGGGTGTGTGGGGTCCCAGGGTCCGCCTTTCTTATTTTCTTGGCCCACTTAAGCACGGAGCCTTGGTGTACTCCAACGGTGATAGGGAAGGGAAGCGTGTCGCCAACCGCAGTCCTAACTATGGAACTGGAATCGTGTCCATGTCCCGGATAATGTCAATAAAGACTTCGGGGACGGCCCTGGACCGCAGCGCCCAGCCGATCATCTCAGGATGATACAGTCGAAGGCCTTCTGCATGTCTAAAAAAATTTGATGCAGAGGTGAATTCTTCAGTCTGTATCCCTCCACGAGCGTTCTCAAGGCAAATACGGGGTCCATGGTCCCGCAACCCGGTCGAAACCCATACTGACACTCCGAGATTGTACACTCCTGTCGGATCCGAGAGTCTACAATGCGCTCGAGGAGCTTCATGGTGTGTGACATCACCTTTATGCCGCGATAATTGCTGCACTCCTGCACCGAGCCCTTGCCCTTGAATACTGGCGTGATGATGCTCAGTCTCCATTGGTCAGGCATCTTTCCGGTGAGGAGAATGCGGTTAAAAAGGTAGGTAAATATGCCCACACCACGAGAGCTCATCGATTTCCACGCTTCGATAGGGACTCCATCGGGTCCGACAGCTTTCCGGTTATAAATTAGATCGATTAACCCATTCTTTTCTATCACCTCGATATATTTTTGACTGGCCTCTTTGAGCAATAGTAGCTGTTCTGTCTATAACCTCGAAGATCGTCGGACTGGTGAGGTCTCAGCCTCTTAGTGGGTACGTGTGAAAGCTTAGGTATTATTATTATTAACATATCTTTACTAACGTACCTACAGTCTCACAAAACATTTCGATGTCGACTGAGACTATTCTTCAGAAAAATCTTTTTATTGTATGAAGAATATTTAAATGAGGATTTCTTGAACATTTCCTTATTGTTTTATATTATATTACGATATAGTTTTTGATAATTTGACGTCGAATGTGTTATATTTTTATTGTATCACGGAGAAATCAAAACTCTAATAATCTATTGAAAAAACAAAACATTTCCTGCGAGCTGCCGACATCGTTGTCTGCCGCAAATATACCCTTTCATTATTCATAATTATAATGAAGGCAGGCTCGCAGTTTCATTAATATCTTCCTCGACGCAGGCACGCCTGTTTTATACGCATCTTGTGTTGCGTAATTGCAACTTGAGGATTCAAAGCCAGTCATTAACAACACCAGAGAGGCCAGCCGAAAGAGTGAACTCAAATTTTTTTATGAAAAAAAATTATTTTCAAACATTATTACACTCAAAACATCGAATGTTTTTGCAATATTAACTGTATTTTTATCGATACTTAAATACAATAATCTCTAGGAGACCTTACACCAAAATCATCCGACCCCAATCTAAGCAGAGCTTGTACTATGGGTGGCTGAAACTGGGACCTAACTCTGAAAACTGAGTTATTGGACGAGAAAGTACACGCAGTGAAACTTAGCGTTTACTCCATCTTGAAGTTAGGACCACTACAGAATAGGTAAAAGTACTCCGTACAGGGGGGCTGTCTTAGAATAATTACATATGGAAACCAAGTCCGCGCACCCATTTTGAAGCACCTTATGGCTCCATACGGACCGCTTTGCAGTGTTCATTACAGCTCCGCAATGTTCAATGTCAAAGCGCGCCGCACGTAAGCAAGTTATAGTCACGCATGTCTGGATCGGATTAGTGCTTCATTTCTGACGAGGCGGTTGTATTTATTTATTTATTTTTTATTGCACAAGATTAATGATACAATTGGCGGACTTAATGCCAAAGGGCATTCTCTACCAGGCAGGCTCTACCAGTCAACCACACGATCAAACACATAAATTAAACACGGTGCACGAGATTAAACTAAATAAATTACTTATAAAAACAACAACAGATGCTGATTATAAAATACCAAAACAACAAAATAAACTTCAACATAAATCGATAAAACACTTACTTTACTTACTTTTGACATTTATTTTAATTGCATTTAGATCAATAATTTGTTTTAATAATGTATTGTAGAGATTTTTCAATTGATGAAAAGCAACATACTGGTTTTAAACTTTTTAGTATTGCATGTATAATTCAAATATATTTTGTACGCCTTAGGGCAGGACACGGAGATGCTACTTATGTCATAGATTAAGATCCCAATTACCTGTGGGCCACGAAATAAATAATTTGACTTTGACTTTTAAAATAAACATACATAAATAGAAGACATAATTTATATAGAACCAACCAAACCAAGAATGAAGACTACCCTTCTGTACGTTATTATTCTAAGGGGTCGTATTACAATATTTTGCCACTATCGCAGCGTGGCCGTTCAAGGTTTTAAAAATGCTCACTTTGTATTGGTATCACGATGTCACTGTTTTAGAGCTAGTTCTGCAAAGCTGTCTATGGTTTACCAAATTTGGCTGGCTTCGTTCGTGTTTCGTTCAGTAATCAGATTATTAATGTACCGGTAAGTACCGGTTTTTTTATACGTGACAGATAAACAATAGGATAAAAATAAATAAAAATAAAAATTGGTTTATTCAAAAAATCGTGGTTACAATTTTTCACTGAGGCTTCCCAGTAAGTAGTCATAAGACACTTGTGTTGGGAATGACCCGCTGCTTCTCATGTTGTTCACAGTATTTAACCTTATGATGAGAATTAACAAAAGCATTGGTGTAGGCAAGCGACTAATCTAGTATATATATATATATATATATTTGTGTGTGCGTGCGTCTGCGTGTGTGGGTACGGATCAAACTAACTTTGTAAACAGATTTTCAACTTCATCGTATGTTAGTGTTTTTAGCCAATTAGTTATTGTTTTTTCACATGCCAATAAATACATAGGGTGAATATAAGTACCCGGTTAATTTTGTTGCATAAGTAAGAAGATTCGAAATCGAACTGACGTCTAGCAAATATGGTGTGAACAAAAGGTATGTTAGCAACAATATCATTCCTACGCTTATTTGTCCTACTTTGGTCAGTGGCCAGTGGCACTGTCTTGTGACACTTCAGGATCAGATGGAGAATATAAAGTTTTCTCACCGAGAGAATTCCGCTAATCCTGTAAAGGGCATCTGTGGGAAACCTATAGGGCTTACAGTACATAACTTTTATAAGAGATATCTGAGGATGAAACGTCAAATAAGAGTTCGTAATACCAATACCAGGCCTCTGTCACCGCATGTACTTGCGCGCTTTAATTACCTTCCAGCCGGGTATTCGATGACTCATTCGGCAGCTGGTTGTCAACAGCCGTGTAGAGCATTTGTAGGCGAATTTGGCGGTTGAACTGACGCGATCACCTCTGTAAGTACTGACCAATGACATCCACCTTTCGATATAGATCGAAAGAGGTTGCCCTGGCAATAATATCTGTCGCATGACAGCGCGCATTTAGGGTTAAGAAGATTGTAATTTTTCTATGGATGTGATTTATCTGCTTGATAATTCAAGCCGTTCTGTCATGATAAGTTAACGCACACATACACACATAGTTACACTATACATTGGGATTACAACTTCATTGCTTGCATTTTGTTATGTTCCGATAAAATGTTTATTTTATCCAGTTATTTAAACGTACCATTGTCCGTGCGCCCACTCGCTGGGCCCGCTGAAAATCAGCGTCTGGGCCTATCAGGCACAGCACAGGCATTAGCTGAGCGCAGTCCAATTTATTTTTTGGACATCGTGACACCGCTGCCTGTTGGTATTTTTATCGTCTTTTTTTATTTAAGTTTTTTTTTGTTTCTTTTAATTGTTGCTTTGTGATATTTTGTAATGCGATGTCTATGAAATTAATAAATGTTTTTTCTTTATTTTTTTCGAACTATTAAGTAATCTGTGCCAATACGACGAGCAGAAATAGCGTTCGGTATCGTAATGGTCACGTGACTAAGAATAAGAGATCATAATAATAATATCAAAATGCCAGGACGCTCAATTCACGGACGAATGCGAACAATAATAAGGCCTCTGAAGGTTTACTCAAGAAACACCGACAAGTTAAGAGGTACTCACTCTTACACAATCGTGTCCTCTGTCTAGTATATTTTAGTTGTCCGTGCTATCGAAGAAAGTCATGTTTAGGTTGCTTGCATGCGGAATCGAAACTTATCGCGTAGCACGTGACAGAATATTTATATTTATAAATAAATATAAATACGAGTATGCGCCAGACAACACACCTCTTGTATGGTCTTGAAGTAGGGATTAATATCCCTGTGTTACGAGATACCACACAAGGAATTAAGCTAGGGGCGTCTCCCAGTACACCAGACCCGAGTCAATTCAGAACAGATCGTTTCCTGAATTGACCCGACCGGGAATCGAACCCGAGACACTACGGAAATTGAGGCGAGTAACCGTGCTACAGCGCACTACGCCAATCGTGTCGTCAAATTTAGTCCTATTAAAGGTAATATGAAAAGAAATAGTTTGCAGGGTAGTTGTTTATTGTGTCCGCCTTCCTCAGCCACAGATAAAACTATTGGCAAAGATGATTGTCTATGATTTTGATTTCGTGAAATACATGATAAATAATATTTATTTCAAACACTTTAATAATGTGATAAATTTTTAAGATAATTTCAAATATTTGTAGTAAATTGTTTTAAATAATATAATATTACAAATACTGCAACAGTGTAGTTGTCTATGGTTCATTAATAATAAATCTATTTAGTTATTTGTTAAGGTATATACTAACTAGTATTCAATTCTGTTAATAATATCTTGAGAACTATGTATGTTTTAAAGGGTTTGCAATAATAACATTCAATAATTAAAGCCTGTTTTAAAGAATTAAGAATGAGGGCTACATATTGGCTGTAAGATTAATTCTTTTTTTTAGGTAGGCAGATACACAAGTTTTGAGCTAGTTCAATTTTTTTTCTTGTCGTGTCGACAGCAGCACTATATTTCATCCGACTAGTATTCCGCCACCTTTACAGCTTTTTCATTGGCACTCAGCAGGTCGTCGCGTGTGCAGCTGTAAGGGCATGAGGGG
The DNA here is from genome assembly GCA_947369235.1 of Udea olivalis. Lineage (NCBI taxonomy): Eukaryota > Metazoa > Arthropoda > Insecta > Lepidoptera > Crambidae > Udea > Udea olivalis. Next base: position 4,544,279 of record OX376364.1, on the reverse strand, counting down.
CATTTAAGAAGGTGGCTCATAATCTGGGGGGAGGCACCACATTTGCACACGTTGTTCACGCCATCAGTGTAACCCCATCTGCACATGTTATCTTCGCAGCGCGCAACCTGGGTTCGCAGTCTGTTTATACTTTTCCAGGTAACCCATGGTAAGTCGTAGCCAGGCGGGAGACTTTCTGATGGCGTCACAAATGGGGCATCAGGTAAAGGGAAGGACGGTCTTAGCAAAACTTCGTCGGCTTTTAAGTCGTTGCGATATGACAGCGTGTCCATGCATTGGGTGATGAGGGTCCTGCTCCAGTTTAGTTTTTTCAGTGGAGCTAGCAACTGCCTTGCGGACTTCTGGCGGTGCGATTCCAGCTAGCAGATACAGCATTCTTACCGGGGTTGTCTTTAAGCAGCCCGTAATTATCAGGCAGGTTTCGTTGAGTGCTGTATCCACTTACTTTGCGTGTGCTGAGCGACTCCAAACGGGGCAGGCATATTCGCCAGCCGAGTAGCAGAGTGCTAGACCAGTCACCCGCAGGACGTCAGCGGATGCTACCCATTAAGTGGACGTAAGCCTGCGCAGTAGGTTGTTCCGTGTGCTTACTTTCTGCCTGACATTTACACAGTTAACTTTTTATTTAGTTCTAATAATCCTTTAGTTCCTTTAGAAATTTGAGAAGCCTAACAGTAATTATTTTAGGTAGTTAATTAGTATATCTCTGTATATCCTGACACCGCCGTGTGCCGTACCTAAGCTGTGAAGTGGCACAGGTGTGCTACAGGTCGGCATTTTGACAGCTCGAGAATGAAGTTCCCAATTCAAAATCAAATTACAAAAAAAAGTTAAATTGGTCCGCAAAGCCGACCAATCACCATTCACTGGATAAATCCGTAAACACCAATAATGTATGGAAAATACCTTAATTACCTTTTCTGTTTCCTTTTCATTCGAAAATCTGTTGACAAAAGAGATTTTGATTGAAATAGGGGGGAACAAATGAATAAATATTTTTAAACCGCTACTGGTTAAACAACGTAGCAGCAATTAACAATTTATTCATTTTTATTGCCAGTTGGAATTTAATTTTATATTTTTAACCATTTTTTGTACAAACGCTATGAAACATTAAGTGATGAATTTGTGCTAATACATTGCTGAGTAAAGGATAACTATATAAATATTATAAAGAGGAAAGATTTGGTTGTTTGTTTCTTCGTTTCTTTGTTAGTTTGTTTGTATTGAATAGGTAATACACGCGGTTTTTCTTGAAATCAATGGAGGGCTTACGTTAAAACTATGTGTCTGTATCAAAAAATAGTATCCGACTCGCACTAAGGCGCGTGGCGCGGGCACGTGAGACTGGTTACTCATACTACTCGTATCATTCGATACAGACACGCGTCGTACGTGCAAACTGCACGAGTTTTCGCGTAGGTACGCCATAACTGTTACTGCTGCTGATCCTGGGCAAAAATCACCACAGTTGAAATAAAATTCGTGTTATTTCAAGTCCCTAATCATTCATTACCTGTATCAAAACATAAAAACAAAGCGCGAACTCGTGAATGTTCTAATGAAAGTCCTTGAAATTACGAAGTTTTAATTAGAACTCCGCGTTGCTTAATAAATATCTAAACAAAATGGATACGTTCAGACTTTTGCGTGGTTGTGAAAACTTGAAGAATCAGATTTGGCACTCTGATTCTGGTTAATATACTGCGGAACATACGTTTAATCCTTTATATAAATAAAACGAATGACTTTCTCCCCTTACGGCTCGCGTACACCTATGCGTTATAGGCTGAACTATACTCGACGACGATATACATACTTGCGTAGGAGACAATTAAGGGATAGGGTGGCAAGATGGGGTAGTTAAGCTTTTAAGGTCAATAATATAAAAAATTACATAGCGAAACAATCATATTTATTTTTTAACTAACAACCAATTATTATTATTCTAATATTTGGTGTCATTAGAAACTTACGGTAACACATTTAACAGAAAAAAACTGAAATAAAAAAGGGTGTTTTGTCCCGTCTTGCCCAATGGTGCTGGTAAGATGGGGTACCCCCCTGAGGTAAGGTGGGGTGATGAGAATGATCACAGAGAAAGATGATTATTAGAGCTGGCAGAACTCGTATACATGGGTGGCTTCGTCATCATCATCATCTACTCCTGCGCAGCCATTATGAGCCCATCTTCCACATAATGAGCATGATATTCACCCTTCAATGGAAGCGGAATATGCTTCCTCACAATACATACAAGGTGTGTCCTCCAATTCTTAACTTTCATCTCCAGATGACGAGACTCTTTGTCGTTTTGCTGTTTTCGCTGATCGGCTATTCTTCTTTGATTTTTTATTTTGAGTTTTTGTAGTAGGTAGTTTTCATCTGTTTTTTTAATTCATCTTTTCTCTTTTTTGTTTCTATTTTCTCTGGTTTCATCTGTTCAGCATCTTTTTTTTCTGGGCGATGACCTCTAATTCTTGTTTGTAGGGAGACGACGTGATAATGGCTGTTTTTACACGCTTTTTAGCAATACAAGAGGATTTTTTAACCCATTTTTCCATCCAAAACCGCTTGAACTGCTTGCTGCATGGATTATTCGGACCATATAATACAAAATATTATACAAACCACGACCCTCTGTCAGTCGTGCGTTTGTAGTAACGAACCAGTTTAAAAAGGCAAACTATAATGAGCTCACAACAAACTCATTTTCACGGAAAACAAACAAGAACAAAATTATTCTCATTGGGGGCAAGATGGGGTACCCCGTTACCCCATCTCGCCTGCAGAGCCATTTTATAAACAAATAACTTAAAAAAAACAGCCAACAATCTTAAGGAAACCCAATGTCTACCTTATCATGTTAGTTTAAGCGTCAATCACAGCAACACCTCACCAGCTAACGTTATTTAACAAACCACAGTCACGTGTCAAACCAGAAGAAAATATGTTATGCAATTTGCAGTAAAACACTTTTTTTGATTTTTTTCGACACTGTGTACTTGTGGAACACTTACCACCGGGCGACTGACAAGTATCATGGCGGCGCGTCGAACGATGAATGAACGAGCGTGATTGGTCAATTTGAACTGTGAATTTCGCTGGGTACCCCGTCTTACCCGCTACCCCGTCTTACCTCCTTCTCCTAATGACAGATGATAATCCCTCGTTCCCACAAAGTAACTCAATAACGGTCAGATTGTTTGCATTCGGAATATCTCGATGGCCAGAACTTTATCTGTCAGATATGTTTCTCACAAACAAGTATTATTTACATCTAATGGTCCTACCATGGGTTTCTGTCACGTAGGCTACTATAGGAGTTCAGCAATTTGTATGCCATTTTTAATTCTATTTCTGTACAAGATTGCTGGAGAGACTTGTGATCACTGGCAAAATCGAGGGTAGAAGAGTAAGAAGAAGGAGCCCTATGCGATGGAGCGACCAGATTCGCACCACCCTTGAAACCACCTTGCACGATCCCCTTCACTCTGCTTCGGACAGAGGCAGATGGCGACAAATAATTCACGATAAGACTCCATAAGGATGATCATGACCCTCAGCATTGAGGAGACCAACGCGAGGAGGAAGACAAGATTGCTAACAGTCTTATTGATTGTCCTCAGCTTTTGGAAAAACTAAACTTCAATATTCCTTTAGAGTTACCACGTAAAAGTAAGTATTCTCTTTTCTCCCCTGCTTTCGCTCGTACCAATCTAGGGATTAACTCTCAAATTGCTCGCTGACAGAAATCGTGACTGATGGCGACATCTTCGGATGCAGCCTCAAAGAGTGCAGCCTCTCAAAATACAAGATACAATCCAAATGAATTCTTAAGTAAAGAAATATACACACAGGCACACACACACACACCACTTACACATGCACACAAATACACGCATAAACACAGGCTAGCACAGACACACACTCATTTTCTCTCACAAACCGAAATATAGATATTATAACAAATCATTTTATAAGTGTAAAAGATTCTTGTCTTTATAATGCATGCCGTGGCAACTTGTAATAGAAACAACACTATAGCGGGAATATTGTTTTTAAGTGTACTTTTATTGCCGAAATCCCATACAAACACATCAATGCGAGCACTAGCGACTTCGCGTTTTGAGAGCAAAAAAACGCGAATTTGTATGGCATCTAGCGGCCTTAATGTTGCCCAAATCCGCCGCTAGATGGCGCTGACTCGATTCCAAACTAATTGACATTTACGTGCTCGCAAAACGCGATTGTCTCACTCACTGCAACTCGCACTCAGCACTCTGATGACGTAAGAAAACTTACTGTCGGATTTTTATCCAATAATTTTATTACTGCGTCAATTTATCTTTATCTTCCCGCTAGCTAAATTAATAAAGCAGATAAAAATAAACCTAACCTAATAAAACAAACGGTAAGCCCCCACGCCCCAAGGAGTTTATCAAAGTGTAAATTGCTTTATGAATCCAAAATGAAAAAGATACTTCGTTATCTTTCTAAATAAATGGGTGTAGAGGTTTTATGATTAATTGCGAGCTATTTGTTAATGTCCTGGGATTTTCGTGAGCCGACAGGGAATCTATTTTCATGCCAACGTCATGGAACGACGAAAAAATGAAAAATATATTTAAGATTAGTTATTTTCATCGTACCTACTAGCCAATGACTTCGTTCACGAGATATTTAGCATTTAAAATTTCTCAGGCTATAAATAAATTGAAAGTACCTCATCTTTTAATCCAGCGTTTTAAGTTTAAGTGTACCTACCTACATACCAAGTTTCATTGAAAACTATCGAGTAGATTTCACGGGAGGCCAGTACGTCTACCACGAGTTGCCACTCAAATTTACATTATCGTTCGCGTAAAAAAATGTATAGGGATAATATAAAAAGTAACTAGGAAAATGTCAGCTTTTTCTTTCCTATTTTTGTGACTAAAAAGTGTGAGGAATTGAGGCTATATTTGATGACTTTCGAACTACCTCCATTTTCCATGAGTTGCATCTTACTATGTCACTATTTTGCTTCAAATTTGCCCTATATTACTCTAATGCAAAGACTGTTCCATTTTTTGCCTACAAAAAGTACATACAAATACAAGGTCTGATACGAGTAGTGAGGGCTAGGGTAAATGAGACAGTCATTCAGACCAAAGCCTCGCAAAACTTGTAAAATAGTTTGTCGGCAGCATAAAGCGAGTCACCGTGTTTATGTATGATCTCGTAGTTAGTGTCACAGGTCAGCGGCCATAAAACCTTCATAATCCTTCAAACTGAACTTGTCTTTTTTTTAATTACAGCAAAGTCACAAAATAAAGAGTTTTCAGAAGGACCACTCTCGCCTTTTTCCCTAAACTTGCCTGATCACCTAGGGTTGCTACTACGAGTATATTCGCCGAAAAGACCGATTTGACAGAACCCGCCAAAAATAAAATACAACAAGTGAACATTTGCACCAATTACGACACTAACAATAATGTAAAAAAAGGCCAAGTTCGATTAAAAAGAGATGAACCCATCTCATCGTATACAAATATTATATTATAAGAAGTCATTTTTACATTTACCTACAGTAGGCGTCCGCTAACTAAACCGGGCTCCCGGTGCAACCTGCTAGCTTAATGGGCTTGATCATACAGACCTTATACCCTGTAGGTAGTATGTAACACGGTAACACCATGAGCCACCGAAGCACGGTAATATTATCTATCAGTATTGTAACTTCATACAAACGCACGAAGCGCGGGCTATCCACGCACCTCGGATCTCGGGATGCGCTCGGGGTGCAAGCAGTTGCGAATATGTTGCAGTGACGAACGGACGGTGTGTTGTTTTTTTAAACAGTGAGCGCGCGATTTTTTTGATTAAAACAAGTACAAGTACTTACTATGGCAAGGAGCAATTGTAGAAAATATTGTGCTGTTTTTGGTTGCATGTGTTCCTGAATAAAATAACGCACTCAGAGATAAAAAAAACAAATTAGGTACCTGTAAGCTCCGAAAGGTAAGACTATTCAATGTGTTTAGTTAGGTACTTGCTAGTAGGTACGTAATTTGTGTCTTTTTAAAGGATAGGTGTTTTGTTTTTTCTTCCGAAAAAAAATTACCTGATGAGGAAATAAAGTGAAAACGGTCAAGGAAAGTGATACACGAGTGAACTAGGTATAATAGTTATAGGCGGTTCATGATACGCTCGTGTTAAAACCTCCGAGTTGTAGGTTTTTAGAAACATTGAATTAAACGAAATGTCATTTTAAAATTAATTACATATTATGAGACTAATAAATAGTGATGCTTTCGAACAAGTTGGCGGTGAACTACCTTTAAGTTGAAAATCGTTTATTAAGTCTTAAATAAAACAAATTATAAGCATGGTTTTTTAATTAAATCTGTACTAATCGAAAAACAACATGCATTTTTATTGAACACTTCCTATTTCATTCACGACGTATTTTAATTGTTTAAATAAAATAAAAAATATATAAATACATTAACAAAACTAGATTGAAACTCAAAGTAGGTAGATGTAAAAAAAAATACTGTAGGCGGGCAGCCCTATCGCGTGTTTACGTACCGCGCGGCTGTAGGCATTTATTTCAAAGATAGGGCCGTGTTACAATACTGATAGATAATATTACCGTGACCGGAGCGCAGCGACGCTTCGGTAGTCACCTGCAGCCGCACGTGCAACGACAAAAGAATATACCTAAAATAATGGTGATACTCGTATGCATGATAAGATAAGTTACGGTAAAGTAAAAGCCCATTTCTACTGGGTTTGAATGTGTTACGCAATGAAATGGTTTACCTACCTACCTATCTACTTATACTGCATAGTACATCTAGTGAGTAAAACTTACTTGCAAAAGTTAAAAGAGTTTTACTCTCCTTTCAACATCATTTGGTAACGTAAAAAACGTATAATCACAATTTCGTGTGGTGTTCAAACAGCCAAATACACATTTTTGACCATTAAAGTATAATATATTTACTGACGTACTAAATAATATAAATAAAATAAATAAATAAATATGCGCCAGACAACACACCTCTTGTAATGGTCTCGAAATAGGGATTAATATCCCTGTGTTACGAGGTACCACACAAGGAAATAAGCAAGGGGCGTCTCCCAGCACACCCAGACCCGAGTCAATTCAGAAAAGTTCGTTTCCTGAATTGACCCGACCGGGAATCGCACCCGGGACACTACGGTAATCGAGGTGAGACACCGTGCAGCAGCGCACTACACCAATCGTGTGGTCAAAGCCAATATCTTAATGTTTTTGACAGTGCGACTGGCCGCAACATTGAAACTCACTGGTATCGCCTGTAAAATCACTGTCCGTGTGCGCGATCAAAAATGGCGGTTTGTTCTAAGCAGACTATCTGTCAGAGGCGCCGCGCCGCATGCTTAAAGTCTAGAAGTGTTTTTTCTGTTACTACAAAAAGGGGTCTGATAAGCAGAAATTACTTTGAAACCCAGAGAATTCCTAAACGTGAAGAGAATTTGAGGACAGTTGCGGGTAACGAGATTTTAATTTGAACCGTCCAGCCTCGATTAGTTCATTCAGCTCTGCCGCAGGATCGAGTCATTAGACTCGAGAGATACGATCCTTTAAAGAATTCCGCCCTCAAAGAATTGCATCATCACAATGAAACGAGCAATCGCATTCACCCCGTATCGCCTTTATTCGATTCAGACTCGCGAATGAATCGAATGCTTTAGTCGGTTGCAAAGAATATTCTATTGACACAGCGGGAATTGGGACTTTTGTGTCCCCTTTGATGGGCGCGACTTAATTTTTGGGCCGCTAAAAGTACTTTGAAAAGAATAATTTGCGGTTGTACTATTGGGGTTGGAGCGTAAAGTTTGGGGTCTTTGTGGGATGGAGGGACCACAATTTTGATTATGTCTCAAAGGTTGCTTGGGTTATGTTTCAAAGTGAAATTTGAATCTGTTTTGGAGAATATTGTTCCGATGTGCTGTTTTGTAGAACTGCAATACTTTTAATTGAACTCATTACTGTTAATAAATTCATTTCCGTTGTCATGGTATTATTTCGTTGAAGATAAGTTTTCTAATTTGACAGTTTATGCTACTTTTAGCCTGAATGAATTTTGTTTCTGCACCACCGTTTTTTCACGAACTTTAATTTTGTTAAAATACAAGATTAATCTGAGATGTAAGATGTTATTTGTAAATTTTAGTTTTGAAGTAATTGGCTCGGCCAATTTTTGTCTCGGCTGATGATCGGAGTCATGTCATTACATACAGTCATTTATAAAATCAGTAAAAAAAACCAAAGGTTAGGATCAATATTTGTGAGATTATAAAGTGAGTAAGTGGTCTACTGTTCCACTACTGGGCAAAGGCTTCAATCATTGAGATAAAGTCGTCGCCAAGGTTGAAAGGTAGGTAGGTTTGTGAGATTGTATCATATTTAATTCCAGTGGTACGAGAGTAGGTAAACTATCGAACAAAAGCAGGCACGAACCATTATTGTCACTCCATCTAATTAGGGATGACACTTAACAACAGCAATTTTTTTTTTATTTGAAAATAATGTCAGAGTCTTCTTCAAGGAGTTATTTGACATCAAACTTATTGCATAAAGAAGAAAAAATGAACACAAAATAAATGTTTGAAAATTACTCGTTGCTTACGCTTTACTAATTCATATAAAAAACTCACATCATTAAAGAGTTGTGACAAACAATTCGCTAAATTGCCGTGAATACTCGTATGTCTGTCCTTAAATATCAATTTTACACGACAGTGACGAATGTTATTTGGGCGGCGTTATTCGACCTAGGGATGATAGATAACAACTATCGATGTAATGAATAAACATCGATAAGTAGCTGTAAAACAAAAGTTAAGTCCTCTGAAATAGCAAATGGTATTTTGGTAATAATACCAGAACTACAAAATAAAGAGTTTACAGAAGGACCGCTCTCGCACCTTTTTCTTGCGTGAACCGCCTAGGGTTACTACTATATTCGCTCCGAATTTTTAAAATGAAGTAAGTAAGTTATACCTACTTGACAGAACCGGCCAAAAACAAAATTCATCATGTGAAAAATTGCACCAAGTTCGACAAAAACAAAAACACTGCGACAGTGCGACCTTCCGACTCACCGAAGCTCACTGACGCTGGTAAACTCATGTCTCTGTGTGCGTGCGTCAAAAATGGTGTGTTGTTCTAAGCGGGCTATCTGTCAGAGCGCCGCGCATGTCTGATTTGTGCCAGACCATTCACTACTTATCTAGATATCGTATAAGATGATAAGATATTCTTCATTGCACAAATATAACAATTACAAAAACAAAGTTTACATAACTTATCAGTATAATTTAGGCGGCCTTATCGCTAGAAGTGATCTCTCCCAGGCAACCTTCGGGTAGAGAAACTAAAAAGAGTAAACAGTTGAGGTGGTGCAAGATGAGCAGTTAATCAATAAAAAAAAACATATTTACTAAAACAATAGACATACATATTATTAAGATAGCAATAAATAAACTTACATAAACATACTTAAATTAGTAAACATAAAGTTTTGTATGAATTATTCAGTAGGCACCTAAGTAACAACACTAAATCATTAAAGCGATGTTTGAGTCAAAGTGACAAATAATATGCTTTGACCCGTGATTTGAAAATAAGCAGGGATTTGGAAGACCTTATAGAGAAGGGCAGGGAATTCCATAGGCGAATAGATTGGACAGTTAAAGATTTAGAATAATATTCAGTGGAATAAGGAGAAAATGACAGAAGCAGTGAACGGCACGAACGCATATCCTCACCTTTGGCAGATCGCTGAAAATTGTAAAGTTGTTTGATATATGGCGGTAACCGCGGTACAAACAGGACGTAGTAGAGTAAAGAAAGAACGTGAAGATCGTGACGAAGACGTATTGGGAGCCAATTAAGCTGAGAGCGGAATTCGGAGTCATGATCAAACTTGCGCAGACCGAAGATAATACGAATACAGAAATTTTAGAGTCCCTCGAGTTTATTAAGGAAGTTTTCACTGTTATCCAGATAAGGCGTCAGCGTAGTCAAGAATAGGAAGAAGTAGAGCATCGTATCTAGATCGTAGGTAGAGTATCGTTCTTACAAGACCAGAGTGAGTAGGCATTTTCTAGGCAAGCGCTACCATCGGCCTCGTCATCGCTGACCACCAGGCAAGACTGAGGCTAAACGCAATCTCCTTATCATAAATAAACAAACTTACATATTAAACGAGTTTATTAAATATTATTTTGGAGAACTTGTTATGGAAAGCCTCTGTCAGAGTTACGTTTTTTGGCATTAAAATTTACCCAGAAAAATACTAACAATGTTAATTTCTAGTCTACAAAATAAATACATAGTGTATGTTTTCGGACATCAATGTTTTCAATATTTATTGTTCATCGATACTTTACAGTGGGTAAATAGAACATTACTAATTTAGGCCGTCACAACGGTGTAACGGTCGCATCAATAACTACGAATAATTAATCTAATAACAGGTGTTCGGTCGTCAAATTGCCTTGATCAAGGGTTTAACTTAACGTTAACTAAAGTTGACTTGTACGGTAAGGGTCAACATCGACCCCTTGTTATACCAATTTAAACTTTGAGTCGTATCGTATAGCAAACAGTACGTCTACCACGAGTTGCCACTTCTAATTTACTTTAAGTATCGTTCGCGTAAAAATAATAATTAATAATTAGTTAAATAACAATACATTTTTTACGCGAACGATAATGTAAATTTAAAGTGGCAACTCGTGGAAAAGTACTGTTACCGTGAGTCAACATCGGATAAATTGTAATTTTAAAATGATTCTTACAACACACGACCTGTAATCTAACCTATTTAGCCGCTAGGATCCCACCGCTGGAAAAAGGAATCTCTTGTCGCATCTTGGGATACATTATTACTGGCCTGTTGGTGCAATGGCAGCGATCCTGCCTTTAGCACAGGAGGTCGTGGGTTCGATCCCCACCCATGACAAACATTTATGTGACGGACATTTGTGTTTGTTTTGTGTCTGATTGTTATTATTTAAGTATGTATTTAGAAATATTTAGGTATGTTTATCAGTGTCTGACGCCCGGTACAAGCTCTGCTCAGTTTGGGGTCAGATGATCTTGGTGTAAATTGTCCCAGATATATATTTATTTATTTATTATGAGTGTTTCCGTAGTGATCGCGTTTTATATTTCAATAAATGCAACCGAGATTATTCGATGATTACGAAGCTTCTATATTTGAATTCAGTTAAGTTTTTAAGTTTAGCCATTGCCAACAAACAAATCTATTGTCATTATAAATTACATTAAATTATTAATATATTCTTAGTATATTTGAATACTAGCTACGCGTAGACTACACGATTTTAAATATAGCCTATGTTATTCGCTGATAATCAAGCTTCATTATTGGTAAATTAACTCTTGAAATTATTATGGTAAAATTATATGGTTTTTGAGTGTAACAAACAAAAAAGGTAAAATATTTTATCTAATATAAGATTTTCCAAATTTGAAAGTGAGGATTGTTTCTGGTAGTAATCAACAAAACGTCTATTAAATGCTCATGTTGTTCTTTTAAAAAATATTATAATATATGCTAAACATACTCGTACCTGACACAATCTATCTAGGGCTAACCCTATTGAAGCGTCAAGATGACCTAGAATGTTCTATTGAACTCGAACGACCTACATAGCGCGAGGGCTGACGACTTCGAAGAACATTTTTAATCTCAGCCCTCACTGAGTAGCTTTGAACGGCATGTGCTGTGAATTTGGAGTGGCAACCGACCTTAATTGAAATATATGACACAAGCACAGATTTGTTAATAGTTACTAACGAAACAGATTAATCACTACATAAAAATAAAAAAAATTGTCAATTTTAAATGCGGGCTTTCATGTGACAAGCACAAGAGGTATCGTAAGAGGTAGCCCTGGCAATAGCCAGGGCTACCTCTTACGTTATATATATGTCAGTAGTCAATACCTCTATAGTTAGACCGCTTAATTGAGTCCTCGCCTGCGGGGTACAGGGGCGCGGGTGTAGGACGAGAACGGGGGCCGCGACTACACCTACAGTCATCGCGTTCAGTTCAACCACAAGATTCGCGAACAAATGCTCTTTGCTAAATGATAATTCGAGGATATCATCGTCGGATCCGTCACAAAATCTTCAAGAGTATTTTTTGACTAAAGTGATTAAGATGACTCGTATGAATCTCTTTGTTATTTTCCACCGCCGCCGCCAACTAAAATAAATCGTGAATAAAAACAAATCGTCCAACACAAATCGTCTTCCTATGGATGAGCAGTACTATCAAACAAACAAACAAGACTAAGAACAAAAGTTTATTTGCAGTCGGTTTGACATTTAAATTGCCAATCGTCGTCGTCTCTCTCTTTCGTAGCGCATGCGTATTAGTAACGACACAAAATAAAGAGTTTACATAAGGACCGCTCTCGCCTTTTTCCTAAACTTGCTTGACCACCTAGGGTTACTACTATATTCGCTCTGAATTTTTAAAATGAAGCAGTTTGCTTATACCTACTTGACAAAACCGGCCAAAATCGAAATTCATCATGTTAAAAATAGCACCATACCCGACAAAAACAAAAACACTCGCGACAGTGCGACTCGCCGCGTAACCGATTCTCACTGGTATCGCCTGTAAACTCACTTTGTCTGTGTGCGTGATCAAAATGGTGGTTTGTACTAAGTGGACTATCTGTCCGGGCCGCCGTGCCTCATGCGTAATTTGTGGTACCTAACGATTTGATAATTATTTCTCCTCACTAAACAGTAGATTATAGATTCTAACCAAGGTTAGGTACTTTCTGTCATTAAGGGTGACATTGTGTTATAATAGAAACGGTGTAATATCACACTGAGTACCCATACTAATTGGGTCAATTACTAGTTCAATAAATGGAGGGTGGCTTTCGATAGACCATGAAAGTACTTGAACACGCGGTAATAGGGTTCGGTTAATAATTATGAACATAATACGTTATAGAACCCAAACCACACTTGCTCCGTTTATCTATAGTAAAAGCAAACTTACTAAAACTAACAACTAATGAAGTTTAGTCAATCTTAGGAGACTAATAGGTAGCTATAGCTAGCGCGTAGTTTCTAAGTGTAAATAACTTTGAAATGTAGACGCATGACAATTCACTAATTTTTTTATAATTACAGTTTTTAAAGTAACGGCTGTGGAAATAATTAAAGTAAAGTAATAAGCCTATACTGTCCCACTGCTGGAAACAAACCTCTATCAGTGATGGGTATCGCTTGCCAAACGCCGAGTGGTACTAGAGCTCGGCGCAAAATCGCGAAGTCCAGGGTTCAGATACTGGAGATCATTTGAAACGAAGGCCGGGTTTGTGATCATCAACCCGTGAAAAGGTTGTAATTAAGATTTTTAAAAGGGTGGAATCTGATTCTAAAATTAAAGCATCTAATTGTTTGGGTATAGTTATTTTGTGTGAAGCGATATTCCCTTAAGTATTCTAGTCGTATGTGGCGCCATTTTGATTGCGTACGATCAACACATGTTTTTATTTGCACCAAACAGAAAATACAGTCCAAAAATGTAAACATTCACTAGCAAATGTAAAAAAGAAACGTTTCGTTTTTACATTTGCTAATGAATACAAAACAGATATCTATTTTACTGTCATTTATTTTGCGTATACAAGTACTTCAAATTTTGAGTGTCGACAGATTGCCAAATACATTTTTGAAACATTTCAGGCTTAGATTTAATATTTTAGCATTTTCCGCAGAAAAAACGTTTATAAAATCTGAACCCATTTATTCTGGATAGTGGTGACAGGCGTTACACGACGACAATGCTCTCTATCGGAAATTTATACCGTTATTTTAAAATCCGGAGCAAAATAATCTTAATTTTTCATGCATACATTTTTGCAAACCCGCATTTGCAAGCGTGGTGATTAATTCAATTTCCACAGAGATGGGGGACAGCATACGAGAATTTTGAAAGACCCCAGTATTGAAAAGATATTATTGTTTTCTTATTAATGCCAGCTCTGTCTTCATGTTACATTTTTAGTTAATCAATAATAAACCATCATACGGCGAAGGTAAAAGGGTTCTCACCACAAAAACATTGCGATTGATATAATGTTTCAAACAATTAATAATTCGTATTGCTTTTATACCTGTACTTAAAGCTGGGTACTGACCAACGTTTTAGTCAAGTCAGTATGGGGAAACAAGCGAATAACCCGTACTCACCCCTGAAAAAGGGGCTAAACGCCGCTAGCTGTGGTATTAAATGGGGGAGGCCTTCGTCCAGCTGTGGAATTACAAGGGCTGAATGATGATGATGATGAAACAAAGTGAAAAGAGTTTTTTTTTTCGCTCGGCTGTTACCATACTGACTCTTATCTTTTTAAAGATAATAAAAAATATCTAAATTATTTGCACTCTAGCGTCTTTAAGTAACACACATGGATGGCCACTGCTGAACACTGTGTTAGCTTGAAGCCACTAATATCCTACAAGCATTGTCAGGTCTGTTCACTTTGCTATTAAGTATCAGTATCTGCAATTCTTTTTTTTAAAGTAATTTAGCCTGAGCGGGCCCCAAAGTAAGGCCCGAAACTTTGCTTCGAAGTAGACTGGGAGAAGGTTATCGGAAATAATAAATATTAGTAAGAAAAGCGTACGCCAGTAACGCTAGCCGCGGGGGGCTTCTATCAGTTCTTAGAGCAATGGCCTTCCCCTCCGACACTTCAATTCACCCGTAGATCTACGTTTCACTTACGTCATCGGTAAGGAAACGTAATTGCTTCTTTTGTGGCTTTAGGACAGAAGTTGTATAATCTGTCCCTTTGAAATTGTCGCGATCGTGGCCGGCCTTGGAATTTTCCGACGTTCTTAATTTAAGGCTCTCACACTGATATAACTTTTTGACGTTCATCCCTTGATATTCACAGTGCGTCTCACAATACAAAGTACTGGAACAGTGATCGCACATGCGATGACCGTATATCCTGGTCTGGCTCTCAGCCAATAACGCAGGCAGAAACTAAATAAACCATGATTAATGAACTGGCAGACTTGTATAACACCCAGCCGGATTAACTAAAGGAATACGTATTAAATTATTTAAAACAGCCATGAGTATATTCACTTTACAAAGATTGGAAGATGATGGCAAGATACAAAGGTCTTACTTGCAAACAAATTAATTTAAATATGCATCAGGCAACACACTAATTGTCAAATAAATATAATTGTGTTACGGGGTACTAGACAAAAATTTGAGCCAGGGTGACCAGTAGGTCACCCTGGCTTAAATTATAATTTACTCGTGGTAGACGTACTCGTCTACCACGAGTTGCCACTTTAATTTACGTTATCGTTCGCGTAAAAACTTGTATCGGGATTTGTCATTGTCATGTCATGTCAAATCCCAATACAAAATTTTACGCAAACGAAAACGTAAATTCAAAGCTACTTGTGGTAGCCGTACAGGGTTAATTCCAAAAGTTAGTTTTCTGAATTGACAAACTTATTCAAAATATTGTTGAGGTGAAAAACCAATGGCTTTCGCCATTGTATTTGGATTTGACATTGCCATGTCATGTCACGTCAAATCCCAATACAATTTTTTACGCGAACGATAACGTAAATTTAAAGTGGGAACTCGTGGTAGGCGTACTGATGTCCATTAATAAAAAGGACCTTACTCAGCGATTGCCTGGGCCTGATAGGCTCAGGCCCTGATTTTCAGTGGACACTGTCGACTAAATGGTAAACATAATAGTAATATATCTATATGTTACAGTCAAAACTTTTAGTCGGCAAAACCACTTTTGACTTCTAAAATCAGTCAAAAGTAGTTTTGACTAAGAACGTTGGTCAAAACCACTTTTAATTGTTTTTTTCAGTCGAAAGTAGTTTGTTAATTTGTACCGAAACTGAAACTTTGTTTGTACTTACACCTTAAATGTAGTATTATTTAAATATTTTTTTGTTTTTTCCCTAATTTTCACTAATGTTAACTTTTTATACATTTTTAAAAAGATAATCTGACAGATTCCAGATCCTATCAGATTCAGGCAGAACCACTTTTGACTGAGAACGTTGGTCAAAATCAGTTTTGTCATCAAAAATCAATCAAAAGTAGTATTGACTAACGACGTTGGTCAAAACCACTTTTAACTGTTTTTTCAGTGAAAAGTGGTTTTGACCGTTTATGAGTTTTGACTGTGAAATATACATAGACACACAATTGTGTGTGTCCTTGAGTGTAATATGTCGTGTAGTGTAAGAGTGCCATAAAATACATGAATAAGTGCGGTCTGTTTAGGGTGAATGTGATGATTTGCTGTTTATTAAGTTAAATAACTCCATAATTGATCTATTTTGTGAACGAAGTAATTACCCTATATATTGTTCAACTATTAGGTAAAAATAAAGGCCTTTTACCTGATAGTCTGCATTAAACCGAGTTATCCCTACAATCATTTGTCATTGGCTTAATCACGACGTAATATTATCGTTGTAATATGTGTAGTGTAAGAGTGCCATAAAATACATATATAAGTGCGGTCTGTTTAGGGTGAATGTGATGATTTGCTGTTTATTAAGTTAAATAACTCCATGATTGATCTATTTTGTGAACGAAGTAATTACCCTATATATTGTTCAACTATTAGGTAAAAATAAAGGCCTTTTACCTGATAGTCTGCATTATACCGAGTTATCCCTACAATCATTTGTCATTGGCTTAATCACGTAATATTATCGTTGTAATATGTGAAGTGTAAGAGTGCCATAAAATACATAAATAAGTGCGGTCTGTTTAGGGTGAATGTGATGATTTGCTGTCTATTAAGTTAAATAACTTCATAATTTATATATTATGTGAATGAAGTAATTAACCTACAGATTGTTCAACTACTAGGTAAAAATAAAGGCATTTTATCTGGTAGTTTGCATTATACCGAGTTATCCCTAGAAATTGGTCAGCCAGTCCCTTGCCGAACGTTATTATTGTAAAAAAATTAAGAAGGTTTCGAGGCGAAATAGGCTTTCGGTATTTTCGGCACATCCCGGGTTTGTGATAATATTACCATCTTGGTTACGAAATTGACTCAAATGAAAGGTTTCAGCAACACCAGTTACAAAATACCTATTACTAACGGAAGATATCACACATCGTAGCGTACATTCTGGTCTGGCCGAATGCCAGACCAAGCAAGGAGTAAGTGTCATAATTATATTTTGATGGTTGTTTTCGTAACACTTCGAACAGTCGCTCTAGTTATTTAATGAACAGTAAGTTGTCTACTCTACATTAAAGGTAATAAAGGCTGTATTTCTTAACACATTCACAGTATCAATCTGCAGTACTTCTTACGGTCCTCTTTCGATACGCTCGAAAAAAATAACGCGTATCCATTATAGTAATACGCAATGAAAAGTTGACTTTACCGGGCTATTTTTATACCGTGGTGGAAATGAAACAAGAAATACAACATTCCGACAAAAAACCAAATCAACCCGCATAACGGCGTAAGGCTCGCCACCTACCACGTTGGGTTCTAATGCCATTGGTGAAAAGTGGGCTTCTGGTGTTCCGTTAACCATGGCGGCACAGTCACTGCCTCTGACTACCCCGTTTGGGATAAAGTCGTGATGGTATGTTATGTAATTTAAAAAAACATTGATCTATAATAAAATAACAAAAACCTATTTATAAAAGTAAAAAATAAAATAGTGAAATCTTCACAAAACGCGACGTTGCCAATATGCCCCAGCGCACGCTTGAGAGCCATAATGAAACCCGCAGCCACGCGTCAACCTCTTAGGGCGTGCGTGATGAAATCCACATGATATTAAAAACACTCATATTGATATTCGTTGGGGGTGGATATTAAGTCTTTTCAGAGTAAGGTAGTTTTCTATTTGCTTTAAGCAGTTTTAGTGGGAGGACAGGTAAACAGAATAATCGTTAAACTGTCCTCCTCGTATTTCAATTTGAATTCAGTAATTGATGCTCGTTTGTTTTCTTCTTTTGTTGAGATATATCTTTATAATAAATTTATAAGCATGCATAATTTTATTACGAAATACTCGTAAGTAGGTATAATATGTTTAGAAACTTAACAAACAAAAATGTATATTAAAGAATGAGGTTCATTGTAAGGATATATAAATAATACGATTCATTATGTTCTTCGAGTTTAGTCATCGGCCAATTGGAAAAGTAACACAAATTATGTACTTACAAGGCGTGTAGAAAACACACCTAACTAATTTTCATTGTTTTTTACTGACTAATTGGTCAGACAACATCCGATCCGATGGTAGAGTCACATTATATTTGTATACAGTGTACTTATGTATTCATATTATCGTAGTATTTATTTCTATTTTCAAGTAGGTACATGTTTTGTTGTTAACTTCTGATTTGACTATTGAAAAGAACTTGCTACCGGTCTCTCTGAGTAAAGATATTTTCAATTTTTGAATTCATTTAAATACCTTTAAACATTAAAATACATGCACGGCAAACCTAATTTTCTGCGCCCGCCTATCCAAGTAAAATAAAACATACATATCCTCATCTTAAAATTCCCCACGCAAAAATGATAAGCAAACACTGAAGGCGTAGAATCTAATGAAATTCCTTGACGTATCACTTGATATTCATCGCACGTATTCCGATACAAAATACCAGTATCACAGTGATCGCAGATGCGCCGAGCGTACTTTGGCTTGGCGCGGTGCCAAAGCAAGCCACCGACAAACGTTCGAAAACCCCGTTCTTGGTTTGAACGAAATAAAAACTGAAGTGTGTGGTTTTGTGCAGCGTGCTTTAGCTCTAGTTGATTTGAAATGATGCTGCGTTTGGTTTTTTCTTTTTTTTTATTGCGATGTGGTTAGGAAAATTTAAACTGTCATATGTTCCGTAAATTATTGCTTTTATTCGAGGTTCTTGAATTCATCGATTCGTAAATGTTTAATTTTTTAATTCTGACCAAAAACTTAACAGAACTTGTAGTATCATAAGGTGATACACAGGTTTCAATAACAATTAGAACAACCTTAAATATATAATAACTCTACACCAATTAGGCTTATATTTAAATGTAAATAAAGTTGTGGACGTCTCTTATAACTGTCTGGAAATGAATGGGCCTCGGGGGGCTGATTTATTACCCGATTCAAAACAAAGTTATCAACCGATTAAGTCATTTATATTATTTTTTTGTGAATTGGCAGCCTAACTGTAGCGTTCAATTATTTGGAAGTCAAAGCTAAACTAAAAGAAGGGAGTAAAAAAAACTGAATTTTTGATCAATTCAGTAAATATATTTTATTTTAAACTTCCTTATTTAAAAAAAAGTAACGCCATTGCAGAATAGATGATTAACAAAAGATAAAAAAAAACCTGAATCTGTCGAGACCTTGCTTCTGAATCGATAGGCAGAGCATTGTAGCAGAACTTTAGAACAGGCGGTGCATCATGAACGCGCCCGCTTTAGGGATTATGATACATACGTCTACCTACCTTAAAGTCTGCAAACTAAGGTGTCACCTCCACGAGCGAGTGCATCACGGCGATAATATCGTCATGCCACGTTTTTCTATACACTGTCATATAATATGTCTTTACGAGGTGATGTTATCACGCCGATTATTCCGCCGTGGTTTGATCGTAACCTCATTCGAAGGCTAAACAAAAAAATAATCTGCGATGGAGGTATAAATAATCAATCAATTGGAACTCGAAATTTTGAGTAAGCGTTGTGAAGACATAGCTATTGACAGATATAAAGCTTATACAAAGAAAATGGAGGAGGCCCTTAGCAATAAATCCGAAACTTTTCTGGAAATTTGTGAAAAGTAAATGTAGAGGGAAGGGTTCATACCCAGCTGAAATGAGCAATGACTTAATTACAACCTCTGATGGCCCCACCATCTGTGATATTTTTGCCAAAAATACAATGACTCCAACTGTCACAGCAAAGACGTATCTAAATATCATCATTATCATCTTAGCAGTAACAACACCAGGGATACAAATGAAAATTTATTGATCAAGTTACAGAAACTAGATAGATCCAAGGGGGCCTGACGATATTCCGCTTCTTTTTAAAGTGGCTCATGACATCCTTCTTGAAAAACTATCAATTAAAGGGTTTACTGGTTCTTTTTTGGCTTGGTTGACAACCTATCTGGAGGGACGAACTTTCTATGTTGTGGTTAATGGATCGATCGGATAATTTTAATATTACCCCAGGAGTGCCTCAAGGATCACATCTTGGCCCTATCCTTTTTAATTATTTCATCAATGACATTCCTGACTACTTAAATAGCTCCGAAGTTTTTAAGTATGCCGACGACCTAAAATTCTTGAGACGCATTAAGTCCGTTCATGAGTTTTGCTGCAAAGAGACCTAAATAATCTTAGTAACTGGTGCAAGGCTAACCGAATGTTACTGAATCCTAAAAAATGACAACATATTAAATTTTCGTGAAATTTAAACGTCATTCCATATACCTATAAAATTGATGAACATGTTGCAGAAGAGGTTAACGTAATTAAAGATTTAGGGGTAATTTTGAACAAAAAGCATCATTTTTACCTCATTATGGAAATATCATTGAAAAGGCTTCAAGGATGCTAGGATTTATCATACGCAATAGCTAAGGATTCAGCATAAAAACAAAAATCATGTTGATTAACAGTCTCGTTCGTAGTTTTCTCGGCTACTGTTCTGTAATCTGGCGCCCGCACTATGCAGTGCACAGCCTTTGCATGGAACACATTCAGAAGCGTTTTTTGTCGCATTTGGCGAGGTTAGTAGGTACAGCCAGGAGGCATTCCTTGTATGCGGATCGCTTTAAATATTTTAATGTTTTGCTTGGACAAGCGTAGAGAGCTAACGGACTTGATGTTTTCATATAAAATTCTTAATAATTAAACTAGCCTTCCTCAGTTATTGAGCTTGTTGCAATTTAAAATTCCCTTAAGACATCCACGTCAACCAATAGCGCCTTTGACACCACCACTCCACAAGACTGTGCTTGGCTCTAACTCTCCACTACCCAGACTGTGTAATCTGCTAAATAGATATAAACGCATCGTTGATATCAACTGTGATTCCACATACAAATTTCGTAAGATTATTTTGGAAAATATGTCAACATGACCGATTATTCGGTTAGATATG
Source organism: Udea olivalis (assembly GCA_947369235.1). Taxonomy (NCBI): domain Eukaryota; kingdom Metazoa; phylum Arthropoda; class Insecta; order Lepidoptera; family Crambidae; genus Udea; species Udea olivalis. The sequence continues at coordinate 4,523,033 of OX376364.1, read as the reverse complement.
CTGTACTTTTTTGAAACTATTTTTGTATAACTTGGCAGAATTATGAAATTTGAGTTTGTCTCGCTTGTTTTGAACTACGTTTTCAATTCTTATATTAAAATAATGGAGGAGCAGAGCGGAGGATGCGTTGGAGGATATTTTCAAGCTTCTGGACTGGAAAGGACGCGGCATCAACATCAATGGTGAGTACCTAACACACCTGCGATTTGCCGATGATGTAGTTCTTATGGCTGAGACCTTGGAAGACCTGAACATAATGCTCGAAGATCTCGGTAATGCTTCTCAAATAGTGGGTCTTAAGATGAACATGGACAAAACGAAAATCATGTTAAATGCCCATATTGCACCCGCTCCAGTTAACGTTGGGAACATTACACTCGAAATTGTTGACCACTATGTTTACCTGGGACAGACAGTCCAGCTAGGTAAGCCCAACTTCGAGAAAGAGATCTCTCGTCGAATCCAGCTCGGATGGGCAGCGTTCGGGAAGCTCCGGCATATATTTGCGTCCGAAATACCTCAGTGTCTCAAGACAAAAGTCTTTGACCAGTGTGTGTTGCCAGTAATGACCTATGGGAGTGAGACGTGGTCCCTTACTATGGTCTCATAAGAAGGCTCAAGATCACCCAGCGAGCAATGGAGAGAGCGATGCTTGGTATTTCCCTGCTCGATCGGATCAGAAATGATGAGATCCGCAGGAGAACAAAAACAACCGACATCGCTCGAAGGATTTCATCGCTGAAGTGGCAGTGGGCGGGACACATAGCGTGGAGAACCGATGGCCGTTGGGGCGAAAAGGTTCTCGAATGGCGACCGCGTACCGGACGACGTTCCGGGGGCAGGCCCTCTACAAGGTGGACCGACGATCTGGTCAAGGTCGCGGGAAGCCGCTGGATGCGGACAGCGCAGGACCGATCGTTGTGGAGATCCTTGGGGGAGGCCTATGCCCAGCAGTGGGCGTCGTTCGGCTGAAATGATGATGATGATGATGAAATTAAAATAAATAAATAAATAAATTTTAATTATAGTGCATGCTTTGCTTACTAGTAAGTAGTCACTATTCAAGCATAAGAACTTGAAATGTATATATTGCTTAAAATGTGATGATGTTAGTAAGCCAAATATATAATATAAAATAAAACGAGTGTATGTGTGAAGGGAGTAAAAGCCTGTTCAGATGACGTATTTTACGCACGTTTTGATGCATGATATTGATTACACAGCTGCTTACATTGCATTTTAAACAAACAAACTTAGTTCTTAGCAATCGATGTATAACGAAACACGCGACGAACGCGCGTACATCTAGATAGGGTCTAAAAGCAAACGTATCACTGTCGCTGCATGCGGCGTCTTCGTAGAGCGCGTATCCGCTTCATAGCGGATCGTAGCGCTCTCGTAGCAAGAGTGCTACGAGAAGTTGTCTGTCCCATTTACTGTAATGTCTAACATGAGCTTAGAGACCATGAGTTAACAACAATGACAACCGCTAGCTTCCGCGTTGACCCCGTGACATTTTTGTATGGGATTTCGGTACAGCACCCCTAGTGATTATAAATGGAACCAAAATGGCATACTTCTGAAGACAACTATCGCAGTTTACGTGATGGAAACTCGTAGCTATACAAAACTCTTTTCAATAATATTCCATAGCGGGATTGACATGTCACAAACAAACAAAAAATATCTTTATTTAAATATACCTGTAGCAAGTACTTTTGAATTGTCATTACAAGAAAAAAAACTGAACAATAGACTTAAATACCATATTAATATGAATACATAAATACACCGTATACAAACATACTCGTAATGTGACTCTACCACCGCATCTAAAGTTGATCTTATACTAAGAAGACCCGGCGAGAAACTCAGTACTTATTGGATCCATATCAAATCGAAACTATCATCTTCACGCTTTTTTTTTGATACTACGTCGGTGACAATCATGCACGCGGACCGCCTGATGGTAAGCGGTTACCGCAGCCTATGGACGCGTGCAACACCATGAGTATCACTCGCGCGTTGTCAGCCCTGCAAAAACTTTTTCAAATCCCTCTTGAAGAACTCCATACCATAACTGATTGGGAAAACCTCAGCAGGAAACTCATTCCACAATAAGAGTCCTCTCTGGAACCGAACTGTACGAGACCAGTGCGGATCCAGAGTGTGAGGATGAAATCCCTGCCGGTGGCGAGCGGTGCGTTGATATTAAGTAGCCGTTGGCATCATATCTAACAGTTCCTCAGAACAAAACCCGTTGTACAAGCGGGAGAACACGCAAAGGGAAGTGAAGATTTTATCGTAGATTACCTGATTCGTACGATAGAAGCGCGAACTCGTCGCGATGCAGTCGCTCATGGAGTTGACGCCTAACGTACGGAAAGCAGGTGAAACCAATACTCGCACAACAGCCGCACTACATTTGCTGATCACACAACTCCAGTCAGTCAAGGTAACTCATTGAAGCTTACCCCATCCTTGGAGTATCACCACGTTTGCCAAACTTTTTGGTTCGTTAAATACAAGAAACTTAAGCTGTTAGTATAGGGAAACTAATGGAATACATTTTCTTAGGATGTATCGATTCAAAACGCTATCAAATTTAAATCGTACGCTATTTTATACCGTAAGGCAAATACTATTGCATAAGTCCTCAGTTAGTAACGTAGTAAGTAAGTTAAAATTATATTCTTTATTTTAAGTTTTTAGCTAGCCAGCATGCCATTTAATTTCAGTACTAAAAGAAACACCCGGTATTTGAATCTAACAGATTCATCAGAATATTAACCATACTTTCTGACAGGTGAAGCCTGTATGAAATATTAACAAATTATGTCTTAGTTTCTGTACAGTAAAAACAATGTTAACCTATACGGGGCGACTTATAAAGGATTCAATTTTTTAATATAAGATTTAAAGTACAATTATACTTACTACCCGCTGCCACTTTGCATAACCACCCCATCCCTTAATGTTGTAGTATCTCGTTAACATACACTTGAAATACAGTCGAGTGTTTGCTCCTCTATCATTAGCTCGCGTTGGCAAAATTGAATGTACATATTACAAATTGGATCGGTGATTAAATGTATAATGTGAATCAGATGTGTTTTTTGTAGATGTGTGGTGAGTAATATATTAATGTGTTTACTATTGACTTGGTGTATTTTGATACTAAAATCGAGGTATACAGGTAGTAATTAGGTTACTGTGTCCCACTGCTGGGCAGAGGCCTTCATCACTGAAATCGAATCGCTAAATCGGGTATTTTACTATTTTTTTTGTTGAGGTATTATCAAAAGACTTCTCAAAAATGAAAACATTATATAGTAATAATATATTTCGAAAACACCAAAACTTCTCGAGATACAACAATTTTAAATAGTATATTCATGGACTTGCCCAAAACGCTCCCTACAAACTACCGCCTGCAAATGACGTCATTTGCGATCTATTGCTTTGCGTTCTGCAAAAAATTAATATGGTTTCTTAACAAAAGTTGCTATAATTGTGTAGATTAGCGTATGGTATAAGTTTTTTTTTTATTTACTTCACACTTCCAAAAATATTTTTTCCCACCCAAGTTTGAAAGGCCATAAAATGAATTTGTACATGAGTTTTAAATTTATTTTTTAATTATATTTTATTATTTTTAGGATGTGATGATGTTGTCAAACCCTATTGATTGTGACGTAATCACCCAGCTCTAAATGCAAACAATAAGGGGGTTTAAAACTGTTGTTACAACAAACCGCATAAAACTCACCGCCGACTACAAACGACCAATTCTTTAAACTTAAACCTCAATCAATCAAAATCATATATTTGTGAAGCACAGGTGGTACAGATCTTAAAGTTATACATTTTTGTTCATCGTAACTGAAGACGTGAACTCTCCGACGGGAAGTATGATGTATAATAAACTCATACAAGATATCGCTGAAGACGCAATTGTGAACATTGCTTTGACAGATGTCAGTGTGCAGTGACACAAAATAAAGAGTTTCAGAATGACCGCTCTCGTTTTTTACCCCTAAACTTGCCTGATCGCCTAGGGTTGCTACTATATTCACCCGATAAGCCAGATTTGACAGAACCCGTTAAAAATAAAATACATTAAGTGAAAAATTGCATCAAGTTCGACAAAACTAAAAAGGTAGAAAGGGGCCAAGTTCGATTGAAAAGAGTTGAGATGGGTGAATACGACTAAATTTATAGCCTTACGTTAAACAAAAATTCCGTTTCTGAACTAAAAATATTGTTTTTCATTCAATTCTATGACATCTAAGAATTTAGTTTAAAATCGTATTTAATTACCTCTACGAAATCAAATGTTTTAGCTACCTATCTACTAATATCACATAGTACCTACTTACTTGCAAAATTTAACTGAGTTTTACTTACCTTTCAACATCATTTGGTAACGTAAAAAACGTGTAATCACAATTTCGTGTGGTGTTTAGACAGCCAAATACACTGCAACAGAAATATCTGCGCGAAGCCATTTTTGGCTGTTGAAGTATAATGTATCTACTGACGTACAAATAATATCTCAAAGATTTTGACAGTGCGACTGGCCGCGACACTGAAACTCACTGATATCGCACTGTCACTGTATCTGTGTGCGTGATCAAAAATGGCGGTTTGTTCTAAGCAGACTATCTGTCAGAGGCGCCGCGCCGTAATTTGTGGCAATAGGGTTCCGTATTGGAGTTACAATGATTATTGGCAAACTCGGTCTGTGAAAGAAGGTTCTTTGCGAATCAATTTATATTTTTGATAAAACTACCGTATTTATCGCTGAAATTGTGTTTTTCTAACATTCATCTGACTGATCATAGCATGTACACCGAAGTTAGTAGGTATAGGCTTCTAAAACAATTCCCTCTACGAAGCATACTAAGTATTCCTGCGTACATACATGTATGTACATTTCTACATTGGATAAGATAGCGCGAGTGAAAGAATATGTACTTCACATGACTAAAAGGAGTGCAATCACTTCTTTTAACGTACTTTTATTTAGACGGCTCTAGCTTTATGGCAACTGATGTCAAATTCAAGTAGATTTGCATTTGTCATTCCTCACTTTATAAACTCAATGAAAATTGAGTTAAAAGTATGTAGAATTCCCATCACTAAAGCACTATTGTGACGTCACAGCAAGCGTCAAAGAAGTGTTCCTACCAACAAAGGCGTTACTACATTTATCTCGATGTTCTGTCGGCGCGTAATATTATTATTTTCACGATTGAAAAACCACGCGTACATAACTTTAAAACAATGTTTATAGCCAGTTTTCTAGTTTACCGTACTGTTTTTAACCTGTTTACTGTAAACATGGAAAGGCTATCCTATTTCCTGGAACTCATTGAAACTCCATGAACTCGTTAGCAACTGTGAGGATAGTTAGCACGTTCGTAAAGTTTGCAGATAAAAAATAAATAAATGTTCATTGCAGTTCGAGGTGAAAAATTAAGATATCGTATTATGAGATCAGTCTGCTCGTTTAACTCTTTTTAGACCGGTTTTAGGTCTTTTATTTCGTTATTTTTTTTTCTATTATTGACTAGGCAGTCATTTGATCATAATCGCACCTGGTGGTAAGTGACGATGTGGTCTATAATGGTACATGGCTGCCCAGTAAAGGCCTGTTCAAACTTGCCTTGAAGGCAATTGTGTAATTTTTGGTCATCATCATCATCATCATCATCCGTGCGGTCTATACCGGTTGTGAACCCACACTGGTGTGTGTGGTCCCAGGGTCCGCCTTTCTTATTTTCTTGGCCCACTTCGCACGGTCTTGTGCATTCTCAGTGGTGAGTCTGTTGGCACGCAATTTTTGGTCATATAGCCATAAACCTGAGTGGTTTTAGTAAGTGATCATAAGTTTCATATTAAGTATTCGTGTTTTTAAATAGTTAATAATGAAATTAAAAAAAATATATTAAATCTACAGTGTGGTGAATGATAAACAAAATAAAACAGTTCGGACTGGTTATTCGTAAATGCTAAGTGGTTGAAAAGTGATACGCATGGTATTGTACCAATATGATGTTTTAGCACGAGGTTCATTATACCTCAGTTTAATGTAAAGTATCGGAAGTCTGGAAGTGAAGGAAGGCTTAAAATCCGGCCCTGGCTTAAAATCCTGGTCGCATATTGTAAAACAAGGATATCTATCCTCACTTCAAGACCATGACAATCGGGTATTTGTTTTTTGTATGTGTTACCGAAATCGCAATTTTAAAAATCATAGTAACATTTTGGACTTGCCCAAAACGCTTCCTACAAACCATAAATTACCTCTATGCTACAAACAGACGCAAGGTTGTGACGCCGTATGTTACAGCTTCAGTTAAATTAATAACTGTGCGTTCTGAAAAATTTTGTTTGGCAGCCAAATTCAATTTGGCGTTTATGATAATGGTTTCTCAAGATAAGTTGCTATAAATTATGTGGATTATCCAATCTTAAATATATATTTTTTTAATCACTACACTTTTGAAAAATGGGCCAAGTTTGGAGGGCCATAAACAAATTATACACACGAGTAAATTATCAAACTGAAAGTTTTCATATTGCGCTTTTGAGACCAGGATGTTCCAAATCAACCTGTTTTTGGTTGAGTTTTAAGGCATCTAATAGTCGCTTTTTTGATTCAAAAAATATATGTTTATGGGCTGTCCTTGATTATTTCACGGCTCTTAACACGATAGTTATTACTTATTTCGATCAAAAAAAATGCAAAGATAGGTACCTATATTTATAACAATATTCTTAAGAATATTAACACTAGAAATAAAAAAAACATACAGAAAAATTTAAAATAAAACTGTCTAGATTATTTTACAGCTAGTTTTTTTAATTAGGCTCTAATTTTTTCTTAACTTTATTATATTACAATACGACGCTCGGGCTCTGCTTCAGTCGCCCGCCGGGCATCGTCGGAGCAGGAACTATGCCAAAATTTTCAATTTGACATTTGCCAATCCAAGCAAAATAATTAGTTGTAATGACATAATTGCTTTCTACCATCGATAAACTACATGGTGGCTGATGACAATGCCAGCTTCCTTAAAAAAAAAACAAATTGTTGTATGACTATTTATGAATGATCATAAAAATGTATTTCTATTCTTAAGTAAAACAAAATAATACTACTGCTTATTTCTATACTATGTCGCTGGCAGCGACGTTATATGTTAAGTGGTCATGATGCGAGTTCGGGAGAGCGCTAAATGCCTATTTCTGCAGAATAACGTGCCTTAACGTATTTTCCAATAATATTTTATAAATATCAGGTGCTCATACCCAATTAGTGTGTTTTCTGGCGCATATTTGTTTATTTAAAGGTATAAGTATATGTTTACCACAAAATTTTGAAGCTCTGCATTATAATAAAAAAGACTTGATGTCCAGCTACTCGTCGCGGCGTCGCCAGTAAAGCTCGACTTACCAACTGCCGGCCGATAGTTTCACGTTAAGTAGGTAGGTAAGAAACTAGGACACCGATGTGCCACGACATAAAGTGATTTATAGTCTTATCTTGGTATTGATTGATCTTGTCTAACTCTATTGATAAGGGAACACTTGAGTTTGGAGCGTGCAAAGCCGCCTAAGTGGGCAGATTGACAAATTCACATTAGGAAGACGTTCTTGAATATTTCGTAATATTCACCCATTTTCAATACTCAATACTCAATCATTTATTGCAAATCCATAATGTAAAATAAGATGTTACAGTAGTGTTTTAGAACAGTGTTATGGACCCTGTCGGGCACGCAACTTTGGGTTATAATAATGGTTATTTTATAACTTAATAAGGTAAATCATTCGATCTCTATACATTTTCATACTTTTCTTTAAGCACATACAAAAAAAACGACTTATTGTTTGATTTAGCCTTAAGGAGCAATAGCAATAGTTTTACTTTGAGTCAAGTTGAAGTTTGATGATTTTTAATTGTCATACATTACATTTTCAATTGCAAATGTATAAAAAGTAAAATATCCTAGGACGAACTAACTTGGCTCAGAGCCATCTCACGACTTTTATAACGGGGATAACTAGTGCTGAATGCTTCTTATACCTAGTTCTAACAATAATTTATATATCGTTTTTTGTTAGCCGAACATTTTAGAAATAGCCAAAAAAGGATATCCTAGTAGTAGTGAATAATGGAATCTGCCGACGACATTTCTATAAGTCAAAAATCTAGGGACCCCCAACGATCTGTCTCCTGTAGTTTTCGAAAAACTAAGGAGATTCAAACAAAATTAAATGTAAAACGTATTAGATTTCATATCGATTATGTGTTTTTCAGGTTTAAATATGCTGTGTCGCTACAAAAACCACTTTATTTGAACTGTACGTCTACCACGAGTTGCCACATTATATCGTTCGCGTAAAAAAATGTATTGGGATTTGACATTATCATGTCATGTCATGTCAAATCTCAATACGAATTTCTACGCGAACGATAACGTAAATTTAAAGTGGCAACTCGTGGTAGACGAACTATTTCTGTATGTCAACCATGAGTTTCTATCACGTAAACGGCGATCGTTGCGTTCGGAAAGTATGCCATTTTTGGTCAATTTCTCCCGCGTACATCCAAGATATGGAATGATCTTCCAGTGTCGGTATTTCTAAAGGAATATGACATTGGAGCCTTCACGAACTCAAACTTAAATAACTTTATTCAAACAGACTTTCACAGTAAGTACTTTTAAATCGTCAAATTTAAAGCAAGATATACTAAATAATAGACATAAATACTATAATAATATATATATATATATATATATATATATATGTACACAGACATAATGCGACTCTACCACCGCGTCGGAGATGTTTTTTGCTGAACAGACCGTATTCCCATTTGAAGGGAAGCAACGCATCGGTGACACAGTTGCATCGCAGACGGTGTTGCAGTTGTCCATTGGCGGAAGTGGTCACTTTCCATCAGGTGACCTTCCAGCTCGTCATTACATCATTAGCATAGTAAATAAATAAATAAAATTACACAAAAAAACATGAAATCCCATACAAAAACGTCATCGCGGTTTACGCGGACGCTAGCGGCTGTCGTTCAAACAAAGTTTCACTGAAACTACGAAAACTTTGCCACGAGCGGCCGCCATTGCGTCAGAAGACAATCCTTCAATAATTTTCTGCAGCAAAATTACAAAATACAAATCCATTCACGTTCTGTTATAAATAACAAGTGACAGGAGGTGCCCAGAGGAATCTCGCAACAGTATTAACAGGACGTGACTCAGCCATCCCATCACGATACCCAATATCGCAGTCAAATTCTCCATAATTCACAACAAAAATATATTTGTCACTGTCTCGCTTGTCGGGGGTTGTCTGTCGTCACTTGAATAATGAACTCGGTTGACAAACAGCGATATTATAAAAAAAGTAATACTTCACCGTACAAAAGACGTTTGCTGTTTCCCGTTTTCCGTGTAAGGGATCAGAGTGTTATCTTGAGTGTGGAAATGAGAGAATCTCCTTTGATGCGACGTTTTAAGGCGTTATTTTTCACGGAGCGAACATTAGAAAGACAGATGCTCTTTCGAGTGTTGATGAGATTGGGGTCCTGACAAATGGTATCAAAAATTAATGTATTTAGCGTGAGCGGCTGGTGGCCGGAAGCCATTGTTGTACCATTGTGTCTCATGACTGAAGCTTTGAGAATTTAATAGCCATTTCTTTTGTAGCTTTTCTGTCTGTATCAAGATCGATCATTGTTTCGGTTATAGAACTTTAAACTTACGAAATACATTTATTTTTCAGTACGTCTCTTACCATCAGGCATGTGGACACCCAATCGTAAGCAGTTATCGCTGCATATGGACGGGTGAAACAGAGTATCCCTCGCGCATTGCCTGTCCACCCTTTATTCTTTACTGTACATAAAGAAGAGTACAAATGGACTTAATGCCTAAAGGAATTCTCTACCAGGCAACCACACGGTCAGACGGAGATATTACCGGCAGTGTGAAAGATAATGGTTAAAAACTGCGTTTTCTAAAAGATTTGAAACAAAATAAGACAATTATAAAATAATGAAACATTTAATTAAAATCATAGCATACACATACATAGACTAATAGTATTAAATTAAGCATTGAAAATATGGTACCAGAGAGGGGACAATAGTATTACCAGATAAAGATAGATGAATGAATGATGATGAATGAAAAAAGAAAAACAGGAGTCTACCAACTACAGTTCTCGGGGCGTGATCATACTTTTTAAACGCCCGCGCAAAGTCGTTTTCAACCTATATTGGTTTCACGACTTCCGTACCGAGACTAGCTGATTATTTTGAAGGCGTATTGCCGAAACAGAGAAAGAACTAAACAGATAGCCCGAAAAATGAGCTGGTGTAAGGAGAGAAAGTATTTAGGTATAGATCGCAACTGACGACTATGTGAGTTATGGATAAAGTAAAATTTGTCTTTCAAATAAGAACGAGAATTAGAGTCGAATAGGATTGAATAAAGTCTTGTGAAAACTCTTACTAAGTATTTACTTACGGCTAAATATTTGTGGCATCATCAAGAGTGCCCGGACTTGCTTTTTATTGGTTACTAGCCGTCCGTCAGCGGTTTCGCCCGCTCAGACTGCTTTCCCGTCAAAATATAGCCTTAATTTCAAAAAATAGCCTATGTCACCCTTGATAATGTAGCTTTATATTGGTGAAAGCATTTTTAAATCAATAATACAACGAAACAAATAATTTTTTATAATATTAGTATAGATTATTTTATAATCATGCGCTTGTTACATGTAACAATAGCTAGCTGGTGTCTTCCTAATTCTGCCAATTATTCCCTACACGAGCTTATTTGACTTAAAAACATCAAACAAAAAAACTAAACGTTATTCGTAAAGCATCATCATCATCATCCGTGCGGTCTATCCAGGTTGTGAACCCACATCAGTGTGTGATGTCCCAGGGTCCGCCTTTCTTACTTTCTTGGTCCACTTAGCGCGGTCTTGTGCATCCTCAGTGGTGAGTCTGTTGGCACGCATGTCAAACTTGACGACGTCGAGCTACCGCTTCTTGGGTCGACCTCTTCTGCCGGTCCCCGTACTCCGTCTTCGCTACATTAAGTTTCAGACCACCGTTTTCAAGTAAATTCTTCCACTTATTTACCCGTTGTACCAGCCGTCCCCTGTCCGAATCTGCTAGCGCAATATCATCAGCATACATGAGCAACCGGGTGGTTGCTCGTGGTGGTCTCGGATGGTGTTTGTCAGAACGTCTAATATTACGCTGAACGGAAACTGGCTAAGCACGGAGCCCATTAGCCATTGGAGGTGTACTCCAACGTTGATAGGGAAAGGAAGCGTGTCACCAACCGCAGTCCTACCTATGGAACTGGAATCTTGGTGCATGTCCCGGATAATGTCAATAAAGACCTCGGGAATGGCCTTGAACCGCAGCGCCCTAGCCGATCATCTCACGAGGGACACAGTCGAAGGCCTTCTAGTTTTTCGTAAAGTATACTAATCTATATCGATGGCCTGAGGCAAATGTTTGCATGTTTCACGGAAAATACCCGATTTCCGGCGAAGACGATTGGTAAACGAACTTTTTAATTATCTCCGCCACAGGCTCAACCCTATACCCCTTTAAATAGGTACGGTCAACAACTGAGCTGAGTGATTTAATTAAATTCAGCCAAGAGAAGCGCATGTAGGCGCGTACAGTTTTCTTTTTGTCGTACGCGTAACTCGTCCGAGCTTTCTAACACATTTTGATAATGACTCATTAGTTTTATGACATAATCTTTGTTTCCTGTGTATGTAATTATTAAGAACTGGTTATTTAATTAATATTTTATTTTTGTGCATTCATATTATTTCTGTTTGCACGCTTAACAGCAAAATATGCTGTTAAGCGTGCCTTTCGGTGAGAGCGCTCGACCGAAAATCAGACGGTTCTAAACCTTTTTTCGGACAAAGTGTGTTTTCGAATCCTTAGTGACCTGTACGTCTACCACGAGTTGCCACTTCAAATTTACATTATCGTTCGCTCACGTTACGCAGAGCATATTAAATAGAACCTTGGTAGGCATCGAACCCCCCGCCGTTCAAAATCATAATCATTATTACTTTTTTCTAGTAATAAAATGAAAACGTTTATACTGTTCAGTTAAGGTTTACAATTGACTTCCTTCATTAAGTACATAAGCACCTGTGTCAGAGGAAGCCACTCTTCCTTAGCTAAGTTGTCAAAACTAATTAAACTAATTGACTTTAATCTAAAAACATTTAGTGACAGCTTTTTATACGGGAAAAAAGAAACGATTTAAGATATCATTTTGTGAACAAAGCCTTAACAACCAAAAAGTTTGAAAGTGTTTGAGAGTGCGTGTGCGCGTGTGTATTTGAGTGAGTGTGTGAAAAAAGTAATAGATAATCAATTCAGCAACATATTTTCAGAATACTTTCAACTTCATTATAATCTAAATGTTTCAGCTATTCGGTATGTACTTTTTTACATTCCCTTAAGGTAAATGAATATATTTTTAGTGTTTTATTTATTTTATTGTAAATTTTTGAGGACATAGGAAAATTGATATTGAGCAAAATTAGTATTAGCGTTAGGTCTAAGGGCTACTTTGTCTTTCCTTCTTCTGATTTATTTTTCTAATCTAAGTAGACCATTATATTTCTATCGAATCAACAATTACATTTTAACTTCAGCAATGGATATTATAGACATCATAAGTACCTACATAATATTAATAGGTACGATCTACATACTAAATACTTATAATACACACAGCGCGCGGCGTCGGAAAGCTGATTCCACTGAGAAGACCCGGCAAGAACCAAAGTACTCATACCTACTTATAGTTACTCTTTCGGGACCAGGCTGTTTTTTTTTCGGAAATAGTGTCATAATCTTAGAATAATTACATATAGAAACCAAGTAGGCGCGCCCATTTTGAAGCACCTTCATTGGACATTGACATTGCCAAAGCTTTCGACCGTGTATGGCAACGTTTGCTTCTTTCCAAGCTTCCGGCATATGGTCTGCCACCTCGCCTATGCGACTGGGTCGCCGGATTTCTGGAGGGACGTAGAATTCGTGTTCTTTGCGATGGGTGAAAATCACGCTTTCTCCATATTAATGCCGGAGTGCCGCAGGGCTCTATCTTGTGGCCGACGTTGTTTCTTCTGCATATCAATGACATGTTATCTCTTGGTAATATTCATTGCCATGCGGATGATAGCACGGTCCACGCGCATTATTTCGAGCGCCCTGGGGCAAAGCAGACTGACATCGAGGAGAAGAGGCGAAGTCTTGTTGTTAAGCTTGACGGAGTGTTGGACCGCATTTCAGAATGGGGTGCATGCAATCTTGTCGAGTTCAATGCCAAGAAAACGCAGGCGTGTTCATTCACAGCAAAGGCGTCGCCGTTCCTTTCCCATCCCACACTTCAGAGCACCCCGCTACCAATTATCCAACCTAAACCAGCGGGACTACATTGAGAGCGTCATTAGAACTGCATCCCGTAAACTCGGAATCCTGAACAGAGTGAGACGATTCTTCACACCTGAGCAGCTCTGTCTCTTGTATAAGACACAAGTTCGCTCGTGTGTGGAATACTGCTCTCATCTCTGGGACGGTTCCGCCAAGTACCTACTCGAAGCTCTTGACAGGTTGCAGCGGCGTGCTATCCGTATTATTGGAAACCCAGTGGCCACTTTGACCCTTGAGCCTCTCCAATTGCGTAGAGACATTGCCAGGCTAAGTGTTCTCTATCGCTTCTACAATGGGGAATGCTCTGACGAGTTATTCCAGCTTATTCCACCCTCACCTTTCCACTCCCGTACCACGCATGCTGGACTACGGCGTCACCCACACACAATTCAACATTTGTTGGCCCGAACTAAAAGGTTCGGTGACTCGTTTCTTTGTCGTACCATCCAGACGAGGAATGCTCTTCCAGCACATGTGTTTTTTCTTCCTCGTATAGTCCCGGGTTCTTCAAGCGGGGCGTGGAAAGGCATTTCTGCAGGCCTTTAAGGTAAGGATGGCCAGCCCAGTGATTCGTTGAATGACTGGGCTTGTCAACCTCATATCTGGACCTCACGACCGCTTTTCATGAGGTGGAGTGAGGTCATCTTGACGGGCAATATAAAAAAAAAACCCTTGCGCGTATTTTCGCATAATTGATAACAGGTAAACACACTTTTTTGTGAAGTATTGAAAACGGGAGCGGCTCATGGTGCAAGGCAGGTGAAGCGGAAGAACAAAAGAAATTATTCTAAGAAAATAAAGCCTGCATAACAGTTGTGCGAAACTACGCGCAAGGGTCTTCTTTAAGCGCTGATTTAAAATGTTGTAATTGGGTTAGGAAAATGATATTTATACGATATAAAAGCTCATACGACTTTATTTTGTTTAAAATAAAAATGATAGGGGACAAATATTTAGAAATTTTATGATTAATGTAAAAACATACGTAAAATAATAATGATTTTCTGCAAAAATCATTTATTTGCAAATGTATTATTTTTTTGATATTTTTTTTATTATATGGCATTATAAGTAATCATCAGCTATTTTGTTTTATTGCGATAAGGCACTTAGTTCAAAATTTGTAACATTATTTCTGCATAGAGTATCCAAAAACAAATACTTTTTTTTAAATGTCCTTTAAAAATTAAAAAAATATTTCTTTCGTTGATAAAATTGACTATAGTTTCCTACTTTTCAATATGAGCACTTTATATAGACTCACACTGAATAAAGAATTTCCTTAAAAGTATACAATGTAATCGTGTTTACTGACATTTAATATTTAAAAACAAAGAATAAAAACAAACAAAAACAAAACTTCCCCTTCAAATACATATGAGGCTGATTTTTAGGATTTTTTCAGTAGCATTATAATTGAGCGTCTTATTTAGTTTTTAATGTCCATTTCAAGTTTCTAATATATAATAATAAGGAAAGAGGAAATTCGAACTCCAAGTGAATACAGCAAAGGCTCTTCTGTATTTCTACCAAGAGATTACACCAATTACAGCTGTACGTCTAACATGAGATGCCACTTTAAATTTACATTATCGTTCGCGTAAAAAATCTATGAGGATTTGACATTGTCTTATCATGTCATGTGTCATACCAATACATTTTTTTTACGCGAACGATAACGTAAATTTAAATTGGCAACTCGTGGTGGACGTACCGTTAGCGTCCGCGTTGACAGTCGCGTTGATTGATAGTCGTTTCGCGGGCTGATACTGTTAGTATTGTGTGTCGAGAACAGGTGCGATAAAATAGAGTTTGAAAACAGTGGTAAGATTGTTTGGGCATGTGGAAAGGATAGATGAAAGGCGATTAACGAAACAAATTTACAAGGCGAGGGTGGATGGAGCTGTTGAAAGGTGAAGGCCTAGACGGACGTACTTTGGACAAGTCCAAGACGTGCTCAGAAAAGGTCAGGTCAGGAGTTCCCATAATCGACGAGCATGTATGAAAGTATTAATGAGAGTGGAAGAAGCGCAAGAGGTGTGTCAGGACCGTAGCAAGTGGAAAGAATATGTGGTCTCTGCCTACCCCGTTGGGAAAAAGGCGTGATGGTATGTACCTATGTATGTATGAAAACAGTGGTAGGTACTAGAGGCGAGCGCAAACACTTCGGAGGATGGTAGACCGATATGTCTACTAATAACAGCTCACCCACAAAATCTTCAGTCACTCCATATACTAATATTATAAAGAGGTAAGCGTTTGTGAGTTTGTATGTTTGAGGCATGTAATCTCCGAAACTACCGAACTGATATCAAAAATTATTAATCTGTTATAAAGCTACATTATCCCTAATTGCTATAGGCATATATTTGTTTTTAAATAATTAGTTTTCATGTCACAAAAATGGTGTTCATCTCATTATAAAAAAGGTAATAGTAGAAATCTCATTCTGAACTATTCTAACTGTTTTTATTGCTTATACTCTGACGTATTGCTTCGCTCACTCCTGCACTCGTAAAGGACATTTCACAACAGCACTAACAATGTTGAACTCCAAGTAAGTATTTGCTGTACTGACCAGAGTTCAACTCGGCTCTCCTGATATTGGCATCGTCTATTGTTACAACTTAGAACCTAACATACTACACTCAGTCTCGACTAGAATGGTAACGTTATACGAATAGGCGGTCTTAACCCCAAAAGCGTTACTAATTCTGCACCAAACTTGTCCGAAACTTCCCGGATAGGTTACACTGAAGTTGTTCCATTAAGTGGAGTCAGGTCTTATATTTTAATGTGGTTTTCCAGTTAGTTATTTAACTCTTCTTTCTTTGAACTTTTCTCATTTAAAAAAAAAATGTTTTATTATTTCCAAATCTAATACAATTTCTTAATGATGAGACTCCCCGTTGAGTAGTCATAGATACTCGTTAAAAGGGCATTACCTTAACGAGTTAGTAGCGAGTCATTGCTCGCTACTTTCCTTAGTACAGTGATTTAGAAATTTGAAAGAAAACAATCAAAATAATTAAACTATTATATTATTGTAATACAGAGATTGGGTCTCCACTCGATGTGTGTGTGTGTGTGTGAGAGAGAGAGAGAGATATAGAGAGAGAGAGAGAGAGAGAGAGAGTGTGCGAAGTGTGTGGGTAGGTGGGTGGATCTGTATGTGCGTATAGACAGACATACAGATCCACCCACCTACCCCTGCCCTCGCGATTTTTGAATAGAATGTAACTGTATGCCCTACGAAATTAAAAATAAATCTGGGGTTCGGATGAGTAGAAACCACATGTATGTATGTGACCCTTGTTAAAAGTGCTTCCACTTCATCATTATTAAGTGTGTGTAGCCAATTGGTAACATCTATTCTACTTTTTAAGAATTAAAAAGTTGAAAAAAGAAAAGTTTTTATGTAACAGTATTTATGGCCAGACTAGTTATAAATGAATGAATATCATTAATCTTACATTTTATTTTTCCACCCACGACGACCATTCGAGGGATAAACAACTGTCTTCTCGTGCATCTGGGTTTAGTTGGTTAGTTTTAGCTGCCAATAACATTTATTAATTGTGTGACTAGTATCAGCCTGCAATACGATTCCTATAAATCCATCATAAAATCTGATTAAATGAGTAAATATCGAAGTAAGTTTCATACAAAAATTAAATAAATATTGTAATACGTACTGCTTCTCCCGCTCTGTTGTAGACTTCCAAGGTACCTTTAAAAAAACACATTGGTCAGTTAATTTGTGTCCGAAGTAAATATATTTTAAGTTTTTATTTATACATCTTATCTACTTTTTAAACGACAAAATGAAGATTCAAAATTCAAAGATTTAAAAAAATATAAATAAAATTAATAAAAAAATTATAAAAACAATTTTCACCAACATAGTTTCTACACCACTTACTGAGTATATACCACACCGTTTTAGTAAGTCCTTTGCTAATCGTCCGGTATAAATATTTTCTTCATCATCTACTGATTTGGCCTTTACATTTTTCTCCTGACATCAAAAATGATCCAGTATGAGCTAAAGCCTAGGCTTTATACTAGTATAAATCGGATTGAAACTCCTGAAAAGTTAACGTTTGTCAGCACTAGTTAGCACCTTTGATTTAGAATCTAGACTTTAGAAACGTCGATCGGCACTAGTTTGTTAGTAAAGTTTCGAATTTATGGCCCCTCTGTCCAACTGTGAACATTTAAGGGCAATTGTATAAATCTGTTACTGCAGAATTGTCAGGGATTGGAAATAAATCTGCACGATAAATGATATTCGAGCCGGTTGGCTCAATGGGGTCAATGGGTAAAACATCGTGCTCTAACGCTGTCAGTTTTGGGTTTAAATTCCACCTTGGATAAAACCTATCTAGCCCATTATACGGTACGATTGATCTTTAGGATCCGTCGTTTCAGACCGATCGAAATGACGAATCGTTAGTGTCTAGTTACTGAAATCGTTGACGATCTTGACATAATTTCATTTGGTCTGAAACGAGGGATCGTTAATATGAATCGGACCACAATAGGGCCCTTTAGAAGCTACCTTAATTGTAAAATAACCTGTTTTATTTCGTTTAAATTTCTCAAACGTTCAAAAAAGGCAACTCAGTTACACTTAGTTTCTATTAAAATGTTTTACTTTCTAGATTTGAAACACATAATTTGCACATAAATACTTTTGAACTGACTTCTGTATAATTATATTTATATTGTATGCATTTCAATGAATCAATAAAAATCGTAACTGGGAGTTAAATTAGCCATGTGTAAAGGTTTATACTTATTTTTTACGCATCATCTAAATTTCGCGCGAAAATTATCACAGTCTCTTTGTTATTTTTTGTTGATATGAGTATGTGACAGCGACAATTTCTGAAAGCCGTTAATTTAAAAAGGTAGGAAATACCTTTTTTATAAAAGCTTCAGAAATTAAATGATGTTTTGTCACAATTTGGCTAATGCAACGTTATGTGACTACAAAACTAAAAAAATATGTAAGCTGATCACGTTTTCAAAAACAAATAGCCTATGTACTAAACGCCAATGTCCCAAAAACTATGACACCTAAGCGCTTAAAAAAAACTCCGTTCCATTTTACTGAAACTAGCTAAAGACTTGACGAATATCGGCTCAACAGTCGATTACTCTCGTGTGCGACGACGCGTGAACCGGACAGCATGAAGACTGAAGAGAGTGGAAACAAAAGGTTTAGCAATGAAAACAAAAAGATTAGCTCGTTCGATGTTAAATAGTTTGTTGCGTAGAAGAGTAGATTTTTTGGATTTTTCTTTCTGGAGCCTGGCCAATTGTATTTTTTTCCTTAAAATTTCAATTCGATCTGTAGTTCAGTGACAGTCTCGTATTTGGCATGGGCAATATCATAAGTGTTGTCAATTTTTGACTGACCACAATTTTATGATTTTGCTATTGTGTCACTTTAACGTGATTTTTAATACCAAACAGTTAGCAGTTATTGTTTCCTATTAAACTTTGTACTCAGTTTTATCAAAGCTTTGATTCAAAATTGTCCTTTTAGAATTTCAGAAGATTGCTGTAATTGGCCACAATGGTGTGTGTAGGATTCTTTTAATCAATTGGTAAGTTTCGGTTTCCACCAACGTATTATCGTGAAGGAGCTCCCTCGCTTCGAGCATTCGCCTGTAATGTAATGTTTCGGATTCGATTTTGAGGAGCTCACTACAGTACTCACTGCCTACTTGACATGACAAACATTCGCCAGTAATGTACATTTTAGATTTGATTTTGAGCATAACTTCATTAGAACACTATTTGGTGGTTTTCCCTCACCAACGTAATGCTCAAACATTATGTAACATTATACAGTTTGCGCACTGTAATGTCCGTTATTCTTCATTACAGGCGAATGCTCCAAGTGAGGAGCACCTTAATACCATAAAACCTACTCTCGCCATCTTTCACATATAGGAGCTCTCTTTTTTTTTGCGTCAGGTAATGCATTTAGGCAATCCTAAGGCCCTGGGTTCGGGACACCTGCGATATGTAGGACTCGGAATTCCTGGGAAAACAGAGACTCCTACCCACTAAAACCTGACGGTGGTCATCTTCGGCGCAGAATGGAAGGGACCCGGGATCCCCAACGAGGGTGAGACTCCTCGCATGACCCTTCGGCGCGCAAGGCCGCCTGGCAGCCAGCCTCGGGAGGAGCAAGCTCAACTCCAGTGCACGATAACACAGACCACTGTGTCCGAAGACACGCGTTACCGTCATCCTCGGGATCGCAAACCGAAACACACGCAGGCCCCTCGCGTGCGCTTCGCGACCCCATATAGGAGCTCTCTGCAGCAACTTGTAGGTATGCCATTTTTTTTGTAAACCCAAAACAAGTTTAAAAGAGTAACTGCTGAGTTTCTCGCCAGATCTTCTTAGCAAGAAACAACTACGACGCTGTGCTAGAGCCGCATTATATCTACATATATACTGTGTATTTATTTATCCATATTAATATGGTATTTATGTCTATTATTTAGTATATTTTGCTGTAAATTTGACAGTCTAAAAAGTCTAAGTCTTTATATAAAGTTGTTTGAGTTTTAGTACTATGTACTCTAGTACTAAACTCCTATCCAAAAACTTGACAATAGACGCCAGCGACGTCGTTGGGTCGTAAACTCATGGTAGGAGTACTGGTGAGTCAACCATGACTTTTTAGAAACACATTTCCGCTTTAGTGATTGTTCGAAGTGAATAATGGCGATCTATTTCAGCTCGTGCTCTTAGCTGCAACTGCAGCTGCATCAGGTACGAGTATATTGTGTAATGAAACTTACCCGGAAAACCCAGAACGAAGCTACGAAGTAGAAAAAGCTATTAAAGCATAAAGCGGGTAGCTTCATCTTCCAATAATATAAGAATATTGCGTTACTTCAGTAGAGCTTTCAAAACACCGCTTTTTTCTTTGGATATCAATATTCAGCAGCCTCTTTTGCCTGCTAATGTTAATATTGATGATAAATCCCTCTGTAAAAGCTACCGCAGTGGAAAACAAAGCCCTCTGTAGAGTCTGTTGAGTCGAAATGGAACTAAAAAACGGTACCATAAGATGATCATACGGACCACGGAACCCTGCTTGCTTGCCACAAAAAATGAAATTCAAAAATCTATTCACAAACTCCATCTTTCAATTCATTGGTTTGCCTTTCTTTTTCAATTCCACATACACACTGAAAATATAACGCCAATTACTAACAAAGCACCACCAGACGGCTCTCGTTGTGCATAACGATGCGTGGAACGGAACGCATGAATACGTCGTCGAAGACTGCAGCGAGCGTCGAGCAGAATTAAAATGCAACGGAAAATTGAGCCCGATCGACGTTTCGTTGCAAGGAGTAGGAAATGGTTTTAGTTACTGGCTGTGACAGATTGGTTATATTAAGCCTAAGGTATTGTGTGATAAATATGGAAAAAGTGCTAATTGACCCTGAACCCACACGCTGTTGAAAAAAGATATTCATCATTATTGATATGAAGTCATCGTTATAATAGATGGATATTGAACTAACCACCACGATTTAAATTACAAGCCAGGGCCCGGGAACCCGGTTCAAAAAAAAAGCATGCCTGATCTGGAATTCGGAAATCTAAACTTCGGGCTGGCACTCTCACCAATCGGCTTGGGAGCCCAAGGACGTATGGAAAATGACATGACCTAACAGAGCCGATCTTTCCCAAGTTGAAAATTTATTCATTTACAAAGCTCTACACTCCAAAACCAAATTAGACTATGTAGGACAAATAGCAACCAGGCTAAAGCGGGATGTAAGTCGGACGATTTGTGGACAAAATCAGCCACGTAATGGCTACGTAAAGCAGCACCGACGACATGGTCGACCACGACGCACATGGCGAGATAAACTACATATATGCCATTGTGAGTGATTGACCAGAAAAAGCTAAAGAATTATGTGGAAGAGGGGAGGAGAGCAATTAAAAATAACCCGTTGGGATTCCATTGCTGGGTAAAGATCCAGCAATGGAATCCTAACGGCTTATTTTTAATTTTTAATTAGGTCATTCATTTGATTTTCTATACTTTTATTCTTCATGTTATTCTTTGAATACAAACTATTTTTTAACAGTGATCTGCCTGTGTTTTAGTTCAAATACTGTGAATAAGCATTAACATTGTATGAAGAAATAAACAAATAAATGAATAATTCGCGAGCGGAACGGTTTAATGCATGTTCATTTGAATATTAACAATTTTATCAACTTGACCTACCTTTTTTTACCTTCAGGGAAATAAAGGGTTGTATTTGCGAAGCATTATGTATATTCAGTATGTATTAATAATGTATAGTATGACATCTATTGCTTCTCACGTTTTCTCTAGTTTATCAGATTCAATATGAATATTTAGGTTTCGTCGATTAAAAAAAAATACTTTTTAGACCTAAATAAAAGATACGTTCTTTTATTAAAAATGGTTTTCTGTTGAATTGCGACATTGTATTTTTAGAATGCTTTATTTTTCTTCTAAAAATAAAACTAAAAACATACCTAAGACAAAATAAATGAACATTAAATTTAACCCAAAATAATAACCATTGACTCTATAGCAGAGCATTTAATCACTTCCCTTAGCTAACATTCTAAAGACAGTTTAATAGTTACAGCTCGAGTAGTTACCGTATTCTGTGAGGGAATTCCCCAAGCTTCGCCGGTACAACTTAAAAATTCCCGCGAACAACTAAAAATTCCCCTTTTAAGCGAATTCGTACCATTGTCATTTTTGCTCTTCAAATCTCTTGGAACCGCCCCAAAAGCGTCCCGCTTGTATTTCATATTAACAAGTGTAAAAGTGGGACGTGTCGGTGGGACATTTTTTAGGTTTATCAGGTCGTTTTGCTGGGAATTGCGTATTTACATTTTGTGCAAAAAGTTTCCGGTTGTACGCCAAGTTTCGATGTGCCTTTCAAATTTATGTAGACCTTTTCTTAAAATTACGCTTTTTATCTGCATCGAAACAGCCTGGATGCGTTGATTCCGTTTGGTAGCATGAAACAAATTCCTTTTTAAATTTAGAAGAGTTCAAAATATGGGAAAAACAAGACTTTAAAAACGAACATCACGGATCCGAACAAGTAAAGGACACATCCTTTCGCATTTTAAAAACGCTTTGGATAGAAACTGATTGATTTACTGTTCGTACACTTTAGTAGCCCTAAAATGTGTTTACTCCAATGATAGTTAGTCGCTCGCTTCTGTCACTAATTACGCATGCAGCGCGGCGGCCTGGACAGATAGTCTGCTTAAAACAAACCGCCATTTTGATCACGCATACAGACAAAATCTGTTTACAGGCGATACCGCTGAAAATCGGTCACTCGGCGAGTCGAACTGTCGCGAGTATTTTTGTTTTGGTCGGACTTGGTGCAATTTTTCACATGATGAATTTTGGTTTTTGGCCGGTTCTGTCAAGTAGGTATTACCTATCTACCTCATTCAAAAAATTCAAAGCGAATAGAGTAGTTACCCTAGGTGGTCAGGCAAGTTTATTACTTTTTATTTTGTGCTTCCTTGTCATATTTTTTGGTTCAGTATCTCTGCCATGAGTTTACGTCATGGACAACTGCTAGCGTCCGTATAAAGCGCGTTGACGTTATTAATAATAATAATAATAATAATATAATAATAATAATAAATATCCCTGGACATTATTCCACACAGCGCCATCTAGCCCCAAAGTAAGCTAATTAAAGCTTGTGCTAGGGGATACTAGACAACGGATAAACATACTATATACATTTTCTTTTGTAAATACATACTTATTATACATAGGAGACACCCAGACCAGTACAAACAGACATGTTCATGCACACAAATGTTTGTACTGTGCGGGGATCGAACCCGCGACCTCTGGTGTAGTAGCCAACTTCTTAACCATTACACCAAGTCGGTTGTCGAATGGAAAAATGAAAATTATTGTATGGTATTTTGGTACAGCGCCCCTAGAAAAATGAAAGCAAAAAATGGCATACGTGTAGTTCCATCAGAAACTCATGGTAGATTTAATGGACTACACAGATCAGTGTTTGAAATATTTTCACTAAACTTGACTTACTCGTACCTTTCTAACTAGATCTAACTATCTAACTTATTAGACGTCATGTTCTCCAAGAACATCCAACGTCTTTGATCTCCGCCAAGTACAAGAAAATATGTTGAACCTTTTAATTTAAAGTACTTTAGGTACATCTAAATCACGCAATGTACCAGTATCTTCACGCATCTAAAAATAGAATCCCTTGAACGTACGAGCAAAGGAAAGGCATTCGAGTGGGAACGTGCAAATCGTACGAATTATAGCTCGTTAAGCTGTAAAATTCTCTGTACGTTTGTAATGCGTGAACGAATCACATTTTTATATATAAAATATGAGTTTAACGTGTTTTTAAGTCGACTGCTTTCGTAATCAAAACGCCATCAAGACTTTTACGGGTAGTCATTTAGTAGCTGATTCTCCCGGAAAATGTTGGTTTTGTGTAGCTAATATACCTATTTACAGCAATTAGGCTCAGTCATAATACCTCAATAATAGTAGCAATTACGAAAAGAACGAAGATATGTATCGAATAAGCATATTAAAATCTCATTTACTTTATGTCATTTTTGTATCAAGGGTATCCCTATTTATTGTAAGACCTCATACATGCAAAGTAACCAAGTTGTCAGCCTTTTGCAATGCATTACTTGAATTACTTGAATTTGTTTTCACCATTGGACCACTAGACGCATATTTTTGGCTTATGTTGTTGGTATTGCATTGTTATTAGGAGCGACAATTAGTGAAATAATATTCCTGCTTATGTATGTGTTTGGAGAACATTACTATTCAGTACATCTGCCACGAGTTGCCACTTTAAAGGAGAACGGGTAATGTTGGCGTCATTTTTGAACTTTCGCGGCCACTCATGATACCTTATTATTATGAAAGAACATATCAAGGGTCACAAACTTTATATGGAGCACATATAGCTAGAGTATATCGGAGCTGAGATATTAGGTATTGTATTTTTAACTAACTAAATTTGGACTTGATCCATACCAAGGAAAAGGTAAAAAAGCGGCATATTTTATAATCCTTATTACTAGTTGCGACGCAATTAGGATTCCAGAAGGCTAGTTTTTTAATAGCTAGGTGCAACATTAGGCCAATATTGTTCTTGTATTGTGGGTAAAAAGACTTTCAGGTGTTTTTACCATGTAATGTCCCTAATATCGTCGGTTAAGAATCAATACTGCCTATTTACATATTGACTATTAGAAAATTTATTTTTGATGTCATTGACGTTAAGGTCGTTTTTCGTGATGGCTCATATTCCACTTCCTAATGCCAAATCCTTAACATCTACTGCTTTGTAAACTTGATGTTATGCTGGATGTACAACAGGTAAATATTAAAGCGAAAAACCTTCCTCTCCTATTTTGCATCATTTTGAACAGCTGATAAGTGAGATTGCTCCTCATAGTAACATTTCAGAAGTAATATTTTAGTGGAACTAAGGCAAAAAATAATACTTTGAGAAATCATATCTCGGCTCCGATATCACTTAAAACAATTCTCATCACTCAGATATGTTTCTTTATTAGGGTGCTATAAAACAGAGATAAAATTATTGCTGGCCGCTAGTAAGAAAATAACGGCACGGGTCCATACAAAGTTACTTATACAGTAAATGTTAAGTATTTGGCATTAGCAAGTGGAACACAAGCTATCACGAAAAACGACCTTAACGTCAATGACATCAGAAAGACATTTTCTAAGAGTCAATATGTGAATAGAAGGTATTGGTTCCTAACCGTCGACATTAGAGTCATTACATGGGAAATGAAATATTGCCCTGGCCATTGAAAACTAGTCTTCTTAAATCCTAATTGCGTCGCTTGTTTATAAGGATTATAAATAATGCCGCTTTTTTACCTTTTTCTTGGTATGGATCAAGTTCAATTGAGGAGTTAGTTAAAAATACAATACCAAACATCTCAGCTCTGATAATACTTTAGCTATATGTGCTCCAAATAAAGTTTGTTACCCTCGATATGTTCTTTCATAAATGTAAGGTTTGGTGAGTGGCCGCGAAATTTCAAAAATGACGCCAACGTTACTCATACCCTTTTAAAGTGGCAACTCGTGGTAAGCGTACATAACGTTTGTAGAGTCGTGTCACGACGCGATAAGTTTTGATTTCGCGTGTACGAGTAAGCTATCAAAACTTGACCTTGTTGGATAGCACGGACAATTTAAAAAGGTATTGGTGAGACACGGGTTTGTATGAGTGAAAAAGACTTTTAACTTGTCCGCGTTTCTTGAGTCATCCTTCTGTACGGAGTACTATTACTTATTCTGTGGGAAGATTTAATGAATATGCAGAAAGGCTGGCAAAATATGCTGACTTTAGTAATCAGGTTATTTAGCAGTCGATTGGTTTGAAAAATGAAAGTTTGTAGAAAGAAGAGAAAGTGGAAAGTCCTCAGTATTTTAGTACAGCGTGATCGATCGTAATCGATAGAAAACCAAAGTCAGCCAGTCAGTTGTTCTGGGTTTTGCATTGTGTGCCATTGTTTGCCATTTTTTTTCTTAGGGTTTTCTAAGAACACCCGTGTGTTCCGCTGACACTCAAGGGGTTAAAGTGATTCGAAAGTGTTTGGCGCAAAAAACTGACGGTTAGGGTCAAGAAGCTTTGCAGGGGCGAACATTTTAAAGGCAAACCCAGCCACCTTTTGGAAGACGTGAAGAAACGCTGTGGTTTAATGAATGCCGCTAACTACAGTCTATGGTCTCTGTTTTAAAATAATGATGAAGATGACGAAAAATCAGTTTATCGCTATGAAAATATTCTAATGATCGAATTTATTCACCCATTCCACTACAGACGATGTACAAATCGAAAAAGTATGAATAAAACTGCACTTGTTTTGCAACGAATGAGAAAAAATATTTCAGAAGCAGTCATGTAAATCAAACTCAATCGTGTCTTGAAATCCTCTTGAGGTGCACCAGAAGAAGTAATATTTGAATTTTTAGTCGGTTTTACGGAGGTTCAAATATAAACATGCGGCACCTGCACATATTTTATTGTAATAAAGGTTTTTTAATAAACTATTTTATTTACTTACCGTAAATCCTATCTGTACGTTTACCACGAGTTGCCAATTTAAATTTACGTTATCGTTCGCGTAAAAAGTTGTAACGATAACGATAACGTAAAGTGTCAGCGGAACACACAGGTGTTCCTAAAAAAACCCTAAGAAAAAAATGGCAAACAATGGCGTGAAGGAATAGCTCCAACAATGAAGTGGACCATTTCTGGTATAGAGAATGAATGCGAGAGCAGCAAAGGTTGTAGGATTTCGCTGGAAGCAGCTACCCTGCTCGTGTTTTAAGCGTCCAATAAGACTATACAAAATCACCTGATTTTGCTCATCACACGACTTGTGACAGCGTAGCAGAATTTCTTAAACACTCTAGGTGCTTCGGACGCCGTTCGTCTGAGCTGGCAAGGGGCTCTAGCCAAGAGCACGCTTCTTTCGTGTCGAAAATTTTACGAGAATAACATTAGCACTCGTCTAATCGAGATGACATTTGATGTCAGTTACATACATTTATCAATTTGATATGTTGAAACGAAAGTAACGTGTAGATCTTGGCTAGCTCCTAAGGTATCTTTAAAAAGTTTCATTGAAGTTCGTCATTGAATTGTCATTTTTGTATCAAGGGTATCCCTATTTATTGTAAGACCTCATACATGCAAAGTAACCAAGTTGTCAGCCTTTTGCAATGCATTACTTGAATTACTTGAATTTGTTTTCACCATTGGACCACTAGACGCATATTTTTGGCTTATGTTGTTGGTATTGCATTGTTATTAGGAGCGACAATTAGTGAAATAATATTCCTGCTTATGTATGTGTTTGGAGAACATTACTATTCAGTACATCTGCCACGAGTTGCCACTTTAAAGGAGAACGGGTAATGTTGGCGTCATTTTTGAACTTTCGCGGCCACTCATGATACCTTATTATTATGAAAGAACATATCAAGGGTCACAAACTTTATATGGAGCACATATAGCTAGAGTATATCGGAGCTGAGATATTAGGTATTGTATTTTTAACTAACTAAATTTGGACTTGATCCATACCAAGGAAAAGGTAAAAAAGCGGCATATTTTATAATCCTTATTACTAGTTGCGACGCAATTAGGATTCCAGAAGGCTAGTTTTTTAATAGCTAGGTGCAACATTAGGCCAATATTGTTCTTGTATTGTGGGTAAAAAGACTTTCAGGTGTTTTTACCATGTAATGTCCCTAATATCGTCGGTTAAGAATCAATACTGCCTATTTACATATTGACTATTAGAAAATTTATTTTTGATGTCATTGACGTTAAGGTCGTTTTTCGTGATGGCTCATATTCCACTTCCTAATGCCAAATCCTTAACATCTACTGCTTTGTAAACTTGATGTTATGCTGGATGTACAACAGGTAAATATTAAAGCGAAAAACCTTCCTCTCCTATTTTGCATCATTTTGAACAGCTGATAAGTGAGATTGCTCCTCATAGTAACATTTCAGAAGTAATATTTTAGTGGAACTAAGGCAAAAAATAATACTTTGAGAAATCATATCTCGGCTCCGATATCACTTAAAACAATTCTCATCACTCAGATATGTTTCTTTATTAGGGTGCTATAAAACAGAGATAAAATTATTGCTGGCCGCTAGTAAGAAAATAACGGCACGGGTCCATACAAAGTTACTTATACAGTAAATGTTAAGTATTTGGCATTAGCAAGTGGAACACAAGCTATCACGAAAAACGACCTTAACGTCAATGACATCAGAAAGACATTTTCTAAGAGTCAATATGTGAATAGAAGGTATTGGTTCCTAACCGTCGACATTAGAGTCATTACATGGGAAATGAAATATTGCCCTGGCCATTGAAAACTAGTCTTCTTAAATCCTAATTGCGTCGCTTGTTTATAAGGATTATAAATAATGCCGCTTTTTTACCTTTTTCTTGGTATGGATCAAGTTCAATTGAGGAGTTAGTTAAAAATACAATACCAAACATCTCAGCTCTGATAATACTTTAGCTATATGTGCTCCAAATAAAGTTTGTTACCCTCGATATGTTCTTTCATAAATGTAAGGTTTGGTGAGTGGCCGCGAAATTTCAAAAATGACGCCAACGTTACTCATACCCTTTTAAAGTGGCAACTCGTGGTAAGCGTACATAACGTTTGTAGAGTCGTGTCACGACGCGATAAGTTTTGATTTCGCGTGTACGAGTAAGCTATCAAAACTTGACCTTGTTGGATAGCACGGACAATTTAAAAAGGTATTGGTGAGACACGGGTTTGTATGAGTGAAAAAGACTTTTAACTTGTCCGCGTTTCTTGAGTCATCCTTCTGTACGGAGTACTATTACTTATTCTGTGGGAAGATTTAATGAATATGCAGAAAGGCTGGCAAAATATGCTGACTTTAGTAATCAGGTTATTTAGCAGTCGATTGGTTTGAAAAATGAAAGTTTGTAGAAAGAAGAGAAAGTGGAAAGTCCTCAGTATTTTAGTACAGCGTGATCGATCGTAATCGATAGAAAACCAAAGTCAGCCAGTCAGTTGTTCTGGGTTTTGCATTGTGTGCCATTGTTTGCCATTTTTTTTCTTAGGGTTTTCTAAGAACACCCGTGTGTTCCGCTGACACTCAAGGGGTTAAAGTGATTCGAAAGTGTTTGGCGCAAAAAACTGACGGTTAGGGTCAAGAAGCTTTGCAGGGGCGAACATTTTAAAGGCAAACCCAGCCACCTTTTGGAAGACGTGAAGAAACGCTGTGGTTTAATGAATGCCGCTAACTACAGTCTATGGTCTCTGTTTTAAAATAATGATGAAGATGACGAAAAATCAGTTTATCGCTATGAAAATATTCTAATGATCGAATTTATTCACCCATTCCACTACAGACGATGTACAAATCGAAAAAGTATGAATAAAACTGCACTTGTTTTGCAACGAATGAGAAAAAATATTTCAGAAGCAGTCATGTAAATCAAACTCAATCGTGTCTTGAAATCCTCTTGAGGTGCACCAGAAGAAGTAATATTTGAATTTTTAGTCGGTTTTACGGAGGTTCAAATATAAACATGCGGCACCTGCACATATTTTATTGTAATAAAGGTTTTTTAATAAACTATTTTATTTACTTACCGTAAATCCTATCTGTACGTTTACCACGAGTTGCCAATTTAAATTTACGTTATCGTTCGCGTAAAAAGTTGTAACGATAACGATAACGTAAAGTGTCAGCGGAACACACAGGTGTTCCTAAAAAAACCCTAAGAAAAAAATGGCAAACAATGGCGTGAAGGAATAGCTCCAACAATGAAGTGGACCATTTCTGGTATAGAGAATGAATGCGAGAGCAGCAAAGGTTGTAGGATTTCGCTGGAAGCAGCTACCCTGCTCGTGTTTTAAGCGTCCAATAAGACTATACAAAATCACCTGATTTTGCTCATCACACGACTTGTGACAGGGTAGCAGAATTTCTTAAACACTCTAGGTGCTTCGGACGCCGTTCGTCTGAGCTGGCAAGGGGCTCTAGCCAAGAGCACGCTTCTTTCGTGTCGAAAATTTTACGAGAATAACATTAGCACTCGTCTAATCGAGATGACATTTGATGTCAGTTACATACATTTATCAATTTGATATGTTGAAACGAAAGTAACGTGTAGATCTTGGCTAGCTCCTAAGGTATCTTTAAAAAGTTTCATTGAAGTTCGTCATTGAAACGTTGAAAACCGTATATTAACGTTCCCCTAACTCACACCATAGCAATTTCCAAGGGTTGTGGTTTTAGGATCGTATGGAAATACCCGTAGGAATAACGTTGTTTTAATAAGCCGTCGATAAAATGATTTACGGGGAATGTTATCCTACATGAAGTTATGAGTTATGACTTATTCTAGGTCAAAATGTAAGGCATTATTTTTTTACCAAAAGGGTAGCAGTTGTGACTACGGAAGCCAAGTCACATTTAACCAGTGATTAACTTTATGGCATTCAGGGGAGAATCTTTAAGTCTGTAAACCGTCCCTAGCCCCCATAATACGCGTCCAAGTGATCCAGTAAGTCCAGGTGAAGTTAATACTAGGTGTAGATGACTATGCAACCTTCGGTTTTGCAGGCAGCGTCTTCTCAGCCATCAAAAGAGCGGATTTATAAATCCGCTTACGATGTGATAAACTCAAATGACGCGTTCGGCGGCGAGTGCGCGAGCCGATCGACAACCTTTGTCGTTAATACTCATTCTAAGGACACACTATAATTTATTTGTTGTTTTCTGTTTTTTTATTATGATATATTTTATATGCTTTTATTAGCAAACAGTTTGTAAATATCAGTGTGAAGTATCATTGTGGCAAAAAATGTAGTCTTAGAACAATAAAAGTAATATGTATTTCAAAATGTATGTTCTCGCGTTTGCTTCAAACAATTTAATGTTTACTTATCCTGTTTATTTCATTTTGTTAGGTTAGGTTAGGTTAGGTTAGGTAACGCATGTTTTTTTTTGCACAAATAAATATTCTATTCTCTATTCTATGCTTCATTATACTTTTTCCATTATTGAGTACACTGCACATTTTTATACTTTTTGTACTAGTTGTAATATTTTAAAGGATTGACGACTACTTTAGCAGGCCCTACCAGAATGCCATTGTAGTTGTACCCTATAGCTTAAGCTGAAGTTATGTTGTACGAGTATGAATTTATGTCTGGGTTAATTAATGTTTTTTCTTTCTTTCATGCGCCCCTCGCTGGGGCGCGGCGTCCAAGCGCACCTAAACTTTGAAGTGACACACTGGCTACAATGAGAGAAATGCACGCTTTTATGTAATATTCAGGAATTATTAATATTACCTGGCAATGGTATTATGTCACTACAAAATGACGACGGTTCTCCCGAGCGGTTGTCCAATAATCGAGTCCAAAAAAACTTTTGCGATCCCGTACAACTTGTGGAGTGATGTTTTTTTTTCATCCGCATTAATTTAACGAACAAACAACGTCGCGGAATTTCAAAAAGGTCCTTGTTCACGTGATATTTGTTATGCAAAACGAACGGTTGTACTTTTTGGCCGTTATATTTGTTTTTGCGTGTAGTTATTTTATTTTGGGGATATGACTGTGTGTAATTTGAAACAGAGTAGGGTTTGTTTTTCAGAAGACAGACACATTTCAATAATAATTGGTGTGCCTAGGGAAAAGGTATTTGCTTTTGTCTTGTCTTACGTCAGAAATGGTCATGACATCGTAGGTAGAATTTGGTCCTTCGTGTGTTGTGTATTTCTAGTATTTGTCTTATGAATAACTAACTATTCTCTATAATCACGATACATTTATCATTTATATGTCATGATAAGAAATCTCGCTCGTTATGCTTGTTATTTTTCGTGTGTGATCAAATCAAAATAATAATAACCATAGAGTTGAAATTATTGACGCAGGCCAATAAGATATGTACGTAGGTGGGAGTAGTAGCGGGCAGGTCCTATAGAATGAATGGTCGGGAAGAAAATTCCTTTCGGTTTGGTGACTCGTTTCCTTGTCGTTCCACCCAGACGTAAAATGTTCTTCCAGCGCATGTTTTTCCTTCATCGTAAAGTCAGGGTCTTCAAAAGGCATTTTGTTGCAGGATTCCAGGATGAGGATGGCCAGCTCAGTGATTCGTTTGTATGACTGTGCTTGTAAGCTTCAAATTCGGACCCGGCGACCGCTTTCCATCAGGTGGAGTGAAGTCATCTTAGGGGCAAAATAAAAAAAAACTGAAAGGTGGACAGACGAAACGATCTTCGTAAGTTTTTAAAACTTACCAAGAATTCGAACTATTAATATCTTTTTCTAACGCTACCAGAGTGAGGAATTGCTGACATCTCGGAAGCCGAACTAGGTACCTAATATACAAGACCATGGTGATCTAATACTGAACCGCCTGACACTGTTTCCCGCCGGGTCTTCTTAGCAAGAAACCACTACGACGTGGTGGAAGAGTGGCATTATGTCTGTATACTGTGTTTTTTTTATAGTGCCCGTCAAGATGACCACACTCCCCCCGATGGAAAGCAGTCGTGAGGTCCAGATATGAGGTTGACAAGCACAATAACGCAAAGCAATTACTGAGCTGGCCATACTCATCTTGAATCCCTGGCACCGGTTAGTGCAGTGCTGATCCCGGAACGCGACCTGACCGAGATAGGTCAGTCACTTGGCGGGTTGTACGCAACTGCATGCTGGTAACATCAGCCGGCCGACATAATATGTCTCCCACTTGATTAGCAGATGGTCTGCTACAGAGCTCCTTTATAGTCGCCTCTTACGACACCCACGGGAAGGAGATGGGGCGGTGAAAAGTATTATTTTAAAGTGCCGCCACCAGCACGGCACAAGTAATATATCCATATTATTAAAGTATTTATGTCTACGAGTATTTACTCTATGTAAAGTAATTAGCCTATATACATGTCCCAACCCACCATGTCCCAAATATCGTAATGTTTTAAAATATAATTACGATATTTGATATTTACTTACATCAACAATTCAATTTAATTCAATTTGTTTATCGATTATACGATTCGGTGCTGTTTAGTTTTCGACCTCCGCCATTAGTCTGGAACGAGCCGCTTTGGAGTGACGACTAAGGTTTGTAATATTAATAAAAGTGAATTTTAAGTGCAAAAAAACTCAAAATCTCAAACGTTTATTTGCTTAACATGAGCGATAACGATATTTAAAGTTACAACAATATACCCTAGTTTTGTGGGCTTGCAAATCTCAATTATATTTTATGCCAATGTTAATTAAAAAATATATTTTTAGTGAATGATTAACAGAAATTAGAACATGAGAATTTTTTTCAGTTATATCATTAACAATCAAGTGCACAAAATACAAATAAGTTCCAAATGTCAAAGTCGATAGGTTACAAATTAATATCACATTATTATAAATTATAGAACTGTTTGAAAAAATCTTATTAAATGGGTGAAATAAATGGGTGATTGCAATGAAATAATTGGTTTCCGTTTTATTGACTTACACTGTTCATCCCACGATTGTTAGTCCACAGTCCATTAGTTGAACTCACTATCCTTGGTGCAGCAGGCAGGATCTCTACCATTGCACCAACAGACCAGTCGACATGAGTAATAAACAACTTTACATACTGCTATTATAATAGACAATTTCGGCAGCAAAATTGTGAATTAATTCATCTAACTAACTTATTCGTTTAGGCTGTCTTAGCCCCGTTACATACTACGTCATTCGCCCACTTTATATGTAAGAATACAACCTAACAAACGAACCGCGAAATTAGACGCGAAATTTCAACATCTCAGTCATTACGAGAAAATGTAATTAAAGCCCGGGTCAGCAGGCTTATTCATTTTCTTATTACAGCTTGTTTTAGCTGAGAAAATTACTCAGAGATTTGTATATTGAAGATGGACGAACAAGACTATTGGGTAGTTGCCAAATGGCTAGAATAAATATAGCTTATGTAGTATTATACTGTACGCGACAGCGAAATATCGATGGCAATGAATTTTGGGAACTTGCAGAGTGAGTCACAGATAGGTTGCTTGTTAGTCTTATCAAAAGCTGAAATAGTCCCTATTTGGGACAACTTGAGATAAGATAAGATAAAATATTTATATGTATAAACATGGTACATTTTTGGTTCTTATTTTTAGGTATCGTGCATATATGTTTATCGATCTATCGATATACAAATGTTATGATATCGTCATGCGTAACTAGTTGACTAAAAAAATAATAAAAACATTAAACACTTAATATGCGATTGAAGTAAGTACATTTAGAGCAATTTTAATTCAATTACAATTCAATTCCAAGCCTTGGTAACAAATAACTGGCTTTATTTATTCATTTATTTATAAGGCACACCAACAGTATACATTTGTTTAAAGATTTAAATAAGTTATTCTTATATCCATACCATTAAGAGGCGTACACAGCAATTCCGGAAATAGGTACAGCCTTTCTTAGCAACTAACTTATTATATGTTCAAATTTTTGTACTCATCTTAAATAATAAAAATAAAAGTATACAAATCAAAAGTAAAATAAAACTATAAAAACAATTAAATCAATCTAGCTTTGCACTAAGTACGAAAATATTTATTAAATAAGGAGTAATAAAATATAGTATTGCTACGACTTTGATAATGAATAGTGTCTAATAATTTATATTAGCTGTTTATCAGCGGCTTCGCCCGCGTAGACTGTCTTTCCCGCCGAACTATAGCCTAAATTAAAAAAAAAATAGCCTATGTCACTACCTGATAATGTAACTTTAAATTAGTGAAAGAATTTCTAAAATCGGTCCAGTAGTTTCGGGGCATAATCAATACAAACAAACAAACAAATCTTTCCTCATTATAATATTAGTTGTGTATTAGTAGTGGCCTAGTAGTTAAGCACTGCAACTCGGATCGCGGATCGTGTGGTCCCGATTTCAAATCTGGCCAGAACCAAAATCTTTGTGTTCATTGTTTAATTTCCGACTAAACCTACGGTGATGGAAAACATCGATAAAAAACCAAATCAACCCGGATAGCGACGGAAGGCTCACCACCTACCACGTTGGGTTCTAATACCATTAGTGAAAAGTGGGTGGGTGAAAAGTATTCCGTGCTCCATGACGGCAACAGTCACTTGCCTCTGACTACCCCGTTTGGGATGAAGTCGCGATGGTATGTAATATTAATGAATGGTGAAATATAATTGCTTCGACTTTGATAATGAACAGTAGTAATTGGGACATAATAGTCATCTTTCATTTCTAATTGAGTCAGAAATTCAGCCGTTTTTCATCCGGATAAGTGAGGTCAACTAGAAATAGGCATAATTACTAAAATATTTTTAACACTATTGCGTAAGCAATAAGGCTACTGGTCTTAACAACAACCAACCTAGCAGATATTTATGCAGAGGCTAATTATTCAAACACAGAATCATGCATCTTCACGAGAAAGCTTTCCGTGCAAGAGATCTCATGAAAACCTGCTAAATTTAAACACGTGAATATTACTTACGTATTAGCTGGACACTGTTGATGACACAAAAAGAAAAATTAAAATAAGTTTGTCGACAAATATACTCCAGCATAGAACTTACAAAGGATTCAAATCCAGGCGCAACACAGCAAAAATCAACATGCACAAAAAATCCAGTGCTTTCAGTTTTGAATATTTCACTGAACACATAGACTGAATATATATTAAAAGTTACGATTAGAGTATTTTACCGTCGTGTCAAAATGAGGACAGCTGTAGAAGGACTAAAGTTATCCACGTGGGCAGGGCACATAGAGTGAAGACTTGATTTTGAGCAGGCATGTTACATGACCTACTTTCGTTTCGACATGTCGAATTTAAAAATGTATGGAACTGACATCAAATGTCATCTCGATTAGACGAGTGCTAACGTCATTCCCGTACATTTTTCACATTCGCCATGTCGAAACGAAAGCATCGTGTTGCTCTTGGCTAGCCCTGTGCTTCAAAAATAATGCTAAATGCAATGGAAAATGATATGGCATACCTACTCAGTTGGTGATTTAAAAAGAATGTAAGTATAATTTTTATATTTTAATAGTTTTTTTTAAACGATTACCCACAAAAAATAAATGAACAACAAAAGGTTTTTCTACGAGTACTTCTATTTCCTCCAACAAGACTGACATTTTGCATTTTTACATGAATTCCTTAGAATTACTTTTTTTAAAGAAAATATTTTCTAGACTCAGATAGCTTCTACATCTTCTGCTGCGTGTGCCAAATTCACGTTCCTTTTACTAAAATCAATCTGGATTGTGATATTATGAGTATTGACGCACGTGCTAAGTAAAATCGTTTTCATCAAACGAGCAGAATTTAAACGATATTGAACCCTATGCTGAAGAGTATACGGAGGCTCTGTCAAAAACCTTTAATTTAAATGTGGAGAATATAACTTGCGAATGAGCACTTTATATGCGAACTGGTGCGTGTTTAGCTGGCTCAGACAGTCTTAATCCTTTTAATTAAATATTTAGTGATAATTCATAACTAAGAACTCATCAGATTGGATTTATTTTCGCGTGCCTTATTTTGCAATAATAGGCCTAGGATTTCAGTAAAGAACTTCTATGTGTATACATTTTTTAATCATAAGTTTCGTTGGAATTTCGATTGGTTTTTGAAAAAAAAAATCTAAAACCTATCAAAATATTGTGCCTTCGAAGAAGCATGGTCCTTTGAACCGGATAGTGGATGCCTGTTTGGTTTCGGATTGAATGCTAGCCAAAATAGTATTTCAATAAAAAACTATTGCTTTTCTATGAATTAACAAGTTGAGTGTAACAATGACGTCTTACATGTCAATTGTGAACAGGTGCCAGTGGTAACTTGGCAAGAAAAAACATATTAAAAAAAAAGACTTCCTGTGCGACACAAACATCTTCCAAAAGGCTTTTTTTAGGTTTTTTGAGCTTTTTTTAATTTGAATATCACTTTTTACACCATCATATTTCATACAACAGCAAAAATATAGTTACAGACAACTTCACCAACTACTCTGCTTAAAATAAAGAGAAAAATTACTAATGTTTGTGTAAATAAATATTATTTTGCCTCTCTCTAATTCTCTTATTATTTTCTACTTAACTTGCAGCTAGGCAACATAAAATAGAAATAGTATCCCCAACTACCGATTTACAACGATACAATAACACAAATCCCAGAGTAGTTCCCGAAAATAAAAAGGTAACTGCGTCTAGTCCCGACTTCCCGATGCCCGCTCCGGGAGGCTTTCAATCGTACAGTTTTGTACGGATAATCCGCGTTTTATATCTATTTTTAACGGACTTTTGAAATAGGATTTTATCATTTTACGTGGTTGAAATTATTATAAATCTTCTCGAAGTTAGTTTTCGTAACGAAATAAAATAGGTATTTAAGTAGTCTTTTTTTTAGTACCGTTTTTTCAAGACATAATATTATACCACAAAAAACACAATGGAAGAAAGACAATCACTTGTAATCTTGAGTACCGAAATGGAAACCGCTCTAATAAATAAAAAGGTTTAGCATAGGTTGTTAGATTATAAAGTATCATACTGTGAGGCAGGGAGCATACTCAGCGAGCTATGGAGAGGGCTATATCAGTGTTTCGCTACGTGATCGAATCAGGAATGAGGAAATCCGTAGAATTACGAAAGTGACCGACGTAGCCCAGCGGGTAAGTAAGCTGAAGTGGCAGTGGGCAGGGCACATAGCGCGCAGAACTGATGGCCGTTGGGTCAAGAAAGTTCTAGACTGGGGACCGTTTCGGGGCAGACGCAGCGTGAGTCGCCCGCCTGCAAGGTGGACAGACGACCTGATAAAAGTGGCAGGATCCCGGTGGATCAAGAGGAAGGTTGAAATGTTAAACACTCTACACTGTTGCCATAATAAGTAGTATCTAGATTGCACCCATGCAACGCCTGTTCTTTTTTCCTTTTGAGCAAATCCTCATCCTCAAAACAAACTTATGGTACCTATGTTTACCGTGAGTTTCTGACAATAGTTGATTCAGAAAGTATGCCAATTTTTCGTTCCATTCCTAATCCATTCTTTACCAAAATCTTGTACAAAAACTAGCGTTGCGTCTGTCATTAGTAATAACTCATACAGATCACTAAAAGAGATCAGTTTTGACGGTAGAGCTTGTCTAATCTGAAATGACGCGCCCCTCCTCCGCATCCACGCACGACTAAATATAATAATATGTACGTAATGGTATTGTAATGGCTGGTTGTAATAGAACCCAAAAGCAAGCGGTGTTTGTTCGCAAAAGTACACACGGCACAGATAAATCAAATAAACAATTTGTGGGGCGCGTCATTTCAAATTAGACAAGCTCTATGAGGCTAATTAATTTTGGCACTACATTAACCGCTTGGCTTTCGCAACATTTCGTTACCATTTTGGTTTTTCCAGATTTATCTCCAATGTAGCTCATAGGAATATTTAAGTTACAATACGTAGAAGTGAAAGCAATCCGCGGGATAGAACCATTACGGTACGTGATTAATACCTCTGCTTCACAGGCGAAGCGCATCACTTCCCCCACACCTATATTAAATGCAAAAGTATCTTTATCTGTTTTTAGCCCTTTCACGCCTAAAACAATTTGGTATAGTGTATGTATAGACTAGCTTTCCCCTTTTTTTTATTTCAGGATTTTTCTCGAGTTACGATACTTTTCGTAATATCTTATCGTTCGCCACATCACGTCTTTGTGAGCACGTACGTCCTAAAAAACCCCCATGCAAAATTTGAAACTTTTAGCACTTGTAGCTTCTGAGATTTCATGAGTGAGTGAGCGCCCTTTCGCTTTTATAAAATTGATAATCCTGGAAATGGTCATACCTGTTGTCATGTCGGAGAAAAACAAATAAGCGATCGAAGCAGCGGGAAAAAGTAATCTATTGCAAAACTAACTGGTTATTGCATTCTTGCTTTAGTTGTAACTTCGCGACAAATCATTGACACGACGTATAAGAGAGAAAATATACTTTTTCTCATACACCCTCCAAGCATTTAGTCTAGCCCCAAATTTTCGCCCGAAATTCACAGCGAGATATATCTGCCCGCGAGTGTAACAAGATTGCCTTTACAAACCCAAAATCGAAATCCTCTCAATGCCGCACAGCGTATTTAGTCACTTTGTTTAGCACAATCCCAGAGGATTTATGGCTTTATTGCCCATAGAGATAGCACAGCAAGTTGTGTGCAAACTACGTGATTTTTACTGAATAAATGGCTCTTTATGTGGTTTTGATTGGAATGCTTTTATAAACGCGAGATGGGAAAAGTTTTTGCAAATATGGATACAACAGCAAACGGGTGTCCAGAGTCGCGTTCTGGGTTATTCTGAGCCATTAACCTGTTCCTTGCTGACCTCTTCAAACCTCTCTTGAAGAGCTTGCAAAAACGTCAGTAGCGAGCGAGCCTAATTCACAATTTCAGCGCACTAGGAAGGTAGCTTGTCAATAACAGAACTGGAACCATCACGGATTAAAAATGTAAGGATGAATTTGGGTTTTCGTGATTATAGCTATGGAAATACTTACTTAAAATTCATCATATTTTTGGTCAAGTGATGTTAGTTTTGTCATTCTGGTAATCTTACTAATCTTATTAATCTTACTATCTTACTTATATTATAAATGCGAAAGTTTGTGAGGATGTATGTATGTATGTAGATATGTGTGTCTGTTTGTTACTCTTTCACGCAAAAACTACTGGACGAATTTAGATGAAACTTTGAAGAATCACAGCTTATACATCAGAATAACACATAGGCTACAATTTACAGAAATTTTATATATATTTTTTACAGAAATTAAGTTCACGTGAGCGGAAAGCTAGTTTTAAATAATTGATTTTTACACTTCATTTGCACTAACACACAACACATTCTGACAGTTAACGCGACAGTAATATGGTAAGGAAGTAAAAGCTCTAACCAATGCATAAAGATGTCCAGAATTATTTAATACACTGCTCAAGCTTACCACATTTTTTCGCCTCACAATCCCCCAGGATTTAATGTTTATTGCCTACAAAGTTAACTGCGGAAGTTACGAGCTAACTACGTGAGGACCCACCGGAGGCAACTCTTTTTGTTTGCACCAGCTGACCAAGTACAAGCAGTTTAAATAATGTTCCCACTATTCCAAAAACGTACTCGAAAATGGTCAGTGTAACAAAAGCTATGAAGTTAAAACATAATTATGTAGAGGTTTATTTTCAAATTTGTATTGTACTGTATTTAAATTTATTAAATACATGCTACATAACTGTTGGCTAATTTATTACGCAGCGCGGCGAATGCAATCGTCATTCCGTGCTGTTCACTTCACGTGGCTGAAGTTACACAATAGACATTCAGGTTTTTAGTTAGGAGTCTCACGTAACCTCATTATCCTCCCAGGTAGTGTGGTATCCATGAAGGATTTTCCCAAATAAAAAAAAGGATAATTTATTACAACTTAAGTCTCTTAAGTTGTATTAAGTTGTATTAGATTATCCTTTTTTTACATACAGTTTTCCATTATTTTTTTACATACACCACATGAATTTTCTCCTATTATTAATTCATTTTATATTTTTGGTTATGGTAATTAGTCTTGAATGTTCATATTGAAATTTGAAATCAGAGTCTCTAATAAATTAAGTAAAGGCAAAATAAATACTGATTAGAACATTTTTTATTACAGGAAAAAAAAGAAAGAGACTAATAAATCTTAAATGTAGTTAAACAAAAGACTTACCAATTTACGATAGTAGAAGAACCTCATAAACATTTTGTTAAACTTGTAGGATTGAAACGAAATAACACTGCCGAGCAAAAAAAGAGTCAGTTGGGCCGAAAAATTAAATAACAGAACCTTGGTTCAAAATGCATTACAGTATTTTAAACGATTTTTTATATTATTTAATTGTCAATTTTAGTCAAAGTAACTTGAGCATCACTGTCTTATTATTAAAAGTTATTGTTGTTGGATAACGGCAGAAGGCTCACCACCTACCACGTCGGGTTCTATAAACCATTGGTAAAAATTGGGCGTCATCGACCCCAAAAAACAACCCTTTACAGGTCGATTTTCGCAAAATCCCGTCTTAGTGAGCACCTAC
The DNA here is from genome assembly GCA_947369235.1 of Udea olivalis. NCBI lineage: Eukaryota > Metazoa > Arthropoda > Insecta > Lepidoptera > Crambidae > Udea > Udea olivalis. The sequence continues at coordinate 4,481,698 of OX376364.1, read as the reverse complement.
GTCCTAAATTATAAAATGTCACTTCTACTTCACTTCACTCTGCTTAGTTTGGGGTCAGATGATTACCTATGGCAGTAGAACCACAAAACAATTAAATATTGGTACGCTGTTGTTAACTATTTCATATGTATCCAGCATTTCCAACATGATATACGAGTACCTTGTTTTAGAGTGTTCCAGTCACCGTGACGGCAAGTCACTTACCCCTGACTACCCGTTTGGAATATATTCGTGATGGTATAATATGTATGTTTATGTTGGAAATTTATTAATTTATAAGAAACAGAATGATAAAAATTGTATAAATTAATTAATTTGTTTATAGTAATTTTACATAGCTAACCCCTGTTTTGCTCGTGAGTGTATTGCGATTATTTGCGTAGTTACTTTTTTATTTGCGTATTACTCGCCGCGATTTATTTGTTTATAGCTCGTAAAATGTCACAGAGTTATGTACTAACTAATAAGGCAACTTAATTTATTTGCCAAAAACTTTCATTGGTATTTAACTGTCAGTCAACCTAAAGTCTTTGTGGTTTGTAGTAAGTACGCTTGAAGGCTCATGTTATCTGACTTTTAAGTGTGCTTGACAAAATTTGGGCTTCTACGATAAGTATCCCGTTCACCAAGAAGGCAACATTCAACTTGCTTCAACTACGAGTAGTGTTTTAGTGTTAACAATAGACATATTCCGAGGGCTATGTCGATGACTTGTTTTTTTTTGGTTCTCTGTTTTTTTATATAAGTAGGTATGGTTTTCTATGTATTTTTGTTTGTTTTATATGTGCAGAATAAATATCGTTAAAAACAGTGGACAATTATTTTCTGATAAAGATTTGCATAGACATTTATTAGCATTCTAATTTCAAGCTTCCGCGGCTTAACCATAGAAAAAAAAGTAAAGATGTGAATAATGATCCAAAAGTGCTTCTTACATGTCTGATTGAATAATTTTGTTTTTGACTTTGGCTTAATTTTATTCGTCTAAATAATCATTTCTGAACTAACTCTATTTACTACAACGAATAAATATTTGAACTTGTGTCAGTTACTCAAATAGCTAACTGGATGAGAACAAACACGAATTTTCGTCCGAAGTTTATCCTAGGTAGAAATCGAACCAACGATCCCGAACAAGAAACACCGAACAACATCGTAACAAGAAATAAGTCTCAAGAGAGTTTGGAGGCAGCCTTTTTGTATCCCCAGTGAAATTCGCGCAAACTCTTTACGTGACTTGCTAAAAATAGAACATCTAACTTAGAAAACATGCTTGTACTCACAAAATTGTGCTTACGAATCTACCTATATGAATAAATTGAATCCCCAAATGTGTTGCTAAGCGCAACACACGAGCAAGGCTCGACCAATTGGGCAATTTGTTAAAGAGCATTAACCGTCAAAATATGAGGAAAATAATAAAATAATAAAAACAACAATTTTCTTTTCCCATACAAACCACTGTGTTCCCAGCTGTCACAAATTTGACTGACAGAACGGCGGAGCCTGTCGAGGCTGTAAGTATGTCTCTAATATATTAAGTATACCTACATAGACCGTAAAGGCAAAATAACAAAAATCTTATAATCAAAAGGCAGTTTATAAAAAAAAAAAATTTCTCTCGTATCATGAAAGGGACACACTCAAACACATTGATGAAATGACGCCTTTAAAGCATAAAAAAATCTAAAAGAATTCGACAGGTCAGCTATGTTCTTTGTAGCTCAACGGCTATTGGTCGGATGCAGGTACGAGTACAATTTCCGCCTGATTCATTGAAATGAAAATTTTCCTGATTTTCTATTTTTTAAATCAAGTATCCTTATTTTAAATTATTATGTATGTGTGTTATTATTATGTGATGTACGTGTGGCGTAAAACTTGTGGGACGAGAGCACAAAATAAAGAGTTTACAGAAGGACCGCTCGCACCTTTTTCTTAAACTTGCGTGACCGCCTAGGGTAACTACTATATTCGCTTTGAATTTTTAAAATGAAGTAAGTAGGTTATACCTACTTGACAGAACCGGCCATAAACAAAATCCTGTCAAAAAACCGGCCAAGTGAGAGTCAGACTCGCGCACTGAGGCTTCCGTAGGTCTAAAAAATATGTTTATTTTATGATGGAACTAACTTACGATTTTAGCGATTTTTGTTGCATCGTACCAAATTTCAAGATTCTGAGTTTACGGGAAGTACCCTGTAGGTTTTGATTCCCTTGCGAGTGCCGAAAATTTGCGGTAATTTGCAGCATAAACGGCAGTATCTTGCGTTGGCTTAGAAGTTTGATTTTTTCTCAGCTCCAAGGGACAATAAACTTGAGTATTTGATATAAATTCCAGCTTGATACCTCCACGCTTTCCCGAGAAAAAGGGTCTTGACAGACAAACAGACAACAAAGTGATTCTTTAAGGCTCCGTTTTTTCCTTTCGAGGTACGGAACCCTAAATATTGCACCAATTTCGACAAAAACAAAAACACTCGCGACAGTGCGACTTGCCGCGACATTGAAGCTCACTGGTTTCGCCTGTAAACTCACTGTGTCCGTGTGCGTGATCAAATGGCGGGTTTGTTTTAAGAAGACTATCTGTCAGAGGCGCCGCGCCGCATGCGTAATTTGTGACGTAAAGGACCGGTAGGGTGACCACCCGCTAAGTGGTCCAACGAACTGAGAGAAGGAGAGAAACCGTGCTACAGCGCACTACACCAATCGTGTCGCTAATTTTGTTTTGACTCATACATTAACTCATAACATAACATACGCTCACGACTATTTACACAATTACTCGTAGTTGAAGCAAGTTGAATGTTGCCTTCTTGGTGAACGGGATACTTATCGTAGAAGCCCAAATTTTGTCAAGCACACTTAAAAGTCAGATAACATGAGCCTTCAAGCGTACTTACTACAAACCACAAAGACTTTAGGTTGACTGACAGTTAAATACCAATGAAAGTTTTTGGCAAATAAGTTAAGTTGCCTTATTATAAGTCACTTACCCCTGACTACCCGTTTGGAATATATTCGTGATGGTATAATATGTATGTTTATGTTGGAAATTTATTAATTTATAAGAAACAGAATGATAAAAATTGTATAAATTAATTAATTTGTTTATAGTAATTTTACATAGCTAACCCCTGTTTTGCTCGTGAGTGTATTGCGATTATTTGCGTAGTTACTTTTTTATTTGCGTATTACTCGCCGCGATTTATTTGTTTATAGCTCGTAAAATGTCACAGAGTTATGTACTAACTAATAAGGCAACTTAATTTATTTGCCAAAAACTTTCATTGGTATTTAACTGTCAGTCAACCTAAAGTCTTTGTGGTTTGTAGTAAGTACGCTTGAAGGCTCATGTTATCTGACTTTTAAGTGTGCTTGACAAAATTTGGGCTTCTACGATAAGTATCCCGTTCACCAAGAAGGCAACATTCAACTTGCTTCAACTACGAGTAATTGTGTAAATAGTCGTGAGCGTATGTTATGTTATGAGTTAATGTATGAGTCAAAACAAAATTAGCGACACGATTGGTGTAGTGCGCTGTAGCACGGTTTCTCTCCTTCTCTCAGTTCGTTGGACCACTTAGCGGGTGGTCACCCTACCGGTCCTTTACGTCACAAATTACGCATGCGGCGCGGCGCCTCTGACAGATAGTCTTCTTAAAACAAACCCGCCATTTGATCACGCACACGGACACAGTGAGTTTACAGGCGAAACCAGTGAGCTTCAATGTCGCGGCAAGTCGCACTGTCGCGAGTGTTTTTGTTTTTGTCGAAATTGGTGCAATATTTAGGGTTCCGTACCTCGAAAGGAAAAAACGGAGCCTTAAAGAATCACTTTGTTGTCTGTTTGTCTGTCAAGACCCTTTTTCTCGGGAAAGCGTGGAGGTATCAAGCTGGAATTTATATCAAATACTCAAGTTTATTGTCCCTTGGAGCTGAGAAAAAATCAAACTTCTAAGCCAACGCAAGATACTGCCGTTTATGCTGCAAATTACCGCAAATTTTCGGCACTCGCAAGGGAATCAAAACCTACAGGGTACTTCCCGTAAACTCAGAATCTTGAAATTTGGTACGATGCAACAAAAATCGCTAAAATCGTAAGTTAGTTCCATCATAAAATAAACATATTTTTTAGACCTACGGAAGCCTCAGTGCGCGAGTCTGACTCTCACTTGGCCGGTTTTTTGACAGGATTTTGTTTATGGCCGGTTCTGTCAAGTAGGTATAACCTACTTACTTCATTTTAAAAATTCAAAGCGAATATAGTAGTTACCCTAGGCGGTCACGCAAGTTTAAGAAAAAGGTGCGAGCGGTCCTTCTGTAAACTCTTTATTTTGTGCTCTCGTCCCACAAGTTTTACGCCACACGTACATCACATAATAATAACACACATACATAATAATTTAAAATAAGGATACTTGATTTAAAAAATAGAAAATCAGGAAAATTTTCTTTTCAATGAATCAGGCGGAAATTGTACTCGTACCTGCATCCGACCAATAGCCGTTGAGCTACAAAGAACATAGCTGACCTGTCGAATTCTTTTAGATTGTTTTATGCTTTAAAGGCGTCATTTCATCAATGTGTTTGAGTGTGTCCCTTTCATGATACGAGAGAATTTTTTTTTTTTTATAAACTGCCTTTTGATTATAAGATTTTTGTTATTTTGCCTTTACGGTCTATGTAGGTATACTTAATATATTAGAGACATACTTACAGCCTCGACAGGCTCCGCCGTTCTGTCAGTCAAATTTGTGACAGCTGGGAACACAGTGGTTTGTATGGGAAAAGAAAATTGTTGTTTTTATTATTTTATTATTTTCCTCATATTTTGACGGTTAATGCTCTTCAACAAATTGCCCAATTGGTCGAGCCTTGCTCGTGTGTTGCGCTTAGCAACACATTTGGGGATTCAATTTATTCATATAGGTAGATTCGTAAGCACAATTTTGTGAGTACAAGCATGTTTTCTAAGTTAGATGTTCTATTTTTAGCAAGTCACGTAAAGAGTTTGCGCGAATTTCACTGGGGATACAAAAAGGCTGCCTCCAAACTCTCTTGAGACTTATTTCTTGTTACGATGTTGTTCGGTGTTTCTTGTTCGGGATCGTTGGTTCGATTTCTACCTAGGATAAACTTCGGACGAAAATTCGTGTTTGTTCTCATCCAGTTAGCTATTTGAGTAACTGACACAAGTTCAAATATTTATTCGTTGTAGTAAATAGAGTTAGTTCAGAAATGATTATTTAGACGAATAAAATTAAGCCAAAGTCAAAAACAAAATTATTCAATCAGACATGTAAGAAGCACTTTTGGATCATTATTCACATCTTTACTTTTTTTTCTATGGTTAAGCCGCGGAAGCTTGAAATTAGAATGCTAATAAATGTCTATGCAAATCTTTATCAGAAAATAATTGTCCACTGTTTTTAACGATATTTATTCTGCACATATAAAACAAACAAAAATACATAGAAAACCATACCTACTTATATAAAAAAACAGAGAACCAAAAAAAAACAAGTCATCGACATAGCCCTCGGAATATGTCTATTGTTAACACTAAAACACTAGCTAGTTACGAAAGTAAATTCAAATTCAGATTATATTAAATTCCGAATGCAATAGTTTATTTTACCCCTTGGGGATGTCTAGGGTCCGTTACTCGGGGTCAATAGATGAGGTGAATACTCAAGAGATACTGAAATGTACAAAAGTACTTAGCTAGATAAATGTACATTGAAACTGAAGGGTATAACAATATGGTATATCGAATAATTAACGAATCAAAACTAGCCAGAACCAAAATATTTGCGTTCATTTTTAAAGTTCCGACTAACTCGCCGGTGATGGAAAACATAGTTAAAAAACCAAATCAACCCGGGTAATGGCGGAAGGCTCACCACCTACCTCGTTGGGTTCTAATATCACGTTGGATGAAAATAGGGCTTCTGAGTGTTCCGTTCATTATGACGGCAACAGTCACTTAAATTGCCTCTGACTACCCCGTTTGGGACATAGTCGTGATAGTATGTTATTTTTAACGGATCGAAGAAGGTGGTAACATATTAAATAAATATAAATAAATAAATATCCGCCAGACAACACACCTCTTGTCATGGTCTCGAAGGAGGGATAAATATCCCTTTATTACGAGGTACAAGACAAGGAATTAAGCCAGGGGCGTCTCCCAGCACACGCAGACCCGAGGCAATTTAGAAAAGATCGTTTCCTGAATTGCCCCGACCGGGAATCGAACCCGGGGCACTGCGGGATCCGAGGCGAGAAACCTTGCTACTGCGTACTACGCCAATCGTGCCGTCAAATATATAATAACGAAACTAAAAAGGCCATAAAATCATTTTACACTTACTCAAATATTAACGCAGCATGTGCCAAACATTAAAGACACCGGTCTGCCAGACCGACCCTTTTTTCCCGTGGGTACAGAAGGGTTAGACCCGGGAGCTAAACACGTAATAGGCGGGTACTATTCTGTCCTCGAGATCGTTAGGTTAACATTTGCTTGAAAGGTGTTTGGCGGGTTAGTGTGTTTAGCGTGAAAGATGATTTGGAATTTAGTGACTAGCGGAACTATTTCGCAATGATTTCCTAAGCGTCACGTCATTTTGTCGATTAGTATTTTAGAATGTCTTTACTCTAGTAGTTCCAAAAATCAATAGTTTTATTATACATCTCTCGTGGTGAACCAAGTGTTACTATGCCTTAGTTCTAAATACGAGGACCAATAAAAAACTATGATTTTGGGCAACTGATTGCCATATACTTCATTATAAATTACAGCCATAAGAAATACAATAAAACAAATGACAAATGTACTTTATTAAGAAGTTGGAAATAACAGGTTTATTTTTTAAATTCTAACTATACTTAATAAATGTTTGCTGGTCAGGTAAGCACACAGTCACTCACTCCATCGAGAATGATGTCAATAATATTCTATCTTCCAAGTAGAACCTCAAAACCGACATGATAAATGGCTTCCTACCAAAACTGTCTTTCAAAACTTTACATACCATTAACCAAACGTTGAGATACCGGTCTCTGAGACCCTTTTTTCCTTAAAACATCGAAGGGTTACGTTCGGAAGCCAACACATAATAGAAGGGCACTACCCTACTCTTGAGATGATTGTACGTAATCCCAAGAAACTCCCATTAATCCTTGTTAATCTTAATTAAATCTATTGAATAGACGTCGAAACAACAGCCTTCTATCGGTATTACACAAATTGGGCGTTTGTTCGTCACATGTGGGATAAAGTATAACGTTTAACGTAGTTCAATTTCATGTACAGGCAGATTAAGTATTATTAGGGAACTTTAAAACAACAACACAGACATAAATATGAATAAGTAACGCAAGACGCTCTTTTTGTATGAAAACCAAGCGTGCTCCTGTTTTCACACTTATTGTAACATCACGACAGCGTTTTAGTAATTAGAATCCGCTGTTTCTCATTTTTTATTTATTTAGTTCATATTCAAGGCCTGATGATGAGACCTAAATTGCTCACTTATATTTAACAAACTCTTAATTTTACAAAACCCCGACGTAAAGATTTCTGCTTCGCCTAGGGGAGGACTAGTACTGTCTTTAGTCCGCCAGTTGTGCTTCTCTTGGTCCATTAAAAACAAATTGGTAGATTCGCATTATGTTTATTTAGAATATGTACTATTATTGTATCATTTTATTTACGTCTATTATCGTTTATATATTTTTTTTGTGAATTTTGACATTTCATAAGTGCTTCTTTGTAAAAGCTTAAGTGAATAAATGATTTTTTACTTTTACTTTACTTTACTATCGCTCCGAGTCCATTTGGATGAGCGTGGACTAAATGAAGGTCAAAAGAGGTGCACTACACTTCTTTTTGACACGCGAAGACATCAATCTATTTGAATGTTTGTTTGTACACAATAAGTACTGTAGGACGCTTAACGTCTAAACGGAACTAACACCTTTTAACAATGTCGATATTTCACGTTTCGGTGGCCGAGAGGTTTACCATATAACGTTTTTATCTCAGGGTCTTATACCGGATATTATTTATACCGTGAAGGAAATGGAATAGTTTACTTGATCTAGAAAATGTGAACAAAATTTCAAACGTTGAGAATAGTTTTCAAAGGTGCTTGACCAAAGCCGATCCATGAGAGAAAACCTTTGAATCTCACATTGTTTTGAAGATAGAACATGGTAAGTTCAATAAAACTTATACAACTATTTTCTTCTCTCCAACCTATAAAATCAATACAATTGTGCTTGTTACATGCGACTAACTCTAATGTAATTAGGCGCATCCGATGTCCGATAAAATATCCGTGATGGTAAAAACTAATAAAAAACCAAAGCATCTCGAATAACGGCGGAAGGCTCACCACCTACGACATTGCGTTGCTGACAAGCGGGCTTCTGAATGAATCGTTCACCATGACGGCAACAGTCAACTTGCGACTGACTACCCGTTTGCGATTAGAAGTGAGCGTGTTTAGGCAAATAAAGTACCTAAAGTTTAGTCGGTCTGTTCTAGCCTTCTATCAACAATACACTATATTTTTTATTTAACTCACGCACACACACACGCTTACCTACAGATATATACACACACACCCACACACATCCATACAAACCCACACACAAATACACACACTCACACACTCACACACAAACACTCATGCACGCACGCAAACACTTTATCTTTATTAGGTAGTTATATTCTTCTTAATTTTTCATGTGTTGTTTTTCTATTTACATTAAACTAGTGATTTTAATATTTTTATATATTGTAACCGAAATTGAGAGGGTGGGAACCCGGCGATCAGTCACACAGGGATAACCCTAGTATGGACACCAGTCTCTCACAAAGGTGGCTTATGTTCTTATCTTTAAGTTTAGTTGATAAGTTTGTATATTTGGCTTTTGTGAAGAGGAAATAAATTTCACTTTATTATTATTATATTATATAACCGGTCAGAGCGTCAAAAACGGCCGAGATAATAACGTCCCACTTCAAAAGTGGGAACTTTTTTCTATTTAGTTCAATTTCGACTGCGCCAACGTGCTGACAAGCCACACTGCCTGAGTTTGCTTACAAAAACTGTAGAAATAACCATCGGAAAAATAAATCGGAATCGGAATCATATCATACTTTCGATAGGAAAATGCTGTTTTATAATAAATAATGAAATACCCAACTAAAAATCAAAAACCTAGCCTAAAGTAAAGTAAGCCATCCCACCCACGAGCCAACATTTTGGTGCATTTTTGACCAACATGAAAGCGGATGCTTTAGAACAGTGAATTTTATGGAGTATTTTTATACTAAATACTTCATTCATTACATATTTGAAAATTTTCATTTTATTCATAGATTTCCCGAAGACCCACTTATCTGTGGCCAGAGGTTGTGGGTTCGATCCCACCCCATGACAAACATTTATATGACGAACATTTGTATTTGTTGTGTGTCTAGGTATGTATCTATTTAAGTATAGATTAAGAAAAAAAAATTATGTTTATGATTAACTTAATTATGGTTTTAACTGTTTTCTATTTGTTTAATTGAATAAGTAAGTAGGTAACCTAAGTTTTTAATTAATTTTGATATTTAAATTACTTAACATAACTTAGTTAACCATACATTGCCAATCTCTGCTTCACAGTAAAGTTGTAGAACCGGTTTCTCAAAACACGTTGCGGTCTCTAATGTATTTTTTTTTGTTATGTTAACTTGTGATTAGTATTAAGCTGTAGTGATAAAAAATACAAAATGCGACTCCATTATACCCTGTTCGGGGTATTAAAGTCAACAGTGTCAAAAAATCAATATGAAATAAGTAAAATTTTGTGTCGCTTATTTATTTCTTAATTGCATAGAATGAGGTTGAATTTGAAAACTAAAATCGTAAATAAATGTCCATATAATCAAAATATTTCTTACGGATAAGGCCTAATTTAGGTTGTAATTTAAATAACTTTTTTTCTCATCATCATTGACAATCAGTCGGTGCCATTTTTATTTATTTATTTATTCTTCATTGCACTAAATTAAAAGAACAATAGGTGGACTTAATGCCAAATGCATTCTCTACCAGTCAACCACACGATCAAACTGATAAATTGAACACGGTGCACGAGATTAAACTGAATACATTCCTTTAAAACAAATGAAAATTATAATTAAAAACCAAAACAAAAAAATATATATATATACACAAATATAAATATGAATATACATACATAAATAGAATACATATCAATAAATAAACATACATCAATAGAAGACATATACATAAATATATTTAGAAAGAACACACTCCAAATAAAAATACTTAAGCTAACAAGCCAACAATCAGCAACAAAAATAAAATATAAGCTAAACCATAGAATGACCCCTCAACATCACTGACACTAACATTCATTTATTGAACTTCCAATCTTAAGAAATTTCTATTAAGGCAGATTATATGTAATGGATTTAAACCCCATTAATAAAGGATTATCCTTTTTTATTTTTGAGCTGTGATTTCCTTCCTTAGGCTATTATGTTATTGTTGATCGAAGGTTTTAGCAGAATACGAAGGATTTCGGGCATCGTGTGGGAACGAATTGGGATTATTTTTCTTCGGTGTAGGTATATTCTGTAGCAGTGACCTGAAATTAACCACGCTTGCCAAAATGCGGGTTGGTGATCACAAACCTAGGCTTTGTGGCAAATATATTTTTTATAAAATGGATAACAATGTAGGTATTGTGAAATTCCGCCCAATCCCTGCGCTTCGATTTTTATTTCCTGAAGCGACAGTTTGTGTGTTCACAGCTCATAACGCTGTTGCGATGTGTTAACTGCGCTGTTGTTCGCTAGAGGGCGCTGTTGTTGAAGTGTAGTTTTATTTTTTACTGTGATTTTATTGTCACTCGTCTGAGACATATAAAGCCAGCTAAATTGTGTACTAAGAGAGAATTCTTATTGCAAATATGAAAAAAAAATATGTACGAAGGAATCTCGTATTGTTATAATATTATCTACTAAGTTAATAAACATTAAGTTTAATGGGTATCATCTAGAAATATGTAATAAAAACGTTAATTTGCTAAATTTGGCCTGTAAATTCACTTTTATTTTGACTGACCTTTGGCGCAGTAGATAGATAAATAGATATTTCATTTCTCATATAAAATTAGGTACATTACAAAATTACATGTCAAACTGCAGGCATTCATATTGAGATCGTCGAAAAATATAAAACTAATGGTCAGAAATGAAACTTCACATTAAACAATAAAACAAGAAAAAAAACTAAAATAAAAAACACAATAGGTAATTAAGTACCTAACATCTCACAAAAAAGAATAAAAATAACTAAATACTTGATTACGATGTCAAATAATTAAAATAAAACAGTGGCAAAACCATTAAAATAAAACAATGTCAAAATCATAATAAAATGAAATAAGAATTCTATATAAAAATTCATAGAAAAATAAAATGACACGGTAAAAAATAAGCAATAAAAGATATAAAATGTTGTCTTGTAATAGATTCCAAAATGGTTTTTCAATAAACTCCTTTATAGAGTAAAATGGGTTATCCAGTAAAAGGTTTCTCAGTCGACGCCCAAATGCTTCGTCAGACGGTTCATTTTTAAGCTCGGTGGGGAGACGCTCTTAATCAGTAGGGCCTATGACACGTGGGTTCTTCTCAGAGAGTGCCATGCGACCTTAGGCGGCCTGCTAGGTGTGAAGATTCTGCTTATATCGCCGAAGAGCCACGCTTGTGTTTGTTTTTTCAGGGGCCTGATTACAATCCCTCCTAACTTCTCAAGTTCATTCCCTAAATATATGATATTATCTTTCATTTCCAGTCAGTCAGTGGTTACCTGGCACTAACACATCGTCTAGGCTGGATATTTACTGACGAAATTAGTCGCTTTCAGTTTAGGGAATTAACTTTACTGGATATAAACGATTGTAATGAGGCCCTTGACATAGAACACTGTAAAATCACGATGCCACCTACATACAGGCTTCGTTTAATTTGGGGTCAGATGATCTTGATGTGAAGGGTCCTAGATATTTATATATTTAAATAATGATGGTTAAAATCAAGCATACCGAAAACCTGATGTTAAGCGTTTACCGCAGCCTATGAGCATATTTTGACGACACTGTTGGCGTAGTGCGCTGTAGCATGGTTTCTCGCCTCGATTTCCGTAGTGTCCCGGGTTCGATTCCCGGTCAGGTCGATTCAGGAAACGATCTTTTTTGAATTGACTCGAGTCTGGATGTGCTGGGAGACGCCCCAGGTTTATTTCCTTGTGTGTACCTCGTAACACAGGGATATTAATCCCTACTTGGAGACCATTACAAGAGGTATGTTGTCTGGCGCATATTCATCACACCTCTACTGTATAAGTATTGCCCACACTTGTTATAGTCAGTCAGCGGTTTTCTCCCGCGCCCGCGCGGGGAACGGCCGGTTTTTACCTTAACTCACGAGACCAGAGTTGTGCGGTTTCGCAGCCGTCGCGGTTGCGATTTTCGCCCGCAAGCTTGGCGGGCGACTATCGCAAGACGGGTGGTTGGAAGAAACCGACGATCAACCGCCGAGCGCGCGGCTGCGTTATTAAAAAAATGAAATCTGCCTACAATTTCATCAAATATTTCTGCATTCTATAGAAGCTGCGAGCCCGCAACCGCGGCTGGCGCGGCAGAATACCGCTCCGTCAGTTATTTGCCTCAGGAGGCTGTTGAATATCACCATCAAAAAAAATATCTCAAACACACTAAAAACTGTAAATTGAAAGCTCTCAGCTATAGTTTGAAACAAGGAAGCCAAAAAGTTTATTATCCATAAACAGACCGCAACAATAATAATGGTATTATGTTTAATACCTGAAGCAACAGTCCCAATTGAGATAGGTCATAAACCCCGAGTTTATGAGCAGTAAAGGCATAAAATCCGCAGAAAAAGGGAATGAAAGTAAAAACCAGCGGGATCGTCGAGGGACACAAAGACACAAATGTAAAAGGAGCTTATATTCTGTACTGCTAGGCCAAGGCTTCCTTTATTTCAAAAAACATTGATTTATTAAAAATGGGTTTGCGTTTGGCCTCAGTCTTGCCTGGTGGTAAGCGATGACGAGGCCGATGGTGGTGTTTCTTACCCAGAAAATGCCTATTCACTCCTTGAAGATATAGAAAATGCCTCTTCACGCCTTGAAGATATAAGGTTGTAAGTTTCCATAAAAACAGACGCATGGAGAGATCCCTAGCGGTACGTACCAGAAAAGACGCAGCAAACCGTTGAGTGCGGATTGCTGGAAAGTCAACCACATGGGGATGGAAGTCTTCCCGGTGTTACAAACTATCACAACGAATACAAATGCAGCCTTATACGTCCCACTGCTGGGCACAGACCTCACCTCAACTATGTGGTGGTACGAGCCATACTCCAACACGCGGGCTCAATGCGGATTGTTGGAGAGGTGAATGTAAGGTCAGTGATACACCTTACCGTTAAACGGGATCCTGCGCACCTGCCACTTTCCAGAGTCCTGGAAAACAGGGAAAGTGATAGTCCTCCCGAAACCGGGTAAGGACAGGCGACTGCCCGCAAGCTACCGACCAATCACCCTGCTGTCACATATCGCGAAGCTGTTCGAGCGACTGCTGCTGCGGAGAATGCGCCCGTTTCTCACGCCGAGAGACGAGCAGTTCGGGTTCCGCAGCGGCCACTCCACGACGCTCCAGCTCACGCGCATTCTGCACTTATTAGTTGAGGCCCGAAACCGGGGCCACTACACCGTGGGGGTCTTCCTCGACATCGAGAAGGCCTTCGACCGAGTCTGGCACCCCGGCCTCCTATTCAAGTTGCAGAAAACCCAGATGCCGCTAGCGTATGTGCAGCTGATAGCCGCATATCTCCGGGGTCGGAGCTTCTACGTTTCGGTTGAGGACACCGACTCGCCGCCACACCCTGTTCGCGCAGGGGTCCCACAGGGCAGCATACTGTCGCCCTTCCTGTACGCGCTGTTCACTGACGACATCCCCACTCTCCAAGGCCAGTTACAAGAGTGGGAGGATGACGTCACCCTGGCTCTATATGCGGATGACAGCGCGTACTTCGCCACTTCCAAAAAGCCACAAATCGCAGCCGACAAGATCCAGCGGCTGCTAAACACCCTCCCAGTATGGCTGGATAACTGGCGGATGGCCGTCAATGTCGGAAAAACGACGGCCCTCCTCACTGGCCACACCAAACTTCCGCCACCGCTGACGCTACGAGGCCAACCAATAGAATGGCAACACACAGTTGTATACCTGGGCTGCCACATTGATAGGAACTTGAACATGGTCCAACAAATAAACCGCGCCGTCAACTCATCCAAGACGGCGCGAGCGCTTCTGCGGCCCGTCTTAACCTCGAGGCTTCCGTTGCGGGCGAAATTAGGTATATATAAGACCTATATTCGCCCGCGACTGACCTACGCCGCACCTGCCTGGCTCGCTCTGTGCTCACGAGCACAGAAGAAGAGACTCCAGGTCATCCAGAATGCCACCTTACGAACGCTGACGGGAGCTGGGCGTTACGTCCGCAATGACGTAATTGCCCGCGACGTCGGTATACCATCTATTGAGGAGTTCGTGGTCCGCCTGGCGCGTCGCATGTTTGACTGCGCCGACCACGGACCGCACCGCCACCTCAATCAGCTGGCGCCGCTGCACGCCCGGCCGCCCGAGCCGCGCGAGCGCCCGCTGCCAAGGGCGCTCCTGCGCTCACCTAACGCGTCGGCCGCGCCCCCGCGCGCTCCGTCGCCGCCACCACCGCCGGCCTGCCCAAGGCCGCGCTTCCGCATCGTCCCGCGCTCGTAGGGCGGCCATGGGTCCCCATGGCCTCGACCTCGCGCGGGGCGATCTGCCCCCCCCCTGATATGACACACTACTGAAAAGACGCCGACAATAATATAATTCGTTATATTATTGTCCTACACATACTTTTTATTATATTTATATTTGACGACCGACTTGGTGTAATGGTTAAGAAGTTGGCTACTACACCAGAGGTCGCGGGTTCAATCCCCGCACAGTACAAACATTTGTGTGCATGAACATGTCTGTTTGTACTGGTCTGGGTGTCTCCTATGTATAATAAGTATGTATTTACAAAAGAAAATGTATTTAAGTATGTTTATCCGTTGTCTAGTATCCCATAACACAAGCTTTAATTAGCTTACTTTGGGGCTAGATGGCGCTGTGTGGAATAATGTCCAGGGATGTCCAGGGACATACCTAGTGCAAGTGCACTTAATAGCATTCAATTGCTACTAAATATTATTTTTATTTAATTTTATAACGCCTCTAATACCATACCCCTTTCAGCTCCCTTGCAGTAGGTTGATTACCGGCGTAAGACGCCGCCTGCTCGCTGGCGCTTATCGGGCCTCACTGAACAGTGTCTCACCCGATAGGCTGACCGCGCTGAGGGCGGCGCACCGCGCAGACAAGGGAGCTGGAAAAACCAAACCAAGATGGTTAAAACCAAGATGGTTGTTAGAAACCCGCAAAATCAAACACCGTGGGGGCGAGGCCCCCATGAGAAGAAGCCCGGGCAAAGAGCTATAGCTCGAGGCCCGAACCGCGCAACCGCGCGAAGATACCGTGCCTGCCTCAACCGCCGAGCGCGCGGCTGCGTTATTAAAAAAATTAAATCTGCCTACAATTTCATCAAATATTTCTGCATTCTATAGAAGCTGCGAGCCCGCAACCGCGGCTGGCGCGGCAGAATACCGCTCCGTCAGTTATTTGCCTCAGGAGGCTGTTGAATATCAACATCAAAAAAAATATCTCAAACACACTAAAAACTGTAAATTGAAAGCTCTCAGCTATAGTTTGAAACAAGGAAGCCAAAAAGTTTATTATCCATAAACAGACCGCAACAACAATAATGGTATTATGTTTAATACCTAAAGCAACAGTCCCAATTAAGATAGGTCATAAACCCCGAGTTTATGAGCAGTAAAGGCATAAAATCCGCAGAAAAAGGGAATGAAAGTAAAAACCAGCGGGATCGTCGAGGGACACAAAGACACAAATGTAGAATGAGCTTATATTCTGTACTGCTAGGCCAAGGCTTCCTTTATTTCAAAAAACATTTATTTATTGAAAAAAATTAAACAAAAAAAGGAAAAAGGAAACAAGGAAACACTACAATATACCTAGCAATATACCTATTTCTTACATATCACGTTTACGTATGTATGTAGGTAGTTACAAACCTACATTGGCTGACACCGACTCCAACAATAATAATAATAGTACCTACATTATATTATCGTATAAGTTTTAGAAGAATACGCAATTATTTCTTTACTTTTTAGTTCTTTGTTTTGGAACAGTTTTTTTTGAAGTTGGTTTTTTTTTTGTTAAAATTTTTGTTTATTTCTTGTTTTTCAGTGAATAGTTCTTATTTATTTTAAACATCGAAAAAGTATTCGTCCAATTACTCCTAAGAATTGAAGAGTTCCGTTACTTTGTCATGGATCCCATAATCGGAACCTAACACTCATCAAACTACCCTTGAAGTATATCCTTTCCAATAAAAAAAGAAGCATCGAAATCGATTATCGTGATAATAAGTTATTCGTCCATTTGTCGCAAATATGGTTTATCTAGATTTAAGACTTATATGGATTTCCCATGGATGCCACTGTTAGAACTGGACCAAATTAGAATGGGACCACACGGGCAGCTTCAGCTTTCAAAAAAAAAAGAATTATCAAAATCAGTTGGCATAATATTGAGTTACCCGTCCATTTGTCGCGCATTTTGTCTATCTAGATTTAAGACTTATATAGATTTCCCATGGATGCCACTGTCAGAATTGGACCAAATTAAAATGGGACCACACGGGCACCATCAGCTTTCAAATAAATAAAGAATTATCAAAATCGGTTGGCGTAATATTGAGTTATTCGTCCATTTGTCGTCCATTTGTCGCGCATTTTGTCTATCTAGATTTGAGACTTATATGGTTTTCTCATGGATGCCACACTGTCAGAACTAGACCAAATTAAAATGGGACCATTTGGGAAGCACCAGCTTTCAAATAAAATAAGAATGATCAAAATCGGTTCCCCCAGTCGAAAATTATAAGGTAACAAACATAAAAAAAAACATACAGTCGAATTGAGAACCTCCTCCTTTTTTTGAAGTCGGTTGAAAATGGGTTCGCGTTTGGCCTCAGTCTCGCCTGGTGGTAAGCGATGACGAGGCCGATTGTGGTACTTGCTTACCCAGAAAATGCCTATTCACTCTCTGGCCTTCAAGATACCAAGGTTGTAAGTATCCGGAAACACAGACGCAGGGAGTGCGTTCCACTCCTTAGCAGTGCGGACCAGAAAAGACGCAGCAAACCGTTCAGTGCGGATTGCTGGAAAGTCAACCACATGGGGATGGAAGTCTTTCCGGTGTTACAAACTATCACAACAAATACAGATACAGTCTTAAACGTCCCACTGCTGGGCACAGGCCTCACCTCAACAATGAGGTGGTACGAGCCATATTCCAACACGCGGGCTCAATGCGGATTGTTGGAGAGGTGAATGTAAGGTCAGTGATACACCTTACCGTCAGATGTTATCAAGCCGCCTTTTTAGGCCTCTGACTAGGCTTTACGACTGATATCTTGCGAAGTCAGCCGAGATCAACTGTTTTAACGTGCCTTCCGAAGCACGGAGATGCCCGAAAAACACATCACTTAATTTCGGTCGGGATGGTCACCCGTCTATAACCCGACCTGACTGGCGTTGCTTAACATCGGATCGTTGCCGATCCGCTGCCGTCACTTAACCACGAGCACCTCCAGCAACAAACTATCAGCTTATCGTTTAAGCAACCACGCTTGGTGACCACAGACGTGTCGTGTTGGCCTCGGGCCTGATTACAATCCTTTATAGCCTGTCAAGTTAATTCCATAAACTGAGGTTAGCACGCAATTTCGTAATATGATCCTACATTTCTAGCCAGTCAGCGATTACCTGAAACTAAATTATCTTTTAAGCTGGATATTTACTTACGAAAGTGCTCGCTATCTCAGTTCAAGGGAATTAACTTGACTGCCTATAAGAGATGGTAATAATGCCCCTGGGCTGTAAAACCATATTTGAGGACGGGTGCTCTTTTCACTTTGACCCCTGATGCTTTCAAGGCTGAAGCGTGGTCACACACTGGTGAGAAAAAACTCTATAAGTGTGTGAATTAAATATTGTGCTATGTATGTTAGTTTTAAGGTTTACTATGGGCCGATTATGTTTAGTTAAGATCTTTAAATGTGATTTGATGCCTGGAAACTAATGATTAAAATTATGATTACGGTGATAATTAAAACTAAAGCACACATCACTTAATAGTTAACTTAAGTTGTCATGCAGAGCTTTCAGCCGCGTAAGCACCTAGCATACCTAAGAAATTTTACTAGACTTGCTATTTACTACGTAAAAAGGAATTTAATTTGCAGAAAGCCAGAATTAATAAAACAAAGTACTGTACATGTTAAATTATTAACAATAACATTAACTGGAAGCAGGCAATAAATAACAGGCGATGAATACAACATTCATTAATCTTCTGAAAACCATGCGATGCTAATAATATTGGGTACAATGAGTAAGTACCGGAACTGAACCAAATTTTCAATTCATGAACTACGCTTACGACCATATTCCAAAAGGAGTGTACATAATTAGATTAGTAGTAAATATAAATTAATAAATATGCGCCAGACAACACCACGTGTTATCATGGTCTCGAAGAAGGCATAAATATCCCTGTGTCACGAGGTACCAGAGAAAGAATTAAGCCAGGGGCGTCTTCGAGCAAACCCAGACCCAAACAATTCAAAAAAGATAAATTCCTGAATTGACTCGACCGGGATCGAACCCGAGAACCTAAGTCAGTCAAGGCAAGAAACCTACAGTGCACTACGCCAATCGTGTCGTCGTAGTATTTAGTGACAATAAAAGTTTTCCCTTCACGGTGACCGAAACATTTCGCAAAGTCGGCCATTTTAGTAGCGGTTCCGAAGACCCGAAGAAGTCTGAAGAGCTGAGTGCGAGTTGCAGTGAGAGAGGTGAATGACTTCACCATCGCGTTTTGCGAGAAAAAAAACGTGAATTTAAATGGGGTTTGTATAACGTGAGTTTGGAATCGAGTTAGCGCCATCTAGTGGCCTCAATATTGCGCTGACTCGATTCCAAACTAATTGACATTCACTTTCTCGCAAAACGCGATGGTGAAGTCACTTCTCTTACAGCAACGCGCACTCGGCACTCTGATGCCTGCTGGAGCAACAAAGATTTGGACTGTATCGCTCTTGATAGAGACAACGGCACTAAGCTGTAGCACTGGCCATAGAATTTGAGTCTGTCTGTTTAAAATCAGACGGACAGACGCAAGGAAGATGGATTTTAATGAAACTTAGTGCAAGAATGTACAACAATGTAATGTTGAAAAAATAAAATGTTGCCAGCAGAACTAACGTTTGAAATTATACACTCCGTACAGAAATCTTGAGCAGTACGTCTACCACGAGTTGCCACTTTAAATTTACATTATCGTTCGCGTAAAAATTGTATTGGGATTAGACATTGTCATGTCATGTCAAATCCCAATACATTTTTTTTTGTACTTGACAACACACCTCTTGTCATGGTCCGAACTAGGGATAAATATCCCTGTACCAGACAAGGAATTAAGCCAGGGGCGACTCCCAGCACACCCCGACCCAATCCAATTTAGAAAAGATCGTTTCCTGAATTGACCTGACTGGGGATCGAACCCGGGATACTACGGAATTCAAGGCGAGAAACCGTGCTACGGCGCACTACGCCAATCGTGTCGTAGTTATAACATAAATTAGGCTTACGATAGTGTTCTAAATGTTGCTATCAAAGGCAAATCAATTAAAAATTTTAGCATTTTCCAATGCTTGTTTTCATATCTATTGGCCCAACTAAACTTAAACTGAAGCAGGGCGTTGCTTCTGATAAGCAAATTGACATTCGCTGTCTTGGAGAACGCAAATACTAAAAACTTCACTTTTAAATGATCCTCTCAAATCAATCCCCGGGGCGTATTTGCCGGATTGCAGCAAAACAAATCGTAGATTTATCAGTAAAATCTGACTACGTGCCATATTTCGCAATACCCTAGTAGTAATAACATCAGCATATTCTCGAAATGTTTTTCTCAATTTTCCGTTAGTTTACGAGTGTGCGACTGTATTGCTTTTACACAAATTACTTGCAAATCGGGGTTATTCGCACAATGTGGTGGTGGGGTGAAACTCAATCGAGCGTGCGTTGAATTTGAGCGCATTATTATGATTACGAGATCAAAATGTAGAAGGATTCTTTATTTGAAAGCGTGGGGACTGACACGACTTTTGAATAGCGTATTTCACATTTGAGATTTAATCAAAATGAATCTCACTGTTGTGTGTCACCAGAATACTTTTTCACTCAACTGTAGGTATCGTTTTCGTCCCTGCTACAGTCAATTGACCTGCCCAAAAGCGTGTTGGTTTCGTCAACATGACAGGAAAAATAATAAATGACATTCTCGTAATTATCTTCAAAAACTTTTTGAACGCATCTAAGGGTGGATCCGAAGTGTATAGCGTATGCTCGAGCGTTTACATTTTGGCAGAAGTAAACACTTCAGGGGTGCGGGAAGATTCCCATTAAGGTTCCATTTATAATCACCAGGGGCGCTGTACTGAAATCCCATACAAAAACGTCAACGCGGACGCTAGCGTTTGTCATTTTTCGTAAACTCACAGTAAGACGTAAATGTAATAAACATACACTTTATACCTTAACATATACCTTGAACTCATAGTTTAATAACAAAAAATATATTTTTGATTATAGAAAGATAAAACTACGAGAATCAAATTTGCATATCGGCTGTCGATAAAACATGCTTGCTCACTCTTTATCATAAGATCTGTAAAATGTACTTACCATGTTTTATGCAAATAAAAATTTATTCATTTCATTTAAAAATTCGAATTTCGGACCTTGAAATATCTAGCGGGATATTTCTTTCATAAGATTTGAAAACAAGCATTGTAAAAGGCTAAAATGATCAAAGTAATAGTCAAATAGCATATTCTATCTTAACCGAAAGTTTAAATATTTTGTAAAAATATTTATTTCGCATGTATAAGGCACTCGCCATAACATATTAATGAAAAAACGACGGCTAACATGCAACGTACTCGTAAGCATACACTACAAAGATTCGTTCGGTCCACTGGGATTTCGGTAGCTTAGTGGTGAGACCAGCCGCCCGGATAGCTCGACATCTTCCAGGTCCGAAATTCGATTCGATCTTTAAATATGAAATCAAGCATTGTAAAAGCTAAAACAATCAAAGTAATACTGTTTGGGGCTTTTGGTTTATTTTAATCAACAGCAAGGCTGATTAGTTCGCTAATACATCCCCCGAGCTGTTTGTCAAGCGCACAACAGACAGAAACTTCTTGTTTCTTGTTAGTTCCTCACATTGTCTAACAAGCGTATGTTTCGTTATGGGCAAACTTTGGGCGAAATGTCTTCGTCATGATCTCTCCCCTTGTCAGAGCCGCAAAACAGGGTAAATGATTTAGTTTCGAAGTTAGTTTTTAAGGGTAGCCAAATTTAGAGAATGACTGAGATTAAATTGATAATATAGTGTGAAGAGGCTATGTTTGTCTAGGCCACATCGTCATCTCTCGCAGAACTGATAACCGTTAGACCTCATTTACGGAGATGCGGGGAGTCGCGCGTTGCGTTGGGCGGCGCGGCCCGCACTAAATTCAAACATATGGCGTTGTATGAGTGCTTTTACGGAGAAGCGATTTTACACGTGTTTGTTTGAAATGAAACGCTTTAATTTGCAAGGCGGGCTAAATCGCTTTTCCGTAAAAGCACTTATACAACGTCATTTCACAAAATAAAGAGTTTACAGGAGGACCGTTCGCACCTTTTTCCTAAACTAGGGCTAGGCCTAGGCCTAGGGCTACCACTTTATTCGCTCTGATTTTTTCAAAATGAAGTAGGTAGATTATAACAACTTGACAGAACCGGCCAAGAACAAAATCCATCATGTGAAAAATTCGACCAAGTTTGACAAAAATAAAAAAAAACCGCAACAGTGCGACTGGCCGGGACACTGAAACTCACTGGTATCGCCTGTAAACTCACTGTGTCTGTGTGCGTGATCAAAATGGCGGGTTTGTTCTAAGCGGACTATCTGTCGGAGGCGCCGCGCCGCATGCGTAATTTGTGGCCATATGTTTGAATTCAGTGCGGGCCGCGCCGCCCATCGTAACGCGCGACGCCCCGCGTCTCCGTAAATGAGGTCTTACTTAGGGAATGGACTCGAAAGGCAATCTGGGTAGACAGTAAGCAATACGAATTTATGAGGCCTATAGGCGCGAGGTACAGGTGGCCGCAATAAACTTGGAACAAGATTGTTCATACAATTAATATGATATCGGTGCTAATTGACCGTCAAATGGCACGCATCTTGCACTCGGCCGCAGTCACCGTATTCTCACAAAGAATGTACAAAGCAAATAAACCTAAGAAAACAAAATGTTTACCTTACCATCGTATTAAACTTAGTTTAATCATTCATTGTGGCACCTTTGTGTGGTTCCAAAATGACAAAAATATAAAAACATAAATAAAAGCAAACAAAATGCATCATAATTCAAGACCAATTTAAATTTTCACTGTGGAAATTCAATTCTATTATCAAATTTAAAGTTATAAGTAGTTTACGTCGCAAGCATTTTTTCCGCTGAATATTTAACTTCGCAGCGGAGTGTGCAGCTGCCCATTGTAATTAGGTCAAGCGCTGTCGTCGCTGCAAATAAGAACAACGGACGCTGGCTGGCAAGAAATGCTTTTTGATATTTAAGAGGAAAAAATAAGTCATAAATATTTAGTCTCCAATTTCTGAAATTCTGACTTCAAATTTAGCACGGCGCTTGTGTTCAAGAGCGAATCCAGTACCCAAAACATTAATTTTATTATACTATTTTCACTGTAAGATGATATGCCTGAAAGCTCTTATTGTTCCGTGTCATGAATACTATTTCAAACTAAATAAAAATAAACTAGCAAAAGAAAATTTTATAAACTATTAAAAAACCATTGTTCTTTCGAATCTTATCCAGTAAATTATTGTTTTTATTATTGACTGTTAATTTAATGAAGTATTTGAAATTAAATTAATATATCTTTACAGCGCCTGACGCGTGAAAAGGAACGCCATTCAATAGTGTATTGACACTACTGAATCGACAAAAAATCGATGAATAGGAGTGACCATTTTGTAATTTATAATCACGTCTTTCGCATCAGTACCAGTGCGTCTACCTTGTGTGCTATTTTTTAACTATTATTTTCGAGATACCGCGTTTTATTCTATAACTTAATAATAGCCATAACCCGCTTATTGATAATTTATTTAAAAATTAAAAATCGGTAAATCAGATTCCATTTCCTTTGCCAACTCGATTAAATTACATTCGTTACAGCACTATAATTGACTATTATGAACTGTCAGGGATATCATCATACGGCGAAAGTAGTATAATACCGACGACACACGCCAGCTTCTTTTGGAAAGTATTTGTATGACATTTCTGTACAGCGCCTTTTATTGTGTATAGAGCAATTTCTTACCAAAAGGAACATGGAATAAATTGAGAGGTTTTCTTGCTAAACAAAACTAATTTCTCCCAGACAAACTGCAGAGAAAGTCTGGCAAAACTAAACTAAGATGGTTATATTTTTATATAAAAGTACGCTTCAAAAATTGACCCAACCAGAAAACGAATCTGGGACACCATTTTGCCTCTTATTGTGAAGAAACGTCATCTTTGCATTTTCTCAGTATCATTTTTTTACCGTTTGGCCCAAACACAAAACCTTCACATCACACAATCAGATATACAATTGTTTTAATCCCCACTCCAGCCCGATCTATCAGGGACAACGACATCAATCTTCAGCCTGATTTATGTGTGTCCCGAAGGTCACGGAATACCTACGGAACCAGACCCTTAGCAAAAGGTTGGACTAGTTTTTTGCCTAAATTTATTCAAGCCAACGCCTGCATTCATCAATCTGAATAAATTTAGTGATATTATTTGAGAGCGCCGTGGTTGTCTAAAGGTTTTAGCGATCCGGCTCGGAACCGTGTTCAAATCTGGCCAGATCCATCTTTGTGTTGATTGTTAAGTCTGCAACTTACTTTCCGGTGATGGAAAATTTGGTGAAAAGAGGGCTCCTGATTTTACCGTTCACCATGACGGCAACAAACCCACCACCTCCCATGGCCCTACCGACCGTCTTGGTCATACGGGCCGAAACGCGAGAGATGCGCGCGGAACTTGCTACTGCTGGGCAGCGTGCACTCAGCCGCGCGCAATGCTTGACTCTCTACAAGTTCCTTTATCTCTAATCCTTTGTCCCTTTGCCAACTCTCCCCCTTCTGGGGCATGACATTAAAGTAACGCCTTCAGCGGCCATGACGGCAACAGTAGACTTACCTCTGTACTCCGTCTTCTTCTGCGTCGTGTCGATGATCCAGAAACTATACTGTTGCTGCCCAATGCTCCGCCACTGCTATGCCGAGAGGAGAGGCCTCATATAGGTCTTGAAGCACCGGGGGCAGGACAGAGGCTGCATTGTTTGTTTAGTGACATCAGACTCACATTGTACCCATCCGAGCTTATGTAGCCCCACTTGAAAAGGTTAGTGCGGCATCGACCCACTTGAGTCCAGATCCAGTTAGGTGACTTCCGTGTAGGCCATGGCAGGTTGCAACCAGCGGGTACGTTTTCACTGGTCGGCATCGCCCCTCGCTTGGGAGCCCTTTATGGCGGAGGTTCCTTTATGAAAGCTGTTTCGGCTTTTAAGGCGGAATCGTAAGGAACTGACGCTGAAAGCTGGTGTTGGTCTGTACCCTGTTTGGGATATAGTCGTGATGGTATGTATGTATCCATATTATTATACATAGATCTGGTTTAGGATTTTAGTGGTAATTTCCTGTAGCCGCTTCAAACGTTAAATTAATAGAATGTCTACCATGAGTTTATACCAATGACAGCTGCAAGCGTCCGCGTATGAGACTTCGGTTAGGCGCCTCCAGTGATTATAAATGGAACCAAAAACGTCGTACGAATTTCTGAAGTCAGCTATTGTAGTCCACGTGATAGTCATGGTAGAAATACAGGCCTAAAACTTTCTGAACTAAAACTTTCGGTACCTAGGCGTAGTACCAAAAACTATTATTCTGCAAATCTCACTTCGGAACTCACATATACTCGTAGTTTGCGAGCGAATCCGCTGTGATCATGATAATGACAACGGTGGTTTAAACGGACGAACGTGACATTAGCATTGGAATACACTAACGTAAATGAGATTTCGTCATAGAAATTGTATTCTTGTGAATTCGAGTTCGGATATGCAGATGGTGGACGAGAACGCTTTTGAGGACAGCGTATGGACAGTGGTGAAAGAGTATTTACTATAGTGTGTTAAGATTATATATCTACTTACGAATAGATGTTTTTCTTTTGTTCTTTTATAAAAACTTACATACTTTCCGTATGTAACCTATCATATACGTCCTTGTGCGAGAACAATAAACAATTTGTCTATATTAATCACAATTTTTCGCTACAACACAATTTTCCTCAGGCTTCAAGTTATGATTTACGCACGCTTTCCTAAAAACATTACTTACCTACTCGCATGACGTCAGCAATAAAAATACGAAGGTAGAAAAACAGGGGTAGCCTCACCAATTACTGCCAGTACCCAATGTTCGTCAGTTTCTTGGATTTACTTTTCTCTTGTATGTTGTTCGGTCTAACATTGGGAATAAGTATGAGGTGTGCACTAAATCACAACCAAATGAAATCGTAGCGTTTATTACCACTGTTCAGTAAGTAATTAATTAAATAAAATATAAACTCTACTAATAATTACCTCTCCTTACTAATTAAGAAAATATGTTCAGTAACGGTTCGAAATAGTTCAGTTCCCGGACGAGCTCATCTCTGTAGGCTATTACTACGGCAGTAAACTAATCATTTATTTTCATTAAAAATGTGTTTTATAATGCAGTTAATCGTGTCTTAACGTTTAAATTGACTTAACGAATGGCTGAGTTTCATGTTATTGGGGGACGGAAAAACTGGAGTATTCAATTTTGATGAAAACTGAAGCTTCGAAAGAAATGTATGCCACGTAATATAAACCAAAGAAAATACGTATAGCAGAACTTCAATAACATTAACTTTTTTTAACTGAATTTGTATTCTCATACACTATTGTGAGCATGACACGTTTGCAATAATGCGTGTTATTTGTATGCGTGAGAAGTATGTTGTATTGTCTCGTTGAACGTTATTGGTGGTGTTCACGAGTTAGGGGGCTTTACCTTAGATCTAGGATATTTGGATGAACAATAACGTGCATGGCGCGAAGATCTGACGGCCTGGGCAAAAAAGTTTTGAAATTGACACCAATTGATTGTGAACGCAGTGGGGGGTGCGCGGTCTCAAGAATGTACCTGATAGCCCTAAGGGCTAAGATTCGGGTAAATGAAGACCGTCTAGAACCGGCCAGTCCGATAGCAAATGCCAAAGCTATGGGCGAGGTCTGCGTTTGGTAGCAGTCGTACAGCTGATGATGATACAACTCTTATGTATGATTGCAACTCCTTAGAATTTTTATATAACAGTCACATTAAAAACACGTAATATGCTAACTATAAATACTCAAATTAGCTGGTTCATGTATCGCATCACTATCACGACGTACTAAAACACGTGTTACGAGATAACAGGGAAAAGTAGGCAGTAAATGAAGT
Organism: Udea olivalis; assembly: GCA_947369235.1. Lineage (NCBI taxonomy): Eukaryota > Metazoa > Arthropoda > Insecta > Lepidoptera > Crambidae > Udea > Udea olivalis. The sequence goes on along the minus strand of OX376364.1, from coordinate 4,454,731 downwards.
ATTACACAGCCGGGGCTGACATAAACCAAGGTAAATATTTTGTATTTCTTTTGAATACATTTCAGTAGCAGACACTCGCATTACTTAAAAAAACCGGCCAAGTGCGAGTCGGACTCGCGCACCGAGGGTTCCTTACAAACCTGTAGGTAAGGCACGATTGGCGTAGTGCGCTGTAGCACGGTTTCTCGCCTTGAATTCTGTAGTGACCCGGGTTCGATTCCCGGTCGGGTCAATTCAGGGAAAGATCTTTTCTAAATTGACTCGGGTCTGGGTGTGCTGGGAGACGCCCCTGGCTTAATTCCTTGTCTGGTACCTCGTAATACAGGGATATTTATCCTTACTTCGAGACCATGACAAGAAGTGTGTTGTCTGGCGCAATTTATTTATTAAAAATATTTTCATTATATGATGTTAAGACAGAAAGAAAAGCTAGCTTCTCTAAATTCCAAAATAAAAATACATTAAACAGGACCCCACTCAAGTGCCATAAAAATATATAATAAAATTCCTGATAACATAAAAGAAGAAGGTAACATTAAAAAAATTAATAACATCCTAAAAAAGCATTTGATAAAAAAATCTACTATGATCTGCAGGAGTTTTTTACATATGTTTGCAACTAACAATGTATAATTTTAAGTAATTAATTTCTCGTAAATATAAAAAATATGTATTCAAATGTATGATAAATTGTATTACTACTATTTTATTTATTTTGATCAAGGATAAGTTATGCCCTCCGTTTAATTTTTATAAACTTTTTTAAAATTATGTTTGTTAATTTTATATTGTACTTTTTTCTAATTTTGTTTTTTTTCTTTTGGTTTATGATTTTAATGTGGTTTTACTGTATTATTAATCCTAAATATTGCCACACCCTAGCAGGGTTCATGCAACATCTGGACACTAAAATGTACCATCTGATACAAGTGTAAGCAACATGTATGCAATAAATCAATTATTAAATTATTAACTAAAAATTTGCGGTTTTCACAATTTATCCTTTATCTGTGCTATGAGACGTTACTTCGTAGTTCGTACGAAATTTCATGATTCTGAGTTCACGGGAAGTACCTTGTAGGTTGTGATTCCCTTGCGAGTGGCGGAAATTTGCGGCATAAACGGCTGTATCTTTTGATTGTATTGGCTTAGAAGTTTGATTTTTTCACAGCTCCAAGGTACAGTAGACCTGAGTATTTGATAGATATTACAGCTTGATACTTTTACGCGTTCCTGAGAAAAAGGGTCTTGACAGATAGACAGACGGACGGACGGACAACAAAGTGACCCTTAAGAATTCCGTTTGTTCCTTTCGAGGTACGGAACCCTAAACACTAGCAATTGGCCGTGACTTAGTACACACATGTTTCCCGATCACGTAGAAATTTTGGGGTAATCCTCTGCCTAAGATGCTACCAAAAACCACCTTAGTTATAGAAATCGGGCTGCTTTACAACCAAGCTTACTAAAACATGAGCGAGCCAGGCTAATTCATTTTTACGTTGAAAAGTTAATGTTTGAAACGTCAAACGTTAAAAGTTTATAAGGGAAACACTGTTAAACATGCGGATTTCTGCTGCGCGCCTGGGACTGGCAGGAGACGGTGCAGGATACACCGAAAAGAAAGGAAGAATAAAGCGCCATACATAAAACATGCCATTGCAAATTAGTCGTTAAGTAGCCCGTTGGACTCGAACCGGGGACTAGTGGGATTCGTTTGTTAGCAGAAGTACACTCGGCGCATCTTGACTGGCCTGTTGGCGCAATGGCAGCGATCCTGCCTTTAGCGCCGGAGGTCGTGGGTTCGATCCCCACCCATGACAAATATTTGTGTGACGAACATTTATATTTATTGCGTGTCTGGGTGTTATTATCTATTTAAGTATGTATTTAGAAATATTTAAGTATGTTTATCAGTCTCTGACGCCCATATTACAAGCTCTGCTTAGTTTGGGGTCAGATGATCTTGGTGTGAATTGTCCCAGATATTTATTATTATTTATTATCTAAATCACTTAAAAAAACTAGTGGGGCGCATTATTTGAAATTAGACAAGCTCTTCTTTTTTGCTAATTAAAGTTAATTAAAATAATAAGAGACATTTTATAATCCTGATAACTGAGAATATGTAATAGAACCTTCAGTCTATCTGAAAGCTTAAGTATCTCAAAAAGTTAATGTCAAATTATTATAGACAACGCGAAGATTGCCTCGTTAGCTCTTCATGTTACTCCCACTCTAGTGTCTTGGGAACTTCATCTTCGAAGTTGTCGATGAGTAACTTCTAATCGAGACAAGTGATCTAACTATTTAGCTGAACTTTCAGCAAAGGGTTACATAAAGAATCCTTCGACTGGGGAGCTTTTAGTAACCCTGTGACTCTCAGAGTAACGTCTTAGATTTGCAAGGAATGTGACATCGTGCTTTTTTATAGAGTCTTATCTAATGATTTTCTACAGCCTAGATCTCATCTAGCAGTTTAGGATATAATGTATTGAGTAAGTACTTAGGTGCGATGACATTAACCTACGTGTAAGTTGATACAGTGCCAGATAAGAGTACGTTACATGCTTCTGTACACCCCGTGAAACCTCAAGGTTTCTCAGGATAAAAAATGGACTTTACTCGGTAGTTCCCAATGAGATTTCATTATTAATGAGGCAATCTTCAATCTCGGAGGTAAAATTACTTAAGTTACCCAGAAACAGCTTCAAGTAAATTGAAGTGGACTTCAGTGAAGAGGCGTAAAAAGCGGGATTCTGCGGAGCAAACAGAATCTGGAAAAGTGGATGGACAACCAAATTAAGGTATTTGAGGATGGTCTGTCAATCTTTGAGTTACAAGTTATAATTACATGTTTAGTTAGCAAAATAAACTGTTTAATAGAAAATAAACTAACTTAACATACCAAACTCTTAAGTTACTCACTGAGTGACTGACGACAACACATAGCGTAACAACTGGGCTTAGAAAGCTGAAATTTGGCGTGTAGGTTCCTCGAGGAATGCAGGGTAGCACTACGAGAGGGACTTTCAACATTGTTACTGAAACAGGAAATTAAAAAAACGGTACGCCGCGGCGTACAGAGGCGTTCACATCAACCATTACATAAAGGCCGGTACTCACTTTGCTTAGTGCGAGTGCAGGTGACTTGTAGCAGCGATGTATTAGTGCAGGTGTGTAGTGCCAGTAGTGTCCAATTCTGTTTAGTGGATATGTTTAGTTGCTGCGTTTAGTTTATTTCGGACACCTTTAATTTTGTACCTGAGGTCTTTACAATTTAAAAGACATTCATTTTCACATACCCCTTTTTACTACACACATTTTTATAGTAAATCTTCCGTCTACTTTGCCATTTTATGCAAGTTTTGTAAAACACTAACACCTGCTGTCCAGACGTGTTTAGTAGCAGGCACGCGGCGAGTGAGGGGAATGGCAGGCGCGCGGGACGAGGCCACTCGCGAAAAAATAGAACACGCTTCTAATCAAGCGATTAGAAGCGTGTTAGTGCTTAGTAGTAGTAAAGCTACTACGCAGGTTACTAAACACGTGCACTAATCTATCGGTGTCTACACGTGTTTTCTACTGACACTAAGCACCTACACTAATCACCTGCACTAACTACTAAGAAAAGTAAATACCGGCCTTAAGGGCACCTTAAGCTGCTGACTTAAGACCCATTTTGCAATTGTTTTGTAAAAGTTGATGTGAAGGAGGAATATCGACTGGTGGAACGAATGTCTGAAAGGTGCTAGCGGAATTGAGTCCCGTAAGACTGTTCAGAAGACTCTTCGAAATGCATCCTGTAGAACACAGACTTACAACTTTTCGACAGTACTCAAGGTCTTATATATATATAGCTTTGCTTTGAGGGTGGTGTGGCCTTCCAGTACGCCACCCTCACAGGCGTTTAACAGGGAGTTTATGATCCTACTTTGCCGCCATAGTATACAGTTCAGCTCCATTCTGAGGTTTTTTTGATAAGCTATTTCAGGCAGGTCTTACAAAAGGTTTGCAAAGGTTTTACAAGATTTGCAAGGCGTAAGTTATATTTTCTGGTGTTGCACGTGTCAATAGGTTAGTTTGCCACTAACTTTGTATGTAAATGTCTTGTCCACTAAGGTACGATTGGGTTGAGAGCCTTCCGCTCACCCTTTTGTCCAGTGAAGCTGTGAAAGCCATCAACGGCTAACAGCATCAGTCGATCGTAATAATAATAAATAAACTCTTTAGTTTTAGTTCGTCCACCGTGTCGGAGCGTGACTAAAGAGTCACGCTCCGACACAGTCATGCTTCCAGCTTCATGACATGAAGGTTCTCCCATATTTAAAATACAAAAAGGCACTCAGCAAATGGCTCAAGGACAAAAATTATTATTACATATCAGAGCTGATAAAATGACTAGTTGTATCTTAGAATGTAGACTAACTTGACATGTAATTCTATATCTCTGTAACTACATAATTCTAATCTTATTTGCTAACTCTAGAATGATGCTGCTTGGCTTAAGTTTTTAATATAATAATGTTGACATGTACGTGCTAAATTGTTCTTAATAATATTTCACTAAACAATACATAATTTTGCATGCTAAGTGAATTAGCTAAATGTGCTGTGTAACTGAATAAGAAAAATGTCATCAATATTGTACCACACTTAAAGCAAATTAAGCATTTTATATTCTATTCCATTCTATTCTACTATGCCGAACATCGATCTGTGTGACGAAGCATAGTGAAAGCAGTTCCAATCTGGAAATCTCTAAACCGCCTTCGTTCCCAGGTTGGCCGTAGCAAGGACAACATGGCCAAATGGGGGTTTATTGATGAAGCAGGTCAGGAGTGTGACTGTGGTTGGTCACCTCAAACTATGACTCATATGCTCGAGTGCCCACAGTGCCCAACCACCTGCACAATGGAAGACCTGTACATGGCGAATGCCGCTGCGCTAAAAGTCGCTGGGTTCTGGGCGGGGTCCGTTTAAATTAAATAAGATCAATATAAACACATCAAAAGTGTCTAGGGATCAACATATATTTTTGCAATAACTTTTCTCCTGATTGATATTAATTACAATTTTCTTTAAGGATTCATCAAAGAAAGTGTTTTCGTTTGTCTACAGTAACGATAAACCAAGTCACCTTTGCATTAATAAAGAAATTTGCCATTTTCCTAAAAGGGGTTTTTGACATCTGAACCACTAACATTAAAGTTCGAAAAAAAGACTGAAATAACAGTTTTCTTTAAAATTTTATTGGGTAACTTAAACAATTAATAATCCGTGTTTCTACCGCGAACACTAACAACACAAGAACATCGGTTTGGCATACTCAAAATGAGTTCATCCAAATCACGCAATCACGCTGTGGAATGGCCGCCCATGTTCGTTGCAACAACAAAAAAAGGTCTTCTTGCGACTGGATACCCTCCATATTCGGCAGAGCTCTTCTCTGTAGCATATCCCATGCATGCTCAATCGGGTTCAAGTCTGGCGACTGAGCAGGCCAGGGCAGGACATTGATGTTAGCTGCGGCGAGAGTCTGTCTTACAACTCTTGCGGTGTGCGGTCGTGCATTATCATGCATTAACTGAAATAAGGGACCGATTTGCACTTGTAGAGGAACGATGACGTCTGATACAATCGTCTCAGCATAAATTTGAGCGTTGAGGTTGCCTCTGATCCAAATCAACTCAGTTCTTCCGCCGATCCAAATACCCGCCCATACCATGATGGTTCCACCACTATAAGGATGGACTTCCTGGCAGGATTTTAATCGCTGTTGGCGTCCAGGGGTTCTCCAGTGTCGTATACGTCTTGTATCCGGTCTCATACCAAAACGAGACTCATCAGAAAAGCACACGAAACGCCATTGTTCTTCTGCCCAATTTCTGTGTTCAAGAGCCCATTGATATCGAATCCTACGATTGTGCATTGCTATAGGTGGTACCCTTAGCGGTCTTCGGGAATGAAGGTTCACTTCATGCAAGCGGTTTCTGACTGTTTGGTCGCTAATTAAGTTCCCTGAAGAGTGATGAAGCCTCACGGCTAACATCATGGCGGTTATTGTTGGAGCTCTTCGAGTTGTGATTTGAATGTATCGGTCTTGTCTCCGTGTGGTGCAGCGATACCGTCCTCCATGGCGCTCAGCCACGGTACCAGTGCTTCGGTAACGCGTCCAAAGTCGACTGATAACACTCTGACTTGTATTCAGAGCTAAAAGTAAAAGTAAAAAGTAAAGTAAAAGTAAAAAATCATTTATTCATTTAAGCTTGTACAAAGCACTTATGACATGTCAAAAAAAGTATACAGAAATAATAATAATAAACGTAAATAAAATAGTACAATATTAGTACACATCGTGAATATACATAATGTGAATCTACCACCGGTTCGGACGTTGCTTCTTATCGAGAAGACTCCGGCAAGAAACTCGATAGTTACTCTTTTCAACTTTGTTTGTTTTACAAAAAATAAATTCAGAGTACAGTCAATGCGAGTAGAAAAAAGAACACAATATTGAGCAGAGGAGCAGATTATTCCTACTATGACCACAAACTTTTGTCGTTCAAGTAATCCTCTACATTATAATAACCTTGTTTCATTAACTTTGCTTTAATTGCAGACTTAAACTTGTGAAGAGGTAGATCAACAAGACTTTGAGGTATTTTGTTAAAGTATTTTACAGATTGACCCACAAATGAGTTTCCCACCTTGTGTAGCCTAAGACTGGGAGTTTTCAATTTGTTTTTATTTCTGGTATTATGTTTATGAGTGTCACTGTTTTTTTTGAACAGATGCAAGTTTTTGCGCACATACATTATGTTATCTAAAATATACTGAGCATGCACAGTTAAAATATCGATCTTCTTAAATACTTCCCTAAGCGAGTCGCGTGGTCTAAGTTTGTAAATGGAGCGGATGGCTCTTTAGCCACAGTACGTTGCCGGGAACCAGCTTCTATCATTCCCACGGCTCTGAGCATTTCTTCCCTGCTTAAATGACGTCGCCGCTCCATAATAACATTGGTTTTAATCAGTAGTAGGGAAACAGTAGCACTAATAATGTCTTCAATGCGTTGTATGTTTTTAAAGGGAAAATATTGACAGCTGATTTTCATCTTTTACTCGAATTTGATTGACAGTTCCTGTTTCAAATTATGAAATGCACCAAAAAGGATCCATATAAATTTATAAAATCATAAATTTATTACAAAGCCACATCTCAATCTCAAGAAATCCGCATAAAAATGCTTGATCCCTAGACACTTTTGATGTGTGTATTAAATTTGCCATTGACTCGAGAAGAAGAAGAAGCAGTGGTGGCGCAGGAATCGACCTAGATAATGACTGACTAAGAAGAAGATATCATAGACTGCTAATATTTAAGATAGAAATAAAGAACTTACTATTAGAAGAGCCTCACCCGTGAGACAAACAAGTAAACAAGACGAAGTTTGCAGCGCCACCGCGACGCGGCGGTTTGAACGAATAATTGCTTTTCACTGTTGGGATTTAAAGTTGAATTGCGTTAAAGATCGTTGGAGAAAACCAATTATTTGTATAAACACTCTTTCCTTGGATAAACTGAGGTTTTATTCTCAGAAATAACAACAATTTGAATCCACTAATACAACTACGAGTGCATTATCTGAGACTAGCTATAGTAAGCGAAATAGTTTGCGCAGATTAAAGGTTTAAACTTTTCATATTGTGTAAGAATCTAAAGTACTCAACATATTAATCCAACTTTAAAATTACAAGTGTTCAAAGTCGGAGAGCGTCGTGGCCTAGTGGTTCACCACCCGAACTCAGCTCGTGGATCGTGTTGGTCCCCAGTTCAAATCTGGCCAGAACCAAAATCATTGTGTTCATTGTTAAATATCCGACTAACTCTCCGGTGACGGAAAACAATGATAAAAAACCAAATCAACCCAAATAACGGCGGAAGGCTCATCACCTACCACGTTGGGTTCTAATACCACTGGTGAAAAGTGGGCTTCTGAGTGTTTCGTTCACCATGACGCCACAGTCACTTGCCCCTGACAACCCCGTTTGAGATAAAGTCGTGATGTTATGTTATGTTATGTTTTTTGTAGGTATCAAGTATCGTCAGATTTGCAAGCGGTTGTTTTAAAAAATAAATGGCAAAGCAAAGAGGAAATACAGCCTTAAACGTCCCACTGCTGGCCACAGGCCTCACCTTAACTATGAGGTGGTACGAGCCATACTCCAACACGCGGGCTCAGTGTGGATTGTTGGAGAGGTGAATGTTAGGCCAGTGATAAACTTTACCGTCAAAAACCGTTAAAAAATAAGTATTCAGTTTTATTTCTTTGTTTTAATTGTGGGTAGTGGTTGTTGTTTAATAATATAATGGGCCAAAATACATGCTTAAATAGACAATAACACCCAGACACGCAACAAACACAAATGCTCGTCACATAAATGTTTGTCGTGGGTGGTGATCGAACCTACAACCGCTGGCATTGCGCCAACAGGCCAGTTTGTCTGTTTTGCTTGGAATCCTTGGAGAAAAATGTACTTAAAAACTAAATTTGGTCACTTGCATAAAAAAAAAAGCACCCGGTATAGTTTCAACCTTAGAATAATAACAACAAGAAGGATAGTTCCATACAAAAGGTGCGCTAATTGAGATGCCAAAATCATTTATGTAGACATGTAATGCCATGTTTATTAACCATAAGTGAATTATATTGTTACAACTATTTACAACAAAATAGACATGTTATCAGACCTCTTACCACAGTTACTTGACATTGAGCACTGACAGTGAGTTAAGCCATATTTATATGTCGCATACTTAAATTAAATCAAAATACTGTAAGGTGTGTGTATAGGTGACTCGCCTCTAGCGTGTGCACAGCCTAAATCAGGTCCCCGCCGCCTAATTTCACTCAGTCGCAAATTACGATTGACAGGACTTTACTCTGACACACGACTGTCTCGCTTACGCTATGGTCAAAACAAATGAGTTTGTCTCTTCAACACCGCATAACGATAAATAAAATCACAGCGGTGTGAGTGTGCGTGCATGTAGTTCTGCATCATCCCCGTTTTAAGTTGACAATTTTAGGACGTGCCGTATCTGCCGCTATTTGATTTAATCTAAGGTCGCATCATCACAAGTGCCCAGACTCGCCTTCTATGAGTAAAAGTTTGTTTCAGGCGCATGTTGCCACACGTGTAACTCGTACGAGCGTTGATGCGCTTATAAGCTTGTATGTACATAATTCTTATAATCCATATAGATACTGACTCTACCAGTTCAAACCAATACGCCGCAATAAGGCCGTGTACGCGCGTTCGGTGTTTTTAAGTGCTATTATAATGCAAACGAATATTTTAATGATAATACTATAAAATTATAAAATAATGTAATGAGACTGATAATTGTGACGACACGATTGGCGTAGTGCGCTGTAGCACGGTTTCTCGCCTCGATTTCCGTAGTGTCCCGGGTTCGATTCCCGGTCGGGTCAATTCAGGGAACGATCTTTTCTGAATTGTCTCGGGGCTGGGTGGGAGACGCCCCTGGCTTATTACCTTGTATGGTACCTCGTAACACAGGGATATAAATCCCTACTTCGAGACCATTACAAGAGGTGTGTTGTCTGGCGCATATTTATTTATTTATTTATATTTATTATTAAAAATTTAATAAGATAATGAGTTAACAATGATTATTCTAATTATATTCAGATTAGGATTTTGTGTTTATTTTTAATGTTATTCTTTAGATGATTTTATTTCTTATTTTCTTATTTTGAATTAATCCCATAATAATTGTATAACTTGATAAATGTTATATTTATGTGACGGCTCTTGTCTGTATTTTAATTTAATTAGATTTTAATGTTATTACACGCACTTCCTCTCTCCTAACCCAAAGTTGCGTGCCCGACAAGGTCCATAACACTGTTCTAAAACACTACTGTAACATCTTATTTTACATTATGGTTTTGCAATAAATGATTGAGTATTGAGTATTGAGTAAGTGCGATGTATAGCGCGCATGTGAGCTCGTATATGCCAAAGCGACCGATAACGCGATAAAACCCCAGCCTGAAACCGCTCTTTGGCTGTTCCCTTTATGCTGATGAAGTCCGGACGAATACTTGTCCAAGATATGAAGAACTGAAGAATTTTCTTCACAGAGATAAGATACTAGAAAAATTCAACCTGATCCTAGGGACTCAAGTGAGATCGCTGGGATCTGGTTAAATTTTTCTAGTTTCTATCATGCGATAGAAAAACCTTGAAGTTCAGTCTTAATAGCAGCAAGTCTGTAGACTAATAAAGTGAATAGAAACAAGATATGTATCTTGTCTTTTGATTTCGCTTCACAAGTGCTTCTTTACGAGATGAAAAACAAAACATCTCGAGCGATTTATGTCCTTGCTGCTTTCTTTGGGCCCATCTTCGACATTCACAAAAGATCCCTTCAATAAAAACTTGTGAGACATTTCCGAACAAAATTATATTCGTCCAATATTTTACGGGCTCGTATTGAAAAGTTTATTTAACAAAATTATCTTGCTCACATTGATATTTATAAAATTTCTCGATCGCAACAGACACTTTGAAGATTAAGCTTTGAGGAATGAGGATAAAAGATGTTTAAACTAAGGAATTAAAAAGTTCCTGTTTTGAACGGACGGATTGTTTGATCTCTTGAGAGGAAAGTTTGTGAGGAAATTGATAGATAATGCAGATTTCTAGGATTTGGAAAAAACAACGTTGTTTTTTTCGATTTTTTCTAGTCTCTTGATGTAAAGAACGGTGTTCACAAGAGCTTGTGCAAAAATACATTCTGTTACTCTTTTTCCGTTAATATTTATACAAATAAACTGTATTTGTTCATCGCAACAAGTGATGCCTTGGAATAGTTCAAAACGGGATTGCTACGAGTACCTTATTTACTATGAGTTTCCGATATTTCGGCATTGCAAGCGCCATGATCACGAAGTGAATGAAGATATATATATATATATATATCCCTGGACATTATTCCACACAGCGCCATCTAGCCCCAAAGTAAGCTAATTAAAGCTTGTGTTATGGGATACTAGACAACGGATAAACATACTTAAATACATTTTTCTTTTGTAAATACATACTTATTATACATAGGAGACACCCAGACCAGTACAAACAGACATGTTCATGCACACAAATGTTTGTACTGTGCGGGGATCGAACCCGCGACCTCTGGTGTAGTAGCCAACTTCTTAACCATTACACCAAGTCGGTCGTCAAAAAAGATCATGTGGGTGAGCTGTTATTGGCAGACATGTTGGTCTCCTCTTTCTAAGTCTTTAAGGTATGAATGTTTTAAGAAATATTAATGTCGCCTTGGTACTACGCTCCCAAATAAAAATAACTATGAAAATAACAGCAACAAAAAAAATCATCCATCAAAAAAACATTTATTTTAAATTATTATGACTTTTTTTACACTACGTCGGTGACAAGACAATTAAGCGAGCGTAACGCCTGATGCTAAGCGGTTATCGCAGCCTATAGACGCGTGCCAGGGGCATCACTCGTGTCAGCCCTGCGAAAACCTTTTCAAACCTACTTAGTTTAGTTTATATAATCTAGTTGCAATAATGTAGGTTATAATTAAATAAAATATAAATAAATATGCGCCAGACGACACGTCACTTGTCATGGTCTCGAAGTGAGGATGCATATTCCTGTGTGATGAAAACCCCAGCCAATTTAGAATAGATCGTTTCCTGAATACGTACGCTACGTAATCGTCCAAATACGTCGTGTATCAAGAATCGAAAGGCATTGATAATACTAAGTTTGAATATTGCCTTAATTCTTTCGTTTTCTATGCGCCATGTTTAATTATACAAAATAAGTAAAGCTTATTTTTTAGTTTACCTACCTTGATCTTTCGGTTTTCTAAGCATTATATTTTAATTACGCAAAATAAATTACGCCATAAAAAAACACAATCATTTTACTGTTCAGGCTGTGAAACTGTGGAACAAGCTGCCCGTTTCTATTCGAGAGTGTCGCACTGTGGGTTCCTTCAAAAGATTGTTAAAAGAACATCTTTTAAAAAATGTTTGAATTGTGTTGGATCATAATAATTATTATTTTATTTATTTTTAAAAAGTTATGTATAATTATTTTAGTTAGGTACTTATATATTTTATATTTGTAATAATATATGTCTATTTGTAAGTAAGCTGGTCTATTTATAGAAATTTTGATCTTAAAATTATGTACACAGTTTTGTCTATCCATCACTGTTTGTTTCATGCTTTTCCTTGCATCACGGTCTGTTGGAAGAAATCTCTCTTTAGAGATAAGCTCACCTGTACTTTAGCTATCCTTATTTTTCTATGTAAAAAACTGTATATTGTGTACAAACTAATAAATAAATAAAAAAATAAAATCATTTTCACTGAGTTTTACCCTTCAAACTTTGACGAAAATTGTTATGAGGACCCTAGGGGTGTTTTTATTGTTCATCCTAGTGTTTATAAACACTAGGTCGGTAAACTGTTTAAAAAATCACTTTATGGTATACAAATCATTGAAAGTACAATAAAGGCAGACATTAATGGCAGTTTCGCTGAAATATGAGTAAACTACTGGTGAAATGGTCACGCATAAACTCACTGTTACTAAATTGTGAATGCGTTGTAAAATGAAGAGTGGTTGCCACGCTAAAAGTCATGGAGCTGATAAAAGCTGAAAAAACATGATCCAATTGGGCTTGCGTATTATGAAAGTGTTTTTGAATGAATTTTTCCCACGCTTTGCGCTTTTGTCGATGGTGAAGTTGCGAACAGTTATTTTTCCGCCAAAAAACAAATAACAGAAAATTGATTTTGCGCAGGAGGGCTATTCCTGAAAAATACAGCGGGAGAAGTTCTCAAATAAGCCAGCAGCGTTTCAGGTTAATTCGGTTACCAAACATAAATGTTGAGGGTATTTAACATAAATATGTACATTCAGAGTGTAAGGACTGTTAACGCCTTATCAGTTCAGTCTGTGGAAAAGAGATGGCGTTATAATAATAATAATAATAATAAATATTTATTTACTAGAAACACGGTACAAGAAATGATGGTTAAAGTTAAAATAAAGTAGAATCACATGTTTCGCCAAATATATGGCATGTAAAATATTTTAATTAATAAGCTCTCCAACACTATAAAAATTCTTATCTATGAGCCATAAATGTAATTTTTTATAAAATAAGGGAACTCCCAATGACTTTATCGTTTCTGGAATTTTGTTAAAGATTTTGATACACATATTTAAACAATTCCTCATATACAAAGTGGTTCTAGGTGAAAATTTTAATGCTAATCTATCAGGATTCCTTTTATTACGAGGATTAATGTCACCAGCCCTATCAAACAGTCTTTGATTTGTTTTAACAAATTTAGCAATTTCGAAAATGTATAGGCTTGGTAATGTTAAAAGCTTCAGTTCCCTAAAAAGTGGTTTACATGTCTGGAAAGGTGGTAGGCCGTAGATGGCACGCACACATTTTTTTTGGGCTACAAATACTTTACGCACATCTACACTATTTCCCCAGAATACTAAACCATACCGTAATATAGAGGCGACATATGCATGATAGGCAGCAAGGACTGTACTACGGTCCGCTACATGGCGAAGTCTACCTAAAACATATACAAAGCGATTAATTTTGTCACATGTTTGCACAATATGTGGTTTCCAATTAATGTCCCTATCTATTTGCAATCCCAAAAATTTTACATTATCAGCCGATTCTATTTGTGTTCCTTTATATGATATATTTAAATTGTTATTTTTAAGTTTGTTAAATTGTATAAAATTTGTTTTAACTAAATTAATTTTCAAATTATTCGTTTCAAGCCATTCAACAAGATTACTTAACGTTTTATTAATTTCAGTTTCGTGGTGGGTTAGACCTTCATTCAAATTAGTTGTTATTACTATCGATACATCATCAGCAATGGCGTTGGAAGTAGATTGAATCGCGCAAGCATTGTGTGTTAGGAAAAACACATTTGAACAGAAAAGTGTACCTACAATATCCGTTTTCGTTTGAAATGAATAAAGCTAATACCCCCTGAGATCACGAAAAAGATAGATCACAAGCAATTGAAGCAATAAAAGCGGTGACTATTTGGCAAGTTTGGCATCCTTGCCCCCCGATTCAGAACGAAGTTATCGACCGCTTCGGTAAATTTGTTTTAACTATGGTAAATGACCCTCATAACGGTAGCAATCTATATTTTTATATGTTAAAGCCAAAGGCCTTTAGTTTTCATAAATTTAATAATATTAAAACTACCCATACTTAAAATTGAATTAAAAATAAAAGAAAATAACTGAATCGATCGATAACTTAAATCGGGGGGCAGCAATCATTCACACATTGACATCTATCTATTCTCGTTCCTCTTCTATACTTATATTATATAAAGGAAAGATTTGATATAATTTTTTGTATTGAATAGGCTCCAAAACTACTGATTGGATCGTGAAAATTATTTCACTAACAGAAAGCTAAATTATTCAGGAGTGTTGTAGGCTATATTTTATTATGATTGAACAAAAAATTCTAGTAGGTATATTATGTAAATCAAGTCGGAGAAAAGCGGGCAAGACATGATAATGGACACCAGCTGTCAAACATTTGACAGAGCGAAGTCTATTGGGGCAGCTCGTGTCTATATAAAATGTAATTTCAGTCATAGGTTACATCTCATATCTCTGAAAAATGCAGCAACGCTCTCTTTCAATTTGTAAGCCGTATTCGTAACAACCGGTAACCAACTACGTCGTTTCACACACGAGTTGATGCATGAATCTCGCAAATGGTTCAGGGAACGTAGTCGATTTATCATAGGGTTGTTCGTTTTTATCGATGTTTCAACTTATTTCGTAACACAACACAACATACTTGGGTTTTTTTTTTATTTATCAGGTACACAAATGGTCCGAGTATTATTGTAATTAACTATAGTGCTAGACTGTTACTTATGAACATGTATACACAGAATACATTTAATGTGAACATGTGCAACAATAACAATCGTTTTTGATCCTGCCACTACCACACACGCTCACATTTCACATTTTAAGTAGAAAAGGAAAACATATTGAAACTTTTAAGGCAACTTCATTTAATAAATAAACAACCTTTGAGGCTATAAACTGCTACAAAAGGAAACGTACTGTTAGGAAACTCTAGATCAAGCATACACCTCTTAAACCTACCAATGCTGAGAAAGTATTATTATTATTATGAGCGCTAGCAGGGGGTGGTTCAAAAACGTTGCATTTTTGTAAGATTATCGTGATTATTTTAATTGAATAGAAATAAAACTAAAATTTTTGCTCCATTATTGTGTGCATAATACTATTTAAAAACATATTAAACTGTCTAAAATTAGGTTTTCGCCAATTATTTGCTAAATTAAATAAAAAACCCTTAAAAATTTACTGTAAACAGTTAAAGTTATAATTATGAAATTAAAAGGTGCATTCAATAATAGAGAGATAATTTATACTTAATTTGAAAAAATGCGACGTTTACGATCTATCCCAAACGCAAAAAGCAAACCCTCTTATCAGATGCAAGCTGACTTTTGCTGAACCTGACTTGACAAAAATGGTTCTGGCCAGTTTGAATTAGGAACAACTAGGCCACGTCGTAACGTAAAATTAAATTCACTGGGCGCTAAAATCATCTGTTAAAGCTGTTTTCAGCTACTAGTACCTGTGGTAGCAAATAACTCTAGTGGTACAATCTAAAATGTGATGAGATCACCACATACAATCCGAAACACAATTACTTCGACCTGCGCATCGAACCCGGTGACCTACTCATTGAAACAGCTAACCAAGTTATGAAAAATGCAGCAAATAATACACTCGTCCATCATTTTTATCATTGCCTTAATCTCACAAAGTGCTTTTAAGTAAGCAAACTTAAAAGCCACTTTTTTGAGTTCGTTTAAACAACAAAGCCAAAACAGAAAGCAACGAGATTTAAAAAGTTTTTTACTTGAGAAGAATTAAGGAGCTTCCACATTATAGAATCGCTCGAACAAATAGAAGCATTATGATAGCAAGCAAAAAACAAAGATACCTCTGAAATTAAGATGAACCAGTAACCACACTAAACAACTACCCATATCGGGTGAAAAAGACTTACAAAAACGATATGGCATATTCAGGTAGGTGATGTAGTTAGAAGCTATCTATGTAAAAAATAAATTTATTTAATAACTTTCATTTTAAGGTCACTATACAATTCAGTCGAACAGTCAGTATTGTTTGTATGAAAACCTTAAAATTAAAAAATCAATTTCTAACTCATGAAAGTGACTACATTACTTACTGAGTTTCCCATATCTTTTTTGTAAGTCTTTTGATAATCACCCGGTAAATAGTTCATCTAGTATGAAATAGGTCACGCATCATTGACGTACCAAAGAAAAAAAAGGTATTGGCCCTTCACAAACCAACAAGTTACAACTAAATCCGCGCTAATTTCTATTCAGAATACCTAAACAAGACCACAGCGTGTCTTATCGAAGTAGTGTTACGGTTGTATTATGAGATTAGGTAAATCTTACTCTGCAATCATGACTTGATTTAATCTATCTTCAGCTGCCAGAAAATTTAATCCGCTGATACAATCGAATGTCAATTATCGATAATTATATAACCCATCCCTAATCTTCCAGATATTTCTCTCTTACCTTATCCCTTCTGGGATTCAATAAATATGAAAGCGAGCAAATTGACGTCATGAAGCCTTTTTTATTCTCATGTTTGGATTAATGTCTTAAACTGTCGCCTAAGATTTAGCCTGCTTGGACGATTATTCAATCTCTTAGGACTCAATTATACAAAACCATTCTCAAAATCAAAGAATCATGGTCTAAATTTCATTTTAATGAATAGTAATTTGGCTGTTCCCTTTATGCTGATGAAGTCCGGACGAATACTTGTCCAAGATATGAAGAACTGAAGAATTTTCTTCACAGAGATAAGATACTAGAAAAATTCAACCTGATCCTAGGGACTCAAGTGAGATCGCTGGGATCTGGGTAAATTTTTCTAGTTTCTATCATGCGATAGAAAAACCTTGAAGTTCTAGTCTTAAGTGCAAATGAATAAATGTTTATTAAATTGTGCGAACTTAGCATGCCATTATTTGGTTTTAACATTCATGTTTCATTTTCTCGCTGGAGTTATTCTGGTTATATAATGTTCATTCTGTTTGACATTTAATTTTATATCCCTGTATCTTCATTCTACATGCCGAAACGATGAATAATTCCATTAATTTTAGCCAATAAACTCAACATGTGCACTTGTCACGGATCATAAATGTTGATCATTCTCAGTATCGAGTACACTTGAGTTGAGGCAGATCGAACGAGCTCTGATTTCGCTGAAATTTGCTTAGCATATCCAAATAGGGTACGAATATACAACTAGGCGAGCGTTTCTTTGGTTCCTGAGTGCTCGTTCACACGAGGATGAATCGTGCTTTCAAGTCGAGTCAAAATGTTATCTAAGTACACAAAGATAGAAAATAGAAAAATTCGACCTGATCCTAGGGACTCAAGGGGGTTCTATATATGTGTAGAAAATAGTGCATTGTTAAATGCTAAAAATAAAAATTCTCTTATCAAAATGTTATCTTCATTAAAATTCAATAATAGGTATATTTAATATTCCTGTTTTTGACTTTTAAGATAAATATTCAAGGTTTTGTTCAAAACTCTAAGTTCTTTTCAATCTCCTACTAATTGTTGAATGGGCAAACCCATAGACATAAATTAAGAAGATAAGTGTCTCCATCTGTGTGGAAACAAATGGTACCACTATTAGGGCGGGTAATGTGACGTCACGATAAATAAATATGTGCCGGACAACACACCACTTGTGATGGTGTCGAAGTAAGGATAAATATCCCTGTGTTAATAGGTTCCAGACAAGGAATTAAGCCAGGGGAGTCTCCTAGCATACCCAGACCCAAGCTAATTTAAAGAGTTCGTTTCCTAAATTGACTCGACCGGGAATCAAACCCGGGACACAACGCAAGTCAAGGTTAGAAACCATGTTACAACACATTGCGCCAATAGTGTTGTGTGGCTTTAGCACTTTGCGCGGGAACTCCCCAGTCCTCAATCAATTTTGATGTTCCTAGACAAGGGAATAATAAATGTAAATATTCTTAATTATGACGTTCGTCGCCATAACGGTAGAGCCACAAAATAAAGAGTTTACAGAAGGGCCGCTCGCGCCTTGTTCTTAAACTTGCGTGACCACCTAGGCACAAATTAGACACGCGCGGTGCTCTGACAGATAGAACGAAAGAGTTTACAGAAGGACCGCTCGCACCTTTTCCCAAAACATGCGTAAACCGCCTAGGGTTGCTACAATATTCGCTCTGAATTTTTAAAATGAAGTAAGTAAGTTATACCTACTTGACAGAACCGGCCAAAAACAAAATTCATCATGTGAAAAATTGCACCAAGTTCGACAAAAACAAAAACACTCGCGACAGTGCGATTTTCCGACTCACCGAAGCTCACTGACTTCGCTTGTAAACTCATGTCTTTGTGTGCGTGCGTCAAAAATGGCGTGTTGTTCTAAGCGGGCTATCTGTGAGAGCGCCGCGCATGTCTAATTTGTGATGATACTCACTGGAATCACCTGTAAACTCACTGTGTCTGTGTGCGTGATCAAAATGGCGGGTTTGTTCATCTTTGGCGCCGCGCCGCGCCGCATGCGTTATTTGTGGTAGATCTAGGACTCAGAGAATCAGCGTCGAAATATAATATCAACTCGCATTAGAACCAGTGTCTTGGGATGTAAATAAAATTACAAAACTCCTTTTCCCAATGAATAATAATAAATAATTTACACATTTCTATCTGAGCTCAAACTAAACATCTCAACAGACTAGTCTCTGGCGATCAATCGATGACGGAATAACCAACCAAAATGATGTAACTTAGTGCACAGGATGTGAAGCAGCAGCGTCACGTCACGTCACGAGATGGTCGCCAACCCTCCTGCCAAAAGTTGGAGTTTTAGCAACCTTTTGAAGTTTATTTAAATTAATATATTTAATTTGCTGTTTGTTTGCTTTTTCAATTAAAAACAGCCTGGTGATTGCAAATGTATTTGCTGATTAAATCTTTGACATACGTAATTTTCTGACGTAGGTATTCAAAGAGCTAAACCAAATAAAAAAGAATTTTTCTTGTTCAAAATGAGGTTTATTTTAATGCAACCGTAGACAATATACGTTAGAAATATAGATCAGTTATCCAAATAACATCAACGGATCAGCTTTGCGTAAAATGCAGCTATTCATACATTTGGCAGCTGAATGTAAATAGGATTTACGACATGAAAGGCGATATTACCTAGTTTGCAGTTCGCACAATGGCGGACCTTATAACTGCCGGCTAGTTTCATTGCCACAGTTTTCCCATTCATAGAGGGATTTTAAGTGGGTCGCGTTATGACTAAGTTGGCGGGGCGTGCGCTCCAGGGCTTAAGTGCTGTCTCGGCTAATTCCGTCATGAATCACCCCTGACGACCATTTTAATAGTGCTTACACAATATTGTCCGGTTTAACTAGTGTTTATGGTCTTTTCTTGTTAGAGTAATGGAGGGGTAAAGAACTCTTGAAGCTCTTCTAGTCTTGCAAAGGAGGAAACCACATTAATAATTGAAATATGCCTAAGTCGCGAGTTGGGGAGGTGGTTTATCCACCTCGTAGAAAGCGTTGCACACCTCTCCACACCCTGAGCCGTTCACGGCCATGTTGCCGCCTTTGCCGGCCTTTTGCGTCGGCACATTTCGGGTGGCCCTTAAAGTGAATGGCTAGTCACCGTCTGCCAGGAATAAACCTTTTTGAGACATTTTATGGCAGATGTCCGCTGTCTCAGGCAATAGCCCAATTACCAGCCCACTGATTTTACACCTCTATAGACCGGTTTTAAATGTTTTTCATAATGTAAAATAGTTCATGCATCTGCCGGGTGTTGTCTTTGGGTAGATTTTCAATATTTATCTAGAGACAAAACCCGGCAGATGTACCCATTGCAAATTAGAGTAAATGGTACCAAAAGGCCTCTACGTGTTGGCTTCGGCCCCACGCAAGCCTCAAAAGACCGGGTCCCAATGGGCCTGAGAATTTTTCAAGTACCAACATAATAATAATAATAATAAATATGCGCTAGACAACACACCTCTTGTAATGGTCTCGAAGTCAGGATTAATATCCCTGTGTCACGAGGTACCACACAAGGAAATCAGCCAGGGGCGTCTCCCAGCACACCCAGACCCGAGTCAATTCAGAAAAGATCGTTTCCTGAATTGACCCGACCGGGAATCGAACCCGGGACACTAAGGAAATCGAGAAACCGTGCTACAGCGTACTACGGCAATCGTCTCGTCACATTACCATGTGTTTTCCTTTGCAAGACTAGAAAGCAAGACGCTTTGCAAGAGTAGTTGACTATCTACTACTATACTATACTATAACTTAATATCTACTTGAGGCTAATTTGCTGAGATCATGATTTTCATAAGCCTACTGTTGCTAAAAACATTTCTCCTAATATAATCGCACAGTATAGGTAGGTAACTGACAATCATCAAAATACTGCCACTTTTATCAGTTGGACCATTCACTATGCGGTTACCACGCAGCGTTTGCCATCAGACTATCGTCATTGTAAAATTCCTTAGCTCTAAAGCAGTTATTCATGCTGCGTCGATGTCCTTAGGCAATTTCCGATACGAACACGTTAAGAAATATCGAGCGTAGCCCAAGATCGTAGCTCTTCATAATCACGCAGATACTGAAGATTAGTACCATTTTGAAGACAGCTGAATAGATGAAAAGCCAGATTTCAGTGTAACTATCTATTTTATCAATAAAGTGAAATATTTTATCAATATCGTGAAAAGTAATATTAAATTGTTTATTAAAGCAAGCGATATAAACACAAGACTGAAACGGGATCCAAATAGACTGGTGTTAGACATTATCCCAAGGTCAGATAAATACAATAAAAGCTGCCTAACAATGTGTCTAAAAATATACAATAAAATTCCGAATGACATAAAAAACTTAAATATTAACCAATTTAAATCAAAATTATATAAGTGGCTCATTAATAAAAGAATATATGACATGAAAGATTTTATTGACATTAAATTTAGTTCCTAATACAATTCATTTTATTTGACATACTTTAGTTATCTGCAGTTTAATTTTATTTATTGTAATTATACGCAAATTTGGTTTCATATTATTTAATGATAACACTTGCTGAAGATTATAATCTAATTGTAATTATACCTGTTGTAATTTTATAATTATGTAATTTTTGCATGCTATTTGTAATAGCGAAACATGTGCACTCTCTTAAGTTGTAACATCATCAAATACCATGTTTTACGCAAATAAAGATTCTGATTCTGATTCTGATTCTGAAAGAAAAGCTGAGATTGCGATCAAATGTCCGACTACATTTCGTGCAATAAAAAACATCAAAACCAATTCGAAAATATACATTTTAAAAGTTTAGCTTCAAATAAAAAACTACCGTTGAAGCTCAGGATTTCTTCAGGACATACCTATGTGTATTCTTGAATCTTACTTCTTACTAATACCAAAATCTTACTAAGTATAATATTATTAATGCGAAAGTTTGTGTGTATGTATGTGTGTATGTTTTTTACTCTTTCACGCAAAAACTACAGAACGGATTGAGATAAAAATTGAAAATAGGTACAACTTAGACATCAGAATAACACATAGGTTACAATTTATAAAGATTTAATGTAATTTGGCTATGATACCGATCATTTCACGCGGGCGAAGCCGCGGGCGGATAACTAGTAATGCAAAGTTGAGCATCCTTCACTATACTGAAAGATTTAGACAAATTAAATTAAATTTAGATGTTTTTGAAGAAAATTCCTAAAGAAAGTACCTTCACTTGAACTCATTCCAAAACTTAAGTAATAAAATTAAAAATTAAAATTTCATACAAACAGAACACAATATAAAAGCGCCCTCTAGTGAGTAACAGGCACGTTGTTAGCGCAACTTCCTGTAGCCAACTTTACGAGCTATAAACACATAAATCCTTTGGGATTGTGCTGCGGAAAAAGCCGAAATAACTGAGTTCGTCGGATGAACAGTGAACGATGTCCGATTCGCCTTTGTGAGGGTTAACCAATCATTTCCGCTATGTGCAGACTATAGGTCTTCAAGCGTGATTTAAAACAAAAATAATGAGAGACCCATTTTTTCTTGAATGAACGCAAAAATCTTCACATTTTATTGCAACAGGTTATTTTATGAATCTAAATAACAACTGCATGTTTAACATTTGAATCCTTGTAGCGTTTTAATGTGATATTGGAATATAAAAAACAAAAAATATAAAAAAAAAAAAAAACAGATAAAAAAATATATATTACAAAAAATAGTAAGTAAATAGGTAGTACTACATACATTTTGAGTTTCATTTTAGCATTTTATCATTCTTATACAGTGGAAAAACGCAAGGACCATTATTGATTTCAGTAGCATTGATGGTAAGAGCAGTCGCCTAATTTGTGGAAGTGTGAGACGAGGGTTCAAATCCTATTCGACATCTAAAGACTGTTCCAATTAAACATAAAAACTTCGTAAACAAAGATAGGTCAATGGCCTTTATGAAGTTTGGTGATGTTACTCATAGAATAAGAACGATTTAGTAAATACTGTAAATGAATGAATAATGAACTTATTATACTCCTCATTGAAAAAAATACCATTTCAACGCTTCTAGTCTTCGTTGTGATAGATAATTAATAGTAATATAGGGTAACAATTTAGATCAAAAGGAATTGTAAAAGGTTGTAAAATAAAACATTTCATGTTGGTACCAAAGGCCTTATCTTTCGACGCTTTTTCCTTTGCCTTTTTATTCTTAAATAATCGGATGAATCATTCATTTAGTTCGTTCCATTAGTCCCACTACTAATATTTGTGAAAAAATAGCAAAATGATGGATTTGTGTTAGGTTTGGTTTTTTTTTGTTTTTAAATCCTTAATGACTGTTATCTTAGATTGAAATAAAAAAATTAAGTAAGTTAACTTCGTTGTCTGACCAGCCGGTGTATAAATCATGTGCATTGAAAGTGGTATTCTTCAGAGAATCGTCTGTTTTTTTGTCGAAATGGTTTGTTTACAAAGTTTTTATGTTTAATTGGAACAGACTTTGGGCTTTGTTATTTTTTTCTGGTTTTCCTATTAGGTAGTGTACCATTTCATATTATGTCGACGATCGGCAACTTCATATCTGTCAAAACGTCAAATGCATGTTCGAAATACATTCTCGTGTAAATAGAAAATAAATAGATAGAAAACTGCCAGTAACAGTATTTATGTGGCATTAAGTAATGAGAACTTGAAACGGTCCCCATAGAATTCTTATGGCCCTGAACGCGAAGCGAAATTCTGGGCTCACGTCATGATTCAACAAAATATTATTGTGTTACGTCACTGCGTTACTAAACTTTTGCGTGTAACGCAGTGACGTAACGAAGTGGCACGCCATTGCCTAGTTAAATAAATTCAATTATCCTTGAGATACAATTATTTAAAAAGGAATATTAATTGGAGTCAGTGTGTTAATATGAATAAAAAAAATTAAGCAATCTTTGTTGCCCGTGTAAGCGCACCTTTACAAAATAAGTAAGTTCGAATGAAAAAAAAACTTGAATTATGAAGCTACACTACATTAATAGACAGATGCTACGAGGAAAATAAGTTAATCAAATATTAACAAAAATAGCGTTCCGTAAAGTTTTTGTGGGTTAATATAAAATTATAAATTTATGCGAAATTTTTGACTATACTCTGTTTTTGCCTGACTACGGCGGCGTAGCAAAAAGAGAGTTATGATTTGGACCGGTATGTATGTATCTATCTGCACAGTCAAAATCATAAATACGTAACATTGACCACAATTATCGATACAAGTCAACAAAAAGTCTGAACGAACTCTCGTATTAGATATTAGTGGCTAATATTTTGCTCAGATATTTTAAGGCCATGGAAACGTATAGATGTTTTGACTGTAAGCCCACCATCAGTTTACACCGATGACAGTCGGTTCATTGACTCAAAAAGAAGATGACTTCGTTATCCAAAGTCTAGATGCATATCCTCATTTTAGCAAGTGTGGTAAAATAAAAAATAAAAAATTAAAATTAAAGCGATGACTTAATTTCAATGATGTAGGCCTTTGTCCCGCAGTGACAAAGTTAATACTAACCCACTTCACTTATAGTATTAAATTCTTCAACTTCATATTCTCGATTCAAATATTAAGTAATATTTATGTCAAAGAATAATTATAACATAAACTTACTCACTTTTCGCTTAGATATGTTCTAAGCGACCTTCTTTTTCTTCTCTGTATAGGTAACTGTATATTTAATCAACTCGTAGAGTCAGACATTGTATGAAAAGCCATTATGTAAATGCATGATTTACAGTAAAAGTACATTTATAGGTGCTATACAAGTTCATAATTCTCTGCCTTGTAATATTACTGACATTTTAAGTGTAGAACTATTTAAAACAAAACTAAAGCGGTGGCTTATAAACAATGTATTTTACAATTTAAAAGAAATTTTATAATAGAGACAAATTTCTTGACATTTTAAGTACCTAACAACAACATGAATGTGACATTAACAATAATGTATAATAAAAATTAACATCCCTTCTTCTCTTTATATGCAGATGCAATACAATTAACAATATCTAATACTTTAATAATTAATTTAATATATATATAAAAAATCTACATGAATATACTTACACTAGAATACTGTTTATGTATAAATTATTGTTGAATGCCCGAAATGGGTGACCCATGTACTGTAATTTTGCAATGCCAACTAGTAAGACATCCATGGTTTATTCAATAAATATTTCTGATTTCTGAAACTCACGCTTTGATTAAATGGACAAAATAATTTTATCAAATTGAACATTTATTAAATCGTCCGCATTTTAAAACCATTTTTCCAATTCTAGGTTGACGGGAACAAGCATACTGTTCACCTGATGGTAAGCGGTTACCGCTGACCATTTAAAACCACTGACCATTAAAGTAAAGTAAAAATAGTATCTACTAGCGGCCCCGACACACTTCGTTCTGTCAAAAGTTATTGGCAAATGCTTGACAGCTGTGAACATGTAGTATGGAAAAATGATTTTGCCTTTATTTATTTTTTTCATAAATTTCCTAATGTTTTTAATACTTATTATCCTATTCCTGATGTAGACAAATGCAAAAACATAAAAATCATAAAAATCGGTCCACCCGTTCTTGTGTTATAAGTGGTGTAACTAACACGACTTTCTTTCATATTTAAAGATTTAAGTAAACTCTAACAAGTCATTCCACAAACGAGATGTCATATACAAAAATAAAAAAAAATGAAACATGCTGTGAAGTTACAACTGGTTCGGAAGTTGATTCTTTCGTGAAGACTCCATTGGAAAACTCCTTTGTAACCCACACTTTTTAATTTTTTTGGGTACAGCACTTGCAATCACAAATTAAATGTGGTAATAACATGATGGCCACTAATTCTTTATATTTAATCATTGCGGTTGAAACCCCAATTAAAACCATTAATGTAATTCATTGTCAGTATTTAATAGCAGAGCCAAGTTAAGTCTTTTAAAACAAGGGGAAGGTAATTGTTTAAAACAATTGAAAAACCTGAGGCATTGATTGAAACAATAAATTCGAGAGGTTTGTTAATTGAAACGCACTTACCACATTCGGAGTATTTTAACAATGAACTCTATTTTGGGGAACAATCGTATTGTATTGTTTATTTATTGTCTTCCTATCATTATCTTCATTTGTGATCGTAAGAGGTCATCAAAATAATTGGAACAAGAAGAAGAGTAGTATGTCGAGTGAAACCAAATTGTTTAAAAAAAAAAAACATTATTGTTTAGGGATGAAATGTTTTCAAGAAAATAATTACCACTGAAGTTATAACTTAGTTTACATCAATAAATATACAAAACTATATATAGATAGTTTTGTATATTTATTTATATAAACTACACTCGCGAACAACTAAATCGACTCAAGTCCTCATTCTGCTTACGAACTTTGTTTTTACGAAAAGTATACAAGGTATTTATAAAAAAAAAATATCATTAGAAAGCTCAATATGCAAGCTTTTATAAAACACTAATATTGTTTTTTTTTTTTAAATCTAACGCATTCATTTTTAGCAACATCAACAGCACTATGAGTCGTTTTTCTCAGTTCGCTACCCGCGACTTGCGCTAACTGCCACCCCTATAACAGCTCTCGCAACCGGCACACCTTATCAGTCGCTTATCACAAGTTGACAGGTACATATCTTCGTAAATTACACTTATTTTTTCCACGTTACCATGCATACCACACCTGAAGAAGCCGCTCAAGTTGTTGCCTTGTTGGAACAAGGACTTAGCCAGCGAGTAGTCGCTGCCCAGCTTCGCTCGAGCCAGTCTGCTGTGTCCCGGGTCTACAGACGATTTTGAGAGACCGGTGCCTTCAATCGAAGACCAAGAACCAGCCGCCACCGGTGTACTTCCGACTACCGTTTCATTGTCTCTACATCGCTGCGCAATCGGCATCTGACGGGTGTTGATGTCCAACAAGAACTCAGACACGTTCGTGGTGTAGCTGTAAGCGAGTGGACAATAAGAAGACGTTTGAAAGCAGCCAATCTCACTCCAAAAAGGGCTGCGACGGGACCCAAATTGACTGCAGCCCACCGACAAGCGCGTCTTCAGTTTGCTCGAGAGCATGTCAACTGGACCATTGCCCAATGGCAGTCGGTTCTCTTTACTGACGAGTGCAGAATGTGTCTGCATGGCAACGACAGAAGAGGCCGAGTCTACAGGCGTCCGGGCGAACGATTTGCCCAATGCTGTTTCGCTGAAACAGTAGCATATGGCGGTGGTTCCTCTCTGATGTGGGCCGGCATCTCTTTAGAGGGAAAGACGGAGCTCGTTTTCGTGCCTGGTGGAGGCCGAGGAGGCGGGCTTACAGCTGATCGGTACATCACCGATATTCTCCTGGAACATGTTGTTCCCTATGAAGGATTTGTCGGCGAGGACTTCGTCTTAATGCACGACAATGCTCGTTGTCATACAGCGCACATTACCCAGAAGTTTTTGGATGAAGTCGAGATGCGTACAATGGACTGGCCTGCGCTCAGTCCAGACTTGAATCCGATCGAGCATTTATGGAACCAGTTAAAACGAAGAGTACGAGCCAGAAATCAAGCCCCTTCGACGATGGAAGAATTGAAGACAGCATTGATGGAAGAGTGGGATAACTTACCTCAAGAGGACGTCAAAAAGTTGATCAATGAAGAATGGACTTCAAGCGGTGATTAGGGCTAGGGTGGGGAATACCAAGTATTGATTTAATAAATTGTTATGTGTTTTCTTAATCAATTTTCTTTTATCTGTAAAATACCCAACCACAACCTCTCCCAAATTCCTGTTTTTCCTGTATTTATGTTCAGATATCATTAATTACAAAGATAATGAACGGATATTGGTAATGATGATAATTTATTAAAGCTGAAGTTCGGAGCTTTCAGATAATATATTGTCTTTAAAAATATCTCCTATACTTTTCTTGAAAACAGAGTCTATACTCAGAGTTAGGGCTTGAGTCGATTTGGTGGCTCGCGAGTGTAGTTGTTGACAGTCAATTGAAACGGTAACCGATGTAAAAAAATAGATGCAACATGTTTTTTGGAAAAATCAATTAGTATACTAATTAAAAGGATATCTATATCATGACCAATTGGAAATTTAACACTATCATGGAGAGCACCATGGCCTAGTGGTCAAGCACTTTGACTAAGAACCAGTGTGGACCCAAGTTCAAATCTGGCCAGAACCATCTTTGTGTTCATTGTCACTAAGGGTTAGGCTCGGGCGTTGAATAAACGAACTCGTTAAATTAACCGTTGCAGTGCAATCAACGTTTCAACAGTGGACCGTTGTTTGATTAACTACTTAATTCATAAACGACCAAACCTAAAAGTCCATGCGTTTTTATAAACGGCGTCAACGACTCCATAACGTGGCCGTTTAATAAAACTATTTGTTTGATCACGTCTTGCGTTGCCAAACTTCCACGGTAATCAACCGAAAGTGAACACTAATTCAATGTGGCATCATTTTGAAAGAGACGCTATTAGGTACTTAAAAAGCTAGTACACATTACATTGTGTGCAAAGAAAAAACATTGTATAAGTCGACTACGGCAATCTTTAAAAGTCACTTAATAGAAAGCATATGTATTTCTATTTTTAGCTCGTTGTCTTCTGTATAGGTTAATAATTTATTTAAAATAATAGGGAAGTATTTCATACTAAAAAAATACCAAGATTTTTATATTCGTAAACCGTATTAATAAACACCCTGTATAAACCACCCACAACCGCACCGCATTGCAATACAACGATCAGCTTGAGTTAAGAATGTACTTACAGTGCAAACAAAAACGATTTAACGGTCTAGGTTCATCAACGATAAATAAAATCAACGTCCATCTCATACCCTTAACAGTTGGCACGTTATCTAGTTGACAAAATCAACTGTTTAACCAACTCGTTGACGAACGTTATTTAACAGTTTAGTTTCGTTGATGCTAAAAGCGTCAACGACCCACCCCTGCTAAGGGTGCGTTTTCACCAGAGATGTGCGAGGATGCGTTGCGAGGAATGTGTGTGTTAAGAACCAATAGAACTGTTTCATTCACCTAGCTTCACGATTCTATTGGTTCTTAACAAACACATGCATCCTCGCACATCTCTGGTGGAAAAGCACCCTAATTCTCCGACGATGAAACACATCGATAAAAAACTAAATCAACCCAGATAACGACGAAAGGCCCACCAACCACCTACCACGCTTGGTTAAAAGTGTCTGACTGTTCTGTTCACCATGACGGCAACAGTCGATTGCCTCTGACTACCCCGTTTAGTATATAATCGTGATGGTATATGTATGTATGTCGGAAAACTACTAAATAGACCAGAGTGCCAGAGGAAATAGGCATTTCCTAGGTCGGCGCCGGGACGACGCAACGCCCAATAAATAATACTTCTGTGGGGGGGTCGCCGGCACGATGCTGACACACAACGAACGCTAGTGTGGGGTCTCTCTAAGCATGTGTACCCATTTTGAATGAAAAAAATAATTTTAATGAAACTTTGTACTTTGTATTAAACCTAGATCGAAAAAATAAGGTACTTTAAATTCATATACAGGGTGGAAAGTTATAAATAATCCTCATAACACAAGATACAAATATCCTTGTGCTACCACAAGACTTAGGCAATGTCAAAGTATGCTACCAGCATCTGTTGAGAGTGTATTTTATCCGTTACTGAAATGTTTTGATCCTGAAATCCTATTGAAGTTGTTCACGCTAAGAAAAGTCGCTAGTTAAGTGGTTAGTGAACTGAATAAAATGGCGCCATTATACTTTTAAGTGCTTATTTAAAACGTAAGTAATCATTGTTAAATATAAGCTCTTTACGGTAACATTTTTGTCTGTTTTGTTAAATGTCAAATAATACAAACCATTCACAATGAGTATACCTTTTTTTAAAAGAGATACCCACTCTACGCTTCGAAATGTGAGTTTTCATGGTTAATAAAAAAAATTTTTTTTCATTGTGTTCTGCTGACTTACATTATAATTTACTATAAGTAGCTTTAGCATGATTTGTACATAATCTGTAATGCTGATTTAACAGATTATGCATAAGCTTGTTTGAATTTACCACAGAATGTTTGGCATAAAATTATTCTTAAGATACCTAAATAGATAAAGTTAATAACATCCTACATTATTATAATGAAACCACTGATGTGATTAAATAATTTCATATAAGCAAAAATAACATTATCATCTTTTCTAAAATTCATGTAAATCCGCTGTTGGTCGGTATTGTGCTCAAAATTGGACACCAAAATAAATGATATGCAAATTGCATCCTATCGGGGACATCGTGGTGAATTGTATTAATTTAAAAGGCAATAATTGACAGCGCTGTCGAGCCATAATTAATTGGTGGCGGGTGGCTAGTTAATGTGCACGAAATGGGACGAGCCACGAAACTGTGTTAGACTCATTTATGTAGATATACAATCTGACCAGATCGTAGTGTAACACACTTAAAGGCTGTAAAGTAGAATTGAATTCATCGACAAAAAACATAAAATAAGAACCCGCAACTTATAATTGTACAGTAGTTTAATTTGTTTCATTACTTGAAATTATGTGGTTGTAAGTTTAGAACTATGATTATATTTTTGTTAAAAGCACTTGAATGAATATGCTTTAATTTGAAAATAAAATGACTTCAAATATCTCCTTTATTTGAGAAAATAACAATATGTTCTGTCAAACATCCCAAAAAATACAGCTTTTTTTCTTTTTAACTGGGTATTCCTACATTTTTTGGAATAAAATTTTAAACTACACTATAATTGCTACAAATCAATAGAACTTCCGATTTTGATCATCATTTTTTAATTTAAAAGCTAGTGTTTTCCGTTAGGTCCTATTTCAAATTTGGTCTGGTTTTGACAGCGGCATCCATGAGAAAACCATATAAGTCTTAAATCTAGATAAACAAAATGCACGACAAATGGACGAGTAACTCAATATTACGCCAACTGATTTGGACAATTCTTTTTTTAGTTAAAAGCTGATGCTGCCCGTGTGGTCCCATTTTAATTTGGTCCAGCTTTGACAGTGGCATCCATAAGTAATAACCATATAAGTCTTAAATCTGGATAAACTATTTGCGCGACAAGTGGACGAATAACTCAATATTACGCCAACCGATTCGATGCTTCTTTTTTTATTGGAAAGGATATACTTCAAGGGTAGTTTGATGAGAGTTTGGTTAGGTTCTGATTATGGGATTCATGACAAAGTAACATAACTCTTCAATTCTTAGGAGAAAATGAGTGATACTTTTCCGATGCATAAAATAAAGAAGAACTGAATAGTTCTTGTTTATTTTCAAACAAAAAAATTACCAAATAAAAAAAACCAACTTCAAAAAAACTATTCCAAACCAAAACACTAAAAATTTTAAAAATAACTGCGTATTCTTCTAAAACTTATACGATAATTTAATGTAGGTACAATTATTTTTATTGTTGGAGTCAGTGTCAGCCAATGTCGGTTTGTAATATACATACTTAACGTGAGATGTAAAAAATAGGTATTCTGCTAGGTATATTGTAGTGTTTCCTTGGCTGACACCGACTCCAACAATAACAATAATTGTCAATAACAATAATTGTACCTACATTATATTATCGAATAAGTTTTAGAAGAATATGCAATTATTTTTTTAACATTTAGTGTTTTGGTTTGGAATAGTTTTTTTGAAGTTGGTTTTTTTATTTGTTAATTTTTTTGTTAAAAGAATTGTTGTTTTAAAAGAATTCATTCATTTATTATTTTTCAGAT
Organism: Udea olivalis; assembly: GCA_947369235.1. Taxonomy (NCBI): domain Eukaryota; kingdom Metazoa; phylum Arthropoda; class Insecta; order Lepidoptera; family Crambidae; genus Udea; species Udea olivalis. The sequence goes on along the minus strand of OX376364.1, from coordinate 4,423,098 downwards.
TGTTAGATTACGAACAAGTCACATTGTACAACAGTAACCGATGTAAAACTGTGCATTTATAATTTTTTGAAAAATGTATCCGCAATCAAAAGCAATTGGTGCAGTGAGGGTATCTTGGCCTAAAGTTCAAAGTTCTAAGTTCAAATCATTTATTGCACGTCACATTACAATTAGATATGGTGGTAGTACAGAAAAGGTTTGCACGTGACGCCCTGCAAGGGCATGGGCAAGTGAGTGCTTGCTCAACATAACATCACATAATTTAACATTAAAATATAAATGAAAATTCTTAACAATACTATTTAGAAAATCTTAGATGGTAACATAACACTAAATTCTTATAATATTATATGAGATTAAAAAATGTGGGAGGTTGAAATGTGGTTATTTTATATCTTTAACACTAAAAAACTCTTGCACGTCGTAATAGCACTTATTAATAAGAAATGCCTTCAATGTTTTGCGGAATAGTTGTAGGCTTTCATGATTTTTTATATAGTTAGGTATAGTTAGTTTATAGTTAGGTATTTGGTTATATATTTTTACTAGCATATTGTGGGGACTTCATTTTAGTTTGTTTAAATTTCTATTAATTATTTTTAGATCTTTTACATGTGAATAAAAATATGGGTGTTTTCTTACAAATTTAAATGCTTCTAATATGTAAATAGATGTAAGGGTCAATATTTTGTGTGTTTCAAAGTGGGATCTACACGATTCCATTTGGTCTATATTAGTTAATATTCTGATGCACTTCTTTTGTACAAATACTTTGTCCACGTCGCACGAGTTTCCCCATAGAACAATACTATATGTGACTTTAGAGTGCGCGTATGCGTAGTATGCTATGAGTGCGGTTTTAAAATGTGTCACTCTTTTTAGATGTTGTAGAGCATATATTAATGGAGACATATTATTTACCAATTGTTGAATGTAGCGTTTTCAGTTTAGTTGGGTATCTAAATCCACTCCTGACAAAATAACGGCGGTATCAACAGTTTCTAGATTTGTATTGTTAAATTCATAAGAGATTTTAAAAGTTCTTTTTTGGTATGGTTTAAATTGAATTATTTTAGTTTTTTTCAGATTAAGTTGCAGATTATGTATTTCTAGCAAGTTTACTATGTTTTCCAGTGTTTTATTCAGTTTACTTTCTAGTTCATCATTATTTGACCAGGGGATCAAGACAGAGACGTCGCGTCGTCGGCAAATAGGGTGAACTGTTCTTCTAGCACGCTTGGAAGGTTGTCAATATACACCAAAAACAGTAAATACCCCAATACGCTACCTGGAGGGATAGAGCCAGTAACATGTATTTTATCAGATCTAGCATTAGTTATTATCCCGGTTTCAAAGTTAGTATGCTTTATTTCAACGAGTTGATGGTGGTTAAGCACACCAACTCAGATTGTAAAACGCGTGATCCTGAGTTCAAATCTAGTCAGGACCATCTTTGTGTTGATTGTTAAATTTTCGACTAACACTCCGGTGATGGAAAATATCGATAAAAAACTAAATCAACCCGGATAAGGAGGAAGGCTGGGTTCTGATGTTATTAGTGAAATGTAGCCTTCTGAATGTCCAATCCACCATGACGGCAACAGTCACTTGCCTCTGACTACTCCGATTGGGATTGAGTCGTGATGGTCGTTATGTCATGGTATTAAACAAGTTGTGTTGTAAAGTAAGTTTAACTATTGACATAAAATAATTGTACCGTGAAATATGAATAATGAACGTATGCTGTAAACTAAGAGAAAGTAAGATAATTATTTTATTAAATTGATAACTTCATTTAGTTAGATGGTCTAATATTTTTTTTGCCGAAATATCATCAAGCAATTTCTAAAACATGTTAATAATTATAGTTTCTATGAAAAAAAATAGTTATTTTTTTGACGATTAGAAAACACTGTTTTAAAATAATTCACTAAAATAAAAATTAGTTAATTTTAGATAATGTATATTTAATTACACTCAATACTGTCTAAGTTTATCATAAAATATATTATTGTGAAGTTCATCATATTATATTATTTACCATTTATAAGACAGTGCGTTATCATCTTTTGTAGTATGTGTTTAAAAATATTTTAGATGTTTACCAGACATCCATAAATATTTTGAGCTCTGCCTAGGTCCGTTTTTAGTCATCCGTTGTTTCTTAGATGGACATTTCATAGAATTTCGTTTCACATAAAATGTTTTATAGAATATTCGATCTATATATTTTCATCTCGAATATTATTGTTTTAACGTCAAAAAGGGGAAAAATAATATCGATATTAGATAAACAATGATATACTAAATTCTTCCTCAATAGAACGTTTTTCCTGGTAATAAGTTTTACATTAACTCAACATTATGGGAATAACGATATTACATATTTTATTCTATGATATGAGTATTTATTAAAAAATATATTTGTAACAAAAATCTATGATTATTATTTTAATCATTTTAGCATTAAACAATGCTTGTTTTTTATATCGAAATATATTAAAACTGGAAAAGTTTGATTTCATGTCCATTTTTCAGATTAAATAATGTAAGCACTATGCCTGAGTATGACAAGCCATATTTTACTAATGGCCTATAATATCGTTTCGGTTTGATATCTCAATCGAAAAGCGAGCTTCAGCGAAAATGTAACTAAAATAATGAAGTAAGAAATAAAATAAAGTTCTTGAAGACAAATGTAGGTGACGTTTATTAAAATTTATTAACAAGTAAACCGCCTTTTCAAATATTATAATGTTTTGTGCAGAACGTAAATTGTTTAATGCATCGCTAGAATAACTTTAAGCAACAAAATGTCAGAGTTAAATTCCCTAAAATTGTTTTTCCTTAGATTATTGCAGTCTTCCTGCAAAGGAACACCGCACAATAAAAGTAGGTAATGCTAAATTAATAATTAACAAAAACTTACCCGCAACCTGCACAAACTACACAAAACACAGCACAGCACGAAATCCACTTTTTTTAGTTAAAAACACTAGTCACAAAATCGTCACAATCACTTCTCAATACTACGAAACACGAACTTTCACGCTCGACTACGAAATCCGTAGGCGCTACGGACGCGAGACTACGTCGACGGGCTACGCTGCCCCAGCGGAGACTGTGCGTAGCGCCGTCGCCCCCTCTAGCGGACGGTTTTGGAACCACCAGTCATACGTTATAGGTTTCGTTGCGGTTTTTTAGCCGCGAATACATTCTTGGCGCGGTTTTTGGCCTGATTCAAGGCTTTGAGATTTATTGAGTAGAATGCTTGAGTTGCGAATGTAAATTATTCATGTAGGAATCGCAAAGAATATAATCGCAGAAATGGAAACCTAACCTTGCCAAACTGTACATTTAGCATTACTTGGAACAACGAGCAAAATGGATAAAGTCTATGGATAAAGTCTATATGGATAAAGTCTATATATAAATATATGCGCCAGACAACACACCTCTTGTAATGGTCTCGAAGTAGGGATTGATATCCCTGTGTTACGAGTTACCACACAAGGAAATAAGCCAGGGGCGTCTCCCAGCACACCCAGACCCGAGTCAATTCAGAAAAGATCGTGTCCTGAATTGACCCGACCGGGAATCGAACCCGGGACACTACGGAAATCGAGGCGAAAAACCGTGCTACAGCGCACTACGCCAATCGTGTCGTCAAATATATTTTATAAACCTGTGACAGTCTGTTTGTTTCAGTTTGACGCGAAAATGACTATAGATATTTTTATTAATACCGCCTTGTAAATGTATACCTTAAAAGTTGCATTACAAACTGAATTTCTTGAATATCTGATACCACTCATAAAACGAGTAACGCTAGCTAGTTGTTAATAATACATACTCGCTCTTTTCGCAGTAAAAAAAGTGTCGCAATTCTCACTCACACTAAATAACAAAAAAGTCCGAAACCAAAATTTATACGACATACGACTCTCAGGGTATATCGAGTCCATCGCTACCCTCACAGTTACCTTAAGGTAAAAACCCTCGTTCATTTTCTTACCTAATCATTATTTTGTGTGTATTCTCACTACTTTTACTTTATTACCTTTTTAACATTATTTTCTGTTTCTAATATTTATTTAGTAAGTACGACTTAAAACATTGGCATATCAGGGACTGCAGTTACAAGCAACTTTCACCATAGTATACTCATAGTTAATCAAATAAAAGTTAAATTAAAAAAACTAATTTTCTTCACCTCCTTGTTACGCCATTTAATTTATCTTACGGTATGAACAATAAACCGGTATATGCCATCAAGCATCATTCATTTCCCTGATACCACAGATTATTTAATAGTTACTACTTACTTCAGTAAACCTGTCGGTCCGACAAAGTGTAAACGAGCGCTTAGTCTTGTTAACGATCCGTGACGTTTAAAAATAAAGAAAAAGATTTTCCATTTTCAACCGTATCCTCAGAAGCACGTTCTAGGTCTATTGCAGATGCAAAGATGCCGGAAAATCACGAAGCACGGTGATTGGGCCCGATTCGCGGCGTGCGGTAATTCCACAGGCATGAACTGAAGTAGATAACGCACGTTTAAATAAAAACCAAACTTGACGATCTTGACGCTTACTGCAACGTTACGATAACGTTTTAGTAAAAAGTATTGACTATTATTCAATCGATTTCAGTCGAATTCATGGACAGAGGAATGATAAATATAAATAAAATAAGACAAAACAACACACCAATTTTAATGGTCTCGATATAAGCATTAAACGCTAGTAAACAAATTAGTCTGTATGAAAAAAAACAAGCGAAACAGTTAGTTGAAATTTACTGTAAAAATATCAAAATATTTTATAGCACAGAAGATGTCACTGGTAATGAGATTAATGATAAAGCCATATTCTGCCTATCTAAGACGATAATCTAGCACTTTAGTGATCGTTATCCTCCATTTTCTCAATAGATTCCAAACAGACGCATAGACAGAAAAATGACTCATTGAAATCTTATTGATTCTGGCACTACTTGATACTAAATGGAGCAGCATCAAAAAAAGAGTACATGCACTCGCTTTATCTATTCCCATTTAAGTCCGTGCGCTAATTCGTTGTTGCTGTAACTATACTGCTAGTTTTATATCCAAGTATGACGATGTGCTAATATGATGAGGTTTTCGAGGCAACGTTCACGTTCGTGAGTGCGGACGACCTTCCCTTCAAGATATTAAATCTTACAGTAATATTAAAAGCTAGCTAAATAAATATAAGATGTTGACATTTGAGAATGTTTTCAATATCGCTCTAAGCATTCCTTCCCCACCCTACCACTCCCACACGACGCATGCTTGACTACGTAGTCATCTACAGACGATCCAGCTTCTGTTGGGTCCCACGAAAAGGTTCGGTGACTCATTTATTTGTCGTACCATTCAGACGTGGAAAGCTCCTTCAGCGCATGCGTTTCCTTCCTCTTATAGTCCCGGGGTCTTCAAGCAAGGCGTGAAAATGAATTTCTGCAAGCCCTCAAGGTGGTATGGCCAGCTCAGTGATTCGTTATCATGACTGTGCTTGTCAGCCTGATTCATATCTGGATCTCACGACTACTTTGAATCAGATGGAGTGAGGATAACATTTCGGTGTTAAACAAGCGTGCTCGCTGCCTAAAAGTGGCGTCTTAAAATGTAGGGCTGTATTTGCCCTTAAATGCTTTCCTTCTAGAACTCTACACCCACAGGAAACAGTTCTACACCCTATGAATTGTTGAAATGTTTTCATTGTCTGCAAGATGAGTCAATCTGCAATTTGAAAACCTCTACAAGGCTGAATAAAATTTGGACCTCGAAAAAAATTGCTCAAAAATCATCTAGCACCTTGTCAATCAATCATTTCCTTGTGTGTTACCTCATAACACAGGGATATTAATCCCTACTTCCAGACCATTACAAGAGGTGTGTTGTCTGGCACATATTTATATTTATTAAATTGACCCTACTATCGCTTGAACAACTTACTATCTCGACTATATCGCCCAAATGAAGTAATGAGTCAGAGGCAAGTAGCCTGTTGCCGTCATGGACCATGACGGCAAAAAAGGCTTTCCAAGTGTTCCGTTCACCATGACTCATAGTAACACTTAGAAACCTACTTTTTACCAAATATATTAGAACCCAACGTGGTAGGTGGTGAGCCTTCCGCCGTTATTGAGTGGCTTTGGATTTTTATCGGTGTTTTCCATTACCGGAGAGTTGACTTGTCTCATTCACTGTACTCTGAATTTATTTTTTGATAAACAAACAAAGTTCAAAAGAGTAACTTCTTATCGAGAAGACTCCGGCAAGTAACTATCGAGTTTCTTGCCGGAGTCTTCTCGATAAAAAGCAACGTCCGAACCGGTGGTAGACTCACATTATGTTTATTCACGATATTCACTAATATTGTACTATTTTTACGTTCATTATTATTATTTCTATTTTTTTTTGACATGTCTTAAGTGCTTTGTTATTAGCTTAAATTAATAAATTATTTTTTTACTTTACTTTACTTTAGTTAGTCTAATTTAACAATGAACACAAAGATGGTACTGGCCAGGTTTGAACTCGGGACCACATGGGTCTACAGTCGGAGTGCTTAACCCCTAGGCCACGACTCTCTCCAATAAGACTTATAATCATGACATGAAATTAATAAGTGAAACTTTTTGAAATAACTTTTCCACGCTTATTTGAAGTTTTGGGCCCTGACGTCTTTTGTGAAATTTAATACTCATTACACTTTAAAATCGTAACTTATTAACCATGCTAATGAAAGCTCTGAACAAATTAGAGGAATCCAAACTTTGTGAGATCTTTAGAATTTTGACGAAGTAGCAGAAAGGAATGTCTATTAGTTTATGAATTCTCAAACGTTACTCAGAACTGAGTAGCTTTAAGACGTCTATCCCTTTTACTTAGACTGACCATTCACGTGAAAATGATTTAGAAATGCCCGCTTTTATAAACGAATAGGTAAATCTCGACCTCTTTAAATGTTTTTTTTTAATTCTTGTACCACTTAATTACTGGTGTTGTGTTTTTTTGCTGCTTTAAGAAAGTTCAACGACTATCTCGTGAATACAATCCTAAAACATGTATTTGATTTCAGAAACAAAAAATATCCACAATTTAAGAGAACGAAAAAACCTGAGTGACTTTGGCACCCTTTATAAGAATACAGAGACATCATATTAGTTTAAAAGCTTTTTAGCTTCAGCGGTATTTGTGAAAACAAGTCACGTCATAATGATAATAGTTTTTTTTTTATATTGCCCGTCAAGATGACCTCACTCCACCTGATGGAAAGCGGTCGTGAGGTCCAAATATGAGGTTGACAAGCCCAGTCATTCAACGAATCACCGGGCTGGCCATCCTCACCTTGAAGGCCTGCAGAAATGCCTTTTCACGCCCCGCTTGAAGAACCCGGGACTATACGAGGAAGGAAACACATGTGCTGGAAGAGCGTTCCACGTCTGGATGGTACGACAAAGAAACGAGTCACCGAACCTTTTAGTTCGGGCCAACAAATGTTGAATTGTGTGTGGGTGACGCCGTAGTCCAGCACGCGTGGTATGGGAGTGGAAAGGTGAGGGTATTGTTTACAACATAACCTAAAATGATGCGAAGAAAATCAGTAAATGATGGCCTATGAAATTCCAAAATAGCGACCATTTGATGTGGGTACACTTACACAACGAAAATATCGTGTGTGTTTTGTTTTTGCTGCATTTACTGCCAAATAAACTTATTTCCTTTCTTTTTTTTAATGATATTTGCCTTTCCCGATTGTTGACTAGAATGTGGGGATTGCCTTTGGACATTAGGGCCGGATTCTAGAGTCGTACTCAAGCACTGATCAACGGCCTAAGATTTCAAACTCAAACTCAAATAGACTGTATCAGTACTTTCGAATCGTCAAATTTACAGCAAACTATACTAAATAATAGACATAAATACCATAATAATATAGATATATAAATGCACAGTATACAGACATAATGCGACTCTACCACCGCGTCGGAGTTGTTTCTTGCTGAGAAGTCCCGGCGAGAAACTCAGCAGTTACTCTTTTAAACTTGTTTTGGGTTTACAACAGGCGTTAGTATTTTTAGTCATATTTCGCTCGGTGCAATGAAAAAAAGAAAAAAATACATAAACTTAGGATAAGAACGTAAATAGTAATTAACTATTTCAACAGCTGCTTCCGTATGTCTACCACGAGTTTTTGTCACGTAAACTACGATAGTTGACTTCAGAAATATGTATGCCATTTTTAGTTCCATGACTAACCACTGGGGGCGCTGTTACGAACTCTTATACTAAAACGTCAACACGGACGCCAACGGCTGTTATTGGTGTAAACTCATGGCACGAAAACATTCAGAAGTACCATTTTCACAGACCATATTTTGAACTCTTCGTTGGTATTATCTCTGCTCACGAAAATTCGATTATTATTCCCGTAAGTCCTCCGAATTTCTGGTCGCCATTACTAATTGTACCCAGTATTTATTCAACTTGCCACAATGGAATTTCTACCTGACATCTCGTCCGTTCATAAATGTCAGTGAATTTCGTCTGTGCAGGCGAATCGAGCTCTCCAATAATTATTATTTTGCATTGAAAAGGTGCTCAGGATTCTAACGGTCATAGGTTTTGCTTTTGTAAATCGATATTTCTAATCGATGAATACTACGCTCTTTTATGTCTGTGGCATTTGTCAGGAGTGACAGCTGTCATAGACTCAAACGGATGACTTGCACTCTTTCCCGCGCTTTTGTGACGACTAGTTCAAAATAAATGTATCTTCAATTAAATCGTGTTTAATTCGAGCTTCCGTCTAACACTTTATACAGACAGAAATAAAACCCTGTAGTAATATTTCAGGGCATGCATGCAATCATACCGCGGGGTTATTTATAGGTACCGCACGGAAAATAAGGCTTTCTTCAAATATGTGCAAAAAATAATTTGTCTAACGTATCTTCACCGCCAGAAATCGAGTTGCATGTTCGGGCCGTGATGAGGAAATTGCCCTCTGAATGGTTCCATTAAGACCATTAATGGATCTCAGTGGTCAAAATGTCCATTAGAATCTATCTATAGAGTCTCGGAATGGAACTTATTGGACGGGGAAATTGGGGATTCTTAAATAATACCTCGCTATTAATAAATCGGCACGTTCTTCACAAAGAGAATGTACGATACTTTCTTTACTTCGACGACACGATTGGCGTAGTGCGCTGTAGCACGGTTTCTCGCCTCGATTTCCGTAGTGTCCCGGGTTCGATTCCCGGTCTAGTCAATTCAGGAAACGATCTTTTCTGAATTGACTCGGGTCTGGGTGTGCTGGAAGACGCCCCTGGCTTATTTGCTTGTGTGGTACCTCGTAACACAAGGATATTAGTCCCTACTTCGAGGCCATTACAAGAGGTGTGTTGTCTGGCGCATATTCATATTTATTTATCAGCATTGCTTGCTAATTTTCTGTTATACGTCACGAAATTTTATTGTATGTACACATTATGTTTGTCTTGTCTGTATGTTATTTTGTCTTTGACTGAAAACAACTATTTTTTCATAGTTCCAAACAAAAGGGCGCCAATTGTGATTCCAAAATCAACTGTCAAAATTATTATCTACCAGCTTTGCGCCCGCGGCTTCGCCCGCTTGGACTAATTTTTCTCACACGTTGGGTTACATCAAAGTATTCATACGCATAACTAACGTTTTTGAAAAATGTATATGCCTTCAGCAATCAGGGAGAATGTAGCTTTTTAACAGTGAATCAATTTTTAAAATCGGAGATTTCAAAAAGTTTCGGAAATTAAATACGTCAGACATAGTTAGATTGCAAATGTTAAGCATGATACTGAATTAAATTGTTATTCGTACATGAATAAAAATGTCCTTATTTTTCTGATAATGATAATTAATTAGTGAATTTTTATTTTAGCATTAAACAATGCTGTATTTTCTCCACAACGATGGAAACTAGAAAAAATCGACCTGATCCTGGGACTCAAACGGGATTCGAATCCGCGATCTTTCACAATCCGGGTGACTGCTCTTCCAACTGAGCTACCTAGGCCGTTAACAGACCTGGCGAATTCATCTGGTGTATTTTACGTTGTAAGCCAACGTTGTTTCATCAATGTTATAGGCAAGCGCCTTCAACACCCGAAAGACATATTTTTGCAAATATTTGACTTTCGATTAAGATGAAACTAGCTATAGGATGTGATTTTTCTACACAAAGATAGAAACTAGAAAAATTCGACCTGATGCTGGGACTCAAGCGGGATTCGAACCCGCGACCTTTCACAATCACGATATTGGATTGGGTGACTGCGATTTACTACGCAAGCGCGAAAGGACTGCACTTCCCGCAGCGCCGGATAGAGGCAAACGAAATGCATGATTGCACGCACGCATGCTTGCTTGCTTTCATGCATGCTCATTTGTATGCTTGCCTGAACGACTGTTTGAATTAAACTATCACTTTGTGAATGTACAAACTACTCTTATTTGGTAAAGAAACAAAAAATAATAATTAGCGCTTGTGAATAGAGGGATTATGCATCGTTTGGCCTAATGACGAATTTGTGAAGTGATGATACGGCGATAAAACTTTAGGTGAAATAAAATAGGATAAAATTGTTTAGGACATGTGATGATTGTGCGAAAAAAATCTAGGCCAATAGTTTTTGTGCCAATGACAATTAGAGCTACAAAAAATTTGGCGTTCGTTTTTTTTTTTTTTTTTCGTTCGTTCCATTATCGACCCTTTTGATAAACCTGAGTGTGAGAAAGCAAAAAAAAAAAATTGACGTGTACATTTGGACCACCCTTTATGATATTAGTATAGATTATTGATGCTGTAACTGTCATACCTAATGTTTATCTATAAGCTCCTGCACGGATTATCCTTAATTTATGCAAATGAGACATCACACGCCTTTGATGTCATTATCTATAATTACCTGGCAGTAATTATCAATGATTAATCACTTTGCAATATTATTGCTACAGATGCCTTCGAGAAAAACATGAAGGTTGAGTGAGATGAAAGAAGCAGGTATTTAAACGGAAAAGAAAAGAGCATGGAAGATATTTGTATAGGGCTTGGTATACCTCAGGTTACGCAAGAGGCACCACTATGAAGAAATCAAAATATGGTGGTCAGTGATGAAACGTTTGGCAAAAGATTGACAAATTAAATACAAACTAAAAATGTATTTTGGTAAAATCTCGAAATCGATATACTTTTGGAGATATTAATTATTTTTTCATTACTCATACTCTGAAAGTAGGTCTGAAGTTGCCTGAGGAGCGGGATGAAAGTAATACTTTTCATCCCTAGGGAGAATCACTTTCAACTGACAGCTGTCAAATTATTAAAAAAAAACTAGTTCTTTTTCACATATCTATTGAACCATGTTCCAACTTTCTATACAGCCACGATGTAAAATTGAAATAACTTAAAGTTAAGTATTGATTAAAGAATATATATTTTTTAAATAGCTTTACTATAATTTAGATTCAACAATTTCTTTAAAATAACTTAGATTTGGGCAAAATATTTACCATTTTTCCAATGATGAAAATAAAAAATAATGGCTGAATAGCTGCCGGCCACAGAAAAAAAACAAACAAAATAGGCGGGAAAGCGGCAATTCGATCTTCATTTATTTTACTCATTTTTTCTTTAGCTAATTCATGTTTTAATTTTTACTTTCCTTGTATTTGTTATGAAAAGCACAGTGTTTACCTCGGGTTAAAGGCTTATTTAGTCCCTCGAACTATTGGCGCCCTCACTTCGTTCCGGGCGCCAAACCCCGTCTCGGGACTAAATAAGTTACTTTCACCCCTAGGGTACCAATGTACTATTGTTTTGAAAACATATTGTTCAATCTCACTCTTTGAATTACTGACGCGATTGCTTCACGCATAATACCCGTAGCATCGAAGTCATCAGTATGCTCTACGCTCTCTCTCTATATCCATGTCATCTTTCAAATCCTCAGTTACTATGTGACCAAGGTACTTAAGGGGAGGTGGTTCACAAAACATGTTATAAGAATCTAATTAAATTTGCTGATATTGTTGAGATGATAATACAGGGAATTTATCCGGTGGAAACATGATTTGATAAAGTTGGCTCGATATAATAAATTCACAAAGTTATGTACCTCTTTTCGTGACATTTTGTGTTCTATTTTTGATTTTATTTCTAAAATAATTGACCTGTAATACGAGTCCTTTACCAAAACAAAGTTTAAAGGTGGTAACTGGAGGGATTACATTTGATGTTTTTTTTATTATTACATCTATTAATTTTTTAATCAATTATTTTAGTGATTTTCGGTCCGCGTGGCGCTCACCAGTTTCCTTCGGGAAATGTTGTGCAGAGCCCTGGCCTTAACACGGTCCAAAATAGCTCCGTTGAGGGTAAGCGGTGGTATATACTTTCTTTCAATATTTAACCATCATTTTCCTGAGTTTACTCGTATTTTTATTTTTTATTTTTTGAATGGTTTTAAATTAAATGAGCATTCACTTGAGTTTGTTGTATGCCCTGGGTGTTATTATCTGTTTAGGTTTGAATTAAGAAATATATAACTCACTTTTTAGTGCTCCGCGCTGTAGCTTCCGCGTTGATGTTTTTATGGAAATTCGGTAAAGCGCTCCCAGTGATTAGAAATGGAATTAAAACTGGCATACACATTACTGAAGTCAGCTATCGTAGTTTATGTGACGGAAGCTACGTTAACATTCTGTTGGTTAGTCAAATTTATTTATTTATTTAGGATAGATACACAGACAGATCACCATCGATACATGACTAAAAATAATATTATAAATAAACTAGGCTAGACGGTAATCCACAAATAGTGTACACAGCATAGCTAAATCTTACTGCCTATAAAAAGGACAGTTTTAAAAAACAAATAAAATATTAAAATAAAAAGCATAAAACATTCAAAGTAAACAGTGCGAGCTATGAGTTGAGTGAAAAGGATGATGATGAAAATAAATAAATAAATAATAAATATCCCTGGACATTATTCCACACAGCGCCATCTAGCCCCAAAGTAAGCTAATTAAAGCTAGTGTTATGGGATACTAGACAACGGATAAACATACTTAAATACATTTTCTTTTGTAAATACATACTTATTATACATAGGAGATACCCACACCAGTACAAACAGACATGTTCATGCACACAAATGTTTGTACTGTGCGGGGATCGAACCCGCGACCTCTGGTGTAGTAGCCAACTTCTTAACCATTACACCAAGTCGGTCGTCGAATGATCTTGATGTAAGCTGTCTGTCTCATACAAATACTTTACTACGTACATTAGCGACTATCGTCGGCGTTAATTGATGGTACGGCTACTGAAAGGATCTCACCATGTATCACCATGTTATAGCAAATAAATAATTATCTTATCTTATCTAACCTACTGCCAATAATCACGAGAGCGTGTCTACCCGAAATGAAGCGCCAAGCTACTTTTTACATCCAAACATACCATCAAGACTTTATCCCAAACGGGGTAGTCAGAGGCAAGTGACTGTGTCGTCAAGGTGAACGGAACACTCAGAAGCCAATTTTTTACCAATGGTATTAAAACCCAACGTGGTAGGTGGTGAGCCTTCCGCCGTTATCCGGGATGATTTGGTTTTTTATCGATGTTCTCCATCACCGGAGAGTAAGAGAGTATTCTAAGAACACAAAGATTTTGGTTCTGACCACATTTGAACTCGGGCCACACGATGCACGATCTGAGTTCGGGTGCTGAACCACTAGGCCACGGCGCTCCTTTTTTATTGTGGCTATATTAAACAAAATGAAGCCAATACCCATCCATTGTAGCGATGACTTGATTTCAATGATGGAGGCCTTTGCCCATTGCAGCAGTGGGACAGTATATAGGGTAATTTCTTTATTTTTGTTTCCTTTATGTGTGCATGAATGCGGTAGAGGGGCGCGTCATTTCTGCTTAGACAAGCTCTACCTACAGATCACAACAAAAGAATCCCTAGTCGGAAACTATAAACGTGGGCGAACAAAAATCATTTATTACTCGCCATTGTATCCGAAATCGATTCACTTGACGATGCAAATAATCGAGATAGCAATGTGTGCTGAACTCCTTACGTGAGGGAGTATTCTGATGCGTCCGCCAGGTGTGATTCAGATTTTATGCGCCGATTCCCTTTTAAAAGTGAGATTGTCTCTTTCAGTTATCTTCGAGGTATACTGAAACCTTTTTTATCTGGAAATTATTATCTCATTTATTGTTTTTCAGGATCGTGACTCGTAAGCTTTCTTCGAATGATTCAGAATTGTAAGCCGACCTCACTTTTTATTGAAAGATGTCCCTGACAGCTCAACTACTCGTAACACACACTTACTCGTATAAATTCAGTGACACAAGCACTGTTGCTGAAAATAAGTGAGCACGATTAAAATGAGGTTTTAGTATCACCTCCGTAATACTAAGCGCACTGATAAACTATATGCTAAGGCTGCTTTTTCACCAGATATTATGTGCGATGCAGCTAAGCTGCGAGGATGTGCAAGCTGAGCTACGAAACTATTGGACTGGTTCCACTGATGCTATGCTATGTCACGGAGCGAGTAAGATGTGCTACGCAGATGCACCACCGCTAGTTGGCTGTGCGAGGAAGATGCGCAGCTCGAGCTACGCGATGTATCGACAGTGGTGAAGGCACGTGCACCACACAGTCACAGACGCCTCCATAGCACGCCTACAATAACACCACAATAGTGACGGAATACCAGCTAAGCTTTAGATGCCCGTCGGGTCTGCCCGAGAGGTCCGGAGGTATTTCTCTTTTTTAATTTAATGACCTAAACTAGTCATTACAAAGACACGCCGTCCGTAAAAACTCTAAACATAGGTTTTAGTAAATGCGCGATCGAAGCATTTGTTTCTATTCGGATACGCCCCCGTTACCCGCCTTCATTAATCTTTGTATCCAATCTCAGGCGCATTCTACCTGCTTAGTCTTACCAATAGACAAACCATTTGTCTTTTTAGTCAGCTGGGTATGTGCGTTGGAAATGGCTTTTATGTTGTTTTACTGAGAATGTAATCATAATTGAAATAAAATAAAATGAAAAATGTTTATTACTAAAATAAATAAACAAGATTTTAAAATTTTCTCATTGCACTTTTATCCACAAATTTAGCACTTTTATAAATTTATTAACGTGTATGTTGTAAATTGTTTAATCGGTTTTTGATGAACGTTTTTGACATTGCATATGTCGCTGTCCTCTGTCCTCTTATTGTCATTGTATCATAAAATCCGTTTTAGTGTTAAAAATAAACAAATAACTGGTAAATTACTTGCCAGAATTGCCCTTAAACGGAAGTATTTAAACGAGCAAGAAGGCCTAAGCTTTGCCTTGCGGTGGAATCCAAAGGGTTAACTTCAATAAGACTGAAGGTCAGTCTTATTAAACACATACTCGTAACATAGGCAGTATTACGAGATGCTATTTAGAAACCGTCAGTGGAAAAACTGTAAGTAAGTAAGTAAGTAAATCATTTATTTGCTAAGAATACATTGAGAAAAGAGATGGTAAAAACATTGTCTTGACGTAGTATATTATCGTAACACAAATTACGAGTATAGCATTATTAATAAAATTTATTGATGAAAGAGTTAAGGGGAGGTGGTACACAAAACACGTTTTTAGAATTGATTTTCGAAGTAGTAAACAATGAAATTAAAATCTAATAAAATTTACTGATAATGTTGAGGAAATAATACAGGGAATCCATTCGATGGAACATGATTTGATAAAGTTGGCTTGACATAATAAATTCACAAAGTTACCTCTTTTCGTGACATTTTGTCTTCTATTTTTGTTCACCAAAACAAAGTGTGATTTCATCAGATGGTTTTTTTATTACGTCTATGAATTTTTTTATTGATAATTTTCAGTGATTTACGGTCCGCGTGGCGCTCACCAGTTTCCTTCGGGAAATGTTGTGCAGAACCACTTTTTTTTTTTTTTGTTATCCGGGTGAGAAATGCATTACGCACTATCCAACTGCCTGGGTCGGGCAGTGGGGGAGTGTAGGACTCTCCGCCGGTGAAGCCGGCGGCATACCTACTAAAAACACCCGGGTATACCTCTCCGCTATGAAATAGGGTGACATGGAGCCTAAAGGATTACCACGTCGCCCCAGCGGTCGGCCCAGCCTATGCGCCGGGCCTCCTCACGCTACGGGGGCATCCCGGTATACTGGGACACCCCCAGACGGGTGCACCTTGGAATAGGGTGTAAGCCCCCCGGCTTACACCCCGGTGCTACTTTTAGGGAGCAGGAGGAAGACGGGCGAACCGCCGTCTTCTTGCTCCCCGCCGTCTGCGTCGTAGAGGGGCCGCCAGAGGATCATCCTCTCGGCAGCCCTCTCCGCAGTCTCCTTCTGCGTCATCATCCCCTCGCAGAAGGAGACCATTGCCATCCAGACCTCCTCACTCCCCAACATGGCTCGAACTACGGCCGGGAGTGAGAAGTCCCTTCCAGTAGTGGCCACGAGGGTATGGCGCTGCTCGGCCCATGCTGTGCACACTTGCAGTGTGTGCAGGGCCGTGTCTTCAGCAGCGCCGCACTCGTGGCACCGCGGGGTGGGCTCCCGCCGGTGTGCAGAACCACCTGGCCTTAAGCTTTAAGAGGGATAAACGTAAGAAAAACTACTATAAGTGAGGCCAAAACCATCACAACTAAAAGATAACTTTTTCTGTTCTAGTTTTACTGGTGAGTAGGCGAATTCCGAAGTCAATATTTCAGAAGATGCAACAGTAGTTGTTTGAAGTTTTCAGAACGGGCGGTGTTGTTTTTAATTATCAATTACAAAGTTTGAAGTTGAGAAATTGATGAGTGAAATTAGATAGCACATCACTTAGAAAACTTCTTCAACTTATTTCAGATGTGGCTTTATTAAGTGATGCCACACAATTGTAGCCACAAGCTGCTTAAAGCTGCGCTTGGGGTTTTGATTTTCCAAATCAAAACTTCATCGTGCAATTTCAAAAGAACAACGAACAAATCAACAAATTTGAAAATAACAATGGTCATTTGATCAAAAGTTTAAAAGACCAAAAAGTGTGGAATATCAAAGTTTAAATTATTTATCACGTAGAAAAAGGTAGTTAACTGAAAAATATAATTTTCATCGTCGTTAAGACTATGCCAAGCAAGCATGCTTGCATGCACGTAGCAAATACAAAGTAGCGAGCTTTCTGGCGCTTCGCCGGCCGCTGCTGCGGCACGCTCGCTTCGCTCGCTCGGCTCGCGCGTTGCTTGGGGGGAGGCCACGGAAGTACCTGGAGCACACAGGTACTTCCGCCGTCGCGGTCCAAGCCGTGCATTGCGAGCAATAGCACCCCCGTACTCAAGCACGCAGGCTCCCACCGTACGCGGACGCTACTAGGTCCGCAACCACGATCCAACTAAAAGGTGGAACCGCTGCCGCATCTGGCGGTGCGGCCCCGCCGAGCCACAGGGGCTCATAGGGGTCACAGTTTTAACCTTTTTTTTTTATTATCGTGGGGAAATCCTCATGGATACCTCGTCGCTCGGGGGAACGACGAGGTTATGTCGGACTTCTACCGACTAAAACCCCACGGTACTCGACCTCAACACTTCAGCAGCGAGGCGGGGTCCCTAAAAAGTTTCGCAACGCCCCGCCGCCAGTGTTTCCCCGTATTTGGGCCCCCTCCAGCCGACCCCCCAATGAAGGGGGGAGGCCACGGAAGTACCTGGAGCACGCAGGTAATTCCGCCGTCGGGGTGAAAGCCGTGCATTGCGAGCAAAAGCACCCCCGTACTCAAGCCCGCTGGCGCCCAACGTACGCGGACCCTACTAGGTCCGCAACCACGATCCACCTAAAAGGTGGATCCGCTGCGACATCTGGCGGTGCGGCCTCGCCGAGCCGCAGTGCACAGGGGGGGGGCAGCCGCGGATCACTGACCCCCTTCAAACGGTTGTGCACCGCGGCTCCCACCTCACGCTCTAAGGTGCTGCGCCCGTGGGCGCCCCTTTGGGCGGGCAGTGGTAGCACCATACCACCACCACGCCCGGCGGCAGGCAATGGGTGGGTGGGAAGTCCACCGCACTGCCATGCCTGAGCCCTCTTAGCTTCCCGGTGGTTCCACCTACCACCAGTACTAAGCCCCCCCGCCACGACAAGGCGAAGGCTCATGGGGGGGGGGGTCACAGTTTTAACCTAACCTAACCTAGTATTGGGGTTAGAAATACATCAAACTATGCTTCTTTTTTTTTAATATTGCCCGTCAAGATGACCTCACTCCACCTGATGGAAAGCGGCCGTGAGGTCCAGATATGAGGTTGACAAGCCCAGTCATTCAAACGAATCACTGGGCTGGCCATCCTCACCTTGACGGCCTGCAGAAATGCCTTTTCACGCCCCGCTTGAAGAACCCGGGACTATACAAGGAAGGAAACACATGTGCTGGAAGAGCGTTCCACGTCTGGATGGTACGACAAAGACCCGCCTCCCGCGCACACTCGGGCACAGTCGCCGGCTTCTCGCCGCCGCGGATGTGAGGACTAGGAATAGGACCGGAGTCTAGTGGATTGACCTCACTAGTAGTCGCGTTTAGTGACCGCAACAAGTATCCCATTGCAGCTTCACTTATAAACGAACTGGACAAAGAAGAGAGGGAGCAAAGTAGAAGTCACAAATGAGCGGGGCATACGTGTTACTGACACTCAATCCAATCATTACACTTGACTTCCGTCAGATCTGGCGTTTTAAGTGTTATGTGAATTATTACTGATTAGCAGGTAAAATAAAATCAGTATTTTTTTTATTAACCTGTCATGCCCCACTGCTGAGCACAGGTCTTTCAAACTCTCTGGTAATTTGTAAGTAATGAAATGTATTTTTTTTAACTCTGTTAATTTGTAAGTATTGAAATGTAAATATTTTATACAACTTTCAGTAGTACATTTTTTTTTACGACCATCTGCCTTAACATGAAGTCATTTTTTTGATTAAGATTTTTTCTTGCAATATTTTAGCTTTTTAATGTGACATGGGTATTATAGATGACATGGATCATGTAAATCATCATCAAAGTAAGACATATTATCTGCTAATTTTTCAGCAAAAGAAATAAGTTGGTGCCTTGGATCCATTTTTTTAATAATTATTTTTGTAGAGACTTAGGCGATTTTCTGAAAAAAACTAAAATTGATCATAACATTTTAACGGTTCGGACCAATACTGATAGGGTTAAAAAGGTCAGAAATGACCCTATATATAACCCTATTTAATAGCTATGCACTATTTCGATTTGGCCCTTACTTCCAGTTCACCCTGTATATTAAATATCGTTTTATCATTTGGACCGCCTAATTATTTCAATAGTTATTGGCCTAAGAGAGTCAGTGTCTTCAGCTAGATATAACGGTCCAAAATACGTAGGTAGCTTGGGCACGAAAACTCAGTTTTGACCACCCTGTGGATTGAAACGTTGTAGCATGGCTACGTTACGTCCATTTAATACTAAGATATTTCCAACCCTAATTGCTCAACCAAATTGTGTTGTTGTCACTGTTCAGCTTAAAAGCAATCTGTATTATATTTTTAAAATTGATGTTTATAGCACGACCGTGGTCTCTAATTTTTTACTGTATATCAGTAATTGACGACATGGTTGGCGTAGTGCGCTGTAGCACGGTTTCTCGCCTCGATTTCCGTAGTGTCCCGGGTTCGATTCCCGGTCGGGTCAATTTAGGAAACGATCTTTTCTGAATTGACTCGAGTCTGAGTGTGCTGGGAGACGCCCCTAGCTTTTTCCTTGTGTGGTACCTCGTAACACAGGGATATTAATCCCTACTTCGAGACCATTACAAGAGGTGTGTTGTCTGGCGCATATTTATTATTTATTATTATTTATTAATTGTCAACTGATTTCTACGATCCAAGCAGCTTGCTTAGTGTTGAAGTCGTTAAATACTATAAGACTATAACTGTGTATTTTGGAAATAAATATTTATTATTTATTTATCAGCTTGTTTATCAGTCTATAACACAATTGCGAGCTCTACTTAGTTTAGGGGCAAATTCTGTGTATAAATATGCCCTAGATTTGCTTATTTATATTGTAGCAATAACATACGAAACAAAAAGGCGTTTCTTGGAACCACCCCGTCAGTAAACAGGGCGCTTTATTATATAAAACATGTGTTTTCCTGTTCACTCAAATTTTTTGCTACTTTTACAAATGAGGGTAGTTACATTATGTCTCTCACACTTTCTTTTGTTAGTTGGGAAAAACAGCGTTTAATGTAGCCTTTTTAGGTTGTTTTGGCACTTCGAAAAATATATTTTTCCCACGACCTAACCATATCTAATGACCTTCAATAAACAGGGACTTAGCATCTGCGCGCTGTCAACGGAACAAGAAGAAGTGCGCTTTAATCATTCTAATATCATATTTTTATTATTTTATTAGTTAAAATGTGTCTCCCACCTCTCAAACATGTTCGTAAGAGGCAAAAGGCAGGATGTCACCACAGTCACACGTGAGACATGTTCAAGGCTGCGGCCGCACTATAGCGCTAAGGCGAACATTTGCGATGTCGCGACATGCCTGGTCAAAAAGTTCATCTTATCGCGAATTATCTTCGCGAATACGAATGCCCTTTGCGCCACTGTCCGTAAATTGCTGCACATCAAAGGGTTTTGTCGCGACACTGTTCGTGCTGTTGGCTACACTTCGCGCGCTTGCTTTTTGAACGCTTTATTCATGGATTGGAGTAATGAGAGGATATTAGAATTCATACAAAGTTATGAATCTGAACCAGTTTTATGGAATCCTATGAGCCACACCACAAGAAAAACGATCGAGATGAATGATCGCGACGTTCTAGATTATTTTCACGTACAAGTCTGGCCGTAGCATTAGATCTTTCATTATGACGTGGATTATTCAGTGAATGGATCATTGACGTTAACGGATAGATTGTCTAGAGTTGTTACATACCTTATTAACTCGTCAAGTTCATTTTCTATACTGAGCGTAGCGAGTAATTTCGTAAATGATCTTTTGTTTTCAGTCACTCAACGGTTACCTATTTACTGACGAAATTGCTCGCTCCCTCCATTTAGAGAATTCGCTTGGATATAGGCGATTGTAAAATGCCCTGGGGCCGCTTTGCCACTTTTGCAGCGTGATCGTTTACGGTTCTAAAAATGGCTTACTTTGTATTGGTATTACGGTGTTAATTTTTTAGAGCTAGGTACTTCCACAAATTAGACATGCGCGGCGCTCTGACAGATAGCCCGCTTAGAACAACACGCCATTTTTGACGCACGCACACAAAGACATGAGTTTACAAGCGCAGTCAGTGAGCTTCGGTGAGTCGGAAAGTCGCACTGTCGCGAATGTTTTTGTTTTTGTCGAACTTGGTGCAATTTTTCACATGATGAATTTTGTTTTTGGCCGGTTCTGTCAAGTAGGTATAACTTACTTACTTTATTTTATAAATTCAGAGCGAATATTGTAGTAACCCTAGGCGGTTCACGCAAGTTTTGGAAAGAGGTACGAGCTGTCCTTCTGTAAACTCTTTATTTTGAGGTACTTCTGCAACCGAAAAGTTTTAGACTGGTACTATTTGACAGATAAACAATGGTATGAAACGTCAAATACGCCGCGCAGAAGTTTAGATTGCATAACGGGTCATGGTCACGTGACTGGGAATAAGAGATCATAATATCAAAATGCCAGGACGCTCAATTTACAGACAAGTGCGAGAAAGCTTTAGGAGATCGTATCTAATATGGCCCCTGGCAGGCCCCTGTCACTTCACGAACTTGAATAACCATTTGGCAGTTGATTGTCAACAGCCGCGTAGAGCATTTGTATGCGAATCTTGCGGTTCAATGACACAAATGACAGCTCGCATTTAGGATTAAGAAAATTGTCATTTTTCTGATGTGATTTATCTGTTACGTTAGTTACTATCAAGTAATCTGTGCCCCTAGTGAGCAAGGGAGTTGTCAGTGGTCACCTGGGGGATCAAGTTCATTGGAGAGATTCTTGTGTGGCATCTGAGATTCGCTATCGTTCATCTTGCTATCAAAACATGAGTTCCACTTTGCCTCAGCGTCTGTCGATAACATAAATGTGATCCATTTGGTGTTGAACGCCGACAAAGCTTTGAATTGAACTAACACCATTTAAAAGCAAATCTCTCAAAATAAGGAAGCTCACACAACTTATGAGTACTCGTAATTTACCTATTTAAATTTCAGTGAATGATTATACAGGGAGAATAATTATACAGTGAGAAAAATGATACGGCATATTCGGTAGGTGATTTTGACACTATCTAGGCAAAATTACGATTTTTTACTAACTTTAATTTTGATGATTTCACACGAAGGCATTCTTTTATTTATTTAAAATGGGTTTGCGGTTGGCCTTGGTCTCGCCTGGTGGTAAGCGATGGCGAGGCCGATAGTGTTCAACGCTAACGCAAAAAATGCCTATTCAATCTGGTCTTGAAGACACCAAGGTTGTAAGTATACGGAAACACAGACGCAGGGAGAACGTCACTCTTTAGCAGTGCGGACCAGAAAAGACGTAGCAAACCGTTGAATGCATATTGCTGAGAAGTCAACCACATGAGGTTGGCAGCCCTTCTGGCGTCTAGTGGTCCGGTGGTAGGAAAGAAGAGGGTAGAGGACCTTAACGTTAAACTTCGTTCATAAAATTAAACCTTCTGGGTAGGTATGCCATATTATTTTACTTACTGAATGAATGATCAGCCGACAGTATCTAGCATTCTTGATAATGACGATGATGATAAAAGTTTGTAAATAACATTGTAACTTTCTCGTTTCAGCTGAACAGAATAAGCGCTACAATATTGCCACAACGCACATAAAGTTTATCTCAATATGGAACGCGAATACATAACGCCTCGAATATTTAGGAGATTTTTATGGATTTCTGCTGGAATTCTTATGAAAATGCAATCGATTTATGTATCTACATTTTACATTATTAACACACATTACATTCTTATTTCTTCGAAACAAGCCTTTGAACGCCAGACTGACTTATTGCATTTGAAATTTTATTCAATCTTTCACGGCTCTTTTTTTTTTCATACATTTTATTAAAAAATATAGATTGTTCAATATTTCTTGTAAACTAAGTAATATTTTTCTGTATGTTCGTTTATTATCCATGTAATTTGTTGTTTCGAATGTAAATCTAAACCCAAAAAATATCAATGCCTACGTACGAGTATCTTAATTATAATTTTTATAACTCGACTACGCTTCTTGTTTCATCTCCTTGCTGTATCATTGTCTGGAAGAGATTTGATTTTACCAGAAATACGTTGAATTGTAGCTATTTCTAATAATTGCATATTATGAACAAGTTTCTATTTATCCCAAAGTCTTATTCCTTACAAAAAGCAATAAATGGTTGTCATCAAAATACTTTTCACGTACTACTAGCGCCATCTAGTTGCCGCGGTTGGAAAGTTCGTACGAGCATTGCAATGCGTTTGTTTGTCACGGTAGAACTGCAGCGAGGAAAATATGCACTATCCAATCTGGGACAGAATAGCTGTAATCTAATTAGAGTTTTAGTACTCTGCCGCTGTTTTGATCATAAAACAGAATATTTGTTAAACTTGCTACTAGTTAAATGACGCGAAATAAAAAAGATTTCAGCTGCAACGATCTGAACTGGATGTTTTGCGAACATTTACAATTCGAATTAGTCTAAACTCGACTTATAATGTCAGTGTTTAACATAACATAACATACCATCACGACTTTATCCCAAACGGGATAGTCAGAGCAGAATCAAGTGACTGTGTCGTCATGGTGAATGAAACACTCAGGAGCCCACTTTTCACCAATGGTATTAGAACCCAACGTGTTAGGTTGTGAGCCTTCCGCCGTTATCCGGGTTGATTTGGTTTTTTGTCAAAATTTTCCATCACCGGAGAGTAAGTCGGATATTTAACAATGAACACAAAGATAATGGTTCTGGCCAGATTTGAACTCGGGACCACACGATCCACGATATGAGTTCGGGTGCTATAGAAAGTGAACGCCTTAGTACCGTGAACGGTCACGCCGCGACAGTGTCAAAAGATTGTAATACGGCCCCTCTGTTAATGGCTTCGATAGCTCAGTTCGAAGAGCAGACACCCGGATACCCAACAATTGACATTGTAGCGAAAACTTATTTTTAATGGTTGAAGTCCTTGCCCAGTAGTGGGACAGTATATGGGCCTTTGACGCCACGATTGGCATAGTGCGCTGTAGCACGGTTTCCCGCCTTGACTCATATAGTGTCGCGGGCTCGATCCCCGGTCGATTTAATTAGGAAACGACGTTTTCTGAATTGGCTCGGATCTGGGTGTGCTGAAAGACGCCCCTTGCTTTATACCTTGTTTTGTACCTCGTATACAGTGATGTTAATGTCTAATTCGAGACCATGGCAAGTAGTCAATCTCAAACTCAAATATCTTTATTTAAATAGACTTAATCAGTACTTTTAAATAGTCAAAAAATATCATACATACTATAATAATATGAATATATAAATAAACAGTATACAAACATAATGCGACTCTACCACCGCGTCAGAGTTGACTCTTACTGAGAAGACCCGGCGAGAAACTCAGTAGTTACTCTTTTAAACTTGTTGGGGTTCACAACGCGAGTTAAGGTCCTTTCTCGTAGTGTTTTACTGTCTTAGTAATTTTTGCATGTATACTAGTGAAAACTGATAGGCTAGTGTTAAGTCTATTTGATTTGTTTAGTGTAAAATAATGTAGCTGTTTGTTTTCCTTAAATAAATGAATAAATAAAAAATAAAAATAAAAGTTAGTAGAAAATTTGTTTGTTTTAAGAAAAAAAATTGCTTAAATTCTAACATTAATAAATAGACAGAACCACCTAACAAGTACAGCAAAGCTACATAATATAAAACAATAGCCTGTACCAAGTAATTTTTGCAATTCCAAAGATAAAATTTTTTAGTCATTAATTTATTGTCTGGCGAATATTTATTATATTAATTTATTATAGTGACCAGGGTGCCAACTACGGTACAAATTTACGAAGTTTCGTGATACTTTGGAAGTACACAATACGTAGTACGATACGAATGGGTTTAAGATATTTTGTACAAAAAAATATGAGTATTACAAACCAAAAAAATTTCTTCAATTTCGGACGGTAAGAATGTTTTTTGAACAATTGAAAATTCACCTAACCACGTGTTCGACAAACGGTAAAAAGTACTCGATGACGTAGCTTAAGTGGCTGCCGGATCTTGTGCTAAAGAAATGTCTAATTCCGTCGTGTCCAGTCCGACACACTGGCAGCTGTCAAATCGAGTTTGCTCGTACTATTCGTTTTAACCAATTCGAAGAATTGGGGTTTATTTTTAGCTATCTGCGAATGTACCTTATTTCATGCACAATAAAGTAATTCTAATTCTATAGTGGCTTAAAGAAATCGATCTCGGTAAGACGTGATATTTTTGGATCTGTATTATTAAAAAAACATATTTGAAAAACACCCAATACCGTAAATATATCACAATAACACTAATAAAATGCGTGAATTTAAATTAAAGAGTATCTCTGCAAAATGAGAAATTTAAATTAAGTTATTATGCATATCGCTTGAAAGACTTAATCGTTTTAATACCTATAAAATGTATATTACCCACATTTAACATGTTTAATGTGAATATGGAAATAATATAATTTGCAAGAGCACTGATTTACTACCATGCCATCACGGCTTTATCCCAAACGAGAGGCAAATGACTCACGTAATGGTGAACGAAACACTCAGAAGCCCACTTTTCACCTTTTTATTTGAACCCAACTTGGTAGGTGGTGAGCTGTCCGCCGTTATCCGGGTTCATATAGTTTTTCACACACCCAAATACGTCTAATCTGACGTTAGCGACTGTCATCGGTGTAGCCTCATGGTACATCACCTTTTTATCTTCCCTTCTTCCCTCCTCAAACCTTTGACCGATAGCCTCCTCCCACTAATGACCCAAACCGAGTTTCGTGTCTTTTTGATCACCCCCACGGATGTTATTTAAGCTTTTTGTGACAAAAGCCTTCTACTCTCCCTATCAAGGTCAAATTTAGCTGTAAAAGCTTTCTGAAGCTAACCACTATTAGTTATTCAGAAATTAAAAAAAGTAAAGTTATCAAACTCAAACTCAAAACTCAAATAACTTTATTCAGATAGACTGTATCAGTACTTTCAAAACGTCAAATTTACAGCAAAATATACTAAATAATAGACATAAATACCATAATAATATGGATATGTAAATAAACAGTATACAGACATAATGCGACTCTACCACCGCGTCGGAGTTGTTTCTTACTGAGAAGACCCGGCGAGAAACTCAGCAGTTACTCTTTTAAACTTGTTTTGGGTTTACAACAGGCGTTAGTAAAGTACAAGCAGTGTGTCATTTTGATACAAATAAACCTAAAAGAATATAAAACAAAGAGAAAAAACCAACCATAAAAGAATATAATAAAAAGAATTCATTTAAACAATTCAAAAACAAGAATTGTTAGTATCTATATGATAGAAACTAGAAACATTCGACCTGATCTTAGGGACTCAAGCGGGATTCTTCCAACGGAGCTACCGAGGCCGTTATCACGCAAGTCAAATATTTGCAAAAATGTTTCTTTCGGAAGGCGCTTGCATTTACGAAAACGTTGGCTTACAACGTTGATTACACTAGATGTTAAATTCGCCAGGTCTGTTAATAACGGCCTCGATAGCTCAGTTGGAAGAGCAGCCACCCGGATTGTAGAAATTCGCGGGTTCGAATCCCGCTGCAGTCCCTAGGATCAGATCGAATTATTCCACTTTCTATCTTTGTGTAGAGAATAGTGCATTGTTTATTGGAAAAAATAAAGTAATGTTTTTAAAATTACTAACACAGCTTCACAAATATCTAAAAGAAAACAACAAAGACGTTCAAAGTCCAGTTAAGTAGATACCCTCTCATAATGTATCTCTAAACATTTCCCCATGCGCCTAGAAATATATTTTCCATGTAAATTCTGTAAAGGAAGTAGGGAGAGAAAGCTTAGTAACACTGCCTTTTTTCGGCAGAGTGGATCTCAAGGGTTCACGTGTTTTGTGAGGTTAATCAGGTGTGATGCCGGCGTTCAAGTGAAACTACGAATGATAACTTATATTTGGGCATTTTTTTCCAAGTTTTATTTAAAAAATCAATAGAAAAGGAGTTCAATCGATGATGTCTATATTAATATTATAAAGAGGAAAGATTTGATTGTTCGTTTGTTTGTATTGAATAGGCTCCGAAACTACTGGACCGATTTTAAAAATTCTTTCACTAATATGAAGCTACATTATCAGGGAGTGATTGGCCGGTAGAAGAGGTCGACCCAAGAAGCGGTGGCTCGACGTCGTTATGGGTGACATGCGTGCCAATAGACTCACCACTGAGGATGCGCAAGACCGCGCGAAGTGGGCCAAGAAAATAAGAAAGGCGGACCCTGGGACCTCACACACCGGTGTGGGTTCACAACCGGGATAGACCGCATGGATGATGATGATGATGATGATAGTCGACGACCAACTTGGTGTAATGGTTAAGAAGTTGGCTACTACACCAGAGGTCGCGGGTTCGATCCCCGCACAGTACAAACATTTGTGTGCATGAACATGTCTGTTTGTACTGGTCTGGGTGTCTCCTATGTATAATAAGTATGTATTTACAAAAGAAAATGTATTTAAGTATGTTTATCCGTTGTCTAGTATCCCATAACACAAGCTTTAATTAGCTTACTTTGGGGCTAGATGGCGCTGTGTGGAATAATGTCCAGGGATATTTATGTATTTATTTATAGGCTATATTTTATTTTGATTGAACAAAACATTCAGTAAAAAATAATAGTATTAGGAGAAACACGGGCGAGATGTGCTGCTTTACCGACGCCGCGAAGTGTAATTACTTTTGACTTTGACAGAACGAAGTCTGTCGAGGCAGCTAGCATCTAATATAGGTGGATATGATTTTGTGCTGAGAGTGCGCAAATAAAGTGCAGTAGCGCCTAAGATGTACTTTATTCATAAAAAAGCATATAATGCTACATTTGACTGGCCTGTTGGTGCAACCTATGACAAACATATGTGACGATCATTTGTGTTTGTTGTGTGGCTGGGTGTACACTGTTTTATAGAAAATCGATTCATAGAATTTCGTTTCACATAAATTGTTTCTCATATTATCATTTCATCGAATAATCAATACGCAGAATCGTTACCTACTTCGAAGAAATTTAAATCATAGATTTTTGTTACAAATCAAATTCATTTCTTAGAATATTCATATCATAGAATATCAAACCAAGTATTATTATTACTCAAAATGTTTGGCTCTTGTAAGTATGTATTTAGAAATAATTGAGTATGTTTATTAGTCTCGGACACCCATAGTACAAGCTATCATATGCTTAGTTTAGGGTCAGATGATCGTAGTGTAATTTTTCCCGACTAAAAAAACTATTAAATAATTTTACAATTTGCGAGCACTGGCTCGCCTGCGCTGCGTTAGGTCAGTTTTTTTCTTCTAAACCAGTCACAGATTAACAATTTAGTACACATGGAACTAAAACTCTCAACATTTTCGCAATGAAGATGGTCCGTCCACACTCCACAGATAATAGTTTATTTACTGGCTGTTTGAGTTTGTCTATGTCACATGAAGGAAATTAAAAAAATAGTTAATTTTTACTCCCCAGGGGCTAAAGTGGTCACTTTAGGCCCGCTTCGTAGGGCTATATTGGCGTACTTTTAGAGCATGGGAAGTGAAAATATAGTTAAGCCGCATATACACTAACCTTTAGAGTGTTGAATTAACCGTTTCAGTTGGGTCATTGCGGTGTGTTTATGGCCCGCGATAATTTACGGCGGGCAATGCACAGTAGACCGCGTGTGTGTTTGTCATCGCTTATCTCTCGACCCGTTGACTTCAAAATGGCTGTGATTTCAAATGAAATCAGTAATTACTGCGTAGCTGACGCAGAACGAAGGTTAATTGATAGAGGTAGCAGATACCAGATAATTGTATAAATTGGCTTAAATTCATTGAAGATCAATGCCTTGAATAAAATTTTTATCAGCTTAGGTTAAAGCTCTATAGCTTTTATGAATAAGGGAGATCATTAACAAAGGTCGACGGATGGATAATGACGGATTAGTCTATTACGAGTACCTAGGCACTAATAATAGGTTTCTAACAACAATTTAGCGAAATCTGACTCGCATGTTCTTCAATCTAGCATTATCTCAGACATTATGTATAATTACTTAGCCTCGTCACCGTTTATCGAACAGATACGGATTTTCATGGGGCTAGGGTAAGAGCACACGAGTATGTCCGTTTTCGTTTATTTAATAAAACTCAAATGCTACTAACTACTAAAATTAAGTACAAAAACAGAAAGAAAGGGAAAGTTTACTTTTAGATACTCTACTTTAAAATAACTCGAAAAAAAGCAAGCTTTTTTCACACACTGCTAGGTAACAAAAAATATAATTACACTCTGCACTCGAATGTCCCGAAGACGGACAGTGGGTTATAGGTACGTGTAAGGCCTGAACTGCGCTTCACACAGCAGCAGTCTTTGCCTGGGACTCCTGGGAGTGAAGTACTGTTCGCAAACTGAGCTTTTTGGAAGTTCGTTCCGCGTTTGTTTCTATTCAAGTTATTAATAAGATAAGATAAGATAAACTTTATTGCACAAACAAAATATTACAGTTTCATTTGAATTAATTAGGTGTACAATATAGCCGGCCTTATCGCTAGTAGCGATCTCTTCCAGGCAACCTTCAGTAGAGAATCAGGAAAAAATTAAGTGCGGTGCAAGATGATAACTAAGAGACACAATAACTAATTTACTATAACATAAAAATAAACATACATACATACAATACCGAAGCAAAATAATAAACGTACAGATACTTATCATACATATATATTACGGTATGGATTAACTTATAGGTGAAAGTAAACTGGAAAGAAGGCGATTGAGTCAAAGTGACAGAAGGAGCTTTAACTCGGGATTTGATGATGGGATGTGATTTAGATACGAGTAGCCTAATGGACACGTGTTATTAATGTGACTGGTCAATGAAAAATGCTCCAGTTTTTTTATTAAATCACAAGACAAAATCTGGGCACCCTTCGGTAATAGATGGCTTTACCTTAGTAAAAGCTTATCTTTACTGATCTCGCAACAACTCCGTGTAATCCCCTGATGGAACCCGGTGATTGTGAAAGGGTTTCAATACTCACTAATTGGGTGGGATAATCTGACGATGTCTTAGAAGTCTCCTGCGTACCTACTGTAACATCGAAATTTTATATGATCTTAATGCTAGGACGTAATTAATTTAATTTTGTAATGAATTCTCATTTGGTTATGTTTTTGAACATTAACATTGATGAAAACTGGCCCCTGACTTGACTCTTGAATTTAATTTCGCCGGATTGGCATTACATTACTGTCATCAAATATGTTATTGAACCCTAACGCTTTAGAATAAGGTTCATAATTTTTTTGTTTGACATTTCTCCAATGCTTGTCAAATGAACTTCTTTTCAAGAGTCAGGCCCCTGGCCATTGCAGCGGCACGGATTATTCAACAGTTCCAGCCGCGCTATTATTACCTAGGCTTAATAGAAGATACCTAATGAATAGGTATCATCTTTTTTAAATCGATCTTTACCTACTTTCAAATAACTTTGAAACGCGACACTCTTTTAGGGTATCATATTATCAGTCATTTTTTGTTTGTTTACGTGTCTTCTATCCATTTAGACCACTTTTATCGTGCGCGGAAACTGCGAGAAAAAAACAAAATGGCGGCTGGTGACTTATTTATTTATCAATGCAGCATGCTGGCTTACAGTTGCCCAAAATCCCAGCACGCTAATCATGGTACATGCATAATTAATTTTCCCATGCCACAAAACATAATACTTTATTGAAGATACAGACTGGATATAAATTAATAATGAAATAAACTGTCAATAAAAATAATCTATGTCAACATAAATAAAATCAAAACCTCAAAAACATTGAATAACAAATTGTCAAATTATATATCAAAACAGATTTCCAAACTATTAAAATTACAAACTATTCTATGCTTAAAGTCATATGCTATTAATAAATAAAAGGGCTTTTTAACAGAATTGTGCAAAGCTGTCGGCAAATAGGTCAGTGTCAAAATCGTGAGCAAGTAAATCACCAATAAGGCGTACATCACTAATGGTGGGTGCGTGTGCGGCGTACCTGGTGCGCGTCGGGGGCTGCCACAGCAGGCATAGCCTCCTCCGAGGCGCTACCGTCCCCTCATCATTCCAACTCATGAGTTTTGCCACAAATGTTCAAACCCTTACACGTAACTTCGTACCCCAGTATATTGAATGGGCAGGAAAATGGGACACGCGACGGGTTAAAATTAGTAATTGAGAATTTTTTTAGCATTAGGGTGGGTGAAGCCCACGGGCTATACTCACAAAAACAAACATGTTCAGTCCCGCTTTTGTTCGAACGATATCGGATTATCCATGAGCTTACCATGCCGGCGGTTAGCCGACCTCTGTCAAGGAAGGGTATCACAATACCTACCCTCGAGACGGCTGACTCCGGGAAAACGTGATAGTCCCCCTTTCACACTGGGGTCACGTAAGTAACCACCGATACCCTAGAAAGGGGTTTGACCATTTTGAACGGTGGCTGGCATAGCCACCTGCTGCCCTTTTTTTTCTGTGGTTTCCGCGCACGATAAAAGTGATATGAATGGATAGAGGAGACGTTAAAAAACAAAAAATATCTGGTAGGTAATATGGTACTAGGGTACCATATTACTCGGAAACGTGATACTTTAGGAAGTATCACGTTCCGAGTTATTTGAAGGTAGAGATAGATAAGAAAAGTAATAATATAATTATTAAAAACCTACTAAACTATGTGGCTTTTGTATTATATTGTTAACAAATTACAGATTTTAGGACATTTGAACAACCATTTAATATCTTCTTCCGCAATCTCCACACATCCCAATGTCGCCTAGAAGAATTGTTCAAAGCGATAAGGCCACTATTCGCCTTTCCTATGTTGTCACTTAATTGTATTTTTCCCATGCAATAATGTTTATGTTACGTGGTACTTGATTAACTGTGCATTATTAATACGGACCGGTCCTAATGAATAATGACCAAGGGGTTTGGTTAATTTGATAAATGAATTACTTTGGCCGGTCCATATGAGTAAAGACAGACTACTCTTGGGCAGTTTAATAAATCAAAGTTCGAGATGGCTTGAATTTATTAATTTTACTTAGCATTATGAATAATTTCACTATCAGAATCGACCTTTGGCATTTATTTTTGGAAAAAAATTAAATCGATTCGTATGATTTCTTTAGTAAAATATCTTTACTTTAGTTAGAATACCACAGTATAAAACTGTCAGTATAAATCTGTTCATGTCAACTTAACATGCTCGTCGCTTCGCTCCTCGCAACATAATAATCCCGTTTTTACAGAGCGGAACACCTTCTGTATAGAAAAGTTTTGTGTAAGTAAAATTGAACAAAACTTTTTACCAAGAAATGCATTCTATACAATACATGTATGTACATTGTACAATCTCTAGGGATACATTGCCTAGACATTGTATACAATGACTGAATTAAACAGATTGCCGGTGACATATACATTGCCTAGTAGATTTAACAACAATAAACAAACAAACGTACAGTAGATTTTACACAATGTAATAAATCAAACATCAAAGATCTTTTTTTTTTTTTGCCCAAGACAATATGGGGGTAATTATTTCAAATGACCGGGAAAAGTGATAAATTAATCAGGCCGTTTTACTCACATTGCCCATTTGACAAGGGCATATGCATACAGACTGGTCATTATTCATTGTGACCGGACTTATCAAGTGGCCCGTAACATATTTGATTTTTATTTGAAACTTTTTTGGTAGTTTTCATACCAAAAAGTTCTGCTTCTGAGTGTTGCGTTCACCATGACGGCACAGTCACTTGCCTCTGACTACCCCGTTCGGGACATAGTCGTGATGGTATGTTCATACCAAAATACCACATATCGGAATCATCATCAACAGCCTTTAGAAGTCCACTGCTGGACATAGGCCTCCCCCATAGAACGCCACAGCGAGCGGCTTTGGGCTAATTGCATCTGGATTCGGCTTCCTGCAACTTTCACCAAGTCATCGGTCCACCGGGAGGGTGGCCTACCTACGCTGCGTCTTCCAATTCGTGGTCGCCATTCGAGGACCCTTACTGATGGTTATCAGTCCTGCGGGATATGTGACCCGCCCATTGCCACTTCTGCTTGGTTATCCGAAGAACTATGTCGGTAACTTTAGATCTTTTGCGGATATCCTCATTTCGGACCTTAACACGCAAAGAGACACCAAGCATAGCACTTATAAACATACCTACCACTTAATATTATACCACTTTCCATAAACAGGGTGGTCCAAACATACACGTCAATAAATTTTATTTAGGTTCCTCACACTCAGGGTTATCCAAAAATACCCCATGTATGTAACCCGATTTTTTGTAGTTTCCGAGTACCTAAGTACCTAATAATTATTTTAAAACTTCTGGGTTGAGTCACTTTTCAACCGACTTTAAAAAAAGGAGGAGGTTCTCAATTCTACTGTATGTTTTTTTTTATGTTCGTTACCTCTTATCTTTCGACTAAGTGAACCGATTTTGATCATTCTTTATTTATTTGAAAGTTAATGCTTCCCGAATGGTCCCATTATAATTTGGTCTAGTTCTGCAATGTGTGTGTGTGTGTGGCATCCATGAAAAAACCATATAAGTCTTAAATCTAGATAGACAAAATGCGTGACAAATGGACCAATAACTCAATATTACGCCAACCGATTTTGATAATTCTTTATTTAATTGAAGGCTGATGGTGCCCGTGTGGTCTCATTTTAATTTGGTCCAGTTCTGACAGTGGCATCCATGGGAAATCCATATAAGTCTTGAATCTAGATAGAGAAAGTGCGCGACAAATGAACGAATAACTCATTATTACGCCAACCGATTTTGATAATTCTTTTTTTATTTGAAAGTTGATGCTGCCCGTGTGGTTCCATTTTAATTTGGTCCAGTTCTGACAGTGGCATCCATGGGAAATCCATATAAGTCTTAAATCTAGATAAACGATATGCGCGACATATGGACGAATAACTCATTAACACGCCAACTGATTTCGATGCTTCTTTTTTTATTGGAAAGGAAATACCTTCATGGGTAGTTTGATGAGTGTTAGGTTCTGATTAAGGGATCCATGACACAGTAACGGAACTCTTTAATTCTTAGGAGCAATTGGACGATACTTTTTCGATGTATAAAATAAATAAGAACTTTTCAGTGAAAACCAAGAAATAAACAAAAATTTTAACAAAAAAAAAACCAACTTAAAAAAAAACTATTTTAAAACAAAGCACTAAAAAGTGAAGAAATAATTGCGTATTCTTCTAAAACTTATGCGATAATATAATGTACCTAGGTACAATTATTGTTATTGTTGGAGTAGGTGTCAGCCGTTAAAAAAAAGCCGTTTTGAAAAAAAAGTTACCTAAAATTCTCCAACCAAATCTTTTTTTTAAACGTTATTACACTCTTAACTATTTACTTCAATGGCATCATACCTAAATTTTCATGCAAAGTGTCAGAAGTGTAAAATGCAAGTAATCAGTTTTTCAACTAAAACTTGATTACAAGATGATTTAATGGATTTATCTATAAATAACGTCACATTATGTGTTCAAAATGTCGCAATAAGTGTTTCACATAGATTTGATGTCGTTTTAAATTTTTTATTAATTAGCACATAAATGGCGTCTAAATTAACGCATTTATGAGCCTTATTTTTTTTTTGTTTTGACGATGTTTTATCTGTATTAAGCAATAAAGTGGTCATTTTGAAAGCGATAAATGCCTTTTTTTATCAATATGTTTTTAGTTTACTAATAATCAAGTTTTACTTGAAACACAGTTTACTTGAATTTTGCACTGCTGACATTTTGAATGACAATTTAAGTACCTATGATGCCGTTAAAGTAACTCATTGAAATTTACATGATTAACAGTTATGAGTATACTAAAGTTTTTATAAAAGATTTGGATGAAAAATTTATGGGTAACTTTTTTAAAAACGGCCTTGGGGTGGAAGGGTGTAAAAAAGCACTTCTAACTTTTTAAATTTCATATTTTTTTTCGAGAGTTGTGATAAGCGTTAAGGGTGTTAATTTTTCAAAATCATCTAGCGCTATTATTCATTTAATAAACTAAAAAATACCAGGCATTTATCTCAACAGGTCGCGCTACAGTGACCGAAAAAGTGACTCAACCCAGAAATTATCAAAAATTCGTAAAAAAACATAACTCGAAAACTACAAAAAATCGGGTAAACACACATGGGGTATTTTTGGATACCCCTGAGTGTGAGGAAGCTAAAAACATCTTATTGACGTGTATGTTTGGACCATACCTACCACTTTCATTGTGCGCGGAAAAATCAAGATGAAAACATAATGACGGCTAGCTGACTATGCCATTAAGGTTCAAACCCCTTTGAACTGATTTATAGCTAACTGTCTGTTTTCAAACTAAATAAAATAAAATAATTAAATACTTGATGTAAGTCTTTAATTCTAACAGTTGGATAACTGTTACAACAAACACACTAACACAACAGTAGATACTGTACAAAAGTTACTTGATGTAAAGCCTTTCTTTTCTTCACCTACCATTGACTTTGCCAAGTTATTAATAAGAGTTCAAAGAGACGACGTACGAGTAGGTGTAATAGAGTCCAATAGAGTTATAAACTTCATTGTTTATTATTTATTTCATGATTGAGCTGACGTATAAATGTTGTTATCTCGCAATATCTCTTAAAGAGAAGCTTTATGTGATCTTGGTGTGAATTTGTCCCAGATATTTATTTATTTATTACATTTATTTATTTATCTACGTACATATGTCACATTAAACTTAAAATACCTATTTTAAGAATAATTTAAAAAGGGCTATGATTAAAAATAATGTCTTATAGGTATTCATTCGCGTAAACCTACAAAGCCATTGCAAAATGAGTAATAAGTAAACAGATAGAGGTCCACCTATGTAAAGCTTGACGTAAGTACGCGTGTGTACCAAATACAATTCTTTTTCTTTCTTTTTGGGGACCAGAAACGGCAGTAGGACCTAAAAACTCAAAAAAATATTAAGCATCCATTCCTAGGGATTTCAATTTTTCAACACCAAGTTCGCGCGCCCATTTTAAAGCACCTTAATTGGAGCCTTAAATGGCTCCAAACGGACCGCATAGCAGTGTTAATTACAGCTCCGCAATGTTCAATGTCAAAGGCAAGCGCGCCGCACGACCGCAAGTAATAGTAACGCATATGTGTGGATCGGATTAGTGCTTCATTTTTGACGGGGCGGTTGTATGAAGACTATCCAAAGGTATAAATAATAACAACTGTAACTGCGAATTCCTTCAAAATCTGCAA
Organism: Udea olivalis; assembly: GCA_947369235.1. Classification (NCBI taxonomy): domain Eukaryota; kingdom Metazoa; phylum Arthropoda; class Insecta; order Lepidoptera; family Crambidae; genus Udea; species Udea olivalis. Next base: position 4,386,365 of record OX376364.1, on the reverse strand, counting down.
AATTCAAATGAGTAGGATTCATTATAAAATATTATTTTAATTAAAATATTAACACTCTACCTTAAGCTTCATTATTTGTTTATATTCCAGAACAACTTTGTCCTTGCACTTTTTCTCGCAGATATCAGTTATTTAGCATCTTTGAACCAAACAAGAAGTACTTACTTCAAAATTAACTAACTATGGTCTTTTTTAAGTGGTTTTGTGCTGCCCTGCTTCTGTTTTTTTGTAAAATTGTGGCAACCTATGACTTGTGTGAAGGATACGACTTCGGAGTTCGAATGTCCTACGCCGAGGTGAAGAAACAAGGATTGTTATTCATTAAAAGACAGAGCTCTGTGACTTTTACCTATCCCGAGGGAACAGTGATATCAGGTATCGCTTGCACTGATCTTACGCCTAGTAAAAAAGGAGTTCCAAGAATAAAGAAAGGCGGAATCAACAACAGCCACGTACAGATTGATTTCGAGAGTGAAAGAAGCTCTGGTTTGAAGTATACTGTAGAAATTTACACCAATAGTATTAAAATTTTAAGAAACATTTAAATTATTAAGCTAACAAAATAACAATAAGTTTACAAACAGTAAAAATAAAACAATGTTTTGTTTTACGCAATGAAGCTTCATGAACGCGGCCATACAACTCGTTCACAGATTATACAGGACAGGCAGGAGAGGGACTTGATTCGCCATCTTTCTCCTTAAACCTAATTCGATTGGTTGGTACAACGCAGCCATAAAACTATAACCAATCAAATAACAGCAGTTCAGCTGCCATTTTCGCTGATTGTCAGCTGTCATGTGAAACTTCAAAAAAAAAAGAAACAAGTTGTAGTTCGCATATTATTCTCGCTTTTTCATAAGTTTCTATAGTAATTTAGTTTGAAGATGTCGGAAAATGGGCACAACGATGCGTAAGAAAACTCAGGTGTCGTTCGTGATACGTGACGAGGAGGAGCGTCGTCATAAAAATGGCGTTAGCTCACTTCAACTTGACCCTATTCAAGGGAGATTGTATTCCGCCGGTCGAGATGGCATTATCAGGGTCTGGAATACTGCTACTGGGGTGCAGGATAGGTACGTCCAGAGCATGGAACACCACACTGATTGGGTGAACGATATTGTTCTATGTTGCGGCGGGAAAAACCTTATAAGTGCCTCGTCTGATACCACTGTGAAAGTATGGAATGCTCCGAAAGGATTTTGCATGTCGACCCTCCGGACCCACAAGGACTACGTACGTACCCTAGCTTACGCGAAGGACAAGGAACAGGTTGCAAGCGCAGGCCTGGACCGCGCTATTTTCCTGTGGGATGTAAACACGTTGACTGCTCTCACTGCAAGTAATAACACAGTGACTACTTCAAGCCTTGTTGGCAATAAAGAATCAATATACAGTCTTGCTATGAACCCTCCAGGCACCATTCTTGTTAGTGGTTCAACGGAAAAAGTCCTCAGAGTTTGGGACCCAAGAAACTGTTCTCGGCTTATGAAGCTGAAAGGTCATGCTGACAATGTAAAAGCCCTAGTTGTCAGTCAAGATGGTTCTCAATGTGTATCTGGAAGTTCTGATGGCACTATTAAGTTATGGTCACTATCCCAGCAGAGGTGTGTGTCCACTATCCGTGTTCACTCAGAAGCTGTATGGGCTTTGCTTGCCACTGAAAACTTCACACATATCATATCTGGAGGACGAGACAGACTAGTCATTATTACAGAGTTACGTAACCCTGACAATTTCATGATTGTATGTGAGGAGACCGCTCCTATTTTAAAACTATGCTTCACTGCAGACCAGCAAGGTGTATGGGTGTCAACGTCTGAGTCTGACATTCGTTGCTGGAAATTGCCTCCTAGAAATTCATTAAGTTCAGACATGTATAATCAAAACAATTACAACACTAATAATGTATATCAAACACAACCTCTGTATCACATTCCTGGCGGACCTGCTATTAAACACTATACAGTATTAAATGACAAGCGTCACATTTTAACTAAAGACACAGCAAATAATGTGGCACTATATGATGTGTTAAAAGCTGGTAAAGTTGAGGACTTAGGAGAGATTGACTATGATGAAGAAGTGAAGAAACGTTTCAAGATGGTCTTTGTTCCAAATTGGTTTAACGTTGATTTGAAGACTGGCATGTTGACAATACACTTAGGACAAGATGAGACTGACTGTCTTAGTGCATGGGTCAGTGCGAAAGAGGCTGGTTTGACAACAGAAAATGACCAAAAAGTAAATTTTGGGGCGTTACTACTGCAAGCATTGTTAGAGCACTGGAATCATCCAAACAGGATGAATGAATCTGGAATAAAAGTTATGGGGAATAACTTCTTCAGTGTACCATTGCATACCCCATTGATTTTCAGTGAAGTGGGTGGCAGGACGCTTTACAGGCTTCAGGTTTGTATTTTATCGTGGTTTTCATAGCTCTGGTATTCGAAGGCAGTGTAACAAAACCTAAATGTGATCTGGGTAGCAGAGAAACTGAATATGTTTACCAAATTGACACACTTTTTTATGATTATTGACTAGCTGTCCATCAGCAGATTTGCCCATGAAGACTCTTTCTCTCGTCAAAATATAGCCTGAATAAAAAACAATTGCCCATGTCACTTGCTGATATTGTAGGTTTACATCGGTGAAAGATTTTTTTAAATCTGGCAGTTTCGGAGCCTATTTCGTCACAAACAATCAAATATTCTTCAAAATATTAGTATAGATGGAGCAGCTGCCTTATAATAACCTTAATGAAATTGAACTACAACTTTATAGATTTGCCCATTCTTTGTTGCTGAAGTTTAACTCTATTATAAATACATACTTAGTAATATAAATAATAAATATCCCTGGACATCCCTGGACATTATTCCACACAGCGCCATCTAGCTCCAAAGTAAGCTAATTAAAGCTTGTGTTATGGGATACTAGACAACGGATAAACATACTTAAATACATTTTCTTTTGTAAATACATACTTATTGTACATAGGAGACACCCAGACCAGTACAAACAGACATGTTCATGCACACAAATGTTTGTACTGTGCGGGGATCGAACCCGCGACCTCTGGTGTAGTAGCCAACTTCTTAACCATTACACCAAGTCGGTCGTCAAAAGCCGGTAATAATAAGCCTAATCCTTTTTAAATAATACTTATTTCATTCTTCTGGTATTCCTATTTATAAATAAAATCTTCATGCTGTAGTGAACCATATCTAATTGATATCCAGGTGATCTGGATTCAATCACAGGCCATCTAAAGTATCTCAGAAACTGGAGGACCCAACTTTTTAATCAATTTCGCAAGAGTGAAAAAATTTTTTGCTATAGGCTTATCCAGCAGTGGACTAACATAGACTGGGACTGATAATGACTGCACAATTACAGGTGGGAGATGCAGGCGGTGAGAATGAGGGGAACCTTCTCGTAGAAACTGTGCCGTCCTGGGTGGTGGAAGTGGCCATTGAGATGTCGGCCCCTAACCTGAATAAGCTGCCTTTTTACCTGCTACCACATTCTAGCTGTCAGAGTAAACAGGATAGACAGAAAAAGGTAATGATAATTAAAATTATATTTTTATTTTTAGATATAAAAAGTTTTCCTTATTAATCTGATTTGAACAATTATTTTTCATTAAGCAATTTGTATAGGAGGGGAGAGGAAATAATGTGGACCGTAGTTATTAAGTGCAAAGTAAGGCGTGTATTGATAAAAAAAAAAAGGAAATAATAAAATAATCAACCATACAAACCAAGCCGTAGAACAGAACAGAAAAAATGTCAGGACTTATGTCAAGGACAGAAAAAGATTCACAATAAAAAAAGTACAAAAACTACAGGAAAGTATTTAGTCGGCAACACAATGGTTATTGAAATTAGATTTCTTTCTTTCTACCTATTCATGCAACCTAAATAACAATTAGCTAAGCATTTTTCGAGTTTATTGTAGGCTAAATGTATGTTTAAAGTATGCCATTATCGCGAGGTAACTGTACGAGACAAAGATGATGCATGTGCACAATAACTTTAATTAATCAATAACTATGATTATGGTGACTAGTCAAGCAAGGCATTGTGCATTTAAGAACTAGTAATGCTTATTTCATTTGTTTTCATATACCTATCAGTTATTACTTTGATTATTGTAGCATTTTATGCTTGTTTCTCATATCTAAAGATAGAAAAACTGGAAAAATTCGATTTTGGACCTTAATGATCTCGAGCGGGAATCGAACCTGCGTCTTTCACAATCCGGGTGACTGCTCTCAACCACTGAGCTACTGAAACCTCAGGTTGAGTTTCTTTTTTCTTCAGATACCTATCATTCTTTGATTAATCAAGCTTTATAGAACGGGGTTGTAATCGCCCAAACGCGCTTTTGTCAGGCCTGATGATCAAGTTGTGATGACATGAGTTAAATGTCGCTCCTTTTCCCAGCAGTTGGGCAGTATAAAAGCTAGTCATGTCATGTCAAATCCCAATACACATTTTTACGCGAACGATAATGTAAATTTGAAGCGGCAATTCGTGGTAGACGCGCAGGTATGTTCTCTATCGCTTCTACAATGGGGAATGCTCTGACTTTCCACTTTCGTACTACGCGTGCTGGACATCGGCGTCATCCACACACAATTCAGCATTTGTTGGCCCGAACTAAAAGGTTTGGTGACTCGTTTCTTTGTCGTACCATCCAGACGTGGAACGCTCTTCCAGCACATGTGTTTCCTTCCTTTTATAGTCTTGGGTTCTTCAAGCAGGGCGTGAAAAGGCATTTCTGCAGGCCTTCAAGGTGGGGATGACCAGCCCAGTGATTCGTTTGAATGACTGGGCTTGTCAGCCTCACATCTGGATCTCACGACCGCTTTCCATCAGGTGGAGTGAGGTCTTCTTGACGGGCAATATAAAAAAAGGTATATTTTTTTCTAAAGCGAAACTCAAAGTACACCTTTCTTTCTAGGACCGTCTAGTAGCAAACGATTTCATCCAATGCCGCAAGGTGGCGGAGCACGTCGTCGAGAAAATAGTCGGTGGAGGCGACGCCAACGGCGCGAGCGCCGGCAGCGGGAAGGGCAGCGCCAACGAAGACAGCGGGAACGACGCGCCCGAAGAGCGGGTGGAACTACTGTGCTGTGATCAGGTGAGACCTTCTTTAATGGTATATATACTAATATTATGAAGAGAAAATATTTGAATGTTTGTGCGTATTGAATAGGCTCTGGAACCACTGATCCGATCGTGAAAATTCTTTCACTAACAGAAAGATAAACTTCAGGACTGTTATTTGCTATATTTTATTATGATTAAACAAAAAAACAAACATCCTATCACTACTTTATCCCCAACGGGGTAGTCATAGGCAAGTGACTGTTGCCGTCATGGTGAAGGGAAGCCCACTTTTCACTAATGGTATTAGAACCCAACGTGGTAGGTGGTGAGCCTTCTGCCGCTATCCGGGTTGATTTGGTTTTTTATCGTGGTTTTCCATCACCGGAGAGTTAGTAGTTAACAAAAAAATCTGTGAAAAATAATAGTTTAAGTAAATCAAGTCGTAGAAAAGAGGGCGAGATGTGTTAATTGACATCAGCTGTCAAACATTTGACAGAATAAAGTCTGTCAGGGCAGCATGTAAAAAATAAACATAAAGGTGCTCCCTCACCTGGAGGATTTTCCTATAATGTAACGTTACAGAGTCGAGCATTACATCAGCGAGGGAGGAGAACCGAGCATTACAGTGCGCTAACTATCATGTTACAAATTCGAGCATTACGTTAGTAAGGGAAAAGTACCGAGCATTACAGTGCGCAACTTGATGATACAATATGTGATATGCTGCCCTGAAGTTTTGAAAGGCAGTATTGTGATGTAATGCTCAAAATCTAATCTGAAATGTACTTAACAGGCAAATGTTCGTCATGTCAGGAGGCAGTTCTGTAATTTGATGCTCAAAATCGAATCTGAAATGTAACATTACAGGAAAATGCTCCAGTGAGGGACCACCTTCATTGAATTTTATTTTTAGGCGTTACAATGCCATATTTTCCATCTGAAGGCACAAGGAAAATACAAACTTGTTCCTAAAGTGGTATTTTTATTGAGTAAGAGTGAATTGATGTTTGTGGGGGTTAGGTTTTGGTTAAACAAAAAATCTGTCCAGGCAAAGTGAGTGAATGGTGGAATGGTGAATAACACAAAGTACCGTTAGATCATACATAATACTTTCGGTAGCCTGGTTGTGGCTAGAACACCAAACTGCCTATATCAGGTCTGAGTTTTGGCAACATTATTTCACAAAGTGACATTAGCAGCTGTGTGTTTACTCCGTCTAATTAAAAATACGACTTTAGAGATCATTATCGAAAGTCAAACATTTCCGTAAATGTTTCTTTCAGATGTTTTAAGGTACTTACCTAACAATATTGATGAAATAACGTTACCTACCTCTAAATACCTAATACCTACCTAAATCTAAATAAAGCCACCTCTATTCAACATAAGGCGTGTATTTTTGGTTTGTTGTTATAAAGTAGCTATATCTTATCTTCTGTTATCTTCAACAAACTTCAATGTTACTTTTCACTACAGCAAAATCTTAAATATTTGACTTTTGTTTTGCTAGTCAAGTTTAATAAACGTCATCTTTCTAATTTTTCAGGTGCTAGACCCCAATATGGACCTCAGGACAGTCCGTCAGTTCATTTGGAAGTCAAACGTGGAGTTCACTCTGCACTATCGAGTGCTGAAGCAATGAAAGTACCCCAACATATACTTGTATAGGTCACATATAAAAAAGTACTGCTCTTTCATTTATATATATATAACCTCTTGTTGGTCTCGAAGTAGGGATTAACATCCCTGTGTTACGAGGTACCACACAAGGAAATAAGCCAGGGGCGTCTCCCAGCACACCCAGACCCGAGTCAATTCAGAAAAGATTGTTTCCTGAATTGTCCCGACCGGGAATCGAACCCGGGACACTAGGGAAATCGAGGCGAGAAACCGTGCTACAGCGCACTACGCCAATTGTGCCGCCTAATTTGCGCGCTCGAGTGAGGTAAAAATCAAAAATCAGAAAGCCGATCAAATAGTGTAAAATCTGCTGAATCTTTACGGGACAACCTTATCAACCATTGTATTGGATTTTTCTACAGACTATTTTCACCATAAGGGTGGCAATGTAACTTGTCAATGTTTTACAGCTATTGGCTGGAAATATCAACCAATTAGAAAGAGTTGCCAAAGTGAGCAGGAAAAACAACCAATGGGAGATGAGATGATTGGCATAACATAAGCAATTTGACTAGCGGATTTTTCGTTACTTTCGCGAAGTCAACGTATTTTTTTCTAAACAGATCACAATGAGTTACAATACTGATTAGTTCAACCAAGATAAGAATCAAAAAAAAGTTTGAAACTAATACTATTGGACAAAGTTTTAGAGTATTTGAGTGATCACTAAAGTGCATTTAGCGGGCATGTTATTAGCCAATAAGCGATGGAAAGATTTCAATGATAAATTCATTGGGACACAATTATTAATTGTATCCGAAATTGCTAATAGAGTATTTGACAACTTCATCAGATTCTAAAAATAATTTAATATAATCGAAAAATACATTAAAAAAGTTCCCTATAACAACTTTTAGTTTTGATTACTTACGTACAATTCATTTTATAGCCTTTCAAAGGTGGGTGGGAAAAACTATTTTTGAAAGTGTAAAATAAATTAAAAAACTAGACCATTCGATAATCTACACAATTTATAGCAACCTTTGTTAGGTAACCATATTTATAACGCAAAATTATTATTGTTTTTATTTTTTATTAATGGCCTCTGCAATCTTGCATATACAGCAAATTGATTTGGCCAATGTCAAGTAGGGGCAAGAGCATCATGAAGCTTTATTTGGTAAGTGGGATTTTTTTTTTTTATTCAGTCAAATCGTGATGAGTAAAGAGACATAGAGCAAAATTAAATGTTTTGCAGAATGCAAAGAAATAGACAGCAAATGACGTCATTTGAAGGCGGCAGTTTTTAGGGAGCGTTTTGGGCAAGTCCAAAAATGTGACCTAAAATTGCAATATCTCGGGAAGTTTCGGTGCTTTCGAAATATTTTTTTACTAATGTTTCTATTTTAGAGAGGTCTTTTTTTGTTTGATAACACCTCTATGAAGAAAATAGTGAAATACCCTAATACGTAGACCTTTTGCTGGCATAATTTCCATTGCATATGGTTGTGCTCTTCAACTGATGGTTTTAAAAATGATTTGAGTAAGTGAAGGTATTTGGTTGTTTTGAGCAAAGACATATTTAACATTGTATTTATTTATTATTGTATTACAAGAAATTGTTGTCACGAATCAGCTATAAAATATTTGTTGACTTATAAACTTTACAACTATTTTCACTTCTTTCTCAAAACTTAAAAAAAAAACATTGGTTACAATTCAGTGACATTGAAATCCTCCTTCGCTCTGGCTATTCGCCTCAATATTATCATTCTTCACACAAAGAGCAATGGAATTTGTGAAACAACCTTTAAAAATCTCATGATGATTTTCAGTGATAGTGCAATGAACACATTAGTATTCAGTTTAAAGTCAAAATCTTAATATTTGATATTTGTGTTATTACCTCATTTTATTTTAAAGTTTGAGAGGATGTGTCTCAAAAATAAAAATCTTACCATTTTACTCCGCAGGGTTAATTAAGTTTACAAAATGTGTAAAGCGAAAAGTCGAGATACGAAAATAACCCTTTCGTAATAATATTATGATGTTTTAAATATTTTAATCACAGTACATTGAATTTAAAATAAACATCGCATTGAAGGCGATTTAGGCAGTGAGGATATAAGGGTATTTAAAAGGGGTATCCAAAAAATACAGTTCTACAACACTGTTTTAGCTATGGTTACATAGTAAGCACTGTTTAAGTTTCATAAATAGGGGGGGTCTTTAACTTGGCTATTAAAATTATAGATGAATACAAATGATAAAACGATTGAAACTGAATTGATGTTTCTTTTACTATGATAAATATATGAAAATTAACGCTTTTGTACATTCTATAAAGATGGTAAGTTTCTGTTAACAACTCTTCATAAAAATGGTTTAAACTACCAAATACCATTGACTAGAGTTGGGTATTACAGAATGGCATGAAAAACGTTACAGTTCGCAGTAAAAGCTAAAGGATGGGATCTATAGTTTTAAACAGAGAACGTGACATTTTACTACCTACATTATCCTCTCCTGGTAACGCCCCAAGCTGACGTTCGCCTCGCTTTTGGGGCGCCCTTTAAATTCCGGTAACGTTGTCAAAATTATGTGGGGCTTAAAATTAGTATTCGTGGAGAAAGCCTAATTAAATCTGCCTAAAGTCGGCTTAACTGCTGATTTGTAAATGTTCGCAATTGTGTCTGAAGCATAAGGTTTAACCTAAACTAACCATATTATACCGTAACTGTACACACATTTTTCTATGACGATTTTACTGCAATAACATATACAATTTATCCAAAAATTCAATAACTAAAGAATTCGCTTCAGAGATTTAAATCATATTGATTCAGTAGATCATAAACACTAGTAAATAATTGGTTAGATGTATACATTTGTATAAACATTTAAAAATATACTATCGAAACTTAATAATAAGCTAAAATGTTTTTTTTTAGGAACTGTTCACTATAAAAATGCCTTCTTTTCTGTATGTAGCATTATGTTTTAATTGTAAGATAGTGTAGGTACGATCCAAGTTAAAATGTTGTTTTCATAACATTTACTATGTGGTGAATAAAATTGTGAAAATATTAATTTGTCTTGTTTTGAAAATTTGTAAATAGATAGCATTGGACTTGGTCTTTTATGTAGTTGATGGAGCTATGTTATGTATGAGAGAGTACAAAGATAAATTGAATTGTGTTAAAATTACATTCTCTAAACAATATGTACATAATATGCTCTAGGAGTCTAGGCGATTATTAATATATATGTGCGTTGAATACTCGGAGTTTTTCATAGTAGGTTTTCTTATAAAAAAACTTTTTTTTCCTTCCTCGCACCGCGCCTATACCGCGCTCTATCTACCGTGATTTGAGCGGCTACTAGAATCAAACCTAATTGCTTCAGCATTTCTGCCCGGATGGTTGGAGATTGAGGTTTGATTTCTACTCCAGCCTTTGTCATTTTTTTGCATTTTATTGTATTTTTTTGTTTAAGTAGGTACCTTCTTTTCTTCTTACAAAAACCTATGAAAACTTATAACGCTACTGTTTTCCCCTTTGTAGCGAATGAAAAAGATTATTATGTTCTTATTGACGTCTTACAGTGTTTTCAGAATGTCTTATCATATGTAAAGAGAGTGACCTCAAATATATGTTATTTAAAAGCCCCACATGACTTCTCAGCGTTAAATGCATACCTAATTGGCTTAAACTTTGATTTTTTCCTTGTAACGCCCCAAACCGAAACCCGTACATAGGTATGTACTATTTTACTATGGGGCGCCCTTAAGCATGGCTGTCAAAAGCGATTTAAAAGTCATTTAGAAATGGAAGAAAGTGTGGACTGTTATCTAACCTATTTTTTGCAAAATGAGCTCCATATGTACTCAGTAGTTAGAAGTATATTAAAGGATTTTAATTAATAATTTAGTTATTCCAGCCGAGAGCATTTTATTCGTTTCCTATGAGATAGATAGATAGATGTTGTTATTATTTATCCGACATTGTGCTTGATAGCGTGAAAGTATCAAAATATAAATAAATATCGTTAAAAATTGCAATTTGGCATTTATTTTCCATTTTTAGTTGTATTTCTAACTGCTACTTAAACATTTTGTCAACAATGATTAAGGTGCCTGATTGTTCCCTATCCCTACACTACTTCCCCTGCAGATAAAGACATTATAAAACAGCAGTTTACACTAGTGCTTCCTCACCAGCTGCAGACTGCAGCAGTGAACTTCCTAAAACAATGATCTCCAGAAAAGTGAAAGACCTCTGTGTCTATTGCATGCATCTAAATCTCCAGTGATAAAAACATCGTTAAAAAGGCCCACCCTAGTGCGACTGTGTGCTCGCCACCTACCTACCAAGTTAATACGAAGCATGAGTCGTACTTGCAAACTCCAATACCAGGGCCACCTGCCCCCCGATTCAGAACGAAGTTATCGACCGATTCGGTAAATTTGTTTTAATTATGGTAAATTACCCGCTAAACGGTGGCATTCAATATTTTTATATATAAAAGAAGCCGCCGGATGCGCACAGCGCAGGACCGATCGTTGTGGAGATTCTTGGGGGAGGCCTATGCCCAGCAGTGGGCGTCGTTCGTTCGGCTGAAATGATGATGATGATGATGATATATAAAAGCCAAAGGCCAAATACACAAAGTATTATAAAAAAAACTGACATACCCCAAACTGAAAAGATGATTAAAAAATGAAACAAAATAACCGAATCGGTCGATAACTTTGTTCTGAATCGGGGAGCTGGTACGTACTCCTGGGCCAAAAACCAGGTTTCAAAATACTTGCAAGTATTTCTTTTACATCATGACAAAATAGACTATACTTACGCGTTTTTTTATAAGGAACATAATCGCGTGATAGAATTGACTAGTTTTAAAAAGTTCATTTCTGTTGTGCATTACTTTCGCTCCATAGAAGGCTACTTAGGTACTTAATTCATTGATTTCTTATTTTGCATGCTACCACTACCACTACCAAGCGAAAAAAATGATTCTGATTCTGACTTACAACTTTTGATAATTGCATACATATCTAATTTTGAATAAAGCTTACAACTCTTACAAGTCAAGATTTACATGTGAGCACCTTCTTAAGCTGCCGACATAAGTCTTGTTTGCAATGGTTCAGTAAAGCTCCACCTGACGTCCTCCGTACGCCGTAGCACGGTTTCTCGCCTTCACGTGCGTGGTGTCCCGGGTTCGATTCACGGTCGGCTCAACTCGGGAAACGCACCTTCATAAATTGGCTCGGGTCAGAGTGTGCTCGGAACCACCCCTGTGGCCTTCATTAAACTTAATCTAAATTATCTACTACGAATATTAACAGTAGGTAGATAATTAATATTACTCAATTGGTTATTCATTAATAAATAACTTCTGAATAACTTATCCTGTTGGTGCAATGTCAGCGATCCTGCCTTTAGCACCAGAGGTCGTGGGTTTGATCCCCACCCATGACAAACATTTATGTGACGAACATTTGTGTTTGTTGTGTGTCTGGGTGTTATTATCTATTTATGTATCTATTTAGAACTATTTAAGTATGTTTATCAGCTTCTGACACCCATAGTACAAGCTTTGCTTAGTTTAGGGTCAGATGATCTTGGTGTAAATTGTCCCAGATATTTATTATTATTAATAAAGCTCTCAAGCTCTCTCAACTTTTTTATCAATAAATTGAATCTATTATTGTCAAGGTGAGATAATAGACTGACGACGCACGTGCCAAGCTAAAAAACGAAAATATTACTAGATACAAGATTCACATTGTTTTGTATTGTACATACGTGCAATAACAAATTTTATTTGTATAACAATAGAATGGGCTCAGGCTCGCTAAGAACGTAAGCACATTTCTGTTGTGCACTTTGCGCGCATTTGCAATTTCCCGGAAATCTCGGTTCAAGGGTCATAAATGCCGCTTCATTCCTAAATACGACCCAGGCTAGGGCCATAAAAATGTGTTGAGATAGTAGATAATTTATTACCGAGTTTCCCGTTCACTAGGAATATAGAGAGATCGTAAAAGAATGAGTACAATTTGGTGGACATATTCTGCCTAATGAGTGAGTTATGTCTCGTTTCGGTGCTCACAGCATTTTGTGGAAATTCTTATTTTTGTGAGTATTTCTAAACGTAGAGAAAATGTTAAATAGCTTATGATTCGTTTTTGAACTTAATGGTAAACGTCAACCCTAAGTGACATTTGTTTGGCGATTACCCAAAACCAAAACATAACCCTAAAAACTTAGCAAACAGCAAACTTTATGTAAAAAATAAAGTAAAAACATTAATCATGACCGGACGATTACTCATTCGTTCGGTTTGTTTTAACTTTATCAAAAAAACTCCATTCAAGAGTAATGTTTCGTCACGTAACAGGTTATTTGTAGGTGTTTTCTGTAATGAATTTTCAACCAAGGCTGATAGTAAGTTTGAAGAGAAGAAACATTGTAATATTGGTACGATAGGGCATGTGGACCATGGCAAGACTACCCTGACAGCGGCAATTACAAAAGTTTTGGCTAACGACGGTCTAGCACAGTTCGTTTCATATGATGAAATTGATAAAGCTCCAGAGGAAAAAGCCAGAGGTAAACAATAGTGCTATTTTAGAAGGTTAAACTTCAAATAGGTATAGATTTTAACCTTCTAAAACCTTAGCTGATATTTAAACTTTTGTCGTGAATCCCAGGAGCCACTCGTCTTTTTAAATGTTGCTTAGTAAAAAGTAAAGGAAGCAAAGAAAAAGTTATTTAATGTAGTCTTATACCAAAGACTTGGACTACATGCAACAAATATCAGGATAACCTAAACTATCCAGTCATAACAACCAATTTAACTGGATAATAAATATCAGGACATACGGTGGCCCAAAATATAAAATTCTAAGATAATAAAGATATAAAGATCTAAGATTGTTCAGATTGTTTTGGACTAAGGCAGGCCTGCCTTCAATTCTATTGGTTGAAAATTTACGAAACTCCGCTCCGCTTCAGTGGCTAGGCAGCCTGAGGCCCGGCTTCCACCAAAGCAGAGAGGAGAGGAGATGTGCTTTGATAACCAATCAGATTTTGTTATTTCACAGTCAGATGTGAAAATAAAGAAATGTGATTGGTTATCAAAACACATCTCCTCTCCGCTTTGGTGGAAACCGGGCCTAAGAGTGGGATGGTTATTATTTCTCTGGCAGTAGTGGTAAAACATGCCAGTGCCCCCATTCAGAAATAGTGGTTAACTGGGTGAGTGACCTCAGACTGGTGCATTTCAAAAATCTATTTCCTATTGTTTATTTTATTAGGCAGTGAATGGGTTAAACATCAACTGATTATGGTTGTGGGTCTGACCCCACTCTAGGACAAACATTCAAGTGATTATTTGTTTGGTGTCTGAGTGGTATTTTCATATTCAGCAGTCTGAGTCTGCACCCACAGTACAGTCACCCTAAGATATATTGTAGCAAACAAGGTGGCCAAATGCTTCTGAACTATTTAAAATGTCTATAAGTTCTTAACACTACAATCTACCAATAATATCTGAACAGTAATAAGATAATTATTAACTGAGCAGCAGTTAAGCCTTCACATGGCCTTGTAACAGTCAAGGGTGACATGCGTGCCAACAGACTCATGACTGAGGATGCACAAGATCGCACAAAGTGGGCCAAGAAAATAAGAAAGGCGGACCCTGGGACCCCACATACTAGTGTGGGTTCACAACCGGGATAGGCGGCACGGATGATGATGACAAATAACCAAAATATCTGAACACCTAAAATGTTAAGTGTATCTACACAGACAAAAATTAAGCATATTGTAAATGTAAAACACTAGCTGTTCGCACGCGGCTTCGCCTACGTGGACTATTACGATTATGGCTGTTCCGTTTTCTTCCGTTAAAATATTCCTGTGTTACTTGTTAATAATAAAGTTGTATGCTAAAATAATTTTGTCCCTTAGTTTTTGATTATTTTAGTTTTACAAAAAATAATTTTTTTCCTCTTCATACAGGGTGACTGGTTATTCAATGGCACCCTTTCGAAATAAGAACCTGCTCATGATATACAGTACTTTCCCCACATATGAGGCTATTTCATAGGTACACAATTGCATATTTTTAAACCTTGTAAACAATTGCCAAGTATTAAACATGATGTTTATAAGGTTTAAAAATATGGAGTTTTGTATCTATTCATGAGGTTATTTATTAGGTACAAAATTTCATATTTTTAAGCAATTGCAGAGTATTAACATGATGTTTATAAGGTTAACAACATGTGATTTTGTACCTATTCAATAGCCTTATACTTGGGTAAAGATCTGTATATCATGAGTTGGTTATTTTAAAAGGATGCCAATGAATCCCCAGTCACCCCGTATTATTTGTATTGATAAAGGACACACTTTCAAATTCAATGAATGTCCAGATATTTTTGGTTATTCGTACGTATAAAAATATTTGACAAGCTGCTCAGAAAATAATGATGTAATTAATGTTCAGATAAACATAGTGTTTATATACTCTTTGGTTCAGATGTTATTGGTAGCTTGTAGTGCAAATAACTTATTGGCTTTTTGAATAGTTCAGTAGTTTATGGACACCCTGTCTGCTAAGATATATCTGATGGCGACTGTACAAGCTCAGCTTAGTTTTATGATCCATCTCGATACAAGATGTCTCAGATATTTCATTGCCTCGCTTGTCATCCTAATTTTTGCAGGAATAACAATAAATGCAGCACACATAGGCTACAGCACAAAACATCGTCACTATGCACACACAGACTGCCCTGGTCATGCAGATTATGTCCGTAACATGATATCTGGTGCATCTCAGATGGATGCCGCAGTCCTGGTGGTGGCTGCAAATGACGGACTAATGCCACAGACAAGAGAACACTTGTTATTGGCTAAACAAGTTGGGATAAAGTACATTTTGGTGTACATTAATAAGGCTGATATTGTTGATGATGAGGTGGGTTTAGTCATACATTTTTAGAGGTAGATAAACCCTTAATATGAAATTGGATTGAAATGGCCCACAACAGGGGGAATGATCATCCCAAAACTGCCAGAGTTGAAAATTGGTACAGTCAGCAGTGAAAGTTGCTGAAAGTTTAAGTAAGCCAGTTCAACTGGCTTTTATAATAATGAAAACTATGAACCTTCATGAATAAAAAGCGCATAGCGGGGGTCATTTCTGACCTGCATAACCCTTTCAATATTGGTCCGATTTCTAACCGTTAAAAAGTTATGTTCAATTTTAGTTTTTTTCAGAAAATCGCCTAGGTGCATGCAAAAATAATTATTAAAAAATATGTATCAAAAGTACTTACTAATTTTTTTTGCCAAAAGGTTAGCAGGTTATTTGTCTTACTTTGACTAGTTGTTTTACTGAGCTAGAAAACCCATGTCAATATAAAAACTTAAAATCTAGCAAGAAAAAATCTTAATCAAAATAATGACTTCATGTTCAAGATGATGTCGTGAAAAATTACTACCAGAAAGTGTTTAAGTATTTCAAAAAGTTGCTCATCTAATACAGATTCTTTAGAGGTATAATTTGCAAAATTATTCTCATAATTTCTAAAGTTATGAGTTTAACTTTTTTTGCAAGAAAGTCCATTTAATGTTACTTTCTGCAGAATGGTTTTAAACTTAGTAATATTAGAAATCTAGCAAGAAAAAATCTTAATCAAAATAATGACTTCATGTTCAAGATGATGTCGTGAAAAAAAAATTACTACCAGAAAGTGTTTAAGTATTTCAAAAAGTTGCTCATCTAATACAGATTCTTTAGAGGTATAATTTGCAAAATTATTCTCATAATTTCTAAAGTCGTGAGTGTTTTGCACAAAAGGAACCTATTAACCTATTTAACTTTTTTTCAAAAGAGTCCATTTAATGTTACTTTTTGACAACTTCAGGATAGTTTCTCATAAGTAGTACTATTAAAATAATTGAAAAAAAAATCATAACCAGAGCAAACATTAAAATTATTTTCCGCACAATAGAATTTGATAGTTCTATAAAAATCCATTTATGATCACTTTCTGCCGCATTTTTTTTGAGACTGCAATATTATTTTTGACTTTTTGACTATTTAGCAAATCAGAAGCTAGTAAGTCAACCATTAGTCAAAAAGTGGAATTATTCATTACCATTAGGTGGATTTTTTTTTAATTTTTGCTCTGTTTGTAATATTTTTTTCATTACGGATTGATGATACACAACGACAACAAAGGATTATTGATTTACAACTAACTTTTATACGGCAGGAAGTAATCAGAAATAAGTTTTCGTGGAATTATCAAATTTCATTTTGTAGGAAATATTTTTTAAAATTTTTGTTGTGTTGTTATTTTTTTTTCAATTTGTTTAATATTACTAAGTTTAAAACCATTCTGCAGAAAGTAACATTAAATGGACTTTCTTGCAAAAAAAGTTAAACTCATAACTTTAGAAATTATGAGAACAATTTTGCAATTTATACCTCTAAAGAATTTATATTAAATGAGCAACTTTTTGAAATACTAAAACAACTTCCAGTAGTACATTTATTTTTCACGACATCTGCTTGAACATGAAGTATTTTTTTGATTTAGATTTTTTCTTGCAATATTTTAAGTTTTTATATTGACATGGGTTTTCTAGCTCAATAAAATAACTAGTCAAAGTAAGACAAACCATCTGCTAACCTTTTGGCAAAAAAATAAATGAGTACCTTTGATAAAAAATTTTTAATAAGTGATTATTTTTGGATGGTGATTTACTGAAAAAAAATTGCAATTGATCATACCTTTTTAACGGTTAGAAATCAGACCAATATTGATTCGGTTAAAAAGGTCAGAAAAGACCCCCGCTATGCGCTATTTTGATTTGATCCTTATTTCCAGGGACACCCTGTATAAAAAAAACAGCCAGTACTATATGAGCCAACTTTTACTGAATCTCTATTTAAAAATGTTTCAGATTCTAGAATTAGTAGAAATTGAAATCAGAGAGCTGCTAGCGGATTTTGGCTATGACGGAAACACTGTGCCCATTATTGTTGGATCTGCACTGAAAGCCTTGAATGGAGATGAAACTGAATTGGGTTTGTAAATATTTACATTGGAATGATATTTTGGTTACAAAGGAGATCATTCTGGCTCCATACATTTTTGGGCCTTTTCCCGAAGTGCCGGCCAAAGAAAAAAAATGCTACGGATAGTTAGAACTAGTCATACGGAACGATAGTTATCATGGCACAAAATTCGTAGGGTTGCCACAAGCCAAGGTATACGAGTCCAAGGATTCGTCATTTTCATACATTTATGGATTTTTGAAAGTGCGTGGAGTGCGCGGAAACATAAAAAAAACTATAGATATTGCTAAAAATAATGATCTGAAGCATTTTCACTTTAGCGAAAAATATGTCAGGTAATTAGAAAACCGTTATTTCCACACTTAGAACAAAAACATATCCTACTCTTACATAGTTTAGCTGATTTTTTTTCTGAACGTGCCGGTCAACGAAAATTTTTTTTTATATAATCAGAGCTAAGGAGCAATAATTGTTAAAGGATAAAAGTCGTAGGGCTGCCACAAGCCAAGTTATATGAGTTGACAACCCTACATCCTTGTGTCATACTAACTATTGCTCTGTATGACTAGTTATAACTAAACGTACCACTTGTTTTTGTTGGCCGGCACTTTCAGAATAGGCCCAAAAAAAATTTATCTCATTTGCCGATTCAGTTATAAATATTCAGACATGGCAATGGTTTTATTTTAAGAATTTAAAAAAAAATCCTTTTATTGGCCATCAGAGAGACAAAGGCAGAATAATGAACATGTCAATGCTTGCATTTTGAAGTGACCATGAGCAAAACAATCGAACAGACTTTCATAGATTTTGTAATACTTCCGATTGTACTTTTAGAGCGTTAGCTGGGGGTGGAAAACGTAGCATTTTTGTAAGATTTTCGTGATGATTTCATTAATATAAATAAAACTTGAATTTTTGCTCTATTATTGTGTGCATAATACTATTTAAAAACACATTGAAGTGTCTAAAATTAGGTAGTCGCCAAGGTGCTAAATTAAATAAAAAACCGTTTTTTTTTAAATTGATAAGACATTTAAAAATTTACTGTACATAGTTAAAGTTATAGTTATGAAATTAAAAGGTGCATTCAATAATAGAGAGATAATTTATACTTATAATTGAATAATTTGAATTCAGTTAAATAACCACGGAAACCTTAGAAAAATGCGACGTTTCCGATCTACCCCAAACGAAAAAAGCTAACCCTGTTAATTATAAAATTTACTTTCATCTTAGATAGTTACTATGTCACCTACTGAGAGTGCTATGTCTCCTACTGAGAATGCTATGTCTCCTACTGAGAATGCTGTCTCCTACTGAGAATGCTATGTCTCGTAAATGCTATGTCTGTGTCTTTACAGTAAAAATATATCATCCAGTATGTAGATTTTAAAACACTCTTTCACGTTTGAATACTCAAGAAAGAATTTGTAGAAAGGTTTCTAGGATTCCATATTTCATTTTAATTTCAGGTGCCCCTTCAATAAGAAAGCTTTTAGATACAATGGACAGCTATGTACCTACAATAGTGAGAGACCTACAATCCCCCTTTCTCGTGCCCATAGACAACGCATTCACGGTCCCAGGGAGAGGCACAGTTGTAGTCGGCACCATAAAGAGAGGAGTTATGAAGAGGAATGACGATGCCGACTTGATAGGATTCGGATATAATTTTAAAACTACCCTGTCTGATATTCAGATATTTAGGAAGACCGTTCCACAGGTACCTAATTCAAATTAATGCCCAAAATACACTAATCATGCAAGCTTATAGTGGTTTCAGACTAGCATCTCATACGCGCGTATAAGCTCGGTTTCGCCAAACAGTTCTGCAGGCCTTCAAGGTGAGGATGGCCAGCCAAGTGATTCGTTCGAATGACTGGGCTTGTCAACCTCATATTTGGACCTCACGACCGCTTTCCATCAGGTGGAGTCAGGGGGAGTTATATTGCGCGTCATCTTGACGCGCAATATAAAAAAAAACACAAACTCGTGCGATCGTTGTGCGCTTATAAGCTCGTATAATCCATATACTGAGTCAGCACTACCGGTTTGAACGAAACGTCTTATTTGAAATAACGCGCCCCGCTACTTTTAGTTGATTTAGATGTGCAGAGTGTTCTTTTGAGAATGAACTACGCGTGCTCCTAGGTTCAAGTCCAACCGGCTACTTAACGACCAATTACAGTGGAATGTTTATATAAATTGCGTCGATATTTAAAATTTATATTCTGCGTGAATGCAGTGTAGGGGCGCGTCATTTTAGCTCAGGTTTTCCTACGTCTACGTTTGTTTCTAACGTGACGTTATTCGATATGATCGGTGTACGGCGGACTAAACTCTTCACAAAATAAAAGGCCCGTTTTGACATTTGTCTTCACGACGACGTACCCATACGACTCGGTACTCGATTCAAGTTTGCATGAGTATTTGATCGATTTGAATATGTAGGTATTGTAAAGTGAATTGAATTAAAGGTCTGATTAGAGAATTTACTTTAACTTTAATATTGTAGGTATTTTGAAATGATACAATGTTACGACACGTCAATTTTCTTTCATTCAATATTTTTGTTACAATCATTCATTCAATCACATAAAAAAATCGAAAAAAGTGAATCTTCAGTCAATCATTTTCTTCAGATGAGCCAAAATTGTCAGTCGAGCTATCGTCACCCGTATTTATAATTATTTCATTTTCAATTATATTGTCAATATTGACGTCTCTTTCATAGTCTTTCTTTATTATTAAGCGTCCACCTTTTCTCCCATTGGCACTTTTAAGCAAGATGCCTTGTTATCGTCCGTCCACGACTGCAGCACGGTATGATTCGAGTTCAGCCCAGTCTCGTCGACAAATATGACATTGTCCCAATTTGTGACTTTGTTCATCTCCCTCAAGAACGATGCTCTCTGCATAATTAATTATATCATTCCATCATAAGCAAGTCATATGCCACTTAATCAGAGACAAGCCATTCTGTAGAAATCAGTGTTGCCATTATTTACGGCTTTGAGCTCCAAGCTCATAATTTTCAGTGAAGATCTCTATACAGCTGGTGAAACTCTGTAATTAATTGGTCTAACACTAGTATTTAAATAAATAAAACCGGCTGAGTGCGAGTTAGCCTTAAAAAAATATTTTGATTGATAATTTTTATTATTATTAATAGTCTGTGGAAAATAAGAAAAAATCGTTATGCACAGCACTTAGCCGAGTGAGCGGTACCCATTAATGATAAATGTAATAAATCTTCAGAACATTTCAATCGGTAATAGAGAACTTCACGGGCGTGAACTGTCAAAACGGGCTTTTTAAAATGTAAAGAGTTTAACGTAAATTATTGTAGGTAGATAAGTTTCTCAAATAATTATTATACTCGCTCTTAATTTAAATCCTTTCTTTGGGTTTTATAAACAGATTTTATTCTTACTGTAGCTCTTGTGTACTTTTGGTGTAATTAAAATTAGACCAAAAGGTATGATTACAGTAAGGATTGCATAATTTTTATGATGGAAACTTTTAAAGTTATTTTACTTGGTGGTTGCATTATTTATTTATGTACTCTTTGGCGCAGTAACAAAATACAAACTAATACATACATCGGTTTTTATGATGGTGAAGATATGGGATTATTGAATCGACACAACCTCGGTTTCTTGCAGGCCATAGCGGGTGACAACGTCGGCGTACTTCTTCGGGGGCTGAAGATGAAAGCGGTAGAAACCGGAATGCTGCTCGTTGCGTCCAAAAGCGTCCAACTGAGCAACCACTATAAAGCGAAGATTTACTTCCTCGCGAGGAGTGAGGGGGGCAGGAAGAAACCGGTCTTCTCTAGGTACTCGCAGCAAATGTTCAGTGGGACTTGGAATATTGCTTGCAGGATTGATTTGGGTAAGCAAAAATCAAATTACATGGAAAATTTTACTTTTATGACCAGGTGGTTCTGCACAACATTTCCCGAAGGTGGTGGGCGCCAGAATTAAAAAAATTAATAGTATCTAGATGTAATAAAAAGAAACCATTGGATGAAATCCCTCCAGTTATCTTTAAACTTTGTTTTGGTAAAGTTTAAATATTATCAGATCAATTATTTTAGGAATAAAACCAAAAATAGAAGACAAAATGTCACCAAAAGAGGTAACTTTGTGAATTTATTATATCGAGCCAACTTTGTCAAATCATGATTTCACTGGATGAATTCCCTGTATTATCCCCTCAACAATATTAGTAAATTTTACTAAATTTTAATTTAACTGTTTACTACTTCAAATATGAATTCTAAAAACGTATTTTGTGAACTTAGTTGTAAAACGGTTATAAAAAAGTGAATTAATTAGCCTATATACTGTCCCACAGCTGGACAAAGGCCTCCATCATTGAAATCAAGTTATCGCTACAATAGATGGGTATTGGCCTAATCACCAAACTTGCCAGATGCGGTTTGGTGATCACAAACCCGGGCTATGTTCCGGAAAATCCAGAAAACACACTTTGCCCGGCCTGGTAATTGAACCCGGGACCTCCGGGTTTCGGACAGAGCTCTGAAAGCACTCGGCCATGGATATTATTATTTTTTTCGCGCCATAAAACACACCACTTGTCATGGTCTCGAAGTAAGGATAAAAAATACCCGTGTTGCGTACGTTACGAGATACCAGACAAGGAATTAAGACAGGGGCGTCTCCCAGCACACCCAAACCCGAGCCAATTCAGAATAGATCGTTTCCTGAACTGAACCGACCGGGAATTGAACCCGGGACACCACGGAAATCGAGGCGAGAAACCGTGTTACAGCCCAGTACTCCGATCGTGTCGCCAAATTATTATTTATTTTGTTTGTTCTATTTATTTGGTTTGGTTTCAAACCTGATCTACTCATTCTTTTGTAGTAATTTACTGACGGTTGTCTGAAAGAGATCGCTTTTAGCGATATGTTCTCGAATTGTTGTTTTCTTATTTGTGCAATAATTATTATTTATCTTATCTGTTTATAGATAATCGTGCATTGATTACATAAATATTGTGTACTTATTGTTGTATATAAGCTTCTTTTTGAATGGTGGGCCAATAAATCACTTTTTATTTACTTTTACTGAACTTGACGACACGGTTGGCGTGGTGCGCTGTAGCACGCTTTCTTGCCTCGATTTCGGTAGTGTCCCGTGCTCGATTCCCGGTCGGGTCACTTCAGGAAAAGATCTTTTCTGAATTGACTCGCGTCTTGGTGTGCTGGGAGAAGTACCTCGTAACACAGGGATATTAATCCCTACTTCGAGACCATTACAAGAGGTGTGTCCAGCGCATATTTATATTTATTCATTTACAACGAAATCAATTCACCACTGTAAGATTGCAATTTTATATCTTATCTTCCAGATCCCTCCATGCAAATGATGATGCCAGGAGACCACGGCGAGGTATACTTAACATTGCTGGAAAGCATGGTGATGACATCAGGTCAACCGTTCACCATCAGGGAAAATAATGTAACTGTGGCCACGGGAATAGTTACAGAGACCCTGGAATCTATTGACGTTCCTAAGGGAAAACTGGGAAAAGTGGTTATGAAGTTTGAGGAATAGATTGTGAATTTTTATGTAGATAATGTTAATAAATTATTTAATTATTTTTGTCCTTGTTTAATTCTAGACAGAATATCTTTTTATTATAATATAATAAAACCTGTGATTACTTTGGTGATGGAAAACACAAAAAACCATACTAACCTGATTAACGGACATATTCAGAGGAATTTCCTGGGGAATACAGTATAGGGTTTTATAAGAGGGGAGTTAAACGGGCACAGCACGGTCGAGAAAATTAAAAATAGGTATTTGTAAAATCTATTGCTGTCTTTTGCAAACCTCGATAGCTGAAAATCGGACCGAAATTACCTATCAAAAGTACACGAAATCGAAGTTTCGTAGTCCCCTGATCCCTTTTCGAAAAGTTGACTGATTTAGTTACTTTTTAAATTAAAAATCAAAGAAGGACTGCGGTCGTGTTCCTATGTTCTCCTTAAGTATTTTATTTATACTAGTCAAAATACTTTTCTGGATGTTTGAACACCGCGGAAAATCTGGCCAATTTTTTCGATTTTTGAAGATTCATATCTTTTTTAATAATTAATTTATATTAAAAAGGAAACATAGGGACATATTCTGCTAATAGTAGCAATAGATTTTTTGGAAGAAATATTACTCCACTAGCAATATTCAGGGAGGAAACAGGGGACTACGTTTGTATGGAAAAATGTATCCTCTTGGGTATCATTTAATTGGTCGGCAACGCGCACGTAGTGCCCCTGGTGTTACAGGCATCCATAGGCTTGGATAACTGCTTACTATCAGACAGGCCGTAAGCTTGTTTACCACCTTGTGATATACAAAAAACCTTTTAAGAGGTTTTACTGGCCTACGTTTCAGTGGCAGATTGGTCGAAATACTTTCGATTCTCGGCGTCCTCACTATAACTGATTCCCACGACCCTTGTTCCTATGTGATTTAAGTCCTCGAACTGACACCAGCCCCTCGATTCAGAAAGAAGTTATCGACGGATTCAGTGAATTTCTCCGAATTTAAGTAAATTAATTGCTCGACCGAAGCATTTTAACGATAGTTGACGATTAGTTTTAACGAAATAAGTAGATGCTCCACGTGCTGAGAGAAAGATAAAAATAAAAGCAATTTACTAAATCGGTCAATAACTCCTTGCCGAATCGGGGGCAGGTCAAGACACAAAAATTAATATTACGATAATAAATGAGGTTGGGATGGGAAATGATAGGGGATGTCGAATGAAACTTCCAGAACATTTTATTCATTTTATATTTTTTGTCAGAAGGTAATTAATACAGTGCCAAAACAGTAACAAAACATTAGTAAGAAAATCAAGTCTGCATCTAGCATGAACTATTGAATACCCAGTCAAACAATAATACCCTAAACGGTTTGAGAGGACAACATTTAACACTTATATTTCACAACATTTGAACAAGACAGTTGGCGTAAACTATGTTTTTATATAAATTGTTAACTAGTTTTATAACACCGATACGCCTAATGGATATTGTATTTCGCTACTATTACCTTAGCTTGGGCAGTTATGTGAAAACCTATTAACCTATGTATTCCAGACCAGACCGGATGGTCGACTTGTTTTTTTTTGGATTTTATTGAACTCAGGTGAGCATGATCATAACGGTAAGTCAGTTTTACTAGCTACATATCTGGACTTTGGTCATACGTATATGATTAGTGACGTATATTATACAAATTACCAATATCATTATGGTAATATTCGTACAAATAGTAATGTTATGAAATTACTTCTTAGACCTAACTAAATCATCAAAAGTGCAAAAGTTATGACGTCATCTTATTTTGATAGTAATCAGAAAGTGATATTTATTCTAATATCAAACCTGTCAAATATTCCTTTCTATTTTTATTGAACGGACTTCCTATTTTTCCTCAAAAAACTTAGTTTTTTTATCGTAACATCTTTTATCCTTTAGTTTATTAGGTCAATATTTATACTTTCGCCTCTATGAGATGTGTTTATCACAATGTGTTAATTGTAACGACTCGAATGTGACCCGTTTTGGTAAGAAAAACAGGTAATAATGTGAAAAAGTGAGATTTGGAACTGCTAAGCCAGCGAAAAAGGTTTGGGTGCCTGTTGATAGTGTTATAAATCGTAATGCCCAGAGAAACTGGTATTACGTAGTGATTAATATTGTATATATAATATTGCATGCAATTGTAGAGGTCGTCACAATAAGGCATCTTTAACCTGACTAGAAATATTGAGATTTCCAATCTTGGGTGTTTACTTGAAGTTAGTTTTTCCCTAGCACAGTCTAAAAATGCAATTATCATCAACTGTCAATTCTTTCTTTTCTGGTCAAACTTTGAATACATATTGACGATATAGTTTTCACAGAACTGCCCGAACTATAATACTGCATACAGCAGAACCCACCACTGGGTGACCACGTGATTTCCATCCAAAGTAATATACCTGCTCTAAAATCAGTCTGTCACGATAACTGTCACCACGCAGTGTATTATCTAATAAACATTAATCACAAATATACTTGTATACATGGATCTAACATGAAGAGACAGAAGACATGTCAAAATATTAATTATTATATACTTTTAATCCATCTATGTAAAATGCCGTAGGGTAGGTACCATCAGCGAGTGAAATGAGCTACACTTAAAATACGATTCCTTGGTCCAATGCGAGCTATATTGGCATCTTATGAAACACTATTACTTTTGCTTCGTTTATCATATTTTTAAATAAGTGAATTTTTATTTTTAGCATTTAAAAATGCACTATTTTCTACCCAAAGATAGAAACTAGAAAAATTCGACCTGATCCTAGGGACTCAAGCTAAAATATACATCGAATTGTGTGTACTATACACACAATTCAATGCTCTAATTTGGATGACAAATTAATTGCCGGGTGTGGCGGTGCCGGGACAGTGTGCGATGCCTCTGACCATTACTGGTACTGCCTTATAGAGTCCCTAGGATCAGGTCGAATTTTTCTAGTTTCTATCTTTGGGTAGAAAACATTTTTGAATTTAATTAGTGTAGTACCCGCCTTTTCGATATTGCACATCTCTACTAACTACATTTCTACTCCACCAATTAAAATTTTTAAAACTTCAGTAAAATGCCATGCAGTGAATTAACACTGTTTGTTTTTTTTATAAAAATACCAATAGTTTTGTATTGATTTTAGCAGAGCAGAAAATTACAGCTGCACATAAAAGATGAAATTTAAATGTTTATATGCTGCCCCTTTGTTATGTAAATTTATAACTAAAACACTTTTCTTAACACATTAAGAGAAATGTTTCATAATGAAATGAGTAACTATCAAAATTACTAAGTACTTGTTATCATGATTTTTAGTGCGAATTAAAATGTTTAGATAAAAAAAGCCAAAATGGACGTAATAACTTTCAGGAGTTTTTACATAACGAAAGGGCAGCCGGATTTCCCACCGCTAGACGTAAATCCGGCTTCGGTAAAAATGTTACAAGATTTGAATATTGAGACGTGCATTATCAAAACATATACATAATTAGCACACCATGATACAATATTTTCGCAATACCGATACCACGGAATTAAGTTTTAATAAGCTCATAAAATTCGATATTCACCACAGACAGTATAATTTGTATTATTCTTTAAGTATCTTAAAACATCTAAGTATTTTTTAAACGGACAGATCCAAAGTTATACATGAGATAGGACTAGCGAATTTTCATTTCGATCTATTTATAAAGTTTATAAACACAATGTTTGCGCCTACAAAGCTTTGCTAAAACAACAAAAATCATAACAAGAAACAATGATAAAAAACAGAATGCACTTTTAAAAATACGTTAATAATGGGCATTTTACAGTGGCAGTGTCGCTGTAGATAAAAATGAAAATGCTAGGCATAGAAAATAGAAATAAGCATTCTCTCTTACATTGCATTGTTTAAAAATTCATTGTGTTAAAGATTACACTTTGTTAAACAATTACACTTCATACTAATACCTATTTTGAATAAGCTGGCTGATCAAATACTGAAACCATGTCACGAAACCATGGCAAAACATGTCAACTGAAATTGTGACAAATATTGCAACTTTTAAATTGGTCACAGAATCAAAACAGGATGAAAGTACAACCAATAAATCGAGATGAAGATTATAAGCAAACTGTCTACGGGATTTACAAGATTTTCACAAAACCTCTGAATGAATTACAAGTTTTTTTTCGTGCGAGAGTAAAGGACAGAGAAACGTATCATTTTCTGTCGCAATGCGACTCAGTAGAAGACGATTTGTTCAGAACCCTATCTCGCTTATTGGCCTATCTTTAAATAAAGTGAGATTTCAATAATCAAACAATGTCAGAAAAAAACAAATATTGACACATCCCAGTTTTTTTCCACTACAATAATATGTTAATATAAATATATTAAACTGAATTAACACTGTCACTTAAATGTCACCTAAACTTAAAATGATAAACATACAAAATACATTATTGGTGTCGACGTATAGTGTAGCTTAGCACCACAATTAAAACTAACTATTCGATTACGTATGCTATAATGCTATAGCAAATCTGTAGAATGGCGCATCAATTCCGAGCCGTGACGAACAGAGGAGAAAGAAATTATCAAGAAAATTCCCAAACTCAGGCAAACCGAGTTTTAATACTTGTGTACTTAACACAGTACCTAATGTGTAAAAAATAATTTTACCAACACTTACCACTATAAAAATATTTTAGAAATTCTCACTTACATTTAAGAGGAACTGGCAAAATAAATCCTGTATTTCCTTTTTTCAACTCACAATAAGATACAAAAACCATATTTGGTCCTCACATATAAAATTCATGATGCCATTCCTATTTGGACAGAACTATCAACTGTGAATTGGTGAGTAGCAAAAATATTAGTAGACTATGCACACTAAACATTGGCTCAAAATATATCGAATCTGCTAAATACCCGGTAGAAAAAAAACTGCCTAATGTTACGGCAAAACCTCGTAGAAGCATGTTAAACTTAATAATCTAATAGAGTAAGATTAAAACCTGTGGTAGTAGAACCGTAGCGCCTTAGGCGTTTGCTTTAGCGTATCACAATATATTAGCCAGTTCTCACACGGGGCAATCAAAATAAAACCAAGTGGGATCACTCTACTCTTGTACCTGTACCATGAGTTTAAACCAACGATAGTTGCTAGTGATAGTCATAGTCATATCATTTATTGCTCCATGTAGGTTTACAAGATCTTAAATGTAGAACCACCAGTACTAAAACATGAACCCCGTAGGGGCACTGCATAGGTAAACGGTTTCTATAAAATAGACATGCAACATACATGTTTTGTTGTTGCTAACGCTTCAGTCTGTAGTAACTAAAGTATATGTATGGAATTTCGATACAGCGCCACTAGTGAACAGTTGTGAAACCAAAAATGTCATACAAATGGCTGAAGTTAACGTGACGTAAACTCATGGTAGGAGTACTGGTAGCCGGATTGCGGGTATCGTGCGAGGAGACAAACAACTACTTTGTTTTTACGCTCAAACTTGTCACGATCGTCTTTATTATAACTCATAAGTTACAATGAAACAGCTTGTGATCACCTCTCAGGTTTTAACTCCGGCATAACTTGACGCCTAATACACGTGGCCATAACACAACAAGAGTTGTTCATTCATTGAATGAAATATATGTTTTCTACTGGTCTTAAACAGACTTATTTTTCTCTTTGACTTTTAAAATTTATGCGCAGTATAAATATATTCACACGAATTGTTTTATTCTAGGCGATTATCTGTATATGAATTGCCTACGAATTAGTCCTTCGTGATTTAATTAAACGAATTAGTCATTCGGATTCAGTTATATTTATTTTAAAGATTTTACTTGCCTGGAATTCATTGAATAAAACTAAGCAATCAGCAGACTGTTAAGTAAGCCTAAAATATTTCGAAATTCAAGTTACACAGTGTGAAGTCATTGTTTGCGTCGTATTTAAAATCTCAAGTTGCGTCGTTGCCGTAACTGCACCAGTGCGAGAATGGCCTTACTTTTATCAGAACTAACCACCGTTATTGTCCACACTCATTCCACTATAAATACTAACATTTGCAACTAATATAAAACATCCCATTACTTCCACCAACTCCGTCTCCGTATCAAAACAGTGATTAAAATTTATTTAGAGTAGAGTATTTGTGCACACAATGCGAAACTAGTAGCGTCGGACGACACACTGATTACTCTATATAACCATAACCATCCCTAAAAAAAGGACTGACACATATTATGCTAAGTAGTTACAATTTGTTCTAGACGAGGATTCTTTTCAACCATGCAAGGTTAAAAACATGTAACTATTAGATTCGTACTATAGGTAAGCTTTAGGACTGTATCCCCCTAATCTAACTTCACCTAATGGCAAAGACTCACGTCGATATTAAACTACACAACTAGCATCATTTAAATAGATAAAAAACCAACTACACATCTTGCAGGAATAACTATCTAACAGTGAGTTATGAATCTCCTACGTTTTTCATAAATATTCATCATCCATAAATTATTATCAAATTCGATAAAGCTCTAAGATTGATCCACATTCACATAAATTAATTCCCAGAACGGTTCACGAGACGACTGCGCTTGTTTAAGAAACATTATTATTATGTTAATAAATGATTTAAATCTGACTTTTTACAACGATTCAAAAGCAGATGTGTTTAAACAATGAGAGAATCCAGTCATGGTAGCAGCTGCGTTCGCGCCTAAACAGAAAACAATCCTAACAATCATAAACATCTAGCTGTAAACACTAGCGATGTGTCATATTTTGTACATTCAGGATTTCAGGAGCAGAAACATCGATAAATATTGGATTTAGACTAATGCTTAGTTAGGCCTATAAGGGTTATATAGCGGCGAGCCTTCTGGCTCTGTAGGAAAATATTCTGTGAAATGTGTGCATTACATTCACTACAATCTCAAAACATCTAAACATTGACTAATCGATTAACAAAACAAAATAATTAACAATCGTTATATGAAATTACTCATGCATATTTTCTAACAACATAGCCTAGCGTTTATAAAATTATATTAGGTTACACATAGATGAACGTTTTATTTAGTACACTTTCACACGAAGCGACTTTACTTTTCGAGCGTTTTAAAATGTAGTTGACAGAAGATGTTACTTCAAATGTCATTTCAATGAAGAAACATAATTGCTTATGTTAGCATTGTTACTTTTGATATTACTCTGACGTCTTAAAAGTCCCCTAATATGTTAGCGCATTTTTTTTGACGTGGACAAACCATGAAGTCGTGCTAACTAGACTCACAAACATTAGTACGTGTTTACCTGTAGTACAAAAACATGCTTTTATCGAATTATGCGAGTCCAATAAACAATATATCATGTAGAATTCGCTGTCTGAACCTACTATTTAAAAACCGTGGCATTAATTTTTATACATTTTTTTTAATTCGCTAGCACCGTGACTTATTTCAAACTCATATAGAGTTTAGACAGCGAACTGGGAGGTCCTTGGAGTCGACAGGACGTATTAACTGATATTTTAGGAAATTTTAGAATCATTCACTTACACTTACATATTATCCCATCGTAAGCATTCACTTATTTGCTTTAAATTAAGTACTGAATAGTTTTGGTATTATAGATTTTCTCAAATTTAAGGACTAAGTAAAGGACATTTATTAATTATAATTAGGTATATCACACAATATTCTTATAAAGATATGCTGTTATAAGCGTTGGTCACGTAGAAATTCAGAAAATTTTTTTTTATAAAATGTATTAGCATGACATTAAAATCTTAGACGAAAACTAAAATAAAACTTAAATATTAAATGTAGCAATCTTGATTACCGAGTAGGGCGAAAAAGCTTGGAAAGAGCTCAGGATAAACAAATGCATAGAGTAGGAAGCTTACACTATGTGAAAATTCCAATATTTGGACGGAAGTAACGATATTCATTTGAGCTAACTCAAGGGGCGTTTACGAGCCAGCGACTTTCGAGATTGAGGCGTTGCTTTCATTTATTTCTACCTTTACCATCTTAATTCACAGCCATCAAACATTAAAGCTGATATACTTCCGTATATCTCTGTTTGTCATAGGCCAGTACTGCACAGATATAATCAGAAAAAAATACGTCAACATTCTAAATTATTAATATAAAAACTTTTTACTTTAGTTTTAACTTGAATTGCACACTTTTGAAAATAATTTTTATTTTTAACTTGACTTTCACACTTTTGAACCGGTGTTTAAGACTGTTTTAACAAATCTACCATTTGTCTCTTGTAATTTGAGCGCATTGAAATTATGCGAAAAGAAGACAGTTTTGTGTTGAACTGCGTATCATGTTTTATAAATAAGAGCCTCTTCATAATTACCTCTTCAGCATTCAAAATAACCATTAACTTAATTTAGACATCAAATAGTACTAGAGTATGATTCCTACCATAACGCGATAGTAATGTCACTTTATCATCACTTTTACCAAATTTTAAGCCATACATTTTGAAGCAACGCCCCGATCTAACGTCTAATTTAAAAGAAGCTAGTTGTGGCACTTTCGACAGAATTTTCTCTGATTTCTTAACTATAGCATACCCTAATTTGGAGGTCAACAAGCAAGCGTTTTATAAATTTCATAGCCACTGCATTTGATTATAATGGTATTTATACCTCGTATATAAAGAAAAAGTAAATAAATTCATCTGTCAAATCAAAAGTAAATAAATAATAATCAACAACCAAAAACAAAATAAGGTAGAAATGCGATATGATTGTGTCACAGTTCTACCGTTAATGAGTAAATAAATAACAACGAATACACTTTGGTATCATGTCATTTTTATTTTATAAGGCTTTTAAATTTTTTAAGAAGATAATAAATATATCTCGACCAGCGACTCCTTCATTAATGACTGTGTCATTTTTTTAGAATTTATTTTAAAAATCCGCTTCAATATTGCACAAAAACATGGCTTTTATTTATCACCAACAAACAGAGTGCTTAGTGTGAGTGTGAGTTGCACAAGAAAGATTCAAGTGATTTCACCATTGCGTTTTGCGAGCAGCAAATGCAAATTTGTATAGCATCAGGTCAGCGCCACCTAGCGTCTTAACCCTCAAGCGGTCGCGCGGTGTCGAACGAATCGACCGCACTTAATACATTTTCGTTCATAATATTTGTATTACTTGTCACATGCTTTTCTTATTCCTAGTAGCGAGTCACATTGTCATTGTGAGTGAAATAAAGAGTTTACTTCCGCTCGCCGCGCTCTCCCCACCCCTCGGATCACTTTTGTTTAGGTCGCGGCGCAGGCGTCGCAAGCGAACCACGCGCCTGCCGTCGAAAAAGGTACGCGCGACGCTCAACGCGAACTTTTCTTCAACATAATTCAAAGTAAGTGAAATTTTATTTTTGCATTAAACAATGATCTATTCTATACACAAAGATAGAAACTAGAAAATAGATAATTTAAACTACTTGTTTTTTATTAATTAGACCGCTGCCGTTACAAATGGCTGCGCGCTCGCTTGAAGGTTAATGTTGCCCAATTTTGAAACTAGGTGACACAATGCAATACAAATTCGCGTTTCGTGCTTGCATTCGAATGAAATCTCTTCGTGTAACTCGCACTAACCCCTTAGTACAGTTTCGTTTATTACTTTATCACATCGCATTTCAAACAATAATTTTAATTTTCATATTTAACGGCATTACTCAATAACGATTTATAATCGAGGCCGTTTCATAGAGCAACTCTTCAGTACATTGGTCTCAACATTACCCTTAGTTTGCGCGAAAACAAGAACACACAGAATTTGAGGTAAGTAGTTACTATATGGCAACTTTAGAAACAGTGAAGAAAGGTCGATGTATCACCGAACGTGAACTCATATAATCTGATTTTTATAGTAATCTGAAAAAGCTAGTAAAAAAAATATTTTGGTGGTCATCTATAAAAGATAGTTGTCACCTTCGAAATATAAGAGGGTTTAGGACATTTGCATATTAGTGTTTAATTATATTAAAAAATGCGACAAATCTAACGTTTTTGTTGTTTTTCGTTCTGATTATGATCAGAAAATATTTCAAAGAACCTTTTGAACTTCAAATCTTTTCCAAAGATTCACCTCACCTTAAAGTTGAAACTGAGTCAGGTTTCTAACAACAAGATGAAAAATAACACAATATTATGATTATAACTAACTACTAAAATTTGCTAAGAAATAAAACAATTAATTATTGTGCTATCAATGTTTTGCAAGAACGAGATGAATATACTTTGACTATCACCCTAAGTTCGTTTTGCTACTTGCAGTTCGATTGTACTAATATCCATTCTTCGAATATAACGAAATGGAAGCGTTTACGATGGGGTTGGTCCGAAGGTTTCAGATCCAACTTTATATCAGAAAGTTAAAAAATAAAATAATATTTAACACTTAATATGCATTCGTTCACGCTCTGCCTTTAAAACCAATATTAATCATATTAGTTAGTACCAACCCCAATTAATTAAATTCTGCAACACTCGAATAACTGCTATAACAACGATTGTATAATCTATTTCACAGGAAAATGCATCACAAGTGATAGGTAAAAACATAATACCGGCAAACTAAAATCTATAAAATAATCAACTTCTTGTAATAACAACTATTACAATTTTGTACGCATTGCACGGAGCTTCATCAAAATGCATGCACATTGTTAAATAGAAAAGGCACTACATCCATCAAGTTCTAAAAATTATATGTATTTCATTTTATTCATCATTTAGTCATAGAACGATGCTTTATTTGAACCGTGTAAATATAAGGATATTCATAATATACACAAACCTGTGTTAATACAATTAATCACAAAAAATTAAACGCTTTTCTCCTAAACCTAAATGAACTAAAGATGGTAGATATCATTAACACTTCGATTGTTTTGGTTTTAAGTTGCCTTCTTGCAACGTAAGACTGTTTGTGCACCATGTCGAGGATATAAAAATGTATTCAAAACATTAAAGTGTTATTAAAAGCTTCAAAATACTATAAGCAGTAAGGAAACAATCAACTTTGGGGTCAGTTTCCAACATAGCACATCCTACAAACACGTAAAACTACCAATATATGAGCACTCCCTTTATATGAGAAAAACGTGACTAAAAAAAATAAACTAATCTATTTGTCGTGAGGATCTGACTATGTTATTTACTCCTCCTACATTTGGCCGTAAATTTTACTAAAGAACACGAGTGCGCTTCAGAATCCATACTATATAATCAAGAGGATAAGGTTCAAAATCGTACGCTAGAGTACGGATTAAAATTAAGAATTGACAAAAACTAGCCGATTCACCTAACGAAGCGATTCTCACACTATTTCAACTGTAATAATCAATTCCGTAAATCAATCTCCCACTTCCCATTTCCTTAACGCACTAACTATAACTACACAAATTCATTGAAACAATATTCACGTTGAATAAATAAAAAGTAGTACACTTATACGCTAGTAGTTCATAACTTCATTTTATATATTTTTTTGTTATTTGCACGAAACGTGATATATTAAAATAGTGTCAACTAGTCGTAGAAACATCACATTTTATTAAAGGTTTCTTATAGACGTTGGTGTGAGCGAAATACGTAAAATGTATATATATTTTGGTTATGATCAGTCGATGAAAAACACCTGAAGCATTTTACTATTGGATTGCAATGACTAGAACCTATATTGGTACGAACTTGACCGCGAATAGTTCGTTTAAACCACTGTCTTTTTCCCAAAATTTACTAGCAATTGCCTACAAAAGTACCCACTCATAAAAGACAAGTCATTTAAATACTACGCGGCGTCTAATCCCAATTTTTATATTCACTATTATTAAGATTCACGTCGACAAACGATATCTTGATATAAAAATTAATTAACTTTAATATAAAAAGTGTACAGTCACTTTGAAAGCGAGCGTTTTGTGAAAATTCTCATAGTATAAAGCTGTAAATATAAAATTGTGACAATATCATTGGGTATCAAAATATCGAATGACAACATTCAAAGCGTACGTGCGAAAGGGACGAGACAACAACTATTTCGCTCACACCAAACTAACCAATTTGGCAAGTATTAGTCGTAATCTAGCCATCTTCGAATACATCACTCGAGAAGACTTAATACTTTATTACATTTACCCAGCCAAGCACGATTAATAAATTACGCAGGATACTGGCATACACTAACCTAAAAACATCTAGTCAGAATAACTTCATATATTTTTTATATATTATAATAATGTGGTCTCCGTTATACCTGTGTTAGTCTTTTACGAATACACTTTTTATAATCAGATGAGTTTAAATGTAAATGCATGGTTGTTTTATTCTAAAAAGTGTAATGCGTAACATTATTAAATAGTTTTTATTGATGATATGATACTTTTTCTATATAGGATTGCAACGACCCAGTTTTATAGATATACCATAAATTTAGTTGTTGGCAATGCAGAGTGCAGAAGTGTATTTATAATACGTTTTTCTTTAACAATTACACCGACAAATATTTTTCTAAAATAGACAATAAGTATAACACAGGAATGACCATAATAATGATATGCTTCCATATCATTGTACAGAGTACTTCAACATTGATATGAATTTGCATGTGGAATACTATTTTATACACATTCCGCAACTCTTAACGTTGCTGTAGAAATCGCACAATTAAAGCCACAGATCTATTTATTATATAAAATTTTGTTATCTATAATAACATACGGTATATTCGTACTACCCAATCAGGATTCCGACTACAAAATGCAGAAGGCTAAATGTCGTTAAAAAATTTATTTTATAACCATTTGACGACGTTCCATTTTAAGCTCTTATCTAAAAACATTGAGGACATATTTTTTCTTATTGTAGGTACATTTGTAAGAAAATTGGCAATATAGCACTTTGATTATTTCATAAAGTTAGGTGCTAAAGCAAAATCGACAGCACTGCATACATGTAATTCGTTTAAAAGCCTGCAATTTAATGGATATAAGTTTTTTCGACGTTGCCAATTTTCTACCTGCAAACTTTTGTAAGGATATTTTGGAATGAAAACCTCATTTTCAGTTCTTTTTCACACAAACATAGATGTCTTTTACTATTAAAAACCACATTATTATTGATTTACCATTACCCAAGGCCAAACCCTTAAACCCTATCAACAAAAATTTCATCTTGTTTTAATATTGAATGGGTCAAGTATCAAAATCAGATTGAATATTGGATATTACTAATATGAAAAAATAATAGAAAAAAAACCACTGCGAGTGTAATCATTTTCAATATAGAAACGACATCAATATTGTATGATGTTTAGCTATTTTTTGAAGTAATTAAAAATTTAATTAACCGGAAAAAATGTCATTTAGCTAAAAATCTAGGAAGAAATAATTGAGACACTTACATAATACCATCTTCTTTGCAAATCTTCTATATTTATGTGCAAAAGTATTTCTTCAAAATCTAAGGCGTTCATTCTTTAACATCCTTTTTCGCAGGTCAGTTGATCGGTCCGGTAGCTAAATAGTGGAACGGATGTCGGTTGTGCATAAACCGGTTATCGTACCTTGGATTCTTCTGGTAGAAGTTGTTGTTGTTGAGTTTGCGGTAGTTCTGTGTGCGTCGCTGGTTCTTGTCTTGCGGCTTGTCGTTTTGTTTGTTTGTTGTCGTTTTGTCGTTTTTGGTGTCGCTCTTTTGAGTTGGCTCGTTGGGGGATTTGTCCTGGAAAATTAAATTAAACTTGGTCAGAAGACGGAGTCTTTATAATGAAAAATATTACCTGATTTAGTCAACCCTTGGAGTAGTGAAGTGTCTAAATACCAGTTGATTATTTATCCGGAAGGACAATGATATGGCTTACTTACTCAGTAGGTTATGTAGGTTTTTTTAAACTGGTATTCTTATTTTATGAAAGAGAATCTTCAAATAAAAGTTCGGTTAAATATTATTATTTTCCCTTAGATAGTTTCAACATCACCTACTAAGGGCACGCTGAGTGATTTTCACCCTCGCCGAATAGAGAGAGAAGCTGTCATGTGAATTTCATCGGGCACCAGCACCGGTAGAATTCGCACTTGTCAGAGTAATAAACGTCACCCGAACCCGTTCCGAAACAACTGGGAAACTGTCAGGTGACAGCTCGGTCATCTTCGGTTTCACTCGGGGTTAATTTGGAACGAGTTCGACTGATTATCACTCCTCAGAGTGTAATTTCCACTCGATTTGGAACGCAGCCTATGTAAGCAATACCATCCTCTCTACGGTAAAAATTATCACCCGGTATATGATGACAACTGAAAAAAAACTGCAATTCAAAATCCTAAGCAAAGGAGATCATTCTGGCTCCATACATTTTTGTACCTTTTCTGAAAGTGCCAGCCAAGACCAAAAAAAAGTGGTACGTATAGTTAGAACTAGTCATACGGAACAATAGTTATTGCAGCACCAAAGTCGGTAGGGTTGTCACAAGCCAAGTTATACGCGTTTAAAAATTCGGCAGTTAACCTATAGTTGTAACTATATAACCCGATTTTTATATCTGTACAGTTCGGCATGTCAAAATATTTATCGGTTGGCGTCATTGATAGCAAGCAACAGCAAGACCATTTTTTAACCTTATAAAACATAAGCGTTTCTGAGACGCCAACGACATCTAAAGTGGTTTGCTATTTTTATGACAATAACCTAGTTCATAATAAACGTAAACCTCAAAACTGCTTATGTAGTATTTTTATTGGCTGGCAATTTTAGGAAAGTAATCGCTTAAAATAATTGCAGAATAAGGTATTTTTTGTGTAATTGTGGAAATGACGGTTTCCTAATTAACTGAGATTTTGCGCCAAAGTAAAAATGATTCAGCAATATCTATCATTATTTTATGTTACCACGCACTTTCAAAAATCAATAGGATGAATGACGAATTTTTATACGCGTATAACTTGGTTTGTGACAACCCTACGACTTTTGTGCCATAATAACTATTGCTCCGTATGACTAGTTCTAACTATACATACCACTTTTTTTGTTGGTCGGCACTTTCATAAAAGGTCCAAAAAAATGCCCTTTTCTAAGTCGCAAGGAAGCTGTCTTTTATCGGCACCTAGAATACATTATGACGATAACATGATTATTGGTTGGGATAAAGAAATCAAGTACGGACGCTAGGTTGCATTTTTACAAATCCTGACAAGATCTTACCTCCTTATTATCACTATGCGGCGGCTTCGAATTGCTTTGACTGGAATTGCTGCCGTTGTCAGGAAAATGCTTCGGCGATGTGGTCCTAGTCGAAGGCTGAGACGATGAGTCGCTCTGTGAAACAAGAGGTATGAATATACCAACTGATTCTATAGGGTTACAAGTTACGTCGACCTAGATCCTTTTTGGGATTGCAGTTTCCATCATTTCTGGTTAACTATGGAACACCATACGCCAAACACAACTGTTTTCAAGATATCGGACTTTCAGTTTGTATCTCTGTTGTCACTAACTTTTCTCTTATAAATTGGTTTTTCCAATTTTTGTGTTTCAACATCAAAATTGCAGGTAAATAAACAAACTGGGTAGACGGATTGATGGCAAAAAAACTTTATCCCAAGGGGGGTAGTCAGAGGCAAGTGACTGTGCCGTTATGGTGAACGAAACACTCAGAAGCCCACTTTTCACCAATGGTATTAGAACCCACCGTGGTAGGTGGTGAGCCTTCCGCCGTTATACGGGTTGATTTGGTTTGTTATCGATGTTTTCCGTCACCGGGGAGTTAGTCGGATATTTAACAATGAACACAAAGATTTTGGCTCTGGCCAGATTTGAACTAGGGACCACACGATCCACGATCTGAGTTCGGGTGCTGAACCACTAGGCCACGACGCTCTTTGTTTCCAGGCCAGGCAAATAAAAGCAGCCATAACGGGCCGTCCGCTCACCGTAGGTATTGATGGCTCGAGTCGTACCCAGTCGGTTTATAGCGACGGCGCGTGTGTATACAGGATGCTGGCGCTTTTTATTTAGTGGGTCATCAAAGAAATAATGCTTTAATAAAATAAAGTTTGTTTGCTGATAAACTGACAACAGGTTAGTGTCTAAATAATTAGCCGTTCACAACACTTTAATGCTCCTTGACATGCGACCTATAATTTTTATTTATTTTCTTTTATTACCTTTTTAATGTCGAAATAATTTTCCAAATACAATTTGTTTATGATTATTGTTTGTTATTATTGTACCTATTTTTCTACTTTGACTATTACTTATATCAATTATGGCATGATCACGAAGCACCAATGCAATCATTTAGGAACTAATTTTAAGCGTGAGTTAGTCGATATTGAGATATTACACCAGTGGGCCCAAGTGCCGCTCTGCACAGTAAAACTACCCACCTGCGGCAGATTATTGTTATTAATTTCCAGTCGCAGCACCACCTGTATTGTGCTAAACCAACACACACACGCACACACACACACACACACACAGTCACACTACATATTCGGTACCGTATCTATTGTCTATGTATTGTATTACAATTATTACACTACACAATATATTGTATGTATATATTTTTATCTATGCTATAGTATTTATGATACTTATATGTATATGCACACACGTATGTCCGCCACAAATGTCCGTGCGTCATCTCAGTCTGGGCCTACTGAAAATCAGCGCCTGGACCCATAAAGCCCAGGCTATATGCTGAGTGAGGTCCATTTGTCTTTTTGGGCATCGGGACACCGCTGTCTGATGGTATGATCTTTTTTTTTTCCTGTTACCTATATGTTTTGTTGTTAATGCCTACTTCTTTTGTGTTTACTTTATAAAAGTAACGATGTCCATAAAGTTAATAAATGTTTTTCTATTTCTATTTCTATTTCTAAATAGGCCATTCTCGTAGTGTGAAAATTGTTTCTTAACTTTATTAGACACTATAGTTTTTAAAATTTTGAATTTTGTATATTTGACTGATATATGATTTATACGTACGGCCATAGCTAGCAAGACTATTGGGTGTGTTCAGTCACTATTGGGTGTCGCCAGACTCAAAAATATGGACTATCGATATTCACTAAGTGTCTAAAATGTTGACTATCGATAGTTACTAGTGACATCATTATCGATAGTCACCAATTGTCTGAAATATCGACTATCGATCGTTTTCAATGACATCACTATCGACAGTCACCAAAGTATCTAAAACATAGACTATCAACAGTCACCAGAGTGTCACCACTGTCAAGAAATCCAAGTTGCTAGCAGATCAAACTATATCTAAAGCTAAGAGCTGTGATTGTGACCCTATAAGTCGCTAAAAGAGAAAAATTGTCGCTGAAAACACATAATGAGTACATATTGGTATAGCTATGCCGACTCACATGTTTAGCAGCCATCACGGGCGAGGGCGGCGGCGCCAGCGCCACGGTCAGCGTGAGGTCGCACCACATGGCGCAGCGCGCGCGCCGGGCGCTGATCCCTAGTTGTTTTACTGCTTCGGCTAACTGGAGAATGGCTGGAGACAAACAAAATTTATCGTAATTATTCAAATACACATACATACATAATAGTCTAGACGACTAAAAAAATATATTTAGATCGTCAGTTAGATTATCAAATAATTCTGGACACGTTTTTCTTTTTTCTCGTAAACGAAAAATGACGACGATACAGTGCGTTGAAGTTTCCCGTGACGTCACGCCTAGGTACAATTTTTACTTGGAAGTGACGTTACAAGATCCCACTCCGGAACTTAAATGCTCTTTTTTTAAAATTTGATAATGCGAAAAATATATGTCCAGTAATTTTTGGATGTTGTCGACATCCCTATTATCATCACGCCTTCTTACTAACAGAGTAGGCAGACACCACATCTTTCCACTTGCTACGGTCCTGACATACATCTTGCGCTTGTTCCACTCTCATTCATCTTTTCATCCGTGTGCTTTTTTCTTTTCGTCGATTATAGGTTCTCCTGAGCAGGACCTTTCCTAAGTAATTTATTTTATAATAAATAAACCTAGAGGGTTAGTTTCAAACAAAAAGTGGAAATGTATGTACAGTCAAAATCATCAATGTTTATACGTTTCCGCGGCTACAAAAGTATCTGAGAAAATCATTAGCCATAAATATCCAAACAAGTCAACAAAGAGTCTGAACGAACTCTCGTATAGATATTTGTGGATTTCCACTTCTAGTTTAGAACTAACCTAGGTTAATTTTATTATAGAATGTATTTGCCTCCATACAAAAAAAATCCCGGCCAAGTGTGAGCCGGACTCGCGCACCCAGGGTTCCGTACGAACTTGTAGGTATATTTATTAAAAATATTTTTATTATAAGATGTAACTAAAAATGTACGGTTTTCGCAATTTATCCTTTATCTGTGCTATAAGACGTCGCTTCGTACCAAATTTCCAGATTTTAAGTTCACAGGAAATACCCTGTAGGTTTTGATTTCCTTGCGATTGTCGAAAATTTGCAGAAATTTGCGGCATAAACGGCTGTATCTTTTGATTGCGTTGGCTCAGAAGTTTAATTTTTTCACAGCTCCAAGGGACAGTAGACTTGAGTATTTGATATAATTTCCAGCTTGATACCTCCACACGTTCCTGAGAAAAAGGGTCTTGACAGACAGACAGACAGACGGACGGACGGACAACAAAGTGATCCTATAAGGGTTCCGTTTTTTCCTTTCCAGGTACGGAACCCTAAAAAAGAAATATTTGTTTTTCTCTTAAACTGTCGACTTAAGAACAACCTATCGATAGTGGTTAACTAGTGTAAAATGATACTTTTGCTAGTTTCTAGGGTGATCACTATCGATAGCCACCAAATTTACCTAAATATCAACTATCGACAGTCTTAAGTGACATCGCTATTGATGGTCACTGTAAAATATCCACTGTCTACAACTTCCAATGACATCACTGATATCCATAGTCACCAGTGGCCAAAATATCGATTATCGATCATTTCTATTGAAATCACTATCGATAGTCAGCAAAGTGTCCAGATATCGACTACTGATAGTTTCCAGTGACATCCTCAGCGAAAGACATACCTAGTATATCTAAAATGTTGACTATCGATAGTCTTTAGTAACGTCCCTATCGATATTGAATAGAGTAGCGACACTGTCAAAAAAACGCTAAAAATAGTTACCAGCTCCGATTGTGTAGAATGTCAAGTGTAAAACCCTGAAAGTGTCATAATTATCAACTATACTTCATTCATTATAACATTAGGAATAAGAAACAGGGGTGCTAAAATGAATGACAATTTGCATTTGACGTTGCCATGACGATGACATACCTGAGTTTAACCTGGCGAAATTGTAAACCCCTTCCGGCACAACGTATGAAGGGATTATGTAACATTTTAGATTTGTTAGAGTTATAGTGACAGTAACAATGTGTTTGGATAAAAACCCCTGCTCCTTTTAGGTTTTTACATCGACAATATAGTTTGATGCAAGACAATAGAATTTATTTAAGAAAAAGCCTCATAAATTCATACTTATGACAGCTGCTATATAAGTAGATTTTAATAAGTTCGGCATACATCTTATAAGTTATAATATTTTTATATGTTTATTGTACTTTCACCACAAAGGATACCCTAAAAAGAACCCTTTTCACTTCTGCCTAATGCTATAATAAATAGAGTATACTCGTAGTACCTAAATCTCGTGGCCTTGAGCGTCGCAGACCCAGCTAACAAAGCCAGTCTCGCGTAACCTTTCCATAATGCAAACTGTGTCTTATGTGAGCAGCATAAGGTATAATTACGGTCGGCGCGCACGTGACTGGCCAGCTCGCGGTGGCTCGCGGCGGCGCGCGGCCTATCGCGCTTCCTACTTCGCT
Source organism: Udea olivalis (assembly GCA_947369235.1). Taxonomy (NCBI): domain Eukaryota; kingdom Metazoa; phylum Arthropoda; class Insecta; order Lepidoptera; family Crambidae; genus Udea; species Udea olivalis. Next base: position 4,342,986 of record OX376364.1, on the reverse strand, counting down.
GGAGGCGCGCTGTTATTGATACTACATGGTGTGGCTGCGCAGCCGGGGAAAGTGGCTAGAGGACTTTATAGCGGGAACTTGGATCCCGCAAGTCACTAAAAGGGTCGATGGTTTCAAGAGCGGTGATGGTCGCCAGTGTCATATAAATATCGAATATCGATAGAATATACCTCTCTAGTGATCTAAGTGTCTAAAATATGCACTTTTGTTAGTTTCTAGTGTGATCACTATCGATAGCCAACAAAGTTACCCAACACCAACTATTATAGTCTCAAGGGACACCGCTATACATTGTCACTGTAAAATTTCAACTATCTATACTTTCCATTCCAGAGACATCACTATTGATAGTCCCCAACAGCCAAGATATCGATTAGGTATCGATCATTTCTATTGACATTACGTGTCCAGATATCGACTATCGATAGCTTCCAGTAACATCACCAGCGAAAGACATCAAAGTATGTCAAATATTTAGTATCGAAAGTTTTAGTGACATCACTGTCGATAGTCAGCAATGATCAGTGTCTCAAATACCGACTATCGATAGTCTTTAGTGACATCCCTATCGATAGTGACTAGAGTACCGACACTGTCAAAAAAACGGTAAAAATAGTTAACAGCTCCGATTGTGTAGAAAGTCACGTGTAAAACCCAAAAAGTCATAATTATCAATCAGTTACCTTAAATCTCGTGGCTTGAGCGTCGCAGACCCAGCTAACAAAGCTGGCTGTGTTGGTCTCGCGCAAACTTTACATAGCTATTGCAATATGAGTCGTATATCAGCAGCATAAGGTGTACTCACGGTCGGCGCGGACGTGCGGCGGGTGGCTGGCCAGCTCGCGGCGGCGCGCGGCCTGCACGGCGCCCACGCAGCTGCGCCACGCGAGCATCGCGCTCTCCACCTCGCTGTGGGGCGCGCTGGGAATCATAATAGTATATTTTATATCGAGGGACTAAACGAATCCGTAATATACCAGAGGTGGTTTGACTCACGAGCGTGCGAGGGAATATTAAGTTGGCGTTTAGACTCGAGGTGCAAACTGTACTTTTCACTTTAAGTGCGAGAAAAATAGTCAATTTAGTACAAAAACATTCAATAAATATTATCTAGTTAATACAACAAAAAATACAAATGTTTCTTATTCCTCCAGTCCATACAACTATCGTAAGTTTTTAGGTAAATCTTCTGCGATTTTGGCGCCAAAACATTATCTAATATGTCTTTTACTGTTTGCTCGACGTCAAACTCTTCACTGTCACAGGACATTCTCAACAAATTTATTTAAAACCGAACAAATTTACACTCGACAAAAATTCTGAAATTTACGCGGTGAGTTTTTCCTTCTGAACTGAACCAAAGATTAACAATTTAAAACACATGGCGCCACCTTCTTCGCGGACAAACCATGGAACTAAAACTCTCAACAGTTGCGCAATGAAGATGGTCCGTCTACACTCCACAGATAAAAGTATATTTACTAGCTGTTTGAGTTTGTCTATGTCACATGAAGGAAATTAAAAAACTAATTACTTTTTACTCCCTAGGGGCTAAAGTGGTCACTTTAGTCCCGCTTCGTAGGGCTATATTGGCGTACTTTTAGAGCATGAGAAGTGAAAACAAATAAATATGCGCCAGACAAGACAATACACCAACTGACATGAAATAGAAGTAAGCATAAAGATCCTTGTGTTACAAGATACCACAATGGAATTTTATCGTCAGTTGCCTTCATCTTAGAGCGCGGACTAAAAATGAAGCTACAAAAACTCTCCTTTTTGTAACACGAAGTAGATAACTGATTTACAAAACATATCTCAATATGGAAAAAAAATGTTTTTACGATATATTATGAAAACTAGAACTGTCTTAATTTACCGATTCACTGGCATAACTGCGAAAAGCATTTATTTATTATTGTTACTGATTTATGTTGGTTAAGGCCCGATTTTTCAATTCTTACTTTAGTCCCTAGATAAGTAACTGGAGTATAAAATTAAAAGACGATATATCAAACGAGCAGATATTTTAAATTTTTCAATCGTCGTTTATCCAAAGAATAGCTATCTATCGGTTGTTTATGTACTTATATCGCTAACTTCACACTGATTATGCACAAGCCAGATGCACTTATACAATCACTGTAATGTTAGAATGAAACAAGACAAAAGTGGATGCCTGACAAACTGACACTGACGTATAAGAAAATTAACCTCAACTTTTTTTATTGTCTAAAGTTATGGCAAAGAGTATGTTTGCTTCGTGTTTTTTAAGGCAAAATCTTTTCCAAAACTCCTTTTCATATCATTTACTAAAATGATTAGGTCTCTCTTTTACAACTCGATCTTTTCTATTGGGCTCAGCGTTTGTAACTGCCTTTGCTCCAAAATCGTAGCGTTGTCGATTTTGAAAAAATATTCATTAGAATGTGTGTGCGTACCAAACAAAATGAAAAAAACTCAAATGACACACCACATATCCTCAAAATGTCAAATAAAACGCACAGATAAAATCTTATCCAGCCCCTCAAGAAGCAGATAACTTTATTCTTCAGTTACGGGTTTATTCAACAGATAACATCTATCTGATCATTGAAAAATTCAAAATCTTGTTAAACTTCGAATAAACTTTATTCTACAGATAATTTTCATTATTGAGGATTGAAAAATCGGCTCTAAAGCAAATAAAAGTGAGCAAATTCCCTATCCAAGATTTTAAAAATGCTGGTATAATTCCCAGTCAGTACTTTTTGCGCATGAAGGTGGATGTAGAATAGAGCATTTGCATAAAATTGTAATGTTTTGGTTTATGAATGGTAAAATACAGGCAAAAGCTCAGTTTTCTAAAACCATTTCCTTAAAATGTAACGTTTTTGCGTGGTTATAAAATAAAGTTGTAACAAACCATCGAGCGTCATGTTCGCATTGTGGTTCCAGTAAGATTAAAAACGACGAATGCTCGATGTTCTGGTACAAGTAAATGGTACAATCTACAGCACCTTAAGAGGACACAGCGAGGGCGAGAGAATTGAAAAATAGATATATCTAAAATCTATTGTTGGCTGTTGCTAACCTCAATCCCCCCGCAAAGTGCGATAGAGACAGACAACTGCAACTCGGGCCGAAATTACCTATTAAAAGGACACAACATCGATGCTTCGTAGTCTACTGACCCCTTCTCGAAACCTTGACCGATTGAATTACTTTTATTAGTGAAAAATAGAAAAAAGCTTTGGTCCTGTTTCTATGTTTTCCTTTTTTATATAATCTAGTCAAATTAATTTTCCGCGTATTTGAATACAGCGGAAAATCTGACCAAGTTTTAGGATTTTCGAAGGGTCATATTATCTATCTTGATACCTAATTGATTAAAAAAGTAAAACAGGGACATTCTAATAGTGGCCATTATTTTTATGGAAAAAAAATATATTAGCATTATCCAGGGAAGAAACAGGGGAAAACACAAAGGTTGAATAACTTCTTACATCTCAGACAAATTCTTGACATCCTCCCTCCAACTGCCCGGATCAAAAGTGGCCGGATCCACCCCATTCTCCTTCTCTTTCTCACACGCAACGTTCTCTTGCCCTCTCTTCAGCACAGTTATCTTTGGATCTTCAGATTTGACTGGCTTCTTGTTTTGTGCGACACACACGGATGCTCTTAGTGTCTCCATTTTGCCCATCAGTGTTAGTACCTGAAAATAAATAAGATATTTGTTTATATTTCGGTATGATTTTACCATTCAACAGAATATTAACAGGACATTTCTTCAAAGATAACCTTTAGGGTGCACACCCACGTCAGACTTTTTGTCGGACCGATAATCGGGCCGATTTTGTATTTCATATTATTTCTGACCAACCCTACGACTTTTGTGCCATGATAACTATTGCTCCGTATGACTAGTTGTAACTGTTAGTACCACTTTTTTTTGTTGATCGGCACTTTCAGAAAAGGATTAAAAAAATGATCTCCTTTACTAAGAAACTCACCAAAGTTTCTAGTGACATTACTTTCGATAGGCACTTAGTTGTCCAAGATATCAACTATTGATAGTTTTTAGAGACACACCCTAAAATATCCACTATCGATAGTTTCTAGTAACATCACTATCGATAGTCACTCTCAAATATTGACTATTGATATTTTTTAGTGACATTACTATCGATTGTCACCAAAATGTCCAAAATATCGCTTGTTGAAAGTTTTTCCACTGTCCATAATAACTGCGATATTATGCGATAGTGAGAGTGTTTTTGTTTATGTGTTTTCGCGAGCGCATTTGTGTGTGTTTATTGTAGGTTTTTGTTTGTTTAGTGTGGGTTTGGGTATGTTAAGCGTGGGTTTGTGTATGTTTAGCGTGGGTTTGTGTATGTCTAGCATAGGTTTGTGTGTAAATACGTACCTTAGTATGCTCTCTCAGAATATCCACAGTCAATCTATCACCTAAATTATTTTTAGTATCAAACTCATTAAAGTGTCCAAACTATCGACTATCGAAAGTATCACTTACTAAAGTGTCCAAATCATCAACCATCAAACTCAAATTCGAACGTTTATTTGTTTAACATTAGTAGTATTGTAGAACGTTAGGATAAGCGACAATGATATTGAAAGTTACAACAATATTATGCTTACCCTAGTTTTGTGGGGATGCAAATGTCAATTATATTATAATGATGCCAATGTTAATTCAAAAAATGTTTACTCTACTATGACTGTCGATAGTCACTAAGGTGTCCAAAATATCGACTATCGATTGTTTCTAGAGACATTACAATAGAAAGTCAATTTAAAATGCCAACTATCGATTGTTTCTAGTAACATTACTATCGATAGTCACCTAAATATCGACTATCGACAGTTTTTATTGACTTTACTATCGATAATAACTGCGATATATGTTTTCGTGAGCGCATTTGTATGTGTTTATTGTAGGTTTTTGTGTGTTTAGCATGGGTTTGCGTATGTTCAGCGTGGGTTAGTGTATGTATAGCGTGGGTTTGCGTATGTTTAGCGTGGGTTTGTGTTTAAATACCTACGTACCTTAGTATGCTCTCTCAGCATATCCACAGTCAGCCTATCAACCCTTGTAGGGCAAGGCGGTAACCGCGGCACCGGTATCGAGTTTGAAGACGAAACAGCCCTGCCTGGGTAGGCTAGGGCTAGTCTGGCTTCAGTCCTCTTGCGTTCTCGTTCTAACTGCCGCCATTGTTCGTAGCATGCGTCTAGGCGGGCGTGGAGTATGCCTGAAGATGTTGCTGCCCCTCTGTAAGGGATAAATAGGTATTTAAACCTGGCATGTGCAATTTACAAATGCAATTTTAGTACACAAATGTAAAAAAATGGTTTACATTACATGATCAAAATGTTTCTCTTACTTTAGAATTATTAAAATTAACTAAATTAGGTCAATTGAATGTCAGGGGTAAAAAAAATAGGTGAAGTAAAAGCATCTACTTAAGTGAAATTATATCAAAGGTTCAGACTTTATGCCAGCATACATAACATAATAAACTAAGTTTATCTGAACGTAGCAGGTTGTGTGGGTCAATTTGAAGTTAAAATATAATTAAAACACAAAGGACATTGCCAAGGTTTGGACCAAGTGCTGCCTAGGAATGGGAGTTGGTCCAGTGGTACTGTAGCATTACCATGAACTATAAAAATATTTAAAAAAATTGGCCTCAGTAAAGAAATAAACTCATTGCACAATATTTTTTCCAATAAAATATTTAAAACAAAAGGCTGTTTTTCTTTGGACTCTTGGGATAGATTTGTATGCGCTTTGAATTAGAGATTAGTGATAGTATGAGAAACAAAATGCACTATGTGAGCATTGTAGGCAGCATCCTTAGTCCATCTTTCATACAGAATTAGGCAATCTCCTTTCCTAAAAAACAAAAAAAACAACAACTACAATCTAATGTTACCTCATATTCCTCATGGCGTAGAAAGGCGCCAACAAAGGTAGGTCCAGCATAGGCGATGGCAACACCGGCGGTGGGACGGGCGGGCTTGGCCCTAGAAGGGCGCCTAGACCTAGGAAAATAGCTAAATTAACTAGAGCTCGAAATACACAAGCCTGGGGCCTTCAATTCAATAACGATTCCATTGGCTTTTAATTAGCAGAATCGGGCCTCTGGGCATGTGTATTTCGAAATTGAATCCAATTTCGCCTAATGTTAATAAAAAAAACAACTTTATTGCTTTGTTATTACAAATTTCTCAAATTTCAAGTTTCTACGAAGTTTATGCAATGAAATTATGTTCAAGAGTAAGAGCTGTTTCAGACTAGCGTTTTATATAGCGCTTATAAGCTCGTATAATCCATTTAGATACTGACTCACCACTACCGGTTCTGGCGAACACGCCGCAATAAGTCCGTGTTTTTTTTTATATTGCCCGTCAAGATGACCTCACTCCACCTGATGGAAAGCGGTCGTGAGGTCCATCAGTCTGTCGAGCTCAACAACAAGACTTCGCCTCTTCTCCTCGATGTCGGTCTGCTTTGCCCCAGGGCCCTCGAAATAGTGCGCATGGGCCGCGCTATCATCCGCATAGCAATGAATATTACCAAGCGATAACATATCATTGATAAGCAGAAGAAACAACGTCGGCGACAAGACGGAGCCCTGCGGCATTCCGGCATTAATCTGGAGGAAGCGTGATTTGCGACCATCGCAAAGGACACGAATTCTACGTGCCTCCAAAAATCCGGCGATCCAGTCGCATAAGCGAGGTGGCAGACCATATAAAAATATGCGCTAGACTACAAAGCCACTGTGACATTTCCCTACTTAGGTAGGAGAAATGAAACGAGATTCCAAGTATTAAACAAAAATGAAGATCTCAGGGTTAGAGTTCTTAAAAATAGCACTAAACCGCGAAAAGGATTTGCCCTAGGAGTGCCACTTCCCTGACGCAGCGTAGTACACGGCGAATTCAGGTCTTGAGCAGGCCCAGACTAAAGCGGGAACAGCAGCAGGTAGCAGGTATAAGCAGCCGTAGTCGGATTGCAGAGTTCAATAGTAGTACGGAAGAACCCCAATGGGCACAATGAGTTTGGCCGAGCAGATTTAGCTAGGAGACTAAGATTATCCTCGTCCTAAGTTGGGCGAGTCTCAGCAGCTAGTGCTTGCGGATCAGTCGCACACTCTCCCCCCGACCCGTGCGTGCGTCGCAGGTTACCCTGGTCGCCGGCGAGTTGCGGCTAACCGGTTACGCAACAACTCGCGAAGCGTTGATTGACGTTGTTGATGTTTTGAATGTACGTGTTACTTATGTAAATAGATTTAGTTGTTGTGTTGTTGTTATTTTATTCTTTCTCCATAGAATTGCTTTATTTTAATTACTGTATATCCTTTATAAATTGAGTTACACAAGTTAATTGAATTTTATTTTTGTAGGCATTTAGTATATAAAATAAGTTACAAGGTTTAATAATAAGGTTTGTAAAACAAGGTGTTACTACAATACCCCCCCCCCCCCTTTTAGGTTAGGATTTTACCTGAGTGAAATTCTCTACTCTTTCTGTCTGTAGTACTGTTTATAAAAATTATAATAAACATATCCATTATCATTGTTTGTTTTTTTTTCCATTCATTGTAATTTATGAAAAATACATTTATTAATACACGTATTATACATGTAAATTTGTATTTTTCAAATAGCCCTAAATTTGTATTATTCCAAAGTTACATGTATTTCACTGGAAAGATTCAAAGTTGCGAAAAAACAAATGAGTATCTTTCGCCATTTTCATCCCTAATGCCAAAGCGACCGCGGAGAGCATATAATACGGATACGCGCGAAAAAAAACACTAGTCTGAAACTGCTAAGGCCACAGTAGCAGTCACGTGACAGCAGAAGCTTATCAAATGCCTATGTATTTCGGGATTATCTAGCTTTTTTAACGCAACTGTCAATACGGGTGATTATTTATACTATAAGAAAAATAGAGTAGGTACCTACTTATGCTGATAATTATATATTTTTAATTATTACCATACAAATAAAACGAATTTAATTTATGTCTGATTTTGTGTAAGAAACTGAAGGTGAAAGATTATTTTAATAAATATATTACTCAGGTATTTTCTAAGCCAACTACTGAGTATGCCATATCATTTTCCTTACGGTATAAAAAGAAAAACCTATCTTCGCTTCTAAAAACTGCTGGATCTGGAACGGATCTTGAAAATGTCTGTGTAAATACTGCAGCATATTTAGGAACTGATTAAATGCCTTTTTAAGTCTTCTGCGCGGTTGTCTTCCGGAATAGTTTTGACACCAATTAAAAAACAGTAACCAGCTATAGTAGGAAACGAATAGGGTTTGGCGCACCCATCTAAATGATTCCGACTGAAGATCTAAGTCACTTATTACATTGATTTATAATTCATCGATTGTATTCTCGAGCTTTTACAATCAACCAAGGCTAGCGACAGAATATCGATTTCTTGAGTGTACAGATTTGTTGATTTCAGTTAATACATCGAATAACGTCACTCAGATCTTCGCTCAAGAACATACTTAGTTGAGAAACATAGAATAGGACCTAAAATTGACAATTGAAAAATGCTTACCAATATTGAACGGAGTATTATCATGCAGAAATGAGACGTCCACATTTAATTGATTTGGCGGCGGCCGATTCCTCATAAGGAGACTCATCTGTCTTGCTAGTTCTTGGTTTTGCCTCAACAACGCTTGATTGTCCCTCCCTAAAGAGTTATCGAAATTCGTCCTTTGGTCATTCATGGTTCCATTAGGTTGAAAATTCTGTGGCAGATTTGGGTTCATGTCTCTACGCTGCATAAACTCATTCTGATGGAAACCGTTTGGTTTAAAATTCATACCATTCGCTCCAGATACTGGTGGCTGGCTAAAGTCAAAGTTTGGCATCGGACTTCGCTCGTTTATTTGAGACATCATATCATAGAAGTTCTCCCCATTGAAGTTCTTTGGAGGCGCTTGCTGAAAACCCCTGTTATAAAACATTTTCTCCTGCATTTTGCTAAAGTCTTCAGGATAATGTCCGTTATCCATTGGCATTTTGAAATCCATGTTATTAGGAATTTGATTCTCATCGCGATTTCTGTCTGACGATGAATTTAGGTGGTTCAAATATGTTAGCAAGTCAGCATCTTGGTTTTGCTCCTTAAAACCGTTGGCAGGGAATCTTTGAGCATTGTAAGGATGGTCAAAGGCATAATTTGCGTCTAAATTAAGACTGTTGGGTCTGTTGTAGTTGTTCATGAACACATTCGCCTCTGGCAGCGAGTTTCTTTGGCTCGGTTCGAAAAAATTGTAATACTTATCGTCGAACTTTGGACTTGAGAATTGAGCGCCTCCGATTTCTTGGGCTGCCAGTCTTAGTAGGTTGAGTTGTTCCGGAGTGACGTCAGAACTAGGATCTGCCACTGGATCTATTCCCAATAACGCACTGACATCGTTATCAGGGTAATTGATGAAGTTCGTGCCCCCAAATCCGTTCTGCATGTTATAGAAACCATTCTGGTCAGGTGATGAGTAGTTATACATGTTGTTCTGGTAGTACGGTGGTAAGAATGAGGTGTTAGTGGTGTCATTTTTGGGATACTGGTTTGAAGGTAGGCCGCTTACAGTTTTATCCTGTGGTTGTATAGAGCTGGAAACGAAGTAGAAACAACTTAGTTGTTGCATATTACAATTTTTAATTTAGCTGAAAAGTGTAGGTCCTAAACAAAATGTTAGTGTTATCTATAGGTAAATTAATTGTGAATATTAGAGATTCGACCCGTATGCAAGCAAGCAGCCACCTTTTTTTTTTTCGAAAATAGGACTAAATGCGATTTAGGCATTGTTTTTTTATTACTGCATTAGGTGACAAACAAGCACGCCGACCGCCTGACCGTCGCGCGTTGCCGAGCCTAAGAGTAAAGCAAAAGGCCGTACTGCGTACACGCGGAGGATTTCGAGATTTACTCTCAACTCTATAATGTCCTTTATAATGAGTAAAAACATTAAATAGTCTTACCAGCTCCCTTCTGTGGGTCCAGTCTCATCGAGGATTTTTGTGATAAGATCGCGGACCATTGAATTTTCCTCCATAATGCGTTCCGACTGTAAACAAAACAATTAACTTTTAATTAAAAGGAATCTGCATCAGCGCTGTGTCAAAGGAACAGAAAAAAACTGTAATTTAATAAATTTAAAAGCATATTTTATCTTGGTAACAAAGTGTCCCTACTCCTTTCACTCATACATGTCAGAAAGAGATAGGAAGCTGGACGTTACTGCCACGCGTGTGCCATTCGTATGCTTGTTAATTGTATGGTGTGCATTATCCATACAATGTCGGCCATAGAAAGAGGAACATGTCCAGGTGGACACTGCACTGGGTGTCAGCACTGACAATTCCTGCCTGTGTGGAGCGTCTCCAAAAACAATGGCACACCTATTGTCGTGTCCTGCGTGCGTGCCCTTCCACCTGCACAATGGAGGTCCTCTACAACGCCACAGACAATGCAGTTCGCGTGGCTGAGTACTGGTCAAAATATATTACGTCTTGCCGCAATCGATTTGAAAGATAGCATTCAGACTCCGTACTTCAAAGCACCTTTTTCGACAATCAAAAGCTGCAGAAGATTTCACGTTCTTGTGACAAACATTTGGGTATGTTCTGAGTCTAAGTGTTACTATCTGTGTAAGTATTCTATTTGAAATTTAGAATAATCTACCGGTCAGGCAGTGAGGCTATGAACAACTTGGCCGGTTTGGGGTCATGGTAAAAGCGATAGCCCTCATTTTTAATTCTCGTTCAACACCGACAGAGCAATGGAGGTGCCTGAAAAACCGCGGTTCTAGGTTACTGGTCCTAGATCAGCACAAGCTGAGCCACCTCCAATTTTATTGCTTTTAGTTTTTTTTTAATTATAATTGAAGTTTCATTATGTTTGTACTTGTACTGTTGAAAGCAATAAACGCATTTTTATTTATTTATTTAAAGATCTCAAATAATAAATCTCGAATTTATAGCGATCTCGAAATACCTTCGTCCTACCTCATGAGAACCGAGTAAAGCTAGGTTGAAGCTACATAAAAATTAAATTATGTGGATGCAGTGCGTGAAATGTTTACGTATTTCACGGGAAAGTGACTCATTGCTACACCAGCTTTGAATATAAGAAAAATGTGGGAGTCGGACAGAGTTTGATACAAAGGTACCGTACATCGGAAGATAAGCTGAGAGCTTAGAATAATTACATACATTTTGAAGCCCCTTAATTGGAGCCATAAATGGCTCCATACGGACCGCTTTGCAGTGTTCATTACAGCTCCGCAAATTCCGCAATGTTCAATGTCGAAGAGCGCCGCACGTAAGCACGTAATGGTCACGCATGTGTGGATCGGATTAGTACTTCATTTTTGACGGAGCGGTTGTATGAAGACTATCCTTCTATACGTTATTATTCTAAGGCTGAGAGTTATAATATTTCCATACATACAAAATGCTGCCTATCGTCTAACTAATCGGCTTGACTCTGCCGATTGAATTAAGTAGAATTGACCGTGTGTTTGCTTGGATTGGCATGGTAGTTATACTTGCCGGAATCAAAATTCAATGGCTTGGTAAAGCCAAAGCGGTTGTTATCGCAAGTTCAGTTGAGTCAAGATTTTAGTCAGTGGGGCTCGCTCTCTCTCAACATTTCACAAAATTTCTTGGTTCATTCATAAATGACGATAATCTCGTAGTGTTAACCTCATTTTTTTAGTAATCTTATGAGAGCAAACTGATTCCTTTTCATTTGCAAGAAAGCAAGGTTCTTTTTTTTCATCAATGTTTCCATCATGAGTAAAATATTCAAGACGGGTAATAAAACATTGTTGTCCGTCACTCGTAACGCCATGACTTTAACTGAACGTCGATGCCGATTGGACAGTTTAGATTGATTGTGTGTGGTATACCAACTGCAGATTGAATCAAGCCTGCAGGGTCATGCTGATTGGACGATTGGTAGTATGGTGTATGGCCACAATTATAGCAGAAACGAATCAACACAGATACAAGCAGTTCAGCTGGCAAGGTTCCGGCATATACACAATTCTTAAAGCACATTATTCTTCTTGTGGAAAACGACGATTTATTCGTTTAATACCAGAGAAAAGCACCATTTGCTGAAATCAGCATGAAGACATAACAACTGATAACTGATACACGACAAATATTTTTATTTCAAGGGTTTTTTTACCATGTTTTGGAATGGAACTGAAAATATCTCACTGACACTCACCAGAAAATAAATAAATATGCGAAAGACAACACACCTCTTGTAATGGTCTCCAAGCAGGTATTAATATCCCTGTGCTCCGAGGTACCACACCAGGAAATATGCCAGGGGCGTCGCCCAGCAGGACCAAAGAATAACTAACGTTAGACAAAAGCAAATTTGCCCTTTCCCTCCAGGGCTATTTTTAACTAATTATGTGAGTGGGATTCTTTATTTCCTTATAGCTTCCAATGGGGTTGTGTTTTGAAACAATAACATTATTTTTAGATGTTGTGGATAACCTTTCCTTAATATTTCTCGTAAATAAGGTCATATTAAAGCTTATATAACCCACAAAGGCTTCTAGGTAAATCAGGTGAACTACTACCTATGATATGATGTAGTAATTTATTTTATAAACTTTAATTTTAAATTCTTAAATTAATACAGCTGTAGTGTATGCTTGGCTCAACTCTTGTTGCACACAATTATTACGAATCTGTAAGGTTTATAAGTGCACAGACATTGTAGCAAATTTTACTTTCAATTATTGAGTTTCATGCGAGGATTTCGGTTTTTGAGCGTTCTGCAGTTACATAATTAAGTATTGTAGGTAGGTCCATTCATTTTGTGTTTATGATTATTAAATTTTCAGTTTACATCACTCAAGTTGTGGACTGGTAGAGAATGCCTTTAAGTCCACCAATTGTACTTTTCCTTGTGCAGTAAAGAATGAATAAATAAATAAATCAGTACTGAATTGCAATGTGGTTCATATATGAAAAATACAAGTCAACTTTTCGGCATGTTTTGTTTAACCACGAAAAACTTCCTTTAGGGCCCTTACACATTGCGACTTTGCAGCGATTCAAACACGATTAGTATCGATGCAGTATCCTTTCACAAAAAAAGCAGCGATACAATCACGATGCAGTCGCGCGACAGTCAAACGCGCGTTTGTACGCTGCAAAAAGTTGCAATGTTTATGGGCACTTAGTTTGGGACTGTATGCAAGGAGTTGCTAATCCTGTTGGAGTAGTAGTAAGGTTTTTATTTTTAAAACAGAATATCCTATTAGCACTAGCTTTTTGCCCGTGGCTTCGCCCGCGTTATCGTTATATATCTTGGAAAAATTACACAAAATCTTCATAAATATGTTATTCTGATGTCTAAGCTGTATTACTGTAAAGTTTCATCTAAATCCGTGCAGTAGTTTTTGTGTGAAAGAGTAACAAACATACATACAAACTTTCGCATTTATAATATTAGTAATATTTCGACGACCGACTTGGTGTAATGGTGAAGAAGTTGACTACTACACCAGAGGTCGCGGGTTCGATCCCCGCACAGTACAAACATTTGTGTGCATGAACATGTCTGTTTGTACTGGTCTGGGTGTCTCCTATGTATAATAAGTATGTATTTACAAAAGAAAATGTATTTAAGTATGTTTATCCGTTTTCTAGTATCCCATAACACAAGCTTTAATTAGCTTACTTTGGGGCTAGATGGCGCTGTGTGGAATAATGTCCAGGGATATTTATTTATTATTATTTATATTTATTATAATATATTACTACTTGAAATATTTTGGCAGTGGAAAATCAACACAAAGCATGCCACCAGTTAGAGCGACTAACCAACAATGTACATCTAAAAATCATTTTATTATTTGGATATTTGACCTCAATGTTCAGACAATTTTATCTCCTCCATTACTGACCATGTGGATATTTGAGTTTAAGTTTTGTGTCTTTCCCGTAGGCATGAAGGTGCAAGATAAGAGCATCCAGGATTTACATAGGTACCATACTTGGGTTTTGATCTAATGTTTTCATCCTAAATCATATACACTGATTTGTTTATCATGTAATTAACAATTGAATTATGTCATGAGGTTACAATCAACAACTACACAACATATGGGACTAGGTTAAAAACATCATTTGAAGATACAAGGCCATTAATGACTTGTGAGAAAACTATATATGATTTGAATTCAAATACTTACAGCAACTAACCAATTATTCAGTTTTGATTTGACTTTGTACAGAACATAAATAGAGGATAGACAAGCAAAATATAGAATAGGATACCTACTGCTTGAAACCTTAACTAATGTTACGAAATTAGGCAATATAATATCTACTTTTAACACTGAAGGACATTCCAAATAAACAAATTACAACAGAGAAAGTAGTAACCTTAGCATTTTGTCAGATCCATGCAACATTATCTAATAAGATTGATATTCCATTAGCACTTTTGCAAACCATCGGATGAGTTGTGTAATATTTATATCATTATTACATTACCTTGTTATTTTGTCCTCTATCGTGCAAACTACTTATTTCTAAAAATATTGTGTGCATTCTTTAGATGTCATCGTTCACGCTCTTTGAGTAAAATACACAGTCACACGAATCAATCAACACATTAATAACGCCAGTTCAAATAAACAACACTTTTACTAAACGCAAACGTTGCTAACAAACACTTTGGTAGTATTTCATTGAGATTTTTCCCGGATTTTAGGTCAAATTGACAGGTCGAGACATTTACCGAGTTACTACACCCATGTAAAATGGCACAAGTCTTCACAACACCACATAGCTTACCTGATCTGATTCATTTTCTACGGTTTTGTACGCATTACCTATGTGACATAAATCACTGAAGGCCATTTAAATTAAAACTTATTCCTTGCCACGATACATACGAGCTTTTGGTGCTAAGCCATTTTTTTCTATGACCTACATGTGTATGTATAAAATTGTACGTCTACTGCCGTCAGTGTTGCTGTTTACAATAATCAAAGCTCAAACAACATTCATAACAATGTTTCATTTGATTTAAACAATACTTACGTGAATATCAGCTCTAATATGTTTAGGAAATATTTATTTACACACTTTTTATTTTATAAATTTCCCGCGCTTTGACGTGAAGTCATCAAAATATTTATTCTTTCTATTTTCAGCCAGTATTATGGTTTTTAGGAACGAATAAAAAAAAACAATTTCAATAAGTGCTTATATAATAAGCATAACATTATGGACCACACACTTTGTGTTTTATTGCATTTTTCTGTTTGATTTAATTTAATTTCTAAATTGTTGAAGAATATATTTTTTTGTCACATAAATATAAAGTTCAACTGGAAAATCATAGATGGCAGTTACAAAGAGTTTACCCGCAGACAAAACTAGAATAGAAGTTGGTTTAGGCAACCGCTACAAGAGGTCCCTTACATTAGCTTCCAGCAAATTTCCAGTTGATAGGGTTAAATGAAACCTAAAACGTAGTTACTTTTTTCCCAAATAGATGTCACTAGTAAAATGTGGATGTGGTTGTTGGTTAAAAACTACTATTACCTATTCTGTAGTTAAACCTACATCTGTTGGGGATCGTGATTTATGAATAAATTGCTCGGTAATGCGTAATTTTAATCAGAAGGTAATAAATGACATACTTACTCCGGATGTGTGTGTGCCCCGGAATCCAAAAGCAGTATTTTCACATGTTCTAAGTGGGACTGGGATAATGAAAGGGACAGCTATAAATGTAAGAGCTGCTCAACTTTGATTCTCGTTTCTGGATTTGGGATACCTATTAATTACTACAACGACGCCTACCGTTTACTCAAGCTCAATATTGTAAAAGTTTAAGTACCTACTTAACTGAACGAAATAGAATACTTACTCGTAATTTGAAAAAGTACACACATCAAAAGTGTCTAGGGATCAAGCATTTTTATGCGGATTTCTTGAGATTGAGATGTGGCTTTGTAATAAATTTATGATTTTATAAATTTATATGGATCCCTTTTGGTGCATTTCATAATTTGAAACAGGAACTGTCAATCAAATTCGAGTAAAAGATGAAAATCAGCTGTCAATATTTTCCCTATAAAAACATACAACGCATTGAAGACATTATTAGTGCTACTGTTTCCCTACTACTGATTAAAACCAACGTTATTATGGAGCGGCGACGTCATTTGAGCAGGGAAGAAATGCTCAGAGCCGTGGCAATGATAGAAGCTGGTTCCCGGCAACGTACTGTGGCTTTAGCTCTGAATACAAGTCAGAGTGTTATCAGTCGACTTTGGACACGTTACCGAAGCACTGGTACCGTGGCTGAGCGCCATGGAGGACGGTATCGCTGCACCACACGGAGACAAGACCGATACATTCAAATCACAACTCGAAGAGCTCCAACAATAACCGCCATGATGTTAGCCGTGAGGCTTCATCACTCTTCAGGGAACTTAATTAGCGACCAAACAGTCAGAAACCGCTTGCATGAAGTGAACCTTCATTCCCGAAGACCGCTAAGGGTACCACTTATAGCAATGCACAATCGTAGGATTCGATATCAATGGGCTCTTGAACACAGAAATTGGGCAGAAGAACAATGGCGTTTCGTGTGCTTTTCTGATGAGTCTCGTTTTGGTATGAGACCGGATACAAGACGTATACGA